>CM044321.1:54714594-55914594 GCA_024291935.2 Okapia johnstoni | reverse complement strand
CACAGCCTTTTGGGTCTCGTGGTTTTCAAAGCCAGAGGATTCGGGGGCTCATTTCTTAGATGTAGGTCTTAAAGGTTGGAGTGCCTGAAGCAGGAGATGAACACTTTCTCCCAGGCAGGAACTCAGATTCTGCCACGTCAGGTTCTGCGAGGTCCCTCCAGATTGTGGGCTGCCACGCAGGAGTAGGGTTTAGGGCGAGACTCCGTCTCAGCCTTTCCTACCTGCCTGGACGTGTTTGCTGATGTGAAGGAGTTGCTCGGATAATTTTCAGGTCCTTTTCGGAGTGAACTGTACCCTCAGTAGCTGTAGACTAGGTGTGTCCCTCAGAGGAGATGAGTTGAGGTTTTTTCTACTCTGTCACTTGAACTGCCTTCCAGGACTCGTTTTCCATAACTGGAAGTCTGGAAAGTCTAGAAATCTGGATGATTTTGCTCATACCCACCCCTCCATCTCTGAACCCACGCCCTCCACGCTCCCCTCCACCACCTCTGGCAACCATCAGTCTGTTTTTAATATCCAGGAGCTCTCGGTTTTGTTTTTTTCTTAAGATCCAACATATAAATGAAATCATTCACTATTTGTCTTTCTCTGTCTAATATATTCATTTAGCATACTGCCCTCGGGTTCATTCACCTTGTACCAACTGACATTTTCTTCTTTTTTAAGACTGAATAACATTCCACTGTGCATATATACATAAAAATCTCACATCTTTTTCATCCATTCATCCATCAGTGGACGCTTAGGATGCTTCCATGTCTTGGCTATTCTAAATAATGCTACAATGAATGTGGTGGGTGCATACATATATCTATACATTATAAAATTATATATATAACATTAAAGAAGAAACAGAAATTTATTGAAGCTATAAATTATAACTGTATTCATGCTGAGTAAAATATATTTTAAATTTCACTTGTGGTTATCATCACACTGTATCAACACAAGAACCTTTCAGTAGAAGATTTCATGTCACAGTTCGTAGGCTAGTCTGCACTCCACAGCAATCAATTTATCAAATAAATATTTTTTAACCTTTTCCAAATATTTCCTATCAATTCTAAATAACCTGGAAGTTTGGGTATTCTATTTTAGTTGTGAAACTCAGTTTGAAGAAAATTCCCTTTTCAGTAATTTATATTTAAAAATAGTAGAAAGTAAACTGAAATTTTCATTTCAATGCTTTCTCAGAATGAAAACACCATTTTGATTAAATAAATACTATCTTCAGCCTGAATTCCACTGGATCCATAGCTCCTCAGATTAGTTCAATCCACAGCTCGCTAGGGCCAAATGGTCCTGAGCCACCGGACAAATGCTGATGGGTAATCTCCTGCGTGGCATCTACACTTATACCAACAGTTCCAACTACCACTCTTTTTTGAGCAACAGTTCACCTACCACTCCTCTCAGACATCATTTGCACCCAGTGCCTAGTGAAAAACGGAAATACAGGGGCCCTTTCAAAATTCATTAACAATGAGGCATAGCAATCAATTAAACTAAGCGCAGCCTCCTTTTGACGTCCTGTTCCACTGGGCATGTTGCATGCCCAAAGAGCCAGCCTTGTCTTTTAGATGTCATTACAATTTGTCAGTCTAACTATTGGACAAAAAATATTTTTAAGCTTTTTATGTAATCATATTTAATTTCCGCAATGGCAAAGTACACTAACAATCAATTTGGTTGAAAACAAGCAACAGAAGCAAAAGGTCAAGCAAGTATTTGTTGTAAGTCAGCAACCAGCAACTATTACTGCTCAATTCATCTAACAGTGAGAGAAGGGAGAAAACAGGACACTGCGAAGCTCCTACTATGTTTCCAGCATAGATTTTTAAATGGCTCCTATTTCCCTCCAGCAACCAAGTAGGTGAACTGAAAAGATTGGGATGGTGGGGGGCAACGGACTTGAAGTTACTTCCTGGTTTCTAAAAAACTTCCAAAGATTACAGGAAAACATTTTACCCGAGTTAAGTGGGGCCAGAGTTCAGGTTCACTCAAGCCTGGTCATTGTCCTGCGTCCTCCGGGACGAGCCTGGAGGGAGAGAGTTGGGGAGGGTGGGGGTCTGGGGAAAGGCCTGTCCTTGACGTTGCTTCAGTCCTAAGTTGATTCTTTGAGATTCTTTGAGAGCCCATGGACTGTATGCAGCCCGCCAGGCTCCTCTGTCCATGGGATTCTCCAGGCAAGCATACTGGAGTGGGTTGCTACGCCCTCCTCCACGGGTTCTTCCTGACCCAGGGAGCGAACCCGCGTCTCTTACGTCTCCTGCATTGGCAGGCGGGTTCTTTACCACTAGTGCCTACCTGGCAAGTTCTGGAAAAGGAGATGCGGCCCACAAGCGCTGTGGGAGGGGCAAGCCCGAGGGAAGGGGCGGGGACAGAGGGGCGGAGCTTTGGGGCGTGGCCAAGGGAGGCGGGGCTGAGAAGAGAGTCGGGAAATAGGACCCCAGAAAGAGGGGGCCCGGAGGGGGCGGGGCCGAGGCGGGGGCGCCCGCGGCCATGTTAAGTCCGGGCACCTCCCTCCTGGCGCAGCTGCTCTTCCCGCCGCCGCCGGAGGTGAGCCTGGGTCTGGGCAGAGGCCTGGTCGTCCTCGGGCCGCCGGGGTCCTGTGTTGCACGGGTGACACTGGGGGTTCCGGTGGGGGCGGGCTCCTCTGAGTCCTTACGGCGGGTCTCGTGGGTGCGATCGCGGAGAACGCGGCCCTGGGCTCGGCCGCGGAGAGCCGGAGCTGGAGGCCGAGGGAGGGGCGCTGGGCGGAGGACTTTGTCCCGAGGCTCGGCGCCGCGTCCCAAACCCCTGTTCCCCACTGAGCCTCCAAGAATGGTAACTCCGGGCGTTCGGGCCTGCGATCTCTTGTTTCTCAAGTGCCCACTGCGTTTTCGTTGCTGTTTCTGTGTGAAATTGATGTGCATCCCGCTCATTAAGGAAGCAGACCCCAGATGTTCGCAGTCCACACGGGAGGGGAAACCCGCTTCTCTGCACGCAGTTGCAAGCTCTTGGGAAGCACGATCGTGTTGTAAATGCACTCTCAGCGGTGTCTTGGGGCGTGGAGATCATCTCTGATGGGGTGGTCGGGGGACGACATTTGCACAGACCTTGGAGGGCATTGGAGGTTGCAGAAATAATAGTGTGCGTAATCATAGCCAGCAGCGTTGTAAGTGCATGAATTAACAACTTGATCGGATTGGTCCTATCAGTATCCCCATTTTACAGATGGGGAAATGAGGCATAGAAAGTTTGCCCCAGTCACTACCACTACCAGAGTACTTAGCAGGAAGTAGTACCTAGTGAAGTCAGAATTTGAACGTGGAGCATGTGGCTCCACAACCTACTCTAAAATCTCTGTACTATGGCCCCCAGTAGAAACTTCCAGACTGTACTAGAATAATTGAGTTTGACTAAATACCGATTTAAAAAACAGTATTTTTACTTTGTCTTCTTTGCCCAAATGGAAAGTACTTGATTTTGAATTTTAATTAAAAAGAGTATTCAAAGAGTAGAAGAAATAGACCAGTGATGAGTTACTAAAATAGGTGAATAGCAAAGTTTAAAAAAAAAAGAGGTAAAGAGTAAGTTAATTTTAAAAACTTTCACATAATTGGTAGCTAGAAGTTTTAAAATGTATTCGTTAATTCAACAAATAATTTTTAGATATCTTTCATGTAATAGATATATGCTTGGTGTACCATGTTTTGGGAAAACAGATATAGTCCCTGCTAGGTCTAAAAAACAGGCATTCCTTGCAGAATAATTCCACCAGGTAAATTTTATTCTTTGGTCTCATGTGCGTATATTTTAAAGTGTATTTCTGTCTCTTTTAATTCATTATTTAAGATAGAGTCATGAACAAGAATGGCTGCAGTTAATATTCAGTAATTAATAACATCATTTTTTCTAAAAATTGGCCTTTTGAAGATTAAAAGCATAAACCTTTGAATAGAAGGTAATTCCTCTGTGTGTAATTGTAATACCCTAAAGCTATGAAATCAGTCAATATTTTCTGGAAAAAAAAAGTATTTGTTAAGAGTATTTAAAAACCCTCTGGTGAGGCAGGAAAGCAGAGCAGCAGAGGGGCCCTGAGGTCAGATTCTCTGGGCCACGTCCCAGATTTCAAGCGTGAAGCTCAGTATTTGAATTTATCGAGGAGATTACCTAAAGGTAATGTGCAGGGGACCAGGGTTCGATCTCTGGGTTGGGAAGATCCCCTGAAGAAGGAAATGGCAACCCACTCCAGTATTCTTGCCTGGAAAATCCCATGGCTGGAGTAGCCTAGCAGGCTGCAGTCCATGGAGTCACAAAGAGTCGGACACGACTGAGCAACTTCACTTTCACTTTCAAGGTTGAAACTAATCTTTTGCAAAGACATTGCCAAAATAAGCTTTCCGAGATTATTTTTACGTGTCCTTTTAGAGTAACTGTAGCACCACAGCTGGACCTAGTATACAGTACAGCATTTCACCGAGCAGACCACCAGAGTGTAATACCTGTTCCTGGGGTCTGAGGATTTTTTTATTTAGTGTGTATGATTTACTGATTAATAATAAAGAGAGAAAGGGAATTCTTCCTTGAGAAATACAAATCAGAATCAGTCTGGTTTTTCTTTGCTCAACAGGTGCTTAACCATACATAAAAGATGGTGTTCCAGTTTTTTGTGGGGTTTTTTTTTTTGTATTATTATTAAAAATTAATAATGTGTGGTATTTTAACATTTAAGTTTAAAATTATTCATGAAAACTTTAAGATGTTTTGGAGAGAAAAGAATTAACCAAACTTCAAAATTTTTTTCTGACATACTACTTTTAATTCACTTAGGACAGCCATATGTTTTACTTGCTGGTTTGTTTTAAAAGGAGAAATGTTGATCTGAAAGTTGTACAGCACTTTCTCTGAAATACTCTGCTAGGATGAGTAATTTGATCTGGTTTAACATATAGGAAAGTGCCTATGCTGTAAGTGTTGAATACTGTTCTTTCTTATTATCAAAACCATTACTGTTACATATTTTCCTCCCATTTTCTTACCAGCCATAATCAGTCATACCATTGACTCTTTTGTTACAGTTCACAGGCAAACTATTAACAATGTTTAATCTTCTAAGCTAAAGTAATCAGTTAATAAATTATTTATATTCTCTCGCTTTCTAAAAGGAATTTGGGACAGTCCACAGACATACACACCATGAAGCTTGTTAATAAATTAGTAATGACATACCAGAGTACTTAAGTTTTCTAAAGTGAATATAACAAGTAAAAGTGTACATAATAAACTTAGTCACATTAATAATACTATTTATCAGAAAATTAGCATGTGAAAAAAATTTGAGGTGGCAGACAGTCGTATGTTTAGATACTTTATCTGAAAACAGTTCTGTTGCACATTTTTTAAGAGCTAATTCTCTGGAAATTAATGAGATCCCTCTTCGCTAATAGGAGAAGAATGGCATTGAAACAGGTTTCCAGCAGCAAGTGCTTTGGCGGACTGCAGAAAGTTTTTGAACATGACAGGTAACTACAAAGAGGATACAATTTTAGATCTCTCTCTGCTTCCATTCGGAGACTGGACATAAATCACTTGTTTTATGTTTCTTTCTGACTAATGAGGGGCTGTTTGTAAGTGTTGAATGCAAAATGAAATTTTGTCTATTTAAAGGAGAAACTTGCCCTGTGTTATATTGGCTGTCTTTTTTCCTGGCTTATCTTACTCTTCCATCTTGACTTTTTGGTGTGCTTTCTTAACCATTTATAAAAGACTTTAGGAGCCTATAGTCTGCCCTTACTTTATCCTGAGAATAATTTCAAACCTACTGAATTACATTTCTTTTATTACTTCTTTTTCATGTCTGTGTTGTTATTGTGTAATTACTAAGTCGTGTTGGACTCTTTTGCGACCCCATGGACTATAGCCTGCCAGGCTCCTCTGTCCATGGGATCTCTGGGCAAGAATTCTGGAGTGGATTGCCATTTCCTTCTCCAGAGGATCTTCTTGACCTAGGGATCGAACCTGCATCTCCTACGTTGGTAGGTTGATTCTTTACCACTGAGCCAAACAGGGAAATCTACTTCTTTTTCAGTTTGACCACATAATTTAGCAGAAAATATAAAGTTCTAGACTCACTGGCAAAAGCTTAGAAAAGTTATTTAGTTTGTGCCTCACCAAACATTTCTTAGAGACTTTACCACTCATATAGAACAATGTTAGGTAAAATCAGGACACCTGTGACATGGTAGTTAGAAACCATAGACAAGTAACTTCTTACATTGTTCTCTAGAATGTTTTAATTGGACCCGGATCTTCTGTCACAACAATCTGGAACATCACAGAAGACTTCTTCTTAATCACTGATGAATATCAAAGAGTGTCCAGTGGATTGTGAGAGCTCTTTCACAAGATCCTGGCACTTCATCTTTAGAAGCAAACATTTTAAGAGACTCAGAAAACCAAATTATGTCATAGGGTTCTATTGTTGTTCCTTTAAAATTGCTTCTTATAAATAACTTTGATTTAATAAATCCTCCCTTATGAATGTTTTCTCAAGGATAAGTCCGAATTATCAGTCTTTAAAAATGAGAATTGTTTCATTTTAAAAGGTAAAAATTAAGTACCTACGTAACTTTAACTCAGCATCTCATTTCTTTGACTGGAAAAAGCAAACCAGTTTTGCTGGAAGAGCACTGGGTAGTGCCAAAAGCAATAATAGATTCCATGTTTGTTTTAGAAACATAATATTGTATAGCTAAAGATGCTTTAGAAATCATGTAAGCATGACCAGGAAATTATATATTACTCAAAATCACATACAGGCGTGAACACATTTTCTGATTCGTGGGCCAGAGCTGTATTCATTCTTTTCTCCTGTTCTTTTGGAATTTTGTTTCTTGTGAGAGCTGCTTCAGTCATATCTCTTGTTAAAAGAATAATAACCCAGGCCAGATGTACCAGGGTATTGTATAATAGGTGCTGTAATAATAAGGTCCTAAATTCTTAACTGTAATTGAAATCTATCAAGATGTATCATCTGAGCTTTATGAATATAGAAAATAGTACGTTTATTTGTTTACATCAAGTGACAGGACATTTTCCGTAGTGAGATGCTAAAGAAGAGATAAACCTTGGAAATTAAGGCTTGATTTTCTGAAAAAAGGTAACATTGACCAGAGCACTTGAGAAAAAATGACAGAAGAATACTGGAAGGCTTCCATCCCAGTTAATTGAAGGAAAACAGTGACAGATAGCATCAACTGTTACAAATTAACTGAAATCAAGCTATCTTTATTCTGAACTGTATACTTTAAGGGAGTGAATTGTATGGCATCTGAGTTATACCTCAATAAAGTTGTTACCAAAAAAAAACAAACCCAGCTCTTCATGTAAAATAAGTCTAGTTAACCAAATAGCTGTTATTAATAGTACCCCTCTTCATATGCTTGAGCATAATTCTACTAGTAGAAGTATCTTCATTTCCCTGAGTCTACTGTTCATGCCCTACTATCTTAATCAGGATAATTTGTGTTCTAGCTAACAACGGAAAAAAATTTTTTTCTCTGATCTCTAAATACATTTCCATTTCCCAAATGCAAGACTCGGGACTGTGTCTCAGACACAGTTTAAGACCCTTTACACATTATCACATTTAATCCTCGTAGCCACCTTATGAGGTAAAAATAGGCAATATCATCCCCATTATTTTTCAAATGGAAGAACTGAGGCTCAGAATATTCATTACTTGCATAGTTAAGTAACTAATTTAACTAACTTAGTTAAGAAGGAGCTGAATGACATTTAGAACCAGATACTGTTTGAAATCCAAAACTCATGCAATCTGCACTATTACCCTGCCTCCTTTGAACACACTCCCATTAAGGTTACATTTAATTTGCATTTTTGTTACATTTACATTTAATTAAAATTGCTGACCTTTTATCAGTATTTGAGGCAGTTCTCCACCATGATCTGGCTCCAGTGTTTCTGGTAGGTATTCTGAGAAGAACAAATGAGGACCTTGTTCTCTTGCCATGACTAGTGAAAATATATATGTCCCAACAGTTTATTTAACCATAAACTCTAGTAACATATATCCAATGACACTTGTAACTTTCTATCTTATAATTGTTAATTTAACACATCTTTATTGGGCAACTTTTTCCTAACTCTCTGTGCTGGCTGTTGGGGGTTAAATAGAAGCTATAAACTATGTTGTGTAGTTAATTTATTCTGCTTCGTGCAAATCAGTAAGTTTTAGTGTTGCTAATTATCAGGCATATTAGGACATTTAGCATTGGCTACTAGAAAAGGGCTGTTGGGCTAAATGGTGTTTAACTTCAGGCTTCTGTTGCCAGTTCATTCTTGGCCATTCTCACATCATTATATCAATAGTATTAGGCTCCCTTAATAAGATTTGTCATCTCTTCTGTCACATGACTACAAAAACACAGAGCTAGGAAAAATGGCAGGAACAGTTGTAAAAACTCAAACTAAAACTCAATTAAGGAAGATACTTGGTGACCATTGTTCTCTTCCTAGTACACTGAGAAATTCAAAGATGATTAGTCCAAATTTTATTGCTGAGAACTACTTGTATATAAAAATATTCTTAGTATTATGATGACCATAATATTATCTCACTGTGAACATTTATGTTTTGATGCAGGAATAGTATTAGCATGCTTGATAACACGCCATTGGGGTTGTTATAACATTTGGTTTATGTACCATATTGCCATTCTACAGCTGGAAAAATTCTATTGCCATTCTACAGCTTTGAAAAGACAGCTAGGGGAAAAATTCTGATTTACTGTTACCCAAACACATCTAGTCCAGAGGATTTCTGTAATTGACATTTTAGTGGGTGACTTTGAAAAGACAGTGTTCTTATTCTAGAGATCCTTTGTAGGGGATCATTTAACCTAAGAGTAACATATACACAATTTATTTTGTATTTTTGCTATTTACTAATCTTTCAAGCAACATCATGACTCTAAAATACCATACTATATATTTTCCTCACTGAATTTTACTAACATCTCACAGGAAATGTAATAAAATGTTTAATTCAGAAGAGCATCAAAAATATAAGATGTCTCCAGAATAAACTTCTAAAATAAGATTTATCTTTAAGTAAAAAACATAAAAAACTCTTAATGATCATAAGTGGAAAAGTGCCATGTTCCTGGATGAGCAGACCAACTTTTACAAAGAGGTCATTTCCATCCAATTACATATCACTATGATTTTATTCAAAATCCCAGTGGTTGACTTTAAACTGCATGCAAGTATATAAAATAAAACCTAGTTAATTAAAAAAGAGTGTAAGAAAATTCCACTGGGGGGATGAATAAATAGGAGAAACAGGATGGAATGATTCCAGAGTATATAAGGAGACATTTTCACTGTCAGTTCAAGATAGCGAATTGAATACAAGCGTTTGTCCCCATTCCCTTCTGAGATCACAGTGGTACAGAGAAGCGAAGAAGTGTTGGTAGTGAGGAGAGTCATCAGAGAAGAAATCTCAACACATTTACAAAAGATAAAAAGAAGGTCGAAACCCTTTGACAGGTAAAACAGTGAGGATATGTTCAGAACACTTAAGGAGGGAGCTTCTAACGTCGACAGAGAAAGCCAGTGAATACCCCAGCCTGGAGACCACGTCCTCCTTTTCTACCGCTTTGGCAGAACTAGTCACAGGACCTCACTCAAGAGCAAGGAAGTATGTGCCCCAAAAGGCCAGAGCTCACAGTGTCCAGTGAACAGCTCTGATGCAAATGCACATTCAGGTTCATTTTAAAGTGTAATATTAAACGTGGGCCATTACTAACAGAGTAGATGAAACCACGAGACTTTTCTTTCATTAGGTGGCTGCAGTATTAAAGGAGAAGAGGACAGCTGGGACTTCGGCACTGGTGCTGGGTTTTATGTCGATGCTACTGAAGATCTTTGGAAAACTAACTATAGAATGTATTCTTATGTAACAAAGGAGGTAATTTAATTTTTGTTGGAATTATTAATCGATGACTGTGAAAGTTTGATTTTGGACACAAGGTCCTTCTAGTCTTTTAAACCAAGGTATGGTATTGTTGAATCTGTTTGGTATATGTGATGTGATGTGGTCAGTCGCTCAGTCGTGTCCGACTCTCTGCGGCCCGTGGACTGTGGCCCACCAGGCTTCTTAGTCCGTGGAATTTTCCAGGCAAGAATAGGGGAGTAGGTTGCCATTTCCTACTTTAGGGGATCTTCCCAACCCAGGGATCGAATCCACATCTCTTGAATCTCCTGCATTGGCCACTGGTGCCACCTGGGAAGCCTATTCAGTATATATTTACTAATTACCTTTGTAAAGATTCCGAAGTTTACTGGTACTCTACCTGTTTTCTACAGTTTAAATTCACTAAGTACAACTTGAAAGAATTTAATAATTATGTTGATAACCTGTTTACACTGACCAGGTTATACAAAGCAAATAGTATATGAAAACACTTTGCATTTCTCTGGCAGTTGGTTCATTCAGACATATTTCACAGGGATTAACCATAATCAGAAAGGATAAGTGGTAAAGCATTGCTTCTGTTATAATATTTGTGTACAGTTTATGCATTTTTCTAAATTTTATATGATTTTAACTGTTAATGTCCACATCATAAAAATTCAGAAATAACGGTGTAAAATTTTAATCATGCATAATTCTGTCACCCCAGACAACTATATTTTGGTATAGTCCAGACTTTGTTTTATGACTAGTTTTCATATGATTGTGAAACATTTTTTATCTTGTTCTTTTTTAGTTACATAAAACAAATATTTTAGAATATTCTGATCTATTTGTAACATAATTTTAACAATTGGATAGTATTCCATTATATGCAATGATTTACTTTTTTCTAATGGAGCTATTTATATGTTTACATATATTTTTATCATATGTATTATTGCATTGATTATATATAATTTTTTTACCCATAAGAACTTTTCATTTAAAATATGTTCCAGGAAGTGAAATTATTGGATCAAAGCTTAGAACATTTTGAAGTTTCTTCTGCATTATCTTCTTAAATTTGCTTTCTAAGGGTGATGTATCATATATTCTCCAGTGATATATTGATAATCATTGTCTATCCTGCATTTTTAGAAAATCTTCACAGTGTAAACCATTGTAAGACTGTGATTTGGAAGTAATGATTTTTTTTATACAACTTTGAAAGAGTCTTGACTTACTTCTCTCATATCTTCTGTCGCACTATTAAATTCTCTCTAGCTTCCCCAACTTGTAAATGACAATTTCCCAGTGGACCCCCAAAGGATGTCTGTTTTTGGCCACTCTATGGGAGGCCATGGAGCTCTGATTTGTGCCTTGAAGAATCCTGGAAAATACAAAGTAAGATTACCTAAGCTTCTAGTGACAGATATTTCTCTTGAATAATATTAGGAACTTAGAGAGATTGAAATTAGATACTGTTGTTTTAATATGGGGACTAAACTTTTCTAGTGTTGGGAATTTCAAGCAATTGTGGGGGAAGACTATTAAATTGACCACACAGTACATGCTACAGACTCAAAAGAACAGGCCTTGTATCCCGGTGTTTTCTCGTTGGTCTGCTGGAGGTATTACCAAGAAATTCTCATTGCTTCTATTCAAACTATAGTTTTCTAGGCTCTTTTTTTTCTAAAAGTTAGTCTTGACTAATGTTATTGTGGCAGTATGTTATCATTTACTTATATTTTTACCAAGAATATTCTCACATAAAGTTGACTTTGATTTTCCATTGTTTTAACTGGAAAAACTGAGTAGAAATTCATCGTAAACTTTCATTTGTGCCTTATTTAGTGAAAGTGAAATGAACTGCTTTGTTGCTTTAGCAATTATATTTTCTTAGCTCTTTGAGTAGAACACACAAAGGATGTGTGTGAGAGGCATATAATCTTGGAGAGGCATATAATCTAAGCCCGTAATATAGCAGAAGGAAAATCGTTCACAGGGATTTTCATGGCGAGTCAGAGTTTTTAATCAAGTTGCAAATATCTGTACATATTCAACTTACAAAACTATAACTTGTTTGTAAATTTTATTTTATTTTTGTTCCTTAAGTCTGTGTCAGCATTTGCTCCACTTTGCAACCCAGTGCTCTGTCGTTGGGGCAAAAAAGCCTTTACCGGATATTTGGGAACAGATCAAAGTAAATGGGAGGTAGGTACTGGATGGCTTTCTTAATACTCATTCATAAGTTTTCAAATTTGTTGAAAAGCTACACTACAGACATTATATTCCTAACTTAATTCAAGTAAGGATCCAGGGTCCCCTGCACTGCAAGCAGATTCTTTACCATCTGAGCCACCAGGGAAGCCCAAACATCCAGAGCTAAAAATAATTAACAAAAGTGAATACATATAACAATAACAGTAACACCCAAGAAGGATTTTTTTTTTTAATTATATTGAATTATGGCAGATATTCTGAGGCTACATCTTTTTTCTGCCAGTGATTAATTTATATGTTTATTTTCTAAATTAACATTACAAAAAATACCCCCTATTACTAAATTTAGACTTATCTCTTATTAATTATGTGCTTAATTGTATGGTAAGAACCAGGAAGCCTGGGTTTTTATTTTGTGTATCTGTTTCAAAATCTAGTGTCTATCAGGTTTAGATTTTTAATTCTAGGCTTAACAGCCTTTAAACATAGATACTGTGTATGTAATGTACATTTATGAGTCTATTTCCAACAGTGAGATTGCTTTTTCAAGCATAGGAGCAGATGCTTCTAGATGAAAATAAAACAGTCTTTTTTCCAAGACTGTGCAGAAATGGGCTATTTGAAAACTCCTACCAAGAATTTGAATATTTTGCAAATGAGCTCATCATCATGTGCTTGTTAGCAAGTAGCAAATACTTGAGTTGGGGAGAAAAAAAACTTTTTTGTCTCATTGCTGTTTATTCAAAATCACTTACACATGGACCCCTATTTTACTTAAGTTTGGTCATTGAAATTCTAACAGAGTTGGAAAGTTAATCTCTTAGTCACTAGATTAAAAGTTTTGTTCTGCTTAGGCCTAGGTTTTCATTATAGTGGAAGAATGCCAAAAATTGTTACTATTAGTTACTTGGAGAACAGTGCATTGACAACGCTTGTGCATCAGTATTTTGAGTTTTCACCATATGCAGAATTTGTGTGGAGTTTTGAAATCTTCTGTCAAGAGGTGATGATCCTTTCCTGTCCACAGGGGCCTTATGGTCTAATAGAAGATTTGAGTGAAAGACCAACTGATTGAGAGGAGTAGGGGAGAGGTAGCCTGTAAAAGAATGTGTATCCTTTTTTTCCAAGTGGCAGTAGATTTTACTGTCTTAATTATGCTGTGTTTAGGCCAGCGTTTAATTTACTCTTGGAATAAGGAGACTGTGCAGAATTATGAAATCATAGAACTTTAAACTAGTTGGACTTTATATGTCTCCTTTCACTCTCCTTTTAAGACTAAAGAAAGCAAGTCTGAAAGGGAAAATCTTTTGTTTGTCTTCATCAATGCATAAAAGTTTTGGTTAGTGAATATACGTGAGTGATCAACATTTAAAGATGGATGGTAAAATAGAAAATTGTACTAGTGGCAGCTCCTCAGATACCAAATTTGAGTTGTTAACATGATTCAGATTATTCAAGTCTTCCTGAAAGTTCCTGGAGATAGTAGATATTTGGTGGTTTTCAGCAGATAGCAAAAGAGAGATTTATGTCTGGAATTAGTCAAAAAGCAGAAACAAAAATAGACTGCTTGTTTGAAATAGTTAGAAGAAATAGTCAATTTGTGAAAGGATTTACAAAGAAAAAAGATCAGGGTTTTTGGAGTTGAGAGGCGATTAATAACCTTGATGATTTAGAAGAAAAAAGGTTACGCAATGAAGAATACTTGAGATGTAAAATCCTTGCTGTTGGTCTGGGACTGCTTGACAGTAAGGAAGAGGCTGTATTGAGAATAGATTTCTGAAGACCTTATAAATAAAAATCAGACAAGCCAACTTAATCAGCTTTAGAGCTTGAATGACTTTAAATTTCTTTTCAGTTCTAGTATAGGATATTCTGAAGAATATCTTTCTGGCACTTGTGAATTTATTTTTCGTTATTTCTCCTCTTTTTATAGGCTTATGATGCTACCTGTCTTGTGACGTCCTATCCAGGTCCTCAGCTGGATATATTAATTGATCAAGGGAAAGATGACGAGTTCCTTTCGGATGGACAGTTACTTCCTGATAACTTCATAGCTGCCTGTACAGAAAAGAAAATCCCTGTTGTTTTCAGATTACAAGAGGCAAGTACCAGGAAACCTTACCTTGTTCTAAATTCACTCTTAAAAAAACAAGATTCCATAGTACTTTCTTAATTTTATTTTAGAATTTGAAAAGGTACCTCTAGTAAGATATTTTCTAATTATAATAAGACACTTAAAGTGAAAACCTCCCTATTAAGTTAATGATATCTAAGACCAGATTACAAAGAATTAAGAAAGCTTTTGGCAGTGAAAAGTATTTACAATTTTCTGTCCTACTGTAAAACCTGTAAATAGCTCAAAGTTTGATGCTTGGATGGTACTTAATCATCAGCATTATCAGGTCTCTTTCTTTACACATGCAGCTATTGTTGCAGTCAAATAAAAAGGCAAGGTTACACCTTAACTACTCTTCAGTTTAGGTGCACATCTTAGCCTCGGAAGCTGTGTACTATTTGTCTGACATGCACATATGCACTATATATTGAGTTAGATACTAACCTATCTGTTGTGCTGCTTGCTCGTTCTTTAAGAACGATTACTGAATTTCAGTTGGTTTGCAGATTTTCCTTTTGCCTTGGCTAAAATACTTTTGACTATTCACTACTTACCTAACTCTGCTAATAAAGTTATAATTAAAGAAATTCTGCCTTTATTTTTTAAAAGTGATATAATCATACACTTCAGAACATAATATAAACAAAATTTTTCTTTCAGGGTGAAAAATGAACCCTGAAAATTATACATGGCCAGGCTTTTTAAAAACATTTTTATTAATGTTTATGCGTAATATGCCATATGGGTAATACGGGTAATATGTTTATGGGTAATATTCCGGCACATTCATCTAAAACTTATGATGATAAGTGTTATCTAGATCAGTGTGTAAGCTTACAAAAAGGTTTTCACAGCATTAACTCATTTTATCCTTATATGACCAGATGAGAGACCATTCCTATCCTGTCTACCTGTTTGAGTTTTTTTTTTTTAATTGTTTTCAGCTTTTTTTTTATTGTGGTAAAATGTCACAATACCACATAAAATTTACTACCGTAACTATTTTTAAGTGTACATTCATAATGCTGTGCAACTTTTACCATCATTCCTCTCCACAGTTCTTTTCATCTTGTAAAACTAAAAGCCTGTACCCATTAAACACTAACTCCCCATTTCTCCCTGCCCCCAACCCTTAGCAATCACCATTTTACTTCCTGTCTCTGTGACTCCTCTGAGGATTTCCCAGAAGTGGGCTCATACAGTATTTGTCTTTTTGTGACTAGCTGATTTAACTTAGCATAGTCCTCTTAAGATTCATCCATGTTGTATCATGTGCCAGAATTTTCTTCCTTTTTAAGGCTGAATAATATTTCATCCTATGCATATACCAGATTTTGTTTAATTTAGTCCTCTGTCAGTGAACCACGTGGAGAAGGAAATGGCAACCCACTCCAGTGTTCCTGCCTGGAGAATCCCAGGGACGGCGGAGCCTGGTGGGCTGCCGTCTATGGGGTCGCACAGAGTCGGACACGACTGAAGCGACTTAGCAGCAGCAGCAGCAATGAACCACATAGGTTGCTTCCAAGTCTTAGCTATTGTGAATAATGTTGCTATAAACACGGATGGGTAAATGTTTCCTGAAGATTCTGCTTTTAGTTATTTTGGTTATTATACCCAGAAGTAGAATTGTTGGATCATGTGGTAATTCTGTTTTTAATTTTTTGAGGAAACTTCATACTGTATTCCATAGCAGCTGTACTGCTTTACATTCCCATCAGCAGTGCACAAGGGTTCTGATCTCTCCACATCCTCCCCAACATTCCTTTTTGTTCTTGTGACTATCCATCATTTAAAAATAGAATTTTTTATTAATAGATTAATTTGAATATCTATGATCAGAATTACATGTTTTAGATCAATGATAAACCTTGAGAAATTTGATTATAAGGAACAGTGTTTAATTTTATTAACTCTAGCTATAAGTGATATAACAAAGCGTGTTTTTTCCCAAATGACTTTAACTTCTTGGCAAGAGTGGTGTTGGTTGCCTCTTCTGTATCCCTTGAGTTTATGCCAGGAAATTTTGCAGTTACCACTAACAGCAAAGTTTTAGCCTTCCCACAAAGACTGAAACATTTCTAGAGTTTGTTATAAAAGCAGCAGGGTTAGAACACTGATGAAATCCTTGAGGGGAAAAAATAAGTCTATTTATTTATTTCTAAAATGCCTATATCCCAAGCAACTGAAAAACATAGTTGTCTATGCTTAATGAAGAGTCAAGACAAAGCATTCCTTTTCCTTCTTTTATTTAAAGATGTGAAAGTATTGAAACCATCGGTCGCAGTTTTTAGCTCAGGCCGTTTTCTCTTCCCTTTCCTTCCAGCATGGGCGGTTTGAGTGAACTGCACAGTCTGGAGCAGATTAGCTTTAGGTTTGTTTTAGTTGAATGAGCAGCACAATGGACGTACCTCGGCAGTGGCTCCAGAGAGGCCACTTTTCAGATTTTCAAACCAACTTCGGTTGACTTCAGACTACCTCAGGCCTGAGGGACTTACTGTCTGCTTTGTTGTTAGGGTTTCCCAGGTGGCTCAGTGGTAAAGAATCCGCCTGCCAATGCAAGTAGACGCGAAAGACGCTGGTTCGATCCCTGGGTCGGGAAGATCCCCTGGAGTAGGAAATGGCAACCCGCCCCAGTGTTCTTGCCTGGAAAGCCTCATTGACAGAGGAGCTTGGTGGGCTGAGTCTGAGGGGTCCCAAAGAGTTGGACACGAATGAGCATACACACATGCCTATTTTCAGCCAGGTCTGTTTTTTCATCTGAAAACTGGCAGGTTCTACTTGGTACTATGCTTCACAGGTTTTGTGGCCTAAAAATCATGGGCATATTTGACCTCTTAACAAGTTAAGAATTACATGGGCGCCAAATGCTTGTCTCCCACTTTCTTTATATCAGAAACTGGCCTCCCCTTCCTCGTCTTTGCCCCTCAGGAGAAGCCGGGAAGGCAGCGGCGGCGGTTGTCCCACGACCGTCGGGCCGATTCGCGTGGCCCGTCAGCCCGCGCTCAGCAGCGTGTCCGCCTCGCGTTCAGCCCAGTCGAGTCGAGCCGCAGCGCCCGGGGCTGGCGCGGGCGGCGCGCGCTGATGGAGGGCGGCTGGTGGGACCGCGGGGTCCCCGGCGCAGCGCCGCCCGGCTCCCCGGCCCTGCTGGCCTCCTTGCTCGACGCCGCGGCCGTGGCGGCCAGCGCGAAGCGGAAGCAGGAGGAGGAGCACCTGAAGATGCTGCGGGACATGACCGGCCTCCCGCACAACTGAAAGTGCTTCGACTGCGACCAGCGCGGCCCCACCTACGTGAACATGACGGTCGGCTCCTTCGTCTGTACCTCCTGCTCCGGCAGCCTGCGAGGGTTAAATCCACCACACAGGGTGAAATCCATCTGCATGACAACATTCACACAACAGGAAATTGAATTCCTTCAAAAACATGGAAATGAAATCTGTAAACAGATTTGGCTAGGATTATTTGATGATAGATCTTCAGCAATTCCAGACTTCAGGGATCCACAAAAAGTGAAAGAGTTCCTACAAGAAAAATATGAAAAGAAAAGATGGTATGTCCCACCAGAACAAGCCAAAGTGGTGGCGTCAGTCCATGCATCTATTTCAGGGTCCTCTGCCAGCAGCAGGAGCGGCACACCTGAGGTCAAACCACTGAAGTCTCTTTTAGGAGATTCAGCACCAGCACTGCCCTTAAATAAGGGCACACCTAGTCAGTCCCCTGTTGTCGGTCGCTCCCAAGGGCAGCAGCAGGAAAAGAAGCAGTTTGACCTTTTAAGTGATCTTGGCTCAGACATCTTTGCTTCTCCAGCACCTCAGTCAACAGCTACAGCCAATTTTGCTAACTTTGCACATTTCAACAGTCATGCAGCTCAGAATTCTGCAAATGCAGATTTTGCAAACTTTGATGCATTTGGACAGTCTAGTGGTTCGAGTAATTTTGGAGGTTTCCCCACAGCAAGTCACTCTTCTTTTCAGCCCCAAACTACAGGTGGAAGTGTTGGATCAGTAAATGCTAATTTTGCTCATTTTGATAACTTCCCCAAATCCTCCAGTGCTGATTTTGGAACCTTCGATACTTCCCAGAGTCATCAAACAGCAGCAGCTGTTAGTAAAGTTTCAGCGACAAAGCTGGTCTACAGACTACAAACAAATATGCGACATTTGCTAATTTAGACAATATCTTCAGTGGTAGGCAAAGTGGTGATCAGGGTAGTGGGTTTGGGACCACAGGTAAAACTCCTGTTGGTTCTGTGGTTTCAGTTCCCAGTCAGTCAAGTGCATCTTCAGACAAGTATGCAGCCCTGGCAGAACTGGACAGTGTTTCCAGCTCTGCTGCCACCTCCACTAACGCATATACTTCCACAAGCAGTGCTAGCAGTAATGTTTTTGGAACAGTGCCAGTGGGTGCTTCTGCACAGACACAGCCTGCGTCTTCAAGTGTGCCTGCTCCATTTGGAGCTACACCTTCCACAAATCCATTTGTTGCTGCTGCTGGTCCTTCTGTGGCATCTTCTACAAATCCGTTTCAGACCAATGCCAGAGGAACGACAGCGGCGACCTTTGGCACTGCATCCATGAGCATGCCTGCGGGCTTCGGGACTCTCGCTCCCTATAGTCTTCCAAGCACCAGCTTGAGCGGCAGCTTCCAGCAGCCAGCCTTCCCAGCCCAAGCAGCTTTTCCTCAACAGACAGCTTTTTCTCAACAGCCCAATGGTGCAGGTTTTGCAGCATTTGGACAAACAAAGCCAGTGGTAACCCCTTTTGGTCAAGTTGCAGCTGCTGGAGTGTCTAGTAATCCTTTTATGACTGGTGCACCAACAGGACAATTTCCAACAGGAAGCTCGTCAACCAATCCTTTCTTACAGCCTTATATAGACACTTTACTGGAACGAACTTTTATATAGTCACATTACATCTCTCCGCCTCTTGCACTGTTGTCTTGTTGCATTGATCTTAGCTTTAAACACAAGAGAAGTCTTTAAAAAGCCTGCATTGTGTATTAAACACCAGGTAATATGTGCAAAACAGAGGGCTCCAGTAAAAACTTTTAACCTGTGAATTGGCAACAAAAAAAAAAGCGGTATCATGTATATTAAAAATTGGCTAATATTAAGTTATTGCAGATACCACATTCATTATGCTGCAGTACTGTACATATTTTTCGTAGAAATTAGCTATTTGTGCATATCAGTATTTGTAACTTTAACACATTGTTATGTGAGAAATGTTACTGGGGAAATAGATCAGCCACTTTTTTTTTTTTTTTTAGATCAGCCACTTTTAAGGTGCTGTCTTATATCTGGGAATGAATGACCTAAAATCACTCTAACCATTGCTACTGGAAAGTTACAAAGTCAAAATTGGAAGGTTTTATTCATTCTTGAATTTTTCCTTTCTGAAGAGCCCTTCTGTTTATACATGCCTAAATTCTTTAAAAATGTAGAGGGATACCTGTCTGCATAATAAAGCTGATCATGTTTTGCAACAGTTTGCAGGTGAAAAAAAATAAATACTAGAAAAAAAAAAAAAAAAAGAAATGGTCCCTCAGCTCTAAATTTAACTAATTAACTGTGACTGGTCTAATCATTGAGTGATGTGAAACCAAATAATTCCAAGGCTCAGCCTTAATTTTGACAGCATTCCTGTCAGATTCACTTCTATAGTTTGGCCACCGAAAATAGAAAACAGATTGCTTTTAAGTTTCTTTGATGATTTTAAAGTAGAATTCCTTATTAACTGGTGTACCCAAGAGACGCTTTGCACACTGCTGGAGGTAAGAGATTGAGAACGTTTACTGATCCATCAAAACCTCGGGGATTTTGCCCTGTTCCCTGAAATGCAGGTGATATGTTTTATTAGGTCCAGTTTTGTTTATTCAGTGCTTAGAAAAATTCCTTTTTCTTCCAGTCAGACCATTCGCTTGATCAGGTTAAACTTTCTTCGACTCTTATCTTGCCTGGTTTATTCTATTTTGTATTTTAACTGCCTCTGGCAGGGGAAGGGCTGTCCTAAAAATTACCTGGATTTTAACATCCTTAAGTTCTTCCCATCCTATTTTTAATTTCTTTTTCCCATGAAAGGTACTTACTCTGTACTCAGAGGACACCTTCAGGAAGGGTTGCTTCTCCATTTGCCATTGATCACCTGTCACTGATTTTATTTGACCAGATAGAAATCTGTTTCAACTCAATTACATTTTCTCTCTGCTGCATGGTAGTTTTTAAAAGTTTACTGACTTTTTACCCAATTTGGTTTATTGCTGAGAGATATCAGGGTTTAATTAATTATTCCTTTTTCCTCAGCCATAGTATGCTTTTACTGCATAGGAGGTCAGATTCTTAATGTGATTTATGATGGCCCTGTTTAACTTCCCAGGATAGGGCATTTGGCTGCTCACGTGTTCTTTCTCTGTATTGTTTATGTGTGCTTATTTTGTATCTCAACATTTTCTTATCAGTGGTAGTGTGTTGCCTTTGGGATTTGAAACTTCTTGCCTGTGTTCCTAAGCTCTCTAAATTCTGAGTCTTTTATGTCCTTGTTGATATGACCACGTGTTTACTCTGTGCATTTAATTAATGTGTTATATCTTTTCTTTGCATATATTAATGGCTAGGCTATGCAGAATGTTTTTTTTTTCCTTTTTTACATTTTTGCTATTTTTTTCAGTGAAAATATTGAAGTACAAGTGTAATAAGCTTTACTTTGATTAGAAACCATTCACATATGGTGGTAGTTTAATTATTTACAAGCAAATTAAGTGGCATGCAAGATAAATTTAATGTCCCTTTATTGACTTTTCTGAATGGTAGATAAACATCATCTCTCTATTTTGTCTTCTAGGGTTATGATCATAGCTACTACTTTATTGCAACCTTTATTGCTGATCACATCAGACATCATGCAAAATACCTGAATGCATGAAAAACTTCAGATAAGAGAATCTCTTCAGGATTATAAAATTGTAATAAACAAAATGCAAGGAAATAAGATTTTAAAACTTTGGATTTCATAATGCTAAAAATGCTTCATTCTGTAGTTGAATCACCCACTGAATAAATATATCAAACCTGCTTCTGATTTTAAAAGTTACTTTACCGGTGTTCACTTGGGAAATATTTGATACTTAACAGCTTTTTCAAGATCATTTAGAAATGATTCAGAGGCATGGGCTGTCTCTTTTCCTATTGTTTTGCATCTAGTGTCTAACAGCTGCTTGGCTTCTAGTGGTCACTGAATTGAATAACTATTTGTTAGTTGGTGAATACAGAAATAGACTCAGAAAGATTAAGTGAATTTCCCACCATTACACAGTTATTTGTGGGAGAGCTAAGATTAGGAGTCAGATTTCCAGAACCCAGTCAATGATATTTCTTATCTGTTGCGTCAATTGGATTTGTGGACATTGGTTTATGGACCTCTCTCAAGAGACAAGAATTAAATACTAGATTAGATCTGAAATTAGATAAGGAAACCTGTTTCATATGTTACTGTGAAAGATATTTTCCTGTAATTACATGCAGAAATGTAGCTGGATAAACTCGGCCAAGAAAAGTAATCATTCTCTTTGTGAGTACCAGAGTGTGTCCCTTTAAGAACTTAATGGACACACTTTTGAAACATGATAGGTGAATTCTGGTTGTTTTAAGAGAAATATATTTTTCTGTTAGCACAAAAGTTATACATTTTAAACATTCAAGAAGAGTGCATATTACATGGTAATAGAGGAAGATATCAGGTTTTTAAAGTTATAAAATAAGTACTATGTAAATATGAATTAGACTAAATTTTTTAAAAACTATTACTATTTAAATATCAGTATTCAAGATTGAACCCTACAATGAACTGTACCCAAATGGTTCTAAGTCTAAACAAACTTGTGTCCTCTAATAAGAAAAATTTTTTAATTCACAAATTTTTTCATGTAGATAATTCCTTTATAAAGAAAAATAATTGTGTGATCCTATGATCTTTGTATTTGTCAAGGATTTAACCAGAGAAGCAGAACTACTGGTAGACATGTACATTAAGAGACATTTTACAAGGAATTTGCTGTGTCATTGTGGGAGTTGGCTAACCAAGTCTGAAATCCATGAGATTGGGAAGGGAAGGGAAGGGAGGGAAATGCAAACAATTTGCAGGGTAAATGCAAAACATTTAAATACTCAGTAAGTAATTGCTAACGTATAGCCAATGGTAACTAATAAAAACAAAACTCTTCAATTACAATACAGAATTGACCATTAAGGATATGTAGGGAGCCAATAAATTTGAACTTGCTTTTATGTGTCACAAATACTGGCCTGGGGGAGGAATGAATGCTTATATATATACCTAAATTCTTATATACCTGTATAATGTTTCCCCTACCAGAAAAAATTCCCAGTCTCTCATATAATAAGGAACCATTTCAATGACTTTATAATAACAACCTAAACATGAATTCCTAATACTAGTTTTGTGTGCTTCTAACAGTCACCTGACAGAGGGAGGCAAAGGAATTGCCTCATCTCCCGGATCACTATAAATGTAAAAACCCTCTTTAATCTCCCTTTACAAAACAAAGCAACACAGTAACGCCACCATTACCAGTAGAGGCAAGCCATGAAAAGGGTGGAGGTGCTTGCAAAATGGGTATCTGACAGAACTTGAATCTAGAATATGTAAAGAACTCCATGAATTAATTAAAAAATAAACCAACAGAAAAATGGACAAAAGATTCGATTGGGTACTTATAAAAATGGGATGTAAGTACGATCAATAAATACATGAAAATGTGTTTAACTTCATAAGACCAGGGAAATGCAGACATTGAAGTGCCACTATATGCCTCCCTGAATGGCTAAAGGTAGAAATCACAAGTGTTGGCCTGGTGGTGTGGTGACCTGCTAATGGGATGTAACTGGCAGAGTGTGCTGAGATCCAGCATAATGTCCAGTCACTCAGCCATATCCAACTGTTTTCGACCCCATGGACTGCACACCAGTCTTCCCTTTCCTTCACTAACTCCCAGAGTTGGCTCAAACTCATGGAGAAGGCAGTGGCATCCCACTCCAGTACTCTTGCCTGGGAAATCCCATGGACGGAGGAGCCTGGGAGGCTGCAGTCCATGCGCTCACCAAGAGTCAGACACGACTGAGCGACTTCACTTTCACTTTTCACTTAAATGTATTGGAAAAGGAAATGGCAACCCATTCCAGTGTTCTTGCCTGGAGAATCCCAGGGACAGAGGAACCCGGTAGGCTGCCGTCTCTGGGGTCGCAGAGTCGGACACGACTGAAGCAACTTAGCAGCAGCAGCAGCAGCATGTCCATTGAGTCGATGATGCCATCCAACCATCTCATCCACTGTCGCCCCCTTCTCCTCCTGCCCTCAATCTTTCCCAGCATCAGGGTCTTTTCCAGTGAGTCAGCTGTTCGCATCAGGTGGCCAAAGTACTGAAGCTTCAGCTTCAGCCTCTACTTCAATGACTATTCAGGGTTGATTTTCTTTAGGATTGGTTGGTTTGATCTTGCTGTCCAAAGGATTCAAAGAGTCTTCTCCCAGGGGCTTCCCTGGTAGCTCAGGTGCTAAAGAATCTGCAATGCAGGAGACCCTGGTTCTAATCCTGGATCAGGAAGATCCCCTGGAGAAAGGATAGGCAACTCACTCCAGTACTCTGGCCTGGAGAATTCCACGGACAGAGGAGCCTGGCAGGCTACAGTCCATGGGGTCGCAAAGAGTCGGACATGACTGAGCGACCTTCACTTTCACTTTCTCCAGCACTACAATCCAGAAGCATCAGTTCTTCAGCACTCAGCCTTCTTTATGGTCCAGCTCTCACATCTACATGCCTACTGAAAAAACCATAGCTTTGACTATATGGACCTTTGTCAGCAAAGTGATGTCTCTGCTTCTTTATGTGCTGTCTAGGTTTGTCATCACTTTTCTTCCAAGGAGCAAGCACCTTTTAATTTTGTGGCTGTAGTCACTGTCCACAGTGATTTTGGAGCCCAAGAAAGTAAAGTCTATCACTGTTTCCATTTTTTTCCCATCTATTTGCCATGAAGTGATGGGACCACATGCTGTGATCTTAGTTTTTTGAAAGTTGAGTTTTAAGTCAACATAACGGCCCTTCCCAACAATCCCACCAAAATGTACCCAACAGAAACATGTATGTAAAACCTATATGAGAATTTCGTAGCAGTGCTGCTCATAATAGCCCAAATCTAGAAATAACCCAAATGCCCATCTACAATAGTATGCATAAAATTGGTGTATTCATACAGTGGAATATTCTACAATGAGATAAACACACTAAAATTAGATGCAGCAACACAGAGTCTCAAACATTAAACAGAATCTCTTTTTTTTGCCATACCTCATGATATACGGGATCTTAGTTCCCCAACCAAGGCTGGAACCAGTGCCACTGGGAGTGGAAGTGCAGAGTCTTAACCACTGGACGACCAGGGAAATCCCTCAAACACAATATTGAGTGGAAGAATCCAAGTACAAAATTATAAACTGTATAAGCCATTATCTACCATTTCATACGAGTCCAAGCCAGGCAAATCTCATCTATTGTGTTAGAAGTCAGGATGGGATTACTTACAGCAGAAGGAGTATGGGGCCCTAGGCAGAGGTGATTAGAGGGCAGCATGCGAGGTCCTTCAGGGGACTAGTGATGCTCACTTCATCTGGGTGCTTAGTATATGAGCATGTTCACTTGGCAAATTCATCACACCATACACTTAAGATTTATACACATTCTCATATGTGTTATACTTTAGTGAAGACTGTGTTAAAATCACTTAAGTAGTCATGTTGTGGAGATCATAAATAGACTACTGCATGAAAAAGAAAAATAATTCTTGATGTTATACAAGGATGTTTATTTGGGAGAATACAGTTTTCAGTGGCCACATCATTTATGGAGTCAAATAATGTTATCTCACTTAGAAACCATTTAGAAGTGAAGGTGATGTGTGATGCCTTGTGAGCTCTCTTAATTTTGAAGATGCAAGTGGAGTCCAGATAAAAATTGAAATCTTACAGTGGAAAAATTCCAAACTGACATTTAAAAAATATTTTTAATATGTGCAATAAACTGTGACAAGTAGACATGAATTTTTGTTTTGAAGAGTTCATAAACATTTCAAATTATCCAAACAGCTTTTTCACATATTCTCATCAGAAAAAATGCTGTTCTTGTATTTGGCCACAATGAACATATACACTGGATGAGAGACCAAGTGGCTTTAGTTTTGATGGCTGAGGTCAACTTTACTAACAAGTTTTTTGTGCATATAGCATATTTTAAATTGGAAAACATGAATTTTAAACATTAATGTTTAATGTTGAAAGCCAGGAAAAAAAAAACAGTGCTTACACCCATCCATGTCAACATCTTTATGTGTGTGTGTTTCTTTGGCTGTGCTGGGTCTTCATTGCAGCAAAAAGGCTTCTCCTTGTGGTGAGCAGCCTTCTCAAGTTGCAGCACAGTCTTCTCTTGTTGCAGAGCATGGGCTTAGTTGCCCTGTGGTATCTGGGATCTTAGTTCCCCTATCAGGGATCAAATCCACGTCCCCTACATTGGAGGGTGGATTCTTAACCACTGGACCACCAGGGAAGTCCCATGAACTTCTCACTTTCTTTACAGCCCTGAGAATTTAAGTTCTGATTCAAAAACACTTAAAGATAGAATTATTATAATGGTACTTTCAGAAGAAGTTAACCTGATATGTCTCCTGCTTCCATAAGGTAATTTGGGCAGCTCATTTCATCCTTATATGTCTGATTCCTCATCTGAAAATGTGTAAGCAAGAGCCCCTTCACCCTCTAACTCACAGAACCATGGAGCATAGCAAGATAAGACACCCGTATGAAATCACTCTCATCCCACCCAGATATTAGTAACCAATGCACTAGCGTCAGAGGACTGCAGAGTGAGGTGTCCTTTCCTTAGAGATCACCCATAGGAATGTAATAGAGCTTCTGCCTTTGTTTATTTTCATTTCATTCCCTCCTATTAAAATGTATATTTATATTTTTCTATATGACTTATAATATACACAATGCATTGGTAAATTAATATATGCAATTGTAAATAATAGTTCATATGCTGAGGATGCCTATGCAAGTATGAGGCCCTCAGAAGTCCCCATCTGCAAACTTTTGTGAAAAAAGAACTTGTGAGGACCAACACAGAATACCTGCTGTGCTATTAATTTGTTTTTCTAAAAATAAAATACCTCCCTCCAGGAAGACATAGTTTGTATACTTCTTCACATCCTTTAGTAGTCCTGGCCAGTCCAGGAGAAAAATGTCCTTTTGGCCTTAAGAGATAATAAAAGGAATTCTATTGTGTTCTGTTTGGCCTGATTCCAGGACTCCAATCCAAGAGCACTGATGCCCTCTTGTCTCTTTGGCACCAGGGGTCAGGCTTCCGCCACTGGTGATCCTTAATGAGTGACAGCAGGTGAAGACGAGAAGTCTAGCTCTTTCACTTTGGGACAACAGCAGTATGTCCTCAACCAGTTAAACCAGCAAACATTTTCATCTTACTGGGTTTGTTGGACAAATTCAAATATGAATAGAAAATGTGCTCTGGAGGAGGGAACTGAGTGAGAGGACTTTTTTTTTTCCCCAGTTTTTCAAGATCGTATTTCAGAAATGTTTCTTAAATCTAGACAGGTGTTTGTGTGTGTTTTACCCCTGCGTGCAGAGTTATAACATTGAGCACAGGCTGCTCCAGTGGCGGAATAAAGATGCATTGCCTCTTTGGTCATCGCTGCATAAGCACAATTTTTATTCTCAGAAGACTAAAACCTAGTCCTTGCTGTTTTTTTCTAAAATCATTTCAGTACAAACACCGCCACCTAGCGCCTTGATTAGGAAAAGCACGATACACTGGCAAACAGTTTCCCGGAATAAACAGCAAGTAACGCCTTTTCTTAGTGATATTCAAAGAAAACCTGATGGAGAATAGAAATTTCCTGTATTCATTGTAAAAAATGTAGCCCATCTCTTGCTGCACAGTGCAGAGAGCCTGTCCCAGCTGTTGGAATGATTTTTAAATATAGATTCTAAGGTAATTGTGCTAACAGCCCAGCCTTATTCAGTTAGTGTAATCTGGCTCATTGCACAAAGTCAAGGCAGAGGGATTATGTAGGCACTTCTCACAGCGTTGCTGTGAGATTTACAATACAAACCTTTAACAGGGCCGGTCAGGTCGTAACTACTCAATTTTGGGTGCGTGCTAAGTTGCTTCAGTCGTGCCTGACTCTTTGCGATCCATTGACTAGAGCCTGCCAGGATCCTCTGTCCATGGGATTCTCCAGGCAAGAATACTGGAGTGGGTTGCCATGCCCTCCTCCAGGGGATCTTCCCAACCCAGGAATCGAACCCGTGTCTCTTATGTCTCTTGCATGGGGAGGCAGGTTCTTTACCACTTAGCGCCACCTGGGAAGCCCCAAGTACTCAATAAACTTCAGCTATTGTATTTAATTTTCTTCATCACTGGGATCTGTGACTACTCTGGTTATTAAGATTTCTATAAGAGAACAAATAAATTATTGTGAATCTTATGATGTCCCTTTCCCCGCTGAAATTATTATTTGTCTATTATGAGCTTGATAAAAGAGGTTTATTGGGACGCAAACCTTCAACTACAGCGGAATGGGCTCTTTTTTCAGGAGTACCAAGGAGGAAGACGTCATCTGGAGGGGGAGGGGAAAGTTTACCGAAATGAAAGGCATTGACCGTCAGTCATCAAGCCCAGGGAGCACTCTGCAAAGTCAAGAAGAGGTGAGAGGACGTCTTAAGCAGCATGTGTAGGCCAGGAAACAAAAACATCAGAGACGCTGGTGGTAACGGGAGACCGGCAGGGCTGCACCAAGGGATAAACTGTCAACAGGCTGGAAAGGCATGCGTGGCACTGAAACCTGCGAATGAGTGAGGCAGTGAAGGTGTTTCTAGAAGGAAAGAGACATGCTAAGACTTGTACTTTTTTCATATTTTGGTCACAGGAGCAGGTTGTAAAGATAAGGTTGACAGGGAGACCAAATGGACCATTGACTGCTCATCTCAGAAAGAGTTGATAAGGCTGGCACTAAGCTGGTAGGGGTGAAGAGGGGGTACTGGGGCTGAGAGATATTTCTGAGGAAGAATCTACATTGTTTAGTGACCAACTGAAAGGGCCAGGGACACATCAGTGATGACCCTGCCGTGTCTAGCCTGGGAGACTGGGAGGGTGACGAAACCACTGAATCAGGAGATACACGAGAAGAAGAAAGGGTTTGGGGAGGTATTAACAGCGGGGAGTCCAATCTCAAATACATTAAGGTTGAAGAACCTCCAAGTGGGTGACTTTCACAAGGACATTCAAGTGAAGATACTCAGAGCTACATTATTCTGGATCTCAGAGGGGAAGCAGGACCTAGAATTGTGAAGATATGTAGATTTACACATCGCGGCTGCTGTTGGAACCACCAGATAGATCTTTCACATGAATGGAAGAGTGTCAACACTCCTCCTTAAACAACAATAAAAAGAAGGTGGAGACTATGAAGAAAATGAAAAAGGAACACTCTGAGAGAGAAAAACAGCAGCAGGACAGAACTCCCGGGTTTCAAGTAGCAAGGGCTCAACCTCCCAAATGCTACAAGAGAATCAACTAGAATAAGGACTGAAGAGGCCACTGGATCAAGCGACTGGGGTGCGATCCATGACATTATTAAGAGTGTTTTCAATGGAGTGGTGAGGACAAGAGGGAAAATGAATGGAAAGTGAGGGCGTTGTTCATTTATTCAACAAACGCGTATCAAGTGCCTATTATATTTTAGACTGTCCTGGCCACATCCAGCAGTAAACAAAGACTTCTGTATTCAGGGAGCTTGCGTGCCAGCATTGTTCACAGGATACCCTTCAAAGAACATTCTTGAAGGGTCTGGGAGGACAAGAGACTGGACAGTTTTTTTGAGCGGAAAGGTGAAATCAAGAGAATTGTTTCCCACAGGCAGGTGAGGCTGGAGTTTGTGGTCGAATAGCGATAGATAGGAGAGATTGGAGAAGATGCAGGAGGGAGAAAGTAAGAGAGACACAGAGACAGAGACCAATCACACAAAGTCCCCCGCAGCTGTGGAGCAGACGGTTAACCTTGGAAGCGTGAGCAGTCATTTTCACCTCCAAGGCAGGAAATGATTCGATAGTTCCCATCTGATGGTCTTCATTTTCCCTGTAAATGAAGAGACAAGCCGAGAGCAGACCAAAGGAGATTTGAGACTGCAATTTGAGCCTTTGGTGAGGATGCACGTGTAGACGTGAGTAGCAGACACACAACCACACACATAGTTACTGCTTAGCTGGATACAACTCTGCTTGGAAAATAGTGTTGACGCTGTGCCCTTTGGCTCTCTTCCTGCTTCCTGCTTCCGTTCTTCAAATTGCGAAGGGAGCTCGACTGGGATAATTCTGAAGTGTGAGGTGTTCTATTGTCTGTCTGTCCTCAGTCACTTCAGTTGTGTCCGACTCTTTGCCACCCTGTGTGCTGTATCTGTCAGGCTCCTCTGGCCATAGGATTCTCCAGACAAGAGTATTAGAGTATGTTGCCGTGTCCTCCTCCAGGGGATCTTCTCAGGGATTGAACCTGAGTCTCGCACATCTCCCGCGTTTGCAGGCAGGTTCTTTACCACTAGCGCCACCAGGGAAGGTGGTGGCACTTGTTCCGGGATTGAGCTGAATTCAGCAGCTCATCGCGGAGCTGCTTTAAGGACGCACCCCCTAGTGGCCACCTTCTAGAAGGCATCCCTAGTGATCACCTCTTTCTCTTTTTTTAAATTTATTTTTAATTGGAGGATAATTGCTTTACAATGTTGTGTTGGTTTCTGCTGTCCAGCAACGTGAATCAGTTATAAGTATACATATATCCCCTCCCTCTGGCACCTCCTCCCCTCCCCTTTCCCCTGTACTTCCCCAGTTTCTTGCAGGCTCCCTTTCACCAAAGACCTAAGACCTAAGTGCCCTTACCCTTATTTCCAGGTATGCCTGCTTCATTGGGGCTTCCCTGGTAGCTCAGCTGGTAAAGAATCTGCCTGCAATGCAGGAGACCCAGGATCGATCCCTGGGTCAGGAAGATGCCCTGTAGAAGAGAATGGCAACCTACTCTCGTATTCTTGCCTGGAGAATTCCATGGACAGACCATGGGGTCACAAAGAGTCAGACACAACTGAGCAACTTTCACTTTCTGCTTCTTTTAGGTATTGCCTGCCTAATACCACGTGCTTCTAGGAACTAGACATACTTCTAGGTACTTCTAGAGGAAGCCTCTAAAATATCCTGTTATGCCTGTTAGAGACCATAGTTTCTTTCAGGAAACAATTCTATCCTGGAAAACACATATGCTCTACCATTAACAAGGGGGAGAAAGCCAGTATATATGGTGGTACTCTGTAAAAATGCATAGGAATATCTCAAAGAAAATATTTTGCAAGTTTAACAAGTTCCCTTAAGCTGGGATTACTGGTGAACTTCCCCAACCTCTCTACACTTTCCAAAGTTTCTATGATGAACATGTATACCTTTGATAAACAGAGAGAAGAATCCCCAAATTTAAAAAAAGTCATAGCAATATTTTATTAAATTTGGCAAGAAAAATGGCAAGGAAAATGGAGATTCGTTCCTAGACCTCATGTCAAAGTGAGGTACGTGTCCTCTCACTGTGCTTAGAAATCTTTTTTTCCTGTTCTTGTTCTGACCTTAATCTGTCTTAGCTAGCTTTTACGCTGGTCCCAACAGGCTCAGCTTACCAGGTTTTATTTTATAAATATACTTTCTTTTGTATCTCCAAACATCTTAGGTGTTGTCGAGAACTTTTTTTTTTAACTCTAGAAACTTCACCTGGGTTACCTCTGCTGGGAAGTTCTTCTGTTCGGTGAAAAGGACACAGGCCTGAGATGGCTGAATTTGACTTTGCCCTGCTCTCTCACCTGCTGTGACCTTGAATGAGTTATTTGAATACTCAGAGTCTCAGCTTCTCCTGGTTAATTTGCACTCAAATGATTCCATGCAAAGTCACTGCCTCCCGAAAACATTCATGGGAGGTTTGCCAACTCAAGCTTCAGAAATACAGAACTCTACTACTGGATCAAGAATGCAGACAGCAGGACTTTTTTGGTTACTTCTCCCTGCAGGTCAGTTTTATACTCTAGGTGTTTCCCAGGCTTTATGTCAGATTCTGTCTTCAGTCACCAGGAAAGAATCTTTGTCCTGGAGGAGACTTTAATTAGCCAATTTTGAATAGCGGGGCTGCTCCTGAACCAACCAGGTGGGCAGCGTCAGGTAAGAACCACCAAGGGAATGCCTGGGCAGTACAGTGGTTAGGGCTCTGCACTCCTGTTGTAGGGGGCATGTGTTTGATCCTGGTCAGGAACTAAGATCCTGCATGTCACTCGGGCGTATCCAAAAAAAAAAAAAAAAAGAAACACAGAAAACCTCATGGTATACAAGGCAAGATTAGCTCCTAGAAGCATGTGGTATTAGGGGACAACCCTATGGGTGTCTGGGCTTCCCTCATAGCTCAGTTGGTAAAGAATCCGTCTGTAATGCAGGTAGACCCTGGTTCAATTCCTGGGTTGTAACGATCCCCTGGAGAAGGGATAGCTTAACCACTCCAGTCTTCTTGGGCTTCCCTTGTGGCTCCGCTGGTAAAGAATCTGCCTGCAATGCGGGAGACCTGGGTTCAATCTCTGGGTTGGGAAGATCCCCTGGAGAAGGGAAAGGCTACCCACTCCAGTATTCTGGCCTGGAGAATTCCATGGACTGTAGAGCCCATTGGGTTGCAAAGAGTTAGACACGACTGAGCGACTTTCATTCCACCACGGGTGTCTGCTGCAAGTCCCTTCCTTATTGCATTTTGGTAAGAGATTTTGAGATAATGTATGTAAAATTCATTGATTCTTCTAACTGACATCTCTCCAATGCCTACTACACGATAAGCACTGTACTGGGCAATGGAGAACCAGCAGAGAACCAGACAAGCAGCCGTGTTTTACTAGAGCTTATAGTTCAGAACCTTTATACTTCAGGACCTTTACCAACAAAGGTCCGTCTAGTCAAAGCTATGGTTTTTCCAGTGGTCATGTATGGATGTGAGAGTTGGACTGTAAAGAAAGCTAAGCGCCGAAGAATTGATGCTTTTGAACTGTGGTGTTGGAGAAGGCTCTTGAGTCCGTTGGACTGCAAGGAGATCCAACCAGTCCATCCTAAAGGAGATCAGTCCTGAATATTCATTGGAAGGACTGATGCTGAAGCTGAACCTCCAATACTTTGGCCACCTGATGTGAAGAACCGACTCACAGGAAAAGACCCCGATACTGGGAAAGATGGAAGGCGGGAGGAGAAGGGGACAACAGAGGATGAGATGGTTGGATGGCATCACCGACTCAATGGACATGAGTTTGAGCAAGCTCTGGGAGTTGGTGATGGACAGGGAGGCCTGGTGTGCTGACCATGGGGTCGCCAAGTGTTGGACACGACTGAACGACTGAACTGAAAGTTCAGAAAAAACGCTGGACTCACAGGAACCACTCCATAAATTCTGGCCATTTAGGTGGCCCGTTAGCATGTGAGTGTGGAAGTACAGAGAGCTCTTTAGAGGGGAATCCTGCCTTATCCACAGCCAACGGGACCTGATCTCTGCTAGCTGACCTCCAGTGGAAGATAGATGAAATAACCCGTCCCACTGGTGTCATTGCTGCCCTAATCTCACCCCAGGAGAAACCAGGAAGTGCTCAGATACAGCTGGTGCCTAGAATTCAAGTCTCTGGGCCAGTCCCCAGCTGCAGTCAGCGCTGTGTGGCTGAACTGCATGGGTGACCCTAATGCAAACATGCCCTGCCAGGCTCCCCCCAGTGCTTCCGCTTCCATCCTTCCTCTTGTCCTTCACACATTCTCAGTCGTCCCAGTCAACTTACAGTGCAAAGCATCTGCAAAGCACTGGACTCCTGTAATGTGCAGGAGACCAAGATGGCTAAGCTTTGGGTACAGTCGCAGCACTTCCAGTCAAGAGCCTCACAGGCCAGGTATAGCTCTTCTGACTCGGTAGACACAGTTCGTAAGTGTCGAGGCCCTGCCTGGTCTCAGCCGTTCCTGCTCAGGCTGTGGGTCTCGGCTCTTGTGCGTGGGTTGGGGCAAGAAAGCAGAAATGATCTGTCCCTGTTTTCCCTTGAATTCCTCAAAACAGCCGCTCTTCTCCCAGAGGTAGGCTGGACGTGTGGGGAAAACGGTAACACTGACCTGTCATGAGAGGTGTAATCAGGAAGCCACTGCACTCCCTGAGGGTCAGATTCCTCAGCAGACAGTTGGGAGGGAGGACCCCAGACCCCAGAGTTTCACAGCAAGCACCACAGCACCTTCAGATTTCAAGGACCCTTCTGGGGCCACTACCCAAGGGACAAGTGGAGAGGTCTGATGTACACATGGACTCCAACTGCCCTCCCCCACCAATCCCTCCCCATCATAGCAACTCTGCTTTTGAGTGCTGTATGTTCTGTGGGTTCCGGGGGAGATCTTAGTTTGAATAAAAACTGTCCTATCCTATACATGCATAGTATATTTATATTTCACAATACATAACACAAAAACATATATATACACTAGATGATTGCTACAATTTGTTTCATCAGTGACACTCTACATATGACTTCTTTTCTGCATCTGATGGGTAAGTCAATCAGAAGATGGTTTGTACAAATGCAAAGTTTTAATGGCTGTTAAATCATAAAAGGAAGGATATTTGCACTGTGCATATGCTGTCCATTTAGGGCACTGTCAGCCGGCCATCATATCTTATTGCACGTATTAGCAATGGACAAAGATCTTGAAGACATCTTAGCCACACAAAGGATTCCATTTTGAAGAAAAAAAAAAGCATTTTACAAAATATTGAAGCCATTCATATTATACAGCCAACTGCAAGAAAATACTGAAAATTAGTATCAAAAGAAATATTTTAATTCTGAAAAAAGATGTTTCAAAACAAGGATTACAGAGTTTCATACTTCCATATATACATGTAAAAAAAATACTTCAGGACCCTGCATTCTCAATGCCCATCAAGGTGCAGTCATCTGAATTCCTATTTCTATCATCAACCTTTGACTGTCGCTTACATTGAATACGCTCTTTGTTCAAAAGTTTTTTTTTTTTTTTTTAACATCGTTACGCTATTTGACAAAACAGGTATTTGTGCAGTACAGGAAAACATTAAAATATATTTTAAATTAGGTTAAAGTGCACAGTACATTTGATAGGAAGTAACTGCTAGCTGCCAATCCAAACGACTGTCTTCAGCGTCCCCTCCCCCCTGGCCCAGACTGGAGGGCAGCCCTGGCATTGGCTGATGTAAGTCTGTGTCCAACGCATACTGTCCTCCTGGTCTCTTTCTTTTGTGTTCACATCTGCCTTACAACTTGCAGCTGTGGCTGCTCTAAAAACTCAACAATGGCTTTTCACAGAGGCAAAGATGCAGTCAGCATTCGCAAGACTTTGAAAGACGAATTCCTGTGAAATCTGTACCTGCAGGGTGAGTGCACATGCATGTGACTGCCTCAAACAGGTTGCGTGTCTGTGAGGTCTTACGTGACTCCCTCAGACCAACACAGATCCCTCTCCTTTGCTGGGTTTTCTCAAGTCATTGTTTTGTTTGTACTTGCTCCCTCCTGGGCCCTTCAGCCTCACAAATACTACTTACTTCACCTTCTCCTGTGCCTACCTTGGTGTCGCATCCATCTGCCCCACCAATTCACTGACTCACTTCCGCGGTTTCACACCAGACACTGTGAGTCTTGCAGTGTTTTATGGGCTACTTTGAAAGCCACCAGCTAAGCTGCAATAAAATAAGCACGTCTACATCTTAGAATTGTTGCCTCTTTTAAAATGGGCAGCTGTAGAAAGTGCTGGTTTCCTGACCTAGGTCCTCTGTATCTTAAGTTACTTCTTGATCACTCTTCAACAAAGCTGCCCTTAAAAAACGTTTTGGTTACAGAATCATCTTTTTTTCCTCCCCGCTCTCCTACACCACTTCCTTATTACCTACCTTTGGTGCTAGACTTTTACCCAGGTTACAGTGCAAAATTACACAACAAGACACATGAGGCCAACACTCGTTACTTCTCTGTGTTAAACCGTGAATGTTTTGTGCATAGCAAAATAAGTATGAACCCAAAAAAAGAATTGTTCACATTTTTATATTCAAGTTTAATATGTCTTTTTTTCCATCACAGCTATTTACAAATAACTTTGGGGTGCTCTCTTGATTTCAGTCAGTTCATTATATCAAGGGGACAACAGGGCTGCTGGAATGTAGGAAGCTGGATGGAATGCAGAAATATAAATAAGACCAATGTTCCATAAACCAAAGTGTAAATAATGCCTCCCCAGAAAACAGTTCTTGTCACAGAAGCACCTGTTTTTTGCTTAAATTTTTTTTTGAGTCATATACATCAGAAAACATGACTATGGAGACCTAGAACTACTTGGACACCAAAGAGGATAGAAAATAACTCAATATTTATAATATTAAAATAAAGTGTTTAACCACAAAAAAGCAGTAATAAAATAGTTTCCTAGTTTACAATTTGCATCCAAAGGATGAATAACAACTCACTAATAAATAATATTTATATAAATATTTTGTATGTCGAAAATAGTTTTTTTTTTTTTAAAGGCAATGGTCTCAAGAAACTTCTTGAAAAATTTGGTGGCGAAAAACCTGATTGAGTTCTATTCCCTCCACCCCCCTCCCCCACGAAATACACAATGTGTTTGGTTTTAATAAAAACAAATGCATCTTGTTGCAAAACGGTTGTGCTTGGTGTTCTGGTAATGGCAGTGGGTGAGCGTGGAAGGGATGAAGGAGGCTGTAGAAGGCATTGATGTGCTGCTCGTTCTTCACAACCAGCTCCCTCATGGGTTTTAGGTAATTACCTGTCTCACCTTAATGTCAGAGTCAGTTATGAAAGGTAGGAAATCTCCTCTCATGTCCTTCCGTCAATTCAACTAGAGTCGGGGGACTGATGAGCAGTGAGCGGGAGGGTGGAGGGGACAGGTGCTGAGAGCAGAGTCCAGGGTCTCTGAGCAGAAAAGCGTCCAAGCCGACCCAGAGGAGAGGAGCTGGTCTCATGTGAATAGAGCCTTCGTTACAGTTACATCTAACAATGCTTGAACTGTAATGCCCACTTTGACCAGGCCTTTCTCTTCAAGGATGTGATGGGGTAGACACAGTTTTTCCTAAAAGGAAGAACAAAGCATTGATTTTTAGATGACTGGAATCTAATGATAAAACCTCGAGACACCACTGATAGGAGTTAAGTCAAGCTCTGCTGTCTGCCTATTTGATCACCTAGTTTTCAACCCACTGCAAAGACCTTTTCTGTGTTGGCAAAGAAAACAATGATTTTCCACAAGTGAAAGACTTCCAGTCGTCCTGAAATGTGCAAAAGATCTAAACATTTAAAAAAATCCTTGACACTAAATACCTGAGCTACATACAGTTGGAAACCACCCACCAGGAACATATCAGCTTATATTCTTACAAAGCAAAGTTGCAGACAGCCTCTCACACATTTTAAGGGAACTTGAATACTCATTTATACAGACCACACAAGGTTCTACTGACCATAAACCTTTACAAATCTTTTTTTAAACTGGCCATTAATCTTGAGTTAGTTCATTTTATTTCCCATGATCTCTAGAATGGAGGCATCTTTTCTCACAGTTTGCAAACAGCCTTATAAATAAGTAATTTTAACCACAGCCTTTAATAGCCTCCCTTTTAAGACTCTTTGATAAAACTGTCAAAGACACAAATATCCTGCTACTTTCTCGCACTGTATTTTTGCTCTTGGGAAATGTCCAGCACATACTACTCAAGGAAGATAATCAAGGCGACTCACTCCCTGTGTGTGGCACCCTGCATGCTCAACTGACAGTTTACAAAAGAGCAAAGACAAAATAAATTTACACTTCTGTCGTTCGACCCTGGGCTAACACCATACAAGGGAATCTCCTTCCAGAGACTGTCTCCTTGACAGGGAAATGACTCCACAGCAAACACTCCCTCTCATGCACCCGAAGATGGTGTGCTCTCCACAGTCCAGTAACCACTTTTTTTTTCCCCAAACTGGAGTATAATTGCGTTACAGTGTAGTGTTAGTTTCTTCTGTACAACAAAGTGAATCAGCTGTATGTCTGGATATATCCGCTCCCTCCCACCCTTCCAGGTCATCACAGAGCACCGAGCTGAGCTCCTCGTGCTATACATCAGACTCTCACTAGCCATTTTACACATGGTACTGTTTATACGTCAATCCTAATCTCCCAATTCATCCCACCCTTCCCTTTCACGCTGTGTCTACCTGTCCTTCTCTGTGTCTATGTCTCTATTCCTGCCCTGCAATTAATAGGTTCACCTGTACCACTTTTCTGTATTTCACATATATGCATTAATATATGCATGTTATTGTTTTCTTCCTTTCTCAGTGGCCACCGTTTTTAAGAAGAGTTGAAATGAAAGCTGCATTAAGCCCCAGGTGGTGGACACAGTGTTTAACTTGAAGCCAACTGGGCTCACTGGTCAGAACTGCTTCCTTTCACGTGACTCTTGTTGGAGGAACCAGATCTTCCTGTTACCTCAACGCAGGAATCTCTGTAAGTTATCCCAAGTACAGGCATTCTGCTCTTAAAACGATCTTTAAAAGACACATGCCAGAGCCTGTTCTACAACCTCGAAATACCCATAGATTCTAATCTCGCAGTCTTAGCACCCCCATCCCTCCATTTGCCTAAGTTATACTAAACTTCAGAGTATCTCAGACTCTGACTCCAGGCCTTAAATAATGGCCGTTTGTCAATATAAAACAGCTGATTCTTTAAAACACAATTTGAACAGTTATTTCAAGTGGCTGGTGTGTATCAAATAGGATTATCTTGTCATCAGTGGTGTGTTTGGTGGAGAGGCAAGCTTTACGCTGCTCGCCAACTTAGTAGCCAAATGTCAACTTGAGAAAGAATAGGAGGTTCTGTCCAAGTTATGAATTGGGCACCAGGCCACCATGGGTTCCTCCTTGTGCCACAGCCAGAGGCCAGTGTGCACCCTTTCCCAACACCTGTTTGCCATGGCTTGTGAATCTCATTTCACTGCTAAGACTAGCTAAGACAGGAATGTATTTTCCTCATTCTTATGGTTTCCACAGAATCCAAGTAGGAAATTATAAATGCCTACTAATTATGGTTAAGCTCCTGGTGCAAGGAATTCCTTGGGAAAAAAATAAATCTTCACTTTATACCAGATGCCAAGATCAATTTGAGATGAATTGAAGAGTTAAAAAAAAAAAAAATCCCCAACACTCCTTCCAATCAAATATAGATATATATTTAACATTTTCTCTGCAAAACAGATGCGGATGAAAATGTGATTTAAAAAATCACAAAAGATAAAAACAATTGATAACCTTAAAGTATAAAGCTCCTGTGTATCAAAAAAACCAAACACTCAATTTAAAGATAAACAACAAACTAAAAAAAATCAGTTGTATCAAATTACAAAGAGATTATATTGACACATAAGCTCAACAAATCATTGCAAAATACACTAAGAAATGAACAGAGCACTGAGGAAGGAACATGAAGAGAAGTTTAAAAACGAGGGATTTTCCCAAGGCATTTTGAACAAGATATTTTGCGTCTTGACCTCAGTGTTCACCTATGTTTAGCAGCAAACATTCCTGAATTCTACAACTAATATTTGCACAAAGCCTAACCTCTGTGTGCAACATGGCTTTGATAGGGCTACCCTGAGTCTTGCTTGAGCTGTTATGTCTCCATCAGTGACTGCCCCAGTCTCACTGATGAGTGATGGCTCCAGTGGTCTGCAGAGTTGAGTTTCCAAGATAGAAGTCATGCTTGGGAAGGGCTGGGGCTCCAGAGAAACAGGATGGGAAGGTATGAGGCCTTGGCCACCTGCTAACAGGACACTGGAGTTGTCACACACCAAGTGAGCTCAAAGTCCTCCCACAGAGTTCAAGATTCTCCCTTCCAGCCTTGCAGCTGGTGACAAGGAGTAAACGGAAGACATAAAAGGTGCCCCTTGCATCCTTTCTGGCTTTCTCTTTTCATTTAGACTTCCTAAAAATCCCTGAGGTGCCCTCAGATTACATTATGGAGTTGGAGGTACCCAAGAAGACAAGCACCAGATCATAGAAACCTTATAAAAATAATCAGAAGTTGTGGTTATTCTATTACAGGACTGGGAGGACAACTCTGATGGGAATTACAACCTGAGGTGCTGGTTGACAGGACGAGCCTGCCGGAAATACGGAGGAGCTTCACGGGTGGCCAGAAGGCCACTTCTGTCCCACTAGTCCTGTCACTGCATACCCCCGAGGGAGGGAATCCCTACAGAAGTTGTGATGGGAAGGAACTGCTGTGAACTTCTAGCTGGATGGGAAATCATTTCACCCTACCTTGTGTAATGGACTTAAAAGAGAGAGGTGAACATTTACACTGGGTTTAAATGCATTAAAATTTCCTTGTTAGAGGAGATGAGTGGCTTCCCTCGAGAATGCAGCAGCAGACTGTTCTAGGATACCCATGAGCTCCTTTGTTGTTTATTTTGAAAGCACAGAGCAGAATCATAAAGTAGTATCCTGCATATAGATACTCTGACCCCCACCCCCCCAAGAACTCGTCCTATCCTTTGTATTGCTTCTCCAATCGTGAAACAATTATTCACTCTTATCCCTTCACCCATCCCTCTTCTGAGCCACAACAAGTAGGGCTGAAAAAGGCAGGTGAGCCATAAAGATTCAACTCCAACTCTGCAAGACTTCTAGGGTCCCTCCTACAGGTCTGGCCCCAATGCTATGGATTTACATTGCTTCTTTACTTTCTTCTTTTTGACAACTCTGCACGGTATTGGGTTTTTCTGTAACATCGTACGGAAAAACCTGAATGGACTTTTTAGCGAACCCAATATACACCATATTCTGTTTTACAGAGGAGAAAACGGAGATGTAGCGAGCTTAACTTCGCTACAGTCACACGGTAGGTAAAGTAGGATTTGAACTTGTGTCTCATCTTAACATCAGCGATCCCTTCCACGACATCATGTTGCTTCCCGCAAGGTCCTTGACTGAGAAATGAGTATGTTCCGTCTGTGTCCAGGAGACAGGAAACAGCCCCTGGCCCCTTGGCGTTCTCTCTAGGCAGGTCCCACCAAACTCAGCATCAGGTGGGCATGACAGAACCCTCAACACAGGAAAGGCGTTAGCTCTGCTGGTTAGCTCACTTGGTTTCCTTTGTAGTGAGGGACAGACGTCTTGTTCTCGCAGAAAATGCCTCGTGGGAGCAGGCCGATCACCGTCCCTGCCTGGCTCTCCTCTTTCTCTAGTTTCTTATGCTTCCTAAGAAGCATGCTGCCTCCTGCCAGGCCACTCCCACTAGACAAAATGAAGTCACCCAGGCAGCACATTTCATGTGGTTCAGTCTGCTTCTAAAATGTAAAGTCCTGGCACTAAACTGACTGAACCTTGAAACTGTCTGCATGGGTTAAGAGAATTTTAGTTCCTGCTTTGCCACATGAGAACTCTGAGGGGCTGCTTCCTCCGACGTGAAATACGGATCACATCAGCCTCTCCTAGACCGAGAGAATTTCTTGTCAAATCTTCATTTGGTTCTCTGTTTTCCAGCCCAGCTACCTTCTAGAATATTTGTTTTCTATACATATCTACCCCTTCTCTCACCCTTCTAAACCATACCCCCTTCACCTGGCTATTCCTACACATCTTTAAGGCTTCAGTGTAAACACCATGGTTCTAGAAAGACTTCAAAGACCACACATTCTCATCAGGGTCAGTCCCCCTTGTCCATGTGATTCACATACAGACTCTTGTACCTGACCTATCACAGAAACTTATCCATTGAATTCCTCTTCAATTGTCCACTAGGTCCATTATATAGGGTCCAAAAACCTGTAAGCCAGTCTGGCCTGTGGTCTGTTTTTGCAGATAAAGTTTTATTGAGACACATTTATGAGTCATCTGTGGCAGCTTTCACACTAGCAGCTGAGCTGGGGAGTCCTAAAGAGAGGGTTTAGCCCACAGAGCCTAAAATATTTACTGGCATCTTATAGAAAAAGTGTGCCAACTCCTAGTATAGAATGTAAGTTTTTTTGAAGACCAGGTCACGTATCATGGTCACCGTTTTTATTGCCAAGGTGGGGTGCTACACAAACAATCTTCATTCAATATTTGAAGAATGAATGAATCGTAAACAAAATCCAGAGAAAAAGCCACAGAACTGGAGCCTGATAGTCTTAAGGAAAAAAGCAAACGTTCTATATACCTGATTATTTATTGAGAACTAATTTCAAAATCTGAAGCCAAATTTTAAAAGCCTAACCTCCTGAGACTTCCCTGGTAGTCAGTCCAGTGGTTAATATTTCACTTTTCAATACAGGGAGTGTGAGTTTGATCCCTGGTGGGTGACCTAGGATCCCACATGCCATGTGGCCCAAAAATCCAAACATAAAACAGAAATAGTATTGCACAAATTCAATCCATGTTTTAAAAAACTTAATCTCCTGAAATAAAATCCCATTAAAATATTTTTCACCTAATCCAGAACCGTTTTCAAAATCATAAAATTTTAATTTACTGTTCATTACACTTACCCTGTCGGTAAAACATCCTTTTTCCTTATGATAGAGACCAGCATGGAATTTAGAGACACAACCCTAGCCACCATACACTAAATTTAATTTCTTACTCACAAATAATTGGCCTTTATTTGTGAGTGCCTTTACTTATCTACTCAGTGATGAAAATCCTACTCAGTTGTCTTGTTTTTGAGTTCTGTGGGGCCCTTTTTGCCAGCACCATTTTTAAGTTTTTCTCGCCAAGGACAGTGAGCTACCTAGGAACCACAAATCCATAAGTAGAACGAACTAATAGAAGTTACTTAGTGTCACAGATTTTGGAAATCCCGACAATGAGTGGCAAGTTGCCACCAACTGGAAGAATTGGAGAGAAGTTTCTATCTCAAATAGATCTTTCTACTTCAAAAAGAATGTGTAAATAAATACTTGATCATTTTTTATCAGGTATTAGAAGGAAATACTAAAAAAAAAAAAAGTCTTTCTTGTGAAAGGAAGATTTAGTATGCATATATAAATCACATCTAAATCCCCAACCACCTCTCATATAACAAGTGGGTTGACCAAGCATCCCTAGTTACATGGCAATGGCAGGCACCATGCTAGCATGTGAGCTGGTGTGTGAGCACCTGGGGGAAGAACCACAGGGAGATTTAATAATATTCTGAATAGAAATGAACAGTAATAGGCAACAGAGTTCATTCCAAGTTTTGCCTAAAGGGCTAAATTAATTGTGTTCCGCTTGTTACCAGACTATTTGATGAAAAAAATACCATCCAACAGATCCCCAGAGGAGCAGCATATTAGGGTACAGATGCATTAATGACACAAGAAATGAAAGTGCATTCAGAAAACTACTTCAGAAGCCAGAACTGAAATAGGAACGCAGCCAAAGAATGATGTCAAGTCAGCAATGAAAATTAAATCTGCTCTCATGAGATTGTGCTAGTTTTTATTGACAGAATTTTCTTTCAGGTGGCTACCCAGTAAGTCATCTCTCTTCTTCCTCTATGCCCTTATCCTAATTAAGAAGGAAAAAAACCAAACAGCGATGACCACTGAAGGGAAGTCTCAATGCACTGCAGAGCTGGACATAAGTGCTGAGTGTAACTCCGGGGGTGCACAAATTAATGTATTGATGGGCCGATAAAAACTTGGATTTATCATCCAAAATGTGTTTATTAACAACTTATGGCTCATGGTGCTCGTTAGACATTGTACAAAGGGATTTTATTGTGTTACAGATTAATGAGTACAAGACAGCACCAAAGGAAACTCAGTACATCTGCAGGGTACTGATTACACAACTGACGTGAATTAGGTAACTTCCACACACCCTGGATTTCACCAATCAACACAAAATCAGGAGGGAAAGGCGCAGTTAACTCAAGATATTACCACGTAAAGACTGTCTCCTGTTAGAAAATCTGATATGATTTACCAACAAAGCATCTTTATAAAATATATTCTTCTAACTATGTGAGTTTTCCACATTCTCAAGTCCCCTAGATTCATGGAAATGTTCAGAAAAATAAAATTATCTTCTTAGTAGCCATCTATAAAGACTGCTTCCAGCTGAGTAAATTAGAAATTTATCTTGAGGAAGTGAACTCCATTCTCCCCCTCCACCCAACCTAAGAAAAGATATTTGGCAGCCAGATATAAATTGAAGCACTGGGGAGTCTGTCTTTACCTTGGAGCAGGGCCTTCTCGTATTATAGAATAACATCCCCAAACTAGGCATATCTTGGTCTAGATAAGATCACAATGTCCTCTTTAATTACAAACTGATAACATTCTTCTGAAAGCAGATATAATAATTAACATATAATCCTTTAAGTTTATTAAATATAGAAGTAGCTTGCTAATGTCACTGGACATCAAAGGTTAAATGGAAATTTCAAGTCACTGGAGAAACTAAATTCTTCTAAAATAAAAGCAATCTCATTGGCTCCTACCATAGTAACCCAAGCCCAGGACCAAGAATGTTCCATGACTCATGGCTTTCTTTGGAAATAAATACTGTCAAATCCATCACATTCTAGACTTGAAGTTATAATGTGATGTAGCAAAAAAAAAAAGCAAAATGACCCATTATATTATGTAAAAATAGAAATCCCTTCTGGAAAATCCTTTCTAAGAGCCTCACAGTAGACCAAACAAGGAATAAGAAGTAAAAATATACAGAAAGAGTGGTGTGCAGTGGATCCTCCAGGGGGCGCTCTGACAGTGTGAGCCCCCCTCTCCCCATCACCCCTTCTGCACAGCCATCTCATGCAGCAGGGCAGAGGGGCTCTCTCAGGGTGGAAGCGGAGGATCACCCTCCCTGATGCCCTTCACAGCTCCCGCTGCAGGAAGCAGGGAGGAAGCCAAAGGGACAGCCAGCAAAGCAGTCATTTTCCAGATGGTAATTTTCAACTTGGTCAACGGTGGTTAGTATTAAAGATTTTTATAGACCAAATCGGACCCCAAATGCTTGCTTTCTGTCTTCTTGGCAAGGCGGCCCCCCTACAGCTCAACTGCCCAATCCTGCATTAGGATTCAGCTTCAATACTGACCCGATGGGAAGATTTTCATATGCTAAATCCCCTTTGCTCCTGTTCTGGAAACTTCTGCTCTACCCAGGGCAGCAAAGCTCACTGGGAGATAGAAGAGGCACTGCATGGCACTGCTGCTGGCACTACGTGGTGAGGAGACACGAGATGTGGGTACACCTGGTCCTCACTGTTTCTCAGCAAGTGAAATTATCTAATGGGAACCGCATTCTATAAAGTCTGTGCTTCTGCAAAATCTGATGTGTGAACGTTCAGCTTCAAACCTTGAGAGATTACCGAAGAGGTGACAGGGATGGAAGTTGGCAAGGCAAAGGCCCAGCGGGAGGAAGGACCCTGTCACAGGGCAGGGGACAGAGCAGAGCGTGAGGATGCACATGCGGGCATTACGGAGACAGAGCATTCCAGCGGTAAGTGATATAGATCAGCACTATAAAGAGAATGTGGACAAGACAGAAGCTTATAAGATCCCTGGAGCGGAGGGCAGAAGTTGGTTGTGGGGGTTTCTCCCCAAGTGCCAGCAGAGTGTCAACAGTCTTTCGAATGTGACGAAAATCCAACTGCAGGATGTCATACGGAGAGCAGAGTTCAGCCTATTCCGAGGGGAGCCATCAGAACAGAAAGAGACAGTGCATACAATTAAAAATACACAGAACAATGGGTGGAAAGAAGCACACATTTTTACTTACTAGCAAATGGCAAGACTAACCCCTTATTTCAAGCAGGTAAAAACCGTTTCACCAAAGTTTTTTTTTTATTATTAATTACAAAAGAAAAGCAGCATACCCAAGGACTTCTATGCAAATAGGACAAAGAAATTCTTTACCCCCAATCTTGCTAGTGAGGAATAGAATGTTCTGTAATTTATATGTCATTCTAGTATTTAAAGAGTTTAATATTCAAGTGTTCTCATAGGTCAACAATGGCATTAAAATAAGAGCTTTTCAGCTGGGACACATTTAGGTCTTCACCTTACTAAAGGGAAAAATATAAACTTTAAAATTTAATCCCTTTCTTCACCATTCTCTTAATGCATTTTTTTATCCTGGTCTATGAAGGCTGAATATAAAGTATTTCTCTCTGAAAGGTAATGCATGCACCTAATTTGTTTTTCTTTTAGAATTATTGATAAACTCTGGGCATTGTTAGTTCTAATTATATCCCTACATGTGCCCCAAAAGTACATTAAATTTCACATTTTTGCTACTGACATAAACCAAAACTTCTTAGATCTGCAGTTAAATAACAGTACATTCCTGCATAGTGTTATTATGCAAATTTCTTCACTGCTAAACAGGTATGGTTGGGGCACGGACCTTCAGGTTTTGTCTACGTGACAGTCACCATGCAAGGAGGCAGAACTCTTCCTTTCTCAACTAAACGCAAAATTTAGGTGCTGAGTCTTGAGTTGACCTCTGGATGCCTACAGCTCTCTGGAAAAAAATGGTTTTCTGATACCCTGAATTCCTGACCACAGTTTCAACTTAAAAATTATAATTCATATGTTGGTATGAAACCAAAGTTCTGGTTTTGTTTCCAAATTAAAAGAGAAAATACTTGAAAATATTCGTGATATATTTCATAAATGCAGCTTTATGTCCAAATTAGGCAAAGCATTTAAATATATATATAATATATATTTTATGATATACTTTGCAACAACATTGCCCTCTGTTTTAGCATCACTGCTAAGCAGAGGCAAATCACAGAGCAACTGAAAGATGATCCTAAAAGACTGTGTGTGTTTTTCTCGTATATTCTGAAGTTAGCTTGATGCCCCCTAGTAAGGTGGCAAACTCAGTGTAAACGGGTTAAATAAGATTATAAACCTCCCAATCTTAATTTATGAAAGTAGAGATACTCTTAACAAAAGACATTTAAGGAAATTAACAAATTATGTTATATCTATTCAGATCACGCATCTTTTCTCAGTGCATTAGAAGGAATCAAGTGAGCACTGCTATTTTCTCAAGAATTAAAACAGCTACTGTGTGTGTGTTACTTGCTCAGTCGTGTCTGACTCTTTGCAACCCCATGGACTGTAGCTCACCAGGCTCCTTTGTCCACGGGATTCTCCAGGCAAGAACACTGGAGTGGGTTGCCATTCCCTTCTCCAGGGGATCTTCCTGACCCAGGGATCGCACCCAGGTCTCCCGCATTGCAGGCAGATTCTTTACTGTCTGAACCACCAGGCTACTAGTAGAATGTATTTCACTAGGACAGTGATGGAGTCAAGAATTAACAGATGGGGAAACATCTAGGAGAAGTAGCTTCCTATTGCAATAACAATGTTCTATTGCAACGTTGTGCTTAATCAGTGAACTCTGAACAAAACGAACATAAGACAGAAGGCATATGCACTCTGAAATGTGATTGTCACAAAAGTGGTATTTCCATGGTAAAAGCAGTATATATCTCCAGTATGTATTTCAATACATTTCCCAGAACCCTATGGAAAATGTCTGGTCTGCTTCCCTGCAACTCCATCAAAGAACTCAGATCGTCTATGGTTTCCAGTGTATTTATTCAGCAGCACACTTCTCACATGGGTAGGCAACACAGACCATTCTTCTCATTATGGAAAGAATTTTTGTGATGCCACAGATTCTGAGTTTTATTTAGATTACAGTGGATAGAGCTGTTTTTAGCCAGTCCATGGCGGGTGGTTTAAATTAAATCACAATCTCTGAAGAAAAAGGCATGGGTCTAAGATTGGCTGACAGGCAAAAATCATAATGGGTGGAGTACGGGCGCCTCTGCTTCCACCCAAGTCACACAGCTCACAGCCATCAATCAGTCCCTCAAGGATGCTATGATGGGAACCAGGGCTGAAACTGCCAGGAGAACCTGGGAGTTTTCTGACCCTTGTGCTTCTCCAATTTAAGTCTTAATAAGAGGGACTTACAGATTATGCTGTATTTTTTTCTTATAATTAAAATCAGAAAACACTAAAAGAGAAGAAAATTTAAAGAGTCCAAATTTCACCATATATTTACAGAGCACTAGTAATTATTGCAAGGTGTTTGAAAAACATAGTTAATACACTCAAGAGTCCCCAGAGGCAAGTGCAAATACTAATTTCCATTATAGTGAACAGAAATCACCATTACTAGAGGTTAACTGATTCTGATACAAGGCAACATGTGTGTGGCTAAAATCACTATTAAAGATTAACTCAGGTTCCCCCAAATACTACAGATATAACAGATATGTAGATGGATCTGGCAAAAGGTTTAATTTACAGGCATTCTGCGTGTAACAGACTAAATTCTAAGAAGTTTAGAATATACCGTTTATTTACATTTAATTTTAAAGGCAGTATACGTATTAATACAAAGTATTTTGAACCTAAAATATCATAGCACAGGAACATTGATGGTTATTCTGAAAATTTAAAGTCTTAATTGACAAGGTATAATTTGGCAAAGTAAAGTAGGAAAAGGTTCCCAGAGCTTTCTCCAGATATGAGAACTAATCACCAATTTTATGCACTTAGTGAGTAACTCTAATATTGGTATTATAATTTACCTAGAAATGTAATTTTAAGCTTTTGGAATAAAATATTTATTTTCAACCATGTACATTTGAAAGCTGTCAGACCACTGACCAGACTTTGTTCTGCCACCAGGATACACCCAGTGGGAGAGGATTCTTACATGAACAGTGATAAACACCTACTAACTATTAAGGGATGACTGGTTTTCTAAGCTAGAGATTAGCTTTATTTAATAAGTTATGAATTTAAAAACTGATTTTAATATAATTAGGTGTATAAGCAGAGACCTGCACCTCTGGTTATCCAATCTCAGAGATAATCAATGCAAACAGAAACATAAATCTTGTAATAAAAATCTCACCACCCCTCAAAAGTATTTATTAGTTAGGATTTATATTGACACTAAAGTCATTGATTTGGGGAAGAAAAAAAGGCATCGGGCTCAAAGGGGCAAAGGAATTCATATCTCCTATTTTAAGATTAAAACAAACAAAAAAGGTAGCTTCAATATATAAAATGTGTTTCAATTAAAAATTTCAGATCAGTTTTATATGTATAGTGTCCTAAACCCTCAAAACAGGTGTAGAGTAGGAAAGGTTTTACAATTATTTTCAAAAATAATACCTCATATAAAAGTAAAAAAATACAAATATGAAAGGTACTGACAAGCAGATTCAATCATAATTCCATTTGTATCAACACAGTCATCGTTAGCTTCTCAGTGTGTTTTAGGATTTTACATGGAATGAAAACATTCCACCTCCCACAGTGTAGCAAGGCCCCCCGGCCTCTGTGCTGCCCAGGCAGGCAGAGGCCCTGTACAGTCCATGGAGTTGCTGCCCTAATCCTCTTCCCTATTTCCTCTCTGGACATAGTAATGAATAGGAAGGGCTAGGCAGCTAGAAAATGAGGTGCATTTAATTCCAAGTTCCTTCTTCCTCTAAAGAGAGCAAGTTTGTTAAATGAAGGACCTTGGTCCACAAAGAGGTTGGAGGCCAAGGTTTCTCATTTAAGCTGGAGAGACAGAGAACAGGTTGTCCATTCTCAACAGGACCAAGGGTTCCCTCCTCAGACAGAAACCTGGGCAACTCCTCTCAGAAAAAGACCAGAGCAATCCCCTCAGAAAATGTGGTTACTTCTCTCAAGACACCAGGGAGTCTCACCTTGGACAGACAGGAGAGAACAGAATGCCTCCCCTCAGACTGAGCTATTTCTCTCGGAAAAAGAACAGGGCTTCTCCCCTCAGAGACCTGAGCAACTTCTCCCAGAGAAAGACCAGGGTGTCTCCACTCAGTCAGACTCGAGCACTCCTTCAATTAAAAAAAAAAAAACAAAAACAGGATGTCTCTACTCAGAGACACCTGAGAGACTTCTCTCAGAGAAAGACCAGGGCATCTCCCTTCAGACAGTGAGTTGGGCGACCTCTGCCAGGAATGGCCAGGGCTTTTCCCCTTGTCAGAGACCCAAGCAGCTTCTCCCAGAGAAAGACCAGGGTGTCGCCCCTCAGTCAGAGACCTGAGGGACTTCTCCCAGGGAAAGACCTGGGTGTCTCCCCTCAGAGACCTGAGGGACTCTATCCAGAAAAAAAAAAAGCAGAGCATCTCCCCTCATGTAGAGACCTGTGTGACTTCTCTCAGGGAAAAACCAGGGCATCTCCCCCAGACAGAGAGTTGGGTGAGTTCTCCCAGGAATGACCAGGGCTTCTTCCCTCATTCAGAGTCCTAAGGGATTTCTCCCAGAGAAAGACCAGGCTGTCTCCCCACAGAGACCTGGGTAGCTTTTCCCAGAGAAAGGCCAGCGTGTCTCCCCCTCAGACTTCTCCCAGGAAAGACCAGGGTGTCTCCCTTCATTCAGAGACTTGAGTGACCTCTCTCAGAGAAAGACCACCGTGTCTCTCTCCAGAAATAGACATGGGTGCTTCCCAGCAGACTGAGAGACTAGGGCAATATCTCTCAGAAAGAGACAAGGCTGTTTCCCTCAGAAGATCTGATCTCTCTTCAGATAAAGATTTCAGTATCTCCTTCTCCCAAAAAAATCAAGTTGAAATATTCCCTGGTAAGAAAAAAAATATTTTCTGGTACTTTTGACGCTTCACAAATGAGAGATTTCTCTTGACCTGAGACTAGTAGGAGTCCTAAAATAGTCCTAAGTTTGGATAAACTTGGGAACCCTCCAGTAGCCAACTGTGAATTCTCCACATCAAGGTCAGAGACCAGGAATGACCCAGATGACTCAGAAAAGGCAAAGAAAGCCTCAGTATGTTCACAAAATACCTCATGATCCGGAGGCTTAATTGAAGTCGGATTTTTGGTGACTGAAGGTATATTCTGAAGAACTTGGAAGCCCACCAAGGGTCAGCCTGTGTTCAAGATCAAGCTGACATTTGCACCAGAGGTCAGAGACAGCACATGGTCTGACCGGCATCAACATGACAGGTATCTTTGGGATGGAGCCAGCAATATCTCCCAATTCCCAGCTTTCCATGAGGTAATTTTCCTGCAGCTGAGCTGCTGATGGCAGAAAACAACTGGAACAATTTTTAAATCATGGGGCTGCAGAGCATCCGTGGATTATTAGCTAGAAACCTTAAGGGTTCAGTGATTTTCAAACTATAATTAGCAACAGGACACTTGGCCCCCAAAGGAACTCTTAACTGGAAAGTCAGTATACGCCACAGGCAAAGGAGAAGCTGCTGTAGCTGATGCAAGGCGGCAGTTATGATCTGTAACCCCCTCACGTGGCTTTCCCTCGCCTCCTGGGTGGGGCCTTGGAAAGAATCCAGGGCTCTGGAGAACGTGGTTTAATCTATCGCTTAAGTCCAACACCTGCAGTTTGCAGATCAGGGAACGCCATCACAGAGAGCCCCCGTGTATGCCAGAAAGAAGGCAGGCTCTTGCTGCCGACAGACCTGGGTTCAAAAGCCAGCTCTGATGCCCCCCAGCTGCAAGTGTCAGGTTAGGAAATTGCGTAACCTCTCTGGACCTCATTTTCTTCGTTGCATGGTAATAAAATATGTCTAATCCTCAACAGTGAGCATTCGAGAAGATGAAGCAGGTGTAAGAAGTTCTCAGCGAATGGCTTTAATGGCTCCAGGCTGCAACAGGCTCGGCTCCGGGCACATAACCAACCAGTTAACGACACAGGTGCGGCTAGTTTATCCCAAACCCGTGTTCCTCACTCTGCTCACAGATCTCTGCACTCACCCTCACGCCTCGCCTTCCAGGTGCTGTCCCTTTAGTTGGGGAATTGGCCCCAAACAGAAGAAAACAAAATCAAAAACAAAAACCTAAGGCACAGGGCAGCAAGAAGAGAAGTGATCCAGGCTGAAATAACTACCCGAAGAAATATTAACTCCGCCACTAGGAAAGAAACTTGCCAGGGAGTGCCATTTCCAATTTGCTTTTAAGGATCTTTTCTTGGCGTTCTCATTAGCAAACCTCTACTTCATCCCAGAATCCCTCACAGATGGCAAATATGCCAGGTGTAGCTCCAACAGAACTCCAACATCAACTACTTTCTGTGATGTCAACTCCTCTCTATCAGTGGCATCGATTGTGCCAAGTCCTAACTGTGCCCTAGACTAGGAAACGTATAGGTCCAGCCTTATCCAAACATCACAAATAACAGAGGTCTAGAGTCGCCATACACATCCACTACATACTCTAACCTTCTGCAGAGACACTGGGCTGCTTACACTGTCTGCAACTCTGAATGCAGCCAATTTAAAGAAGCCACATTTACAGGTAAGCCACTTCACTGAACACACAATAAAATGCTTCATGAACCTTGACCAACCCCAAGGCAGATACCTGGGACTGTGTCCCTGGAGACTTCTAAAGAAAATAGAGTAAACTATAACAATTGGAACAATTTTAAAATTGCTTCCTTCCCACTGTATTGCTTTATGTGCAATAGTTTTAACTTCTCAGCAACCACATTCCACCCGGGTGAACCTAATAAAAGTGACTAAGCTGCTGACCCAGACTCTGGTTTGTAGTTTCAAACTATAATTCTATTACAAAGGGCAACAAACTTGGGCTAGAGCACAGCTGTGGCTTTTTGGTCTCTACAGGACGGTTTATCATTGTCAATTAGATATTTAGCTTAAAAAATACAATTCCCAATCTCGGTGACTTCTGGGTATGTTTATGTAGATAAGTTATGGATGAAGAAGAGACGCCAAGCTTGCACATTAGGAGGAATTCACTAAGCTACTGGGAAATCAGTGAATATTTTCTTACCCAAGTATTAAGTTTGAAACCAAAAAGAAAACGTAATGTTAAAAAGTCCTCTGCTCTTAAGTACCAGTCTTTTAAAATATCTGACTGCAAGGGGAAATTTCTGCAACTAGATTTGGGATGTAACTATCTTTTCAGTATTAATCATGAACTGCAGTGTGCCACATACACACTGCAATTCATCAATCATCTTAAGTAGTGGAAGAAGGGTCCTTAACTAAGTGGAAAGGAATCATTCCAACCCCTCAACTTAGTATTGTATTACTAGATGAAAACATTTCCTTATTTCCAATAATTTATTCCTCATTCATTCCAAGAGATGAAAACATGTTTCTTTATGTGTACAGAAGATTTGCCAATTGCCCTCCAATTGGCAATTTCTGGTTTTCTATCAGAATATTCCTCCCTCCCTTTAACATATCTCATTAAAGAAGTACAAATGCTAACCAGCCAAAAGACTTTTTCTAGTAGCAATGAACTTAATGTATTATAACTCTAGTTACCAGTAAAATGCTATTGGATTATCCTTCAGGATGGGTATGGATAGATGTATACACAATAACATACATACACATATATCATGTGAACTTGAAAATCATCTCAAATCTTAAAAAAAAAAATTTCAAAAATAGCCTTAATGATATATTTCTTATTAAGCATAGTTAAGTGAGATACTGCCAAAAAAGATGATTTACTCCTTGTAGTTCAATCATCTTGTGAATTATCAGTTGCCTGTTAGTGCTAGCGGCACAGTCAGAAATTATGATAAAACTTTATCTGCACTTTGATGCTAATTTCTTTTCCTCACTTTAAAAGGAAACCGTAACTACCAACCCTTAACCACAATAAATAGTTAAGGGCATTCCCATTTCATTATGTATCACCAGAAGCCAAGAAAACGCTGATGAGTTTTAAAATATCACAGGGGATTATGTCATAACTCATCAGTGATTTTGAGTACAGACACGAATAATTTACAGTCTGAAACTTGGTATGATAATTTTGATTCACACATGGGCAATCTTATTAACCCATGATGGAATCAAATCATTAAAAGAGGTACATGTATGAGAATTTCACAAACATTTGTAGCCAGGAATGTATGTGCAATAGTAAAATGTATACATACAATATAGACACACAAATTAACATTGCTGAAAGACATCTGGACAGATCATAAAGGCATTTAGTACATTATATAAAGATTACAGTCTTTAAAAAAATGAATTTGCAAGCTTCTTTTAATTGATACAGTTTTGATTTAAAGATGCTTTAAAATTTCTCTCTTTTTCCTCAAATAAGATTAGAAGCCCACAGCTAACCCTCACCTTCAAACCTCACCAAGTTGAAAAGTAGGAAGGAAAAAAGGGAGGAAGGGGGAAAAAAGGCTTAATTCCAATAACTAATTGTTATCTCTAAGTAGAATTACATGAAAATAGAATTCCTTCACATACTCAAAAGCAATACCTCATGATAGCATTTGTAGTTACTTTATCCTGGAACATTAGAAAAGATGGAAGAAACATTTAAGAAATGTAATTTCTGTTCATTTCTGTTTATCACAATGATGGAAAGTCTGTCAAATTACACCCAAATTCTGCATGGACTGGCTTTTATCTCCCTAAGAAATCATTTTATGTTACTTTAGTGGACTAAAGGGGAAAACGGTAAGTGCAACAGTTAACAGACTATAAAATAATATATAAACATTTCTGTTATTAATGGTAATGATTAATGATAATAAGAATAATTATAGTATTTTCAATTAATGCTGATTATTTTGATCCACATACCCCAAAACCACAGGGTGTGACAAGTCAACTACAGGTCTGCTCTGCTTAGGAACTTTGGGTAAGGAAAAACACCATCTCCAAAATTCTACTGTATGTAACCCCACAGAAGGCTCACTGAAGCTTCAGAAGTTGCTGCTCTCTGAGTGGAGAATCATGCTGACTAATCATTCTTTAACTTTGGAATTTCTCATTTATTTCAAAATCTTAATGTTCCCCTTTTCCTCAGAATTGACCATACCATTTGAAGCCATTTTTATTTCACTGCAATAGAGTAATTTAAGCTAAAACTTTATAACTTATTCAGTATCATTCCTCAAGAAAGACTGACCCAAAAAAGGATGGACAAAGGAGTATATCTATTCAGTGGGTTCAGAAACATATATTAAATAAAATCATTACTAAAACATAGTTATTGGAACTAAGTTTGATGTTACCTCTGGTACTCCTAATTTTCGGCACGCTTCCAGAAAGTTTTCCACGTTTCTCCTGCATTTGGCCATGCTAAGTTTAGGCTATAAATGCAACATTCAGAAGTAAATAGTTATTAAGAGGCATAATTGAAATAACCGGTTAAATTTTAAGCTTTCTAAATGGCACAAGTAATACATGTTTCTTGGAGAAAAATAATACATAAACAAATGGAAGACAATAAAAAAATTATCCAGGAACATCCACCTCAACAGCTGTTAATATTCGGATTATATTTTTCTAGACACTGTGTATGTGTGTGTGTATAAAAGGTGTGTACACATACAGATATGTGTTTATATGTAGAATTTCTGCACATTTGCATACATACCTGTGCAAAATTTCTGCACATGTATGTGAATGTATACATGTGGATACACACACACTATTTTTATGAGATCATACTGTTGTGTAACCTGCTTTACTTTACTTAAAAGCACACCCTAAACATCACCTTTTCCCATGAGCAAATATATTTCTATATGAAGGGTTGATTTACCAGGCCAATGAGTCTCTTTCTCACCAAAGCAATGGGTTTTATTAGAAAGTTGCTGATGATTCAAGGTGAGGACATTCAGAGGCAGGGTGGGGAGCAGCCTTCTAGGTGAGAATGAGCAGCTTGTGCAAACACAGGAGTGGAGAGTGAAGGCACAGAAGAGGCCGAAGCAGGTTCTACGGCTCTGGCATTTCTCCATTATCTCTTTTTCTCTAATCAGGCATTATTTCACATGACATTTTCAATTTTCAATTTTTTATTTGAAAAAGATAAAAAGTGACAACCAAAGAATATAGCATTTTTTTCCCTGAAGAACTGACAAAATGTACAAATGTGTATAGATACATGATTCATAGTGTCTCATATCTTATAAAACAATAATTGTATATTTAAATTGGAAGCTGAAGAATGATAGTTTCCTTCTTATAATTTGAGGAAAATTACTGAATGAGACTTTGGTACACAGTTCAAACTTTATAGCTGTGTGGACTTGAAAACTTTTGCATATTGGATTACAGGACAGAATTTACTGCCCAAACTAAGGCAGATAAAGCAGATTTAAGTCAGAAAACAAATTGGTCTGTTTTTCCCCCGTGTTTTCTGAAGCCAAAATGTGGTCAGTCTTTGGGAAGCAAAAATTATGTTCAACTGTATAGAAAGAAAACTGAGAGCTGAAATGGGATCATCAGCTAATTTTTTCTGCTGTCAAGAGAAAAGAAAGTAAGACAAACAGTGCCGCTGAGACGCTTTCCTCGAGGGGTCGAGAGCGCTCAGCTTCACATGAGGCTTTCATTCCACACACTCTTTGTGTGACCTTTTATGAACACTGTGCCTTGAGGTTGGGAGCCCTGACTTTTGCAAATCTGCTCATAAACACTAATGATCACAGTGGCTTGCATTCCCGTGTTTATCATGTGCGGGACCTCATTTCATCCTCATGAGAGCAGTTCTGTGACAGAGAAGAGCCAGTCAAATTAAAGAGAGGTTAAATAACTTTCCCAAAGTCGTGTGGCTCACACAGATGTGGAATTGGAATCCCAACACTACATTCTTAGCCCCTAAACTCTTCTGCTTCATCTAACGGCAACAGTGTGGATAGAAGTTCTTCTCTACTTGTCCAATGAACCCTGCGTGGGCTTCAAAGACAAGCGTATCTTTGATTCCTCTCTTCTTGATGGTAACATGCTCCATGAAGTACAGGGAAAAGATCCCAGTGCTGGCTTTATCTCCTCAACAGCGAGACAAGGATTTTTTGTCACTCACTCTTTCTCATCCTTTCTGTTTCCTTGGTATCTCCAACCTAGCAGTCAAGGAATTACTGAATTAATGACCAGCTAACCAACCTCTGGCCTGACAGGTTGCTAATGATATTTTACGCAGAACCTACATCTTTTCAGAGTGATCCTAAAATCCTCAATAATTATAAAATAATAGATTCCATTAGAAGAGAACCCACCAACCAAAAAAAGTTTTCCAAAAGGACTTCTCGCTGCTTAAATAAATGCTTGTGAGGAATGAATCTCTGTCTCTACAGCCTTAAAAGTTAGGGAGCAAAGCAGTCATTCCTCTAATGTGATTTGCTTTATATTTGAAAGTAGTTCATTTTCCCTCATTTACATATTTGCTTGACATATTTTCCCTTTTTATAGTAAAAATGTTGCTTCATTCAGAAATGCTATCCCTGGAATTCTCTGGCAGTCCAGCAGTCAGGGCTCCACACTTCCACTGCAGGGGGCACAGGTTCGATCCCTGGTCAGGGAACTAAAAATCCTGCATGCCCTAAGGCACGGCCAAAAAAACCAAAACAAAGACAAAACGGACACGCTATTCCTTTTCTGCTCTTTCGAGCTGTTTGGGGCCCAAAAGAGAGGATTTGAACAGGGTCCTGGTGATCCCCATCAGTGTCTTTAACCAGCAATACTGTCCCAAAGGATTTTGTTTTATGTAAGAGTTAGTTTTCCTTAAATGGTGTTACTTACGACTGCTGGTGAGGGGACATGGATGCTTGCGACGGATCGCGGGCGGATGTGGTTGACCAAATGGCAGAGGACGACGCCATCCATGAGGGCGGCCCCCAGGTCTTCGTGCAGGCTGACCTTGAGTCTCATCTCGATGCTCTGGAAAGAGATCAGAAGGAAGCCAAATGCTCTCAGGCAACTGAGGGTAAAATACAGTTATGGGTACTTATGAACTGAGGCTTAAGTTTCACTATAAAGGATAAGAACACCTGGAAAACACTGACATGATTTAAACCTTTCAAAAGATATTAAATAAAAATCCCTCTGTAGAAATATAAATTCAGTTATGGCAAAAATTTTTAACCAGTTGAATTTTTAAAATAATGGAATCACTTCTTGAGCTCAATATTGCCTCAGGGTTAGCAATTAAAACAGAAAACCAGAATGAGTTGACAAATAAAAGCCAAATTGGTGGTGACTGTTTTGCAATGTACAAAAATAGCAAATCAATATGAAACTAAAATCATATTGTAAGTCAACTATATTTTAACAAAAAGTAAATAAGATAAGTAAATATAAACAAAAATCAAATGAAAAACCCAAATCCAACCCACACTTATTATTTCAGATAATGTATCTCAGAAGGGGGCAGAAGAGAGATTAGGGGGTGTTTTCCTCAGACTATGCTTTCATTCAAAAAGTAATTTTTCTCCCTTCTTAAAAAAAAGTCAATGTTTTATTTTGAGGTTATTATAAATTTATATGCAGTTATACAAAGTAATACAGAGAGATCTCAGGTACACTCTACCCAGTTTTCTTCTAAGGGAGCAACCTGCAAAAGTACGTACACAACTGGGACACTGACATCGACAGAACATGTACTAACTACGAGGACCCCTCACGTTGCCCTTTGCAGTCACACCCACTTCCCACACCAAGCACCTCTCTGTCCCCGCCCCCTTCTCCTCCCATTCCAGAACTCCCAGGACCAGAACTAGATCATCTGTCACAGTAACTCCCCAAGGTTCCTGAGGCACTCTGCTCATTTAATTTCAGTCTGTTTTCTCTCTCTCTGCTGCCCAGATTAGGTAATTCCTGTTGTTCTTTCCTACAGTTCACTGATTCTTTGTGATGCTGTTGAGCCCATCCCCTGGGCTTCTCATTTCAGATAATGTATTTCCCAGTTCTAAATTTCCATTGGTCCTTCTTTACGTCTTCTGTTTCTTTGCTAAGATTATCTATTCCTCTGCCGAGGCATTCGATTTTTTTCCCTTTGTTTCAACCATGTTCATCACTACTTGTGGAAGAATCTTCACGGTGAGTGCCGTAAAATCTTTGTCAGATAATTCTAACATCTCTGCCGTAACAGTGCTGTCATCTGTTGATTACCTTTTCACATTCATTTTGGTTCCTGGTAGAATGAGTGATTTTTTTTTTCTGGTTGAAAACTGGACCTTTCTGGTATTACGTTATGAGACTTTGGATCCTATTTAAACTTTCTCTTTTGGATAGCTATTTTGGACACTGCTCTGGCAGGGAAACGGAAGGCACTACCTTGCTGCTGCTGTGCAAATGCAGATTGCCACTTGGTGTCAGCTGACTGGGATTGGGACAGAAATCCAGGCTCCCATGTAGAGGTTCCACTGACACGGTGGGAGGGGATGGGATTGTTTTTAGTTGGCAGGGATGAAGTTCCTGGCTCCCAACTTGGCCTTCTCGGATATCATCCCAGCAAAGGTGAAAGCCTATTCCATCTCTGCAGGCATGGGTAGGGTTGGGGCTACAGGTTTTCTGCAGCTGGAGTAGAGCATTTATTGTCTAAAAGTTTTCTGTCTCCCTAGGCTGTCCTTTTTCTGGTCCTCTGACTAAAGTAAGCAAGCTTTTGTTGGGACTTTTTTTTTTTTTTTAACTGTTCCCATTAGCATTTCCAGTTTCCAGCTACTTCAGCTCCAAGTCTGAGAAAGATGAAGCAAACAAGAAAACCCACTGGACTCACCACCAAGTCATTCCTAGTCGCAAGGAGCCCAGCTGGTCTGAATTATTCTCTCCACCTTTCAGAGGGCCCTGATGCTTATTTTATATATAATGGCCAAGGGTTTTAGTTGTACTTAATGAAAGGAATGGGGAAAAGTACACCTATTTCATCTCCTCAAAAGCAGGAAAATCAATTTTTTAAACTTCAAATACAAATTTCTGCTTTACAGCAAAAGCTCCTCATAATTTGGTAACACTGTAAGCAAGGATGACTTAATTTGGAGATCTGCAATAAGTAAAGCACTTGAAAATCAGCGCATGTAACAGTGTTGCATAACTCTCTTTCAGAACTGTCCTGTGTCTAGACAACTCATTTTTTTCTAAGCTTGCTTTCAGTCTCTAATTAAATTAAAACATAAGTTATTGATATGACCCAGGCTTTAAGATAAAATTATATCACTCTTCGAGAGGCTTGTCTCAACTTCTCATCTTATATTTACATCTCTCTGAAAGTTTGCCTCCCAAGTTTACAGCACATCCAAACACTCCAGGCAAATGACAGAGACCTGACATGCCCAATGTGACTGTTGAGTCAACCACAGTGGCTTAAAGTGGTGGTGAGGAGTTTCCGGGTTTTTATCTCTTTCCTCCTGAATACCTGCTATACATATACTTTATATAACCACATATAAAGTATCATCTACAAGAAAAAAAGATTCTGACCTACCTTAAATTCAGCTTTAATTTTACTTATAGAATTCATTGCTCATTTGTAAAATTCACTGTTATTTGAAGTTGTATATTTATTTGTTTCCTTCTTACTTATTCTCTTTTCTCAACAGACTATAGGCTTCATGAAAGCAGAGACCTTTTTGTTCTTTTCTCTCTCCATCACCTAGACTATACGGCCTGGCACAGAGCAGCAGTCAATAACCATTTGCTAGTGAAAGGAGAAGGTCTAGTAACTCAGGTATAGGAACTCAGATGGTTTGCCTATTAAATGACATTAGAAAATTCTGGCTGGTAAGGATAACTATAAACATCTTTAAATTCATGTAACCTTATTAAGTAAATTAATGACAATGCATTTTTAAAAGTTTTAACTTTTATACATAGGTATTAAGTATTTCTACTTATATTGTCTCATAGATCCCTCACAAAATCCCACGAAGGTAGATGGGAACTACTGTTTTAATATATGAAAAAACTCAAACTCAGAGATGCTAAGTGACTTGCCCAGTAGCAAACAGTCAGTAGGCGAGTTGGCTAGATTTGAAACCAGGTCTGTTTGAAGTGTTTCAAAATCTACTTTTTAAAAACACAGAATGCTGCTTTGATGCTGGAAATTATTATTCAGCAACACAATGTTCCCGGTACCTCTCGGAGCTGTTCCACCAGTTCTTTTTCTTCTCTCATCTGTTCCATTTTCCTCCGAATCGTAAACTGTGGGTCTATAGATTCCAAATTTCTCTGCGGTCTCAGAAACACTAGAAGAGAAAGGGGGAGGCCTTTATGGAATGTCTAGTACAGACTGCCATATCCGGCTGCTCATGTTTGAATCAAAGTTTATTTATCCCAAATAATTCATTCACCACTCACAAAAACAGGAAACGCTGACTTCACATGAAAAGCTTGATTCAAATATTCTAGAGAAGATTATGTTTTCAATTATTCAGCATCGTGTGGACAAACGATCAGCTGACTCCAGGAAAGGGCTCGGTCATCCTTGGTATTGTTCCAGACCCCTCCTCTAATTTTTCCACTGCTTCTATTCCAAGCTTTCATCTACACTCCAGGTTTCACAATCTTTTCATTAAACTTGAATGCTCTGTTTCAAGTAATAAGACAGAATCGCTTTACATGTTATAAACAAGCACAGGTTACTGATTTTGTTGGCTGAGGTTTTTTCATCAGCCTGGATGATACACATTATCCACTCCCAAACGTTATCTGTCTGAGTGTGGAGGGGAAATTCTGGCTTCTATCATGTCACTGAAAGTGCATCCGTAAGCCAGCTCTTCAGAGATGACCATAGATTCCTTTTAGAAAAACTGTCAAGATGGGAGACAGTTTTAAGAGATCATCTTTGCCTGCAGGCCCTTAAAATCACAACCTTCCAGGAATAGCAACTCACAGTGGCAACTCTGGAAGGAGTTAAGTCTCTGACTGCAGAGAAAATGATTGTTCTCAAACTTTGAAGGATGACATCTTTTAAAGACTATCAAGAAAGCACGAAATATTCTATATATGGGCAGTGATTCTAGCAATTTTTATTAAGATACAAAGCACAGGGCAGATTTAAACTTGAATCTTTTTCTTCCTTTAGGTTCTTATTAAGACTATCAACTTTCCATGCACACTAGAGGGAGCAAAGAGTGGTTAAGAGCTGTCATTGGTTCTCTGTCTCATAGATTTTCAGATTGTGAGAGGTAGGGATGGGAGGATGGGGTGGGGGTGGGGCTTCAGAAAATCTGGGGCAGAGAACTCCAATTTTAAAGATCAATACCACATAGAAGGCTGCACTGACATACTGCAATTCTAGTTGCTTCAGTCACATATCTTCAATAATATAGAATAAGATTATATGACCTTTATTCTGACAAACATTTGCTCTCAGCCACTTTAAAAGCTAATTCAATTTATTCATTGTTAAATTAAATATGGTTTACAAATATACTTTGAATTAAAAAGTGGTGTCCACCATATAATCAATTATCTTACATTCATACAACTATGTCCTTTTAATCCCAATTTGTATCTCTGAATCAAAGCACCTAAAGAATATCTTGCACTATACTTCTCACATTTCAATATTTTCTTCCTCAATCAGTTCTAGGATATTTGAATCAGCATTCTGGTGCTCTACAGAGGACCAGAAAGTTGACACATCTTAAGAAATCCTTGACTTATGGAAGTTAATGGAGCAACGGGATGACTATTGCACATACAACACCTTCTGGAACTTCAGAGAGAAGTCAGCCTGGGGCCTGGGCTTCTGTCTCAAGCCCCCTAAGGAAGTCACGGGTGGAAAGAGCCAAAGTCTTGTCACCAAAATCCACAAAAACCAAACCCCACATGAAGTGAGACCAATTCTTTCAAAAATAAAGGCAAGGCAGGCCGAGGGAGTAGGGTAGACCAATCAGCAGGGAGAGATGAGATATTTACAGAGCAAAGGATAATGAGGAAGAGTTTAACAAAAGAAGAAGCACAAAAGAAACTAGAAATGCATTCAAGTTGCCTTTGCACTATACAGAGCCCAGTCAGAAAATCTACCCACTTAAACATAGTGATCAGAAGAGAGATACATTAAAATGGAAAGTCCAGAAAAACTCCACACCCTCAAAGAAAAGAACCAAATTTACCAAAAAAGTCAAGGAATGTGGACTTAGTTGAGTAATACACATACTAGTCCGCCAGGGGGAGCCCCAGCTCCGTTTAAACAAATCCGATGTTTCTTTGGAGGTTTTATTTTCCTATGGCTTTTTTTCTGGAGGCAATCTTATCTAATACGACACGTTTAATATTTTAAATATGTTTTTACTGGCAGATTTCATTCTGAATACAGAGCTATCAGGAAGTTAAATTAACCGTGAGCTTTTGGTTAACAGCACACTTTTCAAGTATCTATGCCCTGTTAGAGCCCTATGTGAGATAACAAGGCAACGCAACGGTGTCTGGGTTTTAAATACCTGGTACTGCTTTTCATCTTAAATGCCCATATGTCTCAAAACATACAAAATGCATGCTTGGGTATTTGTTTTATGAATAAAAGCAGTCAAAAAATGTTAAAACATATGTGAACTGTAATTTTTAAAACGAACACTTCAAATGTATATAAAGTTATTGGAAACTTGACTACTACTAGTTTTCTAAATAGATTAATTATTGTAGAATATAGGAGAATTTAAAATGAATCATTTAGACTGATAATAAATCTACAGAGCACATAAGGTTGTTATGACAGAATAATTTTAATAGGATCATTATGGTAGCTCTGATTATACTATCTACGATTTTTTTTTCAAGTCATATTTCAATAATAAGTGCAGTGACCAGTTTGGTCAAAGCTTCAGGAAATTGATCTACGGAGGAATTATTCTAGCTTTCCTTAATTTTCTATCACTGCATTTAAGAATTCTCCTACTTAATTCAGGGGAATAAAAGTTTAACTTCAGGCTACAAGAGCCGCCCTGTTACAGTAATTATTTTTCAAAGCAAATGCCACACTGATTATGTAAACAAGAAAAAAAAGCTGGGACAAGAGAGCAGAGTGAGAGAGTATATGAGTGAGTGAGTGTGTGTGTGTTTGTGCCCCGCTGTATCCGACTCTTCTCGACCCCATGGACAGTAGACCACCAGGCTCCTGTCCATGCGATTCTCCAGGCAAGAATCCTGCAGTGACTTGCCATTTCCTCCTCCAGGGGGTCCTCCTGACCCAGGGATGGAACAGGTCTCCTGGGGCTCCTGCACTGGCAGGCAGATTCTTGACCACTGAACCACCCGGGAAGCCCGTGTGTACACACGTGTACACATGCCTAAGGCGTAGGAAAAGGCAAGGAAATAGGAGATTTAAGATGCAGGGAAAAATGAGTCCTGCTTCGCTATTTCATTACTATATATCAGATAACATTCAAAGAATGAAAAGGATGGTTGGCTCATACTTGCAGTTTCTCTATCTGAGGAGACAAATTTCTAAGCAAAAATTCTGCAGGGAATGGTGAATATGCTTAGGCAGAATATCAAATTCATTCTGCAGGTACAGGTCAAATTCTACAATTTTCCCCTTATCTCTACCTCCTCTTTCACTCTCTTCATCATCTTCATCCCTGACCTGGGAATGGTCTGTCAGCTATGAACGCACAACGTTCTTTATCTGTGCCTCTCTCTCACGGCACTCGTCTCACAGTATAGACCTGCTTTTCTCCATAGGACTTTGTAATACCGAGCTTATGTCTGTTTCCAATTTAAACCTCTACCCCTGTCCAAGAAAGCAGCTTGTTCGGTGAATAAACAAACAAAAAAAAAGTGTTTCAAAAACTCCCTCATGCAAAGATCAGACAATCTGAGACTTCCCTGGTGGTCCAGCGATTGAGACCTCCCCTTCCTATGCAAGGAGTACGGGTTCGATCCGTGGTCGAGGAGCTAGGATCGCACATGCCTCATGGTGAAAAAAAATGAAACATAAACAACAGAAGCAGTATTGTAACAAATTCAAACAAGACTTCAAAAAAATGGTCCACATCAAAACATCTTAAAAAACACACAAGCAAGAAAACAAAGATCAGTCTGCCTGGAGAGTACCTTGGCAGAGATTACCCTACCCTGATATAAGCAGTCACCTGAAAAATCTCCTAAAGCTTAATTTCCAGGTTTGAATGCCTTAGACTGCAAAATAAAGGTTCAACAAAGGCAGAGATTTAATCTGTCTTTTTCAGAGCTGTGTCCACAGTAAAGTGCATCATGCCTAACACACAGTAGGCACTCAATAGATATTGGAACTTCCCTGGTAACTCAGCTGGTAAAGAATCCACCTACAATGTAGGAGACCCCCGGTTCGATGCCTGGGTCAGGAAGATCCCCTGGAGAAGGGATAGGCTACCCACTCCAGTTTACTTGGGCTTCCCTGGTGGCTCAGACGGTAAAGACTACACCTGCAATGTGGGAGCCCTGGGTTTGACCCCTGGGTTGGGAAGATCCCCTGGAGAAGGGATCAGCTACCCACTCCAGTGTTCTTGCCTGGACAATTCCGTGGACAGAGGAGCCTGGCAGGCTACAGTCCATGGGGTCGCAAAGAGTTGGACACAACTGAGCAACTTTCAACAGATATTTAAGGATGTGCACCAGAAACTAGTTTTTTTTAATGTTATAAAAGCATCTTTCAGTTAGGCAAAGAAAGCCCACTCCTCTAAAAAGTCCCTGAAATGCTATTTATTACATGAAAGGCATTTTGCATGGAAATTATTAGTGGATATTATTAACCTTTATTATCTAAATTTAACTCCAGATTTCTTCTCTGTGGACACAAGAGGTTTGGAATTCAGCTCTCCACTTCCCCTTGGAAACTAAAAAACCTGGACAGGGTGTGATGTTGAAGACATACCAATTCAAGAGCAGCAATAGAGTGGCTTTGAAAAAGTATCATGAGCTATAGATCCAGTTAATGTGAATCAGAAATCTGATTAATGCATTCATTTATTCCCTCTGGTGCCTAAAAATGAATTAGATAAATTCTCTGCCCTCAGAAGGCTCAAATTTCCTTATTGTCTTGGGCAGTTTATTTAACCCAGGGGTTTTTACCTGCTTAAACATAACATCAAATCAGCAAAATAATTGGCGCGAAGACTCCATGGTACACCAAATAAATTAGCATCTCTGAGGGCAGGGCACAGGCAGCCATTGTTTGAAAAATGCCCAGGTGATTCTAATATGAAGCCAGGATTGAGAACCACTGAAGCAACCCCTCCCAGCTTCAGTTTCCTCATTTTTGTAATGGGGAAAATAATACCTAGAAGTGTACGATTATGGTAAAAACAATTCCAGAAAATGTCGGAAAACTGGCCCAAGATAGGTATGTCCATTCATTCACTTTCCAGTGATAGTTTAAAGATCAATTTTAAGTATAAATTAGCACCCATCAATTCACTGAAAGTGCAAAAGAGAAAATACTTCAAAGGAAGGTAGGAACAATTTTAATTTCAAAATGAAGGGGGAAAGGCAAGAAAGCAGCAGAATAGTAAGAGGGCACAACAGAAGGAGCAGGAGGGAAGTTTTCACGTTAAGAACAACTTGAAGAGCAGCCACCCTCTCCAGCCCCAGGGGGCGGACAGACATAGAGACACACTCCACTTCCTTCTCCATCCACTGTAGGAGGCAGGACTTTGAGGACTGTAGAAATTCAAACTCCCGAGGATGTCCTAGCCAGTTTGTCATTTTTATTTCTTTGAAGAATGAGTTTAGGGAAGATATGGGAATTTGAAATGACATATATTTGAAACAAAATATTAGAAAGCAATATTTATTACTTCAAATGTGTTTCTTTAAATAATTTTACTTCAAAATTGTTATTTAAAAAAAGTGGGAATTTTAATGTAAAACACGACAGTGAACAACAAGGCATAAACATGCCAACTTTACCAAAAGTAATTAATAAAAATCATAGATGAAAGGCAAGTTGCATTATGGTGGGTAGAGTGGGAATATGATGCCATTTATTTGCACAGGTTGAGATAACCACAGATATGGAACAATGGAGCAAATATGAGGAAAAAAAACTGATGGCGTAATCAGCTTTGAGATGCCATGACGGGCCACTGAATGGGATCTACTGTTTCAGAGTAACCAGGAAGAGCAACATAAAAGTAGGCTATTTCCCTCTTCCAACTTTAGCTCACATACCTGGGGATACAAACAGTGTTTCTTCATTAATTAAAAAAACACAAAACAGAAAGAGAATGTGAATGTATGGCAAAAGCCACCACAATATTGTAAAGTAATTAGCCTCCAATTAAAAAAAACAAACAGAAAGAGACTCACAGATTTAGAAAATGAACTGATGATTGCTGGGGGAGGGGAAGGGATAGTTAGGGAGTTTGGGAAGGTCATGTACACACTGTTATATTCAAAATGGATAACCAACAAGGCCCTACTGTATAGCACACGGACTCTAGTCTGTGTTAGCTGGCACCTGGATGGGAGGGGCTTTAGGGGAGAGTGCATACATGTATATGTATGGCTGAGCCTCTTCGCTGGTCACCTAAAACTACCGTATCATTATTAATCGGCTATATGCCAATACAAGATAAAAAGTTTAAAGTTTGAAAGAAATTTTAAATGCAATGGAAAATATATTCAAATCAGAAGGCAACGCTTAGCACAAAGAGAATGAAGATTGTATTTGAAAGGTCAGATCTGGGAACCTACACAAATATTTGAAAAGACTTCTGCTGCCAGAAAATTATCAGATAATTAACAGAAAATCATCCCTTGCCTAGGGCATACTGGAGACAAATTGCAACTAGGGGAAAGGAACAACTCCCCAATGTCTGATCCAGGTAGATTAATACTGAAAACAATCCCTTTGTTATTTTGTGTGCGTGTGTGTGTGTGTGTGTGTGTGTGTGTGTGTGTGTAGTACACTATAATAGCCATAGGTAAATCCCTAGAATTTTCACTCATAGAAAAAATATCAGATAAGTATTGCACGGTTATTTTATTTTCAGGAAGATTTTCACAATGATTATTTTCTATGGAAATCTTAAGACTTTATCTGGCTTAGTATTTTGCACAAAGAATCCTCAATAAACAGCTGTCGATGTGAAGGCAGATACGGTGGAGAGGAGACTGGACCCCTGGGGCCCCAGCGCCCTCATCTTTCTTGTTTTAGTTGGTTCATTTATAAATATAGAAATTTTACTGCTACATCTAAATCTTACCCAGCTTTAAAAAGTCTTTTTCAGGTATCATTCCTAAGGAAATACCAAATCACACATAAATCTTTCATTCTAGGCTTTATTTCCTTTAAACATCACCAGATCCATAAATAGCCATGCTTTCTGAGAAACGAAAATGATTCTCTCTCCTTATTTTTAAGTAAAGGAGTAGTTTATCAAGAAAGTTTCCATTTAGCCTTCTTCAATTTCCAGAATTTAAAGTGGGATGATTCAAGAAGGCACTTTGGTTTCCTTGTTGTTGTTGCTTAATCACACTTGCTTTTGGTTTGAAGTTTTAGAAATCTTGGAAATAATAAAATTCCTTTTGTAACTAACCTGACAAAATATACATTATCCTTCTATGTAATGACATCTGAAAAAGCATTTTTTTGGTTGAATTTTGACCAGAAATCACAACAAATGTTTTACACATATGGTTTCTATTCATTACATACAACATATTGATACTTAGATTAAAAAAATAACTTATCAGAAAATATATCTTCTGGTGTTTGCACTGTGGTTTTACCCCACATGTCACTTCTCCTCCCTATAAATCACACTCCCTGTTTCATTGAACATTATTTTACTTTTGTTACTTTGTATCTTGGAGTAAAATGCTTAAGATCTGAACTAACAGACCAATATGGAGATTGAGATATCTGTAGTAAGTTTATCTAAATAACTATATTTATTTTATTTTCATCTTTTAGGCTACTTTAGATATATAGTGGCATGATATCAAACAATATTCACATTAGTCCTAGCTAGGTGTCCTCAATTTTTTATTTGCACATTTGATTCTCAAGCCAAGCTACCATTCTTGAATATCTGCTGTTGTTTAGTCGCTAAGCCGTGTCCAACTCTTTTGCAACCCCATGGACTGCAACACGCCAGGCCCCTCTGTCCATGGGATTTCCCACGCAAGAATACTGGAGTGCACTGTCATTTCCTTTTCCAGGGGATCTTCCGGGCCCAGGGATCAACCCCACATCTCCTGCATTGGTAGGTGGATTCTTTATGACTGAGCCACCAGGGAAGCCTTCTTGAATATTATATAGATGAAAGGGCTGAAGTTATCAGAGGTCAAAAAGTGCAAATAATTTGCAAAGAAAAAATAGCAAGTGATTTCTCTTCATTTTTAGAAATTCCTTACTTCTAACCATTTTCAGTGCACTCCTTTCAGTCACAGTATATCTTAATTACTTTAAAAATCTCATTATCGAAAGCCTAGATAATAAAAGATGAAACTCCAAAAGCATTAATTCAGAAGAGATTATCCAAATATACAAACACCCAAATTTTTATAAACAAGCAAACACACCAAAAAAACAAAAAAACCAACCCAAGCAGAAAGAATAGAGAAGAAATTGTTGTACAATCCTTCCAAAATTCAGAATATTCAAGATAATCAAACATAGTTTAACAAACTGCCAGAGAACAATGCACATGCATTTTTCTGGACTTTCCAGGTTTACATTATCTCTTAAGTCAGGCATGCAGGAGAATACATTCTATCTTCAGCTGCACAGAAATGAATGTTCACTATATTCATTCATTGGCTTATTAATGAGCACATTGAAGAATAGGTACAAAGCCACCTACCATTGTCACTGTCTCCTTCAGATGGAACACAGTAGCTAGAGTTGTCCCATGTTTGTGCCTGTGTAAGTTTGTTGAAGGAGATAGGAGGAAGAGTGAGGAGGGCTGGGTCTGCAGGAGGGCGAGAGAGCCAGTCCGCGTACAGTTGCACAAGGACCAGGAAAAACCAAAGGGGCGGCAGCATTTCACAAAGGATTGTATGGAAATGAAGCGAATTTCATATTATGGGTTTTAATTTCAAATGTACAATATAGCAGAAGAATGAAAGATGGCGCATGGAATAAAAAGAATGATAAAAAAACTGAGTGTTAGTACTTTTCAATCATATACTTTGCATGCAGTTAAGATCATTCATCATTAATAGTTCTCAAGCCCACAGACTTAAGAGCACTAATGAATCATGTCAGCGGAAAGAAGGGGTCCCCATAGATTATGCAGATAAAAAGCAAAAGCTCTACCAGATATTTTTTCCAAAGACCTTCTAAATAACAATTTTAGCAACTATGACTCACCATAAAAGTTGGCTATGCAAAGTTTAATATGTGTAAATATGTCTATTATTTATAAATAAAGCTATTATAGAATCAGCATTTACAGTTGGTGAATTTTTTTTCCCAAGGCAATGTACAATTTCTCTTTAAAGACATCTATAATGATAGCTGAATCTAGCCAACTCTGCTCAACCCTTGAACCATAGATACACCTCTCAATATTGTCTTAGATACTGATCAGTATAAAACCAATTTTGGACACTAGTTAAGTCTCTTTAATAACAAACCTAACTAACCAATAGATATCAACCAGTTCAAAGCACTTCTAAGTTGGTCATTTATGAAATAGCATCTCTTTGGGGGGCACTAACTATTCATATAGTAGTTTTTGATATTTAGGAAATACCTACACAATTTTTATTCAATCTTAAGGCAAGGTTGGTAAAATACATGGATTTGGGTATACATACATTTGTCTTTCCTTGGAGGAAAACGTAGAAAAAAATTTCTTTTGAAAAAAACTACCAGCCAACTTCAAGAATCTAAGTTTCTATTCCAACTTGCTGATTTGAGCAGTCTGTTTTTATTTATAACATAGAAATTACATGAATTCACATACTTGAGTTTAACATAAAAGTCACTTTTTAAAGATCCAAAGCTACTTAATCAAAAAGAATCTCTCTCTTTTTTAGTCATATGATCTTCAATTAAGATTACTATATATATATATTTTCCAGAAAATGTGAAAAATACATACTGTAATATTTTAAACTTAATAAATAAAAATTTAAACATTCCCAATAGATGATGCTAGTTTCATAAAGTTCCAACATGCCATCTGATGTTTCTGAAGAAAAATCAGTATTATTTACAACAAACTCCACAAAGCTTTCAACAGCTAGCACAATCTCTAGTTAGTCACTAGTTAGTCAGCATCATGGAAAGGTTGGAAGCTAGGAGAGGAAATTATCTTTGTTTCCTGCTATTCAAAATAAATATTTCACTTAGTTTTCACCACTACAAAGAATCAGAAATGGTTCAACATTGTAGGCACAAAGTTGATAAGCTGAATTTGGATCCCATAAAAAGAACTGGAAAAGTCATGGAGACAATTTTATGACTAAACTACAAAGATGCACATTCAAGAGAATATTCTTCTGTGGAGATTCGTTCAACTTTTGATTTGCTCAATTATAAGAACTTTGAAAATTGCCTAAAACTGCCTATAAGGGACAGGAGAAAGCTAGCCTCGGTCTTCGGTGTGTAGAGAACATTCCTGGCAGATCACCACTCAAGGCATGGGTGCCCCCATTCCTCCCAGCACAACCTGAGACCTTGTGAATTGAAGCCCAGCCCATATCTGGCTGCATACACTCAGCTCTGTAAATGGTGAGGCCAGTCATTTGAGTCCAATTTCAAGTATAGTTCGGCTCTCCATAAATCACCTCCTAAGCCCCACCACACACCCAAGCATGTTCTCAAATAGCTTTGTCTTATAGTCCATTCAAAATGCCAAGAAACCATTACACCTGGCCACACATTACCCATCAACCAACTTCCTCCAAAAATGAAAAGATATTCCTTTATAAAAGAATTATCTTTTTTTTCCCTACGGGTAAAAAATTATACATATGTGTATCTGCAACTGCTGCCAAAATGCTTTACTAATAAACCCAAGAATATCTAGGTTCTTTACTACCTTTCGCTTAAAGCATCTGAGTGCCTTCTTAGCACTTAACTGAAAAGCATTGGTACAGAATATATGCAAAAGACCTAAGAATCAAAAATATTAGAACAAAGAAGCACCTAAAAGAAGGTAGATAGTGTTAGAACTTTAAATAGGTGGAGACATCAGAAGAACCAAATTTTCCTATACATACTCCTTTTTAAGTAGTTATTTTGCACATTGCTATAATTTACATTTGTGAATGTACTAATAATAAGTTAAAATAAAGTAGGTAATATAAACAGAAAAGGTCTTTAAAATCTCTCCTGATCACTCATGTGAGTCTTGGAATGACTGCTCTGTCACAGGAGCAAACACACAGAGCTTACCAAGGCCCAGAGAGCAACCGAGGGGTGTCTCACTAAAAGAGTCACCATCCTTAACTCAGCAAGGTACCAGCAACCACCGAGGCAAAGGGGTAGCTATTTTATCCACAAAGTATTTCTTTACCACTTACATGCCCCAACATTTTTTCCCTCTTTGCTCTGATTCAAAAGAAGGTAAGATAATCTGTTACTGATAACACAGCCTTAAGAGGAGATACACCGACAACAGAGCTTAAAAATCTGGCCTCCCCGAGCTGTAGCGAGGTTCATGCCAGGATTCAAACTCTCCAGCGTTGACAAGGCTGCTCCCACTATAACGTATGCATGTAAAAGGCTAAAGAGAAACTCCGGAGTTGTTTCACATGGGCAAGAGTGCTGAGGTTTCCATTTACCTGATCGAGGTTTCAGGCCAAACAGAGCTGTGCTGGTGCTGGTCGGAGAGGTGGTAGGGGAGTTCTCTCTCATCTGCGGTGTTAGAAGGAAAGGACACATTTTAAAGAACTGGAGCAGAGCTATGCATGCTTCTCCAGCATCAAGGATTATCACAAAACCACGACCTCCTTGCATTGGCTGCTGTGAAGAAGCCCTGACTAAGAAATATGATAATGGATGCATCTTCACACTGCAAATTCTTGTGGTAGACAGAATGTTATTTGGGGGGAAATTTGTTCAATTTTTATATGCTCATTATAAAAGAGTTCATAATCTTGTAATACTGGTAATCCTTTTCTGCTCCAGAATAGATGTGTGCATGCACGTGCATGCACACACACACACACGCGTGCGCGCACACACACACACATACATCCACCTCACAGAGGGCACATCTGATAAAGAATCTCATAACACAGTGAGATGAGAAAAAGATGACGCTGAGCAGATGTCTCAGCTATATGGAAACCCCATGCTAAATCACTTACAGTTAACAAGACATTCTAAATGTTGCCTGTTTGAGCTATTTTCACTCTGCTTTCTATAAAAATGCTACCATATTTAATTTTCAAAATATATCTTATAAAATGAGTCTTTTAATTATGGATAGGGCTGGAGCAGGCTATGAAAGCTAATGAGAGATTCCCTCCGAGATTCTGCAATACAATTAACTCAAGAATCACAACAGTCTCAGATTACAGATTTTTGTAGAAGATATTCCAATTCAGACTTCACAAAACACCTCAGCTTTCATTAATCAGCAGGAAACTTACCTCATTGGGAGAATACTCGCTCCCATTACTCTGTAATGTTAGGTCATTTTGCATCTAAAGGAAGAAAAAAAAATGCATGGTATGTTCCATCAGACTATAAAATTTTTGAGGCAAGAACTGAGTCTGACTTCTATCGTACCCCTGGCACACAGGGACACAATGCATAATATGTGGAATTAATTTGTAGTTAAGTAGGCCATTCTTACTGTACACTTTCTAAAAACATGCAGCTATATTCACAGAAAAATACATCTAAAATATCACCAAACTAAGAAAAGGGATTTTCCAGAGCAAAGAGCTCAACCCAAAGTACCTGTGAACATCAGCTCGCCAGGTTACCAAGTAACCTGCAGGGTCCCACCTGCTGGGAGCATAAGGGTTTTCAGAAATGGTCCATGGCAGTAGTTCCCAAATACACAAAATCTCACTGGGAGCTTTTTAAAAAACGAACATGCCTGGACCTAGGAAAGTCTTAGGCTATCAATTCAACATCAGTTTGTTTTGACACCAATGAGAAAACTCGATAGTTTATTTTACCCAGATCTGCCTTTTTTTTATAAGGTAATCAAGAACCCCAGGGGATTCCCTGGTGGTCCAGTGGTTAGGACTCCACACTTTCACAGTCGAAGGCCCAGGTTTGATTCCTGGTCAGGGAACTAAGAGACCATAAGCCTTGTGACATGGCCAATGACAACAACAAAATCCCACTGATCCACCCAATAGAAAATTTGGTGATAACTAATATAAACATGTTCATACATATCACCAAACTAGTATAAATTCAAGATGTCTACTCCTATTGTTGAAGACTGCTATTAAAAAACATTCCCAACTGTGACAAATTCAAGGGAATAACATATTTTTAGAATAAAATGTCATTGATTTCCCTACCCAATTAAATGTCTTAACTGCTAACAAGTAACTTGCAGTTTTGAGTCTCTATCAGAAACTATGTTCTCTAATTTTCCCTGTGTTCCTCCAACATCCTTCCCCACTGGACATTATTTATGTATGAGAGTATACTTTGCAATTCTTCCTGGATGGATGCCAGTGCTACCCAAACTTAATGGGGACAGTCATCTAAAGTGTGTTAAAAGGCAGAGAATGTGGTGTGCTAATTACAAGCTATTTCACAATCTTGGTCTCACCAATGTAACTGGGCACCAGCCTCTGTCTTGGTGTTGCTGTCTGGTTTATGCTCTATGCTAATTCCATCATGGCCAGGCTGTCTTGCTCAGCACAGCCTTCTGGGACCTATCCAAATCCAAATTGCCCTTGAAATCTAGATTAATTTCTCTTTCCTTAAACTGTTATCCCTTCCCCTACTATCCCAGAGTACCTAAAACACCCAGGATTATGGGCTATCTCATAGTCTTCTCTTCTTTCTCAGTATCTATGGCTTCCTTCCTCCACAATTTTTTAAATGCCTTAAAAGTGAGGGCAACTGCATCTCCTTCCTATTCCAGTCTTGGATACTAAAAACAAGGCTACATCCAGCACAAGGACTCAATGCATACTGGCTAACTGATTCAAGACTATGCTTACGAAATTGATTTCTTCCTGAATCGGGTGGAAGAAATAATATAGAAATAACCAGACCGTAAAGGAGGGGCCCACTTAAGTCCCACATATCAACTGCACTGGCCTTGCTCATCCACCACTTTCTTTTCCATTCCGCCTTCTTATGACTCTTTTTTTTTTCCACCAGAGCCAGAAATTCTTCCTCCCTTTTTAAAATCATGAAGACATATCTGTCATGGACAGAGAATTGCCCAAAGATGGAAGATAAGGAATAAGAATTCCTTACACCAAACGTGACTCCTCATTCCACCAAAAAAGGAAAAAAAAAGCAAATTAATATTGTAAGTCAGGGATGGGATGGAGACCTTTTTTTCCTAGAGGCTTGGTGTCTTCCTAATACTCCTAAAATCATGCACACAGGAGGGCATCTATTTTACTGGAATCAAATGTGGTTCTGCAGGGTCTTCCCTGGTGGCCCAGTAGTTAAGACTCTGCGCTTCCAATGCAGGGGGCATGGGTTCGACCCCTGGTCAGGGAACTAGATCCCACATCTGAGTGGGAATCTCTGTGTGCTACGTGGCACAGCCAAAAAAAAAAGACTAAAAAAGTGGGTCTGCAGCAGGATTCTAACGCCTCAAAGTATCTCTTCACCGACTACTAGTTGCAAGGGGAAATAGAACAATACTTAAATGGTGGAGAAATGAAGTTCCACGTCAACTGGGTGATAAATTACCATCACCAGTGAAGCACAGACCTACACAATGTGCCTCTGAATGTGATACCCTGAGAAGGACACCACGTCACCTGGGCAACATCCCAGACAAGAACACGGAGACTCAACCTAATCACGAGGAAATACGAAGGATTTCTGTCCCACAAATAAGAGGCAGTTCATTCTTTAAAAAAGTGGAACACTATATTCTTTAAAATTTTAAGGTCATAAAAAAATCAAAGAAAGGTTATGGAAATATCCAGAATAAAGGAAACTATAGGTACCTGACAACTACTGTCTCTAAAGTGGATCCTACTAAAGGGGAAAAAGTGCTGTGAAAATGTCATTAGATAAATCTAAATATTTGGAATATGGAGAGCAGATTAGAGGAAACTCTTTAATCAGTGTAAATTTATGAAGTTGGTAACTGAAGTCAGGTTAAACAGGATAAAATCCCAATTCTTAGAAAAGGTACATTGAGATGTTTAGGGAAAAGGACTATGATGTATAAAACTTATCCTCTGATTTTCAGGAAAAGAACTCTGTTTGGGGAGGAAGAGAGAGACAGAGATACTGCAGAACTGGTAAAATGTTAATCACAGAAAATGTAGGCAAAAGGTTATAATTTTTTGTAACTTTTTGCAGAGTTATATAATTTTTTAGCCTTTTATAATTATTTCCAAGTAAAAAGCTAAATATAAAAGTGAGTCTGCACAGAATCAAAAGGAGCATGTCTCAAAAGGAGAGCCTGATAAAACAGACCCAGGATAGCATTCACATAAGAGGCTTCCTGATGCCCCACCACTGGGTCACTCAGTGACCCTCCACTCGGGGAGGAGTGAGTGCAGGGACTCCAAGGACAGGGCGGAGGGACAGCCACAGCTAAAGTTAGGTGTCCTGGGTTATAAGATGGATCCTAACTTACAGAAAATCAAGGAAAAGTTAGAGAGGTAGCCCACAGGAGTCCATAGTTAGCAAGCCTCTGAGATGGAAAGAAAACTCAATGTAATTCCAAATCATTATACTCAACTATGAAACCATACTCTCTACGAAGATGGGTTTTTAAACTATAGCTCTTTTCCTTCTTATTTAACATAGAGACTTAGCTAGTGAAGAGTGTGAAACTGCTTTACTATGGTACCTGTTCAGATACCTCAAGGAACATAAGTTGGCTGTATTGAAATTAGCCATCCTAAACCCATTCAGTAAGAAGGAATGAAACAGGCTGTAACCGATGTTTTACTCCCGTGTCACTGACTCAGACCTCTCTCTCTCCCCCCTTCTTTGTTTGGGACCTTCCAATCTTATCTCTAGTTTTATGTCAAAACTGGTTTCTCTGCAGCCACCTGAATTTTACCCTACATAGCTACCTAACCTACCCTTACCCTGTCCCCAAATTCCCCCATCAGTTTATCTTTGCTAGTCTCTTAATACTCCTAGACATTTCCCAAATCACTTACCCTTATCTTTCAAGTCTTTCCTAGTTTACGTTCAGCTGGTCAGTTTATAGGCTGCTTGCACTGCCTGGTCCTACCTCCAGTTTCTGACAGACCCAGGTTTCCCTGTGGGTCTTATTTGCCATGGCCTGACTTAAAACTATCTGACATAAAAATTTAGAGAATTCAGTGGAAACAGTAAACTCTCATCTTCAATGGGAGGTGAAATATAACAGATAAGCAGGACAACTAAAGAAGCTAAAAGTATAAAAAATTTGAAAAACAGATCTTGAACAAATCTGAATATTGATCTCACTAATGAAAGTTCTTGTTCAGTCGCTCAGTCGTGTCTGACTCTTTGTGACCCCAAGGACTGCAGCACACCAGGCTTCCCTGTCCTTCACTGTCTCCTGGAGTTTGCTCAAACTCATGTCCATTGAGTCGGTGATGCCATCCAACCATCTCATCCTCTATTGTCCCCTTCTCCCCCTACCCTTAATCTTTCCGAGCATCAGGATCTTTTCCAATGAGTCAGCTCTTTGCGTCAGGGGGCCAGAGTGTAATGAATGTTCTACCCCATGATACATCTTGATAGAATACGGTAGCCACTCCTCTGTGGCAGAATACTGCACCAGAACTCTGGTTTATCCAAGAGCAGCCTTACCTCACATTCTGGAGACGTCTCCAACTGTATTTGGCCACTGTAGGAATTACAGAATAAAAAGATATAAATGTAATTTAAAGCAAAAATATTTCAATGTAAAAAGAGAAAATATACTGTTATAGAAAGGTCAACATACTTTAGGGCAGAGTCTTGCAATTCCAAGTCATCTGCTGGGTCCACAGGATAAAAGTTTACAACGCTTCTCTCTGTAATATCTGTGCTTAATCTAAAGAGTAGGGGTAAAAAAAGTGTTACCAAATTACCAAACTTTAATAAATCCTACTGCTTTTAGTTGTATACTTAAAAGTTGTGCTTATCATTAGAATTGAGTAATAAAAGGTTTACGGTAGAAATTTCAAACTATAGTTTCCTCATCATGACTATATATGTATTTTTAAATATAATATGATTTTCAATCTGCTTTGGTATCAAAGTACAACTTATTTGAAATACAATAGCAATTTCTGATTTGGTCACAAGAGTAATAGGTAGCACACACTAAATTTTATTAAGAATTTTATTAGTTTGTAGAAACAAGTAAAGTTTCTCTCTACTATACTATACATACACTATATTACAGTATATGTACCAAAGGCATTTGTTTAATAGGAATATTAAAATAAAAAATTTCATAAGCAATTTGAGATATGCATTTTATCTCTGAAATTGTCTTACAGTTTCTGAATTTTAAGAGTTGAATTTTTTTTACGATCTATAAAACCAGGAATTTCTAAAAGCCATATAAAAGTTTCAAAGCTATTTTAAAATGTGGGTATGCATTCATAGTATACAATCCTATTGAAAATGATATCTAACCAACAATCAGAAATCCTTGAGAGAAGAATCAACAAAGGCAAAACAGGAAAGCAATATTCAACTAAATTTTTTGATGTTAAGGTTGCATGAAAGGTAAAGCTCTAAAATTTAATCCCATAATCAGTGACTTGATTAAAACAAACAAAGCAATCTGGATCTAGGAAATGAGATAAAGGGAAATCTTAATGTGTATATAAACTTTTTATGACTATTATTCAAGCGGCTAGAAATAAGTGACCTCTTGAAGTGCCCTCTCTTTATCAGAAGCAAAAACAGGGCTCTTTCTTTATCCCTATTACACTGGCTCACAGACACATTATTATCAAGCTAGAACTGCAGTAGTAGACTATCTATTTCAGGACGCTCAACAAAGATCTATAGCAGCCAAAGCAGTCGATTACTTTAGGGAGGAGGTCAAATCCATAAAAAGTTTTACAACATAATATAATTTTAAAATAACAATCCACAAAGGTGCAAATCAACTATCTCTGGGAAGGTTACTCAAGGCTGTTTTCCTCCACACCCACCAACAATGCAGACTGGCTTGACATCCTGGGCAACTTATTGCCTCAGACCTTTCCAAGCTGGAGCTGTATCTTCAGATCCTCAGTTCACCCCACTTCTCATGAAGGATGACGCAATGGAGGCCCAGAGTGGGGAGCCACATCTGCCAGGTCACCCCATCTTATTCTGGGTTCCAGTCCCACATTCCCTGGCCACTGCTATTTCCACCAAACAAAGCTGTTCTTTTTCACTTTGGGGCTCATGTATTCATCTCAAATTTGTAAGCAAAGTTTACCGGAAAAGTGATACAAAGTGTAAGAAGGCAGAAATATTAAAACAATATAAAGTTTGAGCCCAAGTTGGGGTCTTCTCTCTGTCACATCACGTCTTCAAGGCTCTATCTTGGACTCAAATTCCTTTCCCGTTGATAGGCTCATCCTTGGGAATGCCATCCACTTATAATACTGCTTCCATTACAACATACCTTAAGAAAGTAACTTTTATTGTACTTCATATACTTTTAAAATTTATTTGGCTACACTGAGTCTAAGTTGCAGCATGTGGGATCCAGTTCTCTGACCAGGGATCGAACCCTGGCCCCTGCCTTGAGAGCTCGGAGTCTTAACCACTGAACAACCAGGGAAGTCCCTGAAAGTAACTTTTAGGTCTAAGTCTTGAAGCCCCAGACCTAAACATCTAGCAGCTGAATGGACACTATCACACTGCCACCCTGGATTCTACGTAGCAGGTCCTAAGCTGACCCCAGTACCCTCCTCCTCAAAGTGGCTATGCCCCATGGTTCCCCATCTCAGATGGAGACAGGAGGGGTCAGGGCTAAAACACCTTGGACTGTTTCCCTCCATCCTCACCCCCACTTCAAACAATCACCAAAAAACTACCACAGTATCTACTACTGTGCATCCACAATGTTTAAAAGTATAAATAAAAACTGTAATTGAGAAACACTCACAGCAAAATTCTATCTTGATATATCTGTTTCTAGTTTTAATTGTTAGTGGGACCTGGGGCTTCCCTGATAGCTCAGCTGGTAAAGAAACCACTTGCAATGTAGGAGACCCTGGTTTGATTCCTGGGTCAGGAAGATCCGCTGGAGAAGGGATAGGCTAACCTCTTCAATATTCTTCAGCTTTCCTTGTGGCTCAGCTGGTAAAGAATCTGCCTGCAATGCGGGAGACCTGGGTTCGATCCCTGGGTCGGGAAGATCCGCTGGAGAAGGGACAGGCTACCCACTCCAGTATTCCAGCCTGGAGAATCTCATGGATTGTATAGTCCATGGGGTTGCAAAGAGGCAGACACAACTGAGCGACTTTCACTCTCCACTAGTTCTATTTATATCATAGGGATCAAACAACCTAAAAGACGATGGAAAGTTTAAAAACGTATTGGTCACACATTTCATCTTATAAAGGACCAAAATTTAAGTATCTCCAAACTGTTAGATCACTGCCTTTTTTCCAAATATTTGCTATGAAAAACACCTCTCCCCCCTCAAAATTGCTGTTCATATCTCTTTGTCTCTTAGGATACAGTTTTGGAATTAATTCAAAAGCTTTATGTCTATTTTTAGGCTATGGCTACAAACTACAAGGATGCTTTCTGGAGAATGGTTCTGCCAGTGAACCTTTCCACCAGCAGTTTATTTATTATTTCAAATCCTCACAACAGTAAAAGACAAGTATTTACAGCCCATCTTACAGATGAGAAAAGTGGGGTACAGAGAACTCATATAACTCACCCAGATTAACTGGTTGGTGTTAGAACTGGGATTGCAACCAGTGTCTGGTTGACTAAGGTATGTTCTCCTCCAGCCATACTATTTCCTCACTCCATATAATTACTCTCTCTCTCTCTCTCTCTCTCTGTCCTCTCTCTCTCAATCTCTGTCTCACACACACACACAAACAGAAGCTCTCTTCTCCCTGTTTCCTACTTTCTCACTGACTACTCTGATCTAGAAATGTGAAACTCAGCTTTTTAAGGAACACACCTCGGTTAGGAGCTTACAAATAAGCCAGACTCTGAGCCAAACATGAGGGAGAATGAACACAAATAATCACATTTTAAAGCCATCGTTGCCTCCTTCTACATATGAAATAAAGTCTCAGCTCCTCAACACCGAATTTGAAGTCACACCTGCATCACTGCAAACAGCTCCTCTGGGAAGTCCCATTCCTGGCTGCACATCAGAAGCACCGGCAGAACTTTTTAAAAAATGAAAATGGCCAGACCCCCAGCACCACTGGCAGTGTCAGGCAGAGTATCTGTGTTTTAAAACTTGTACAAATGATCCTGAAGCACAGCCAGCATGGGAGATCACCTTTTCTGCTTGAGATTTTCCAAGCTTGTTCCACTCTTCTTGACCTCCAGGCGTTTGCATGAGCTTTTAATTCAGTCCAGAATTTGCTTTCTCCTTGAAAGTGCTAGCTGTTAAAGGGCCAGGTAAAATACTCTAACCTTCAGAAGGCTGGCTGAGTCACCTCCCCTTTTCCATCCAGAGTCAGGCATTCACTCTATCACTTTTTTCCTTCACTTCAAGCCCTTAAATCCATTACACTTATAAATCACTACTCAAGGCAACAACTGTTGTGATTGTTTAAGTTCTTAGAAGGAAGAGCTGTGTCTTGTTCATCCTTATATCCCCCAAGGTGCATACTGTACATCTTTCCATGCGGCAGAATCGAAATGCTTTTCAAATCAATTGCCGAAGATTTCCAGCCATGCTCAGCCCGACCTGTGAGTATTCCTTCAGAGCCAGGCAACAGTGGTGCTGTACTCTCCCTGGCACTCTGGGACTCACTAATAACTCTTTTCAAAATTCCCAGAACCTGGTGTGATTTCCACACCCACCATGTTACAAGACCACATCATCTTCACATTTAAATCCCCACAAACCCTGAATAGTTTATCAGGGATAACCTTTGGATCTATTTCTCCATCAATACAGTAGTTATCACCTGATACCAGGTATACTGCCTTACTGAAAAATATTTTGTTCATGGGCATTCTATTATCTTCAGCTAAAAAATCAAAAACTATACTGACTGCATATAGTGCCTATTATTGATAACGACAAATTCAATTAAAAAATTATCACCCAAATCTTTGGAAATATATAATTTAGTTAACATATACTTGGCACCATATGTATGGATGACTGAGTCACTTTGCTATATAGCAGAAATTAAACACAACATTGTAAATCAACTATACTTCAATAAAAATTTTTCAAAAGAAATAAATATGGTAGCACTTGATAAATTAATACTTTCCCTTTTTAGAAAATCTTATATTTCTATATTCCAGGGGTTTAAACTTCATTGATATAAAATATGCACTTTGACTATTTCTGTTGCCTAAACATTATACAAAAATCACCCTATGAATTGCATGAAGGATGAGTGAATTTCAAGAAACCATGAACAAGGAGTAATTGATTTCAATCCCTCCAGAAGTTTGACTCTTTTATTTATGCATCTTGGGAAAGCAGACAGTTAAAACTGACTTTTCTTTTTCAGTGGTTAGTGGTGAGCCCATACTGTGTGTACAGATACTTAAAAAATTGAGATAATGCACTCAATAAATTAGTGTACATCATGGACCCATGGCACCTGGGCCAAGGAAAGACACACATACCTGTTGGGGTCTTGCAGCAAATCCACCGCTTCTCTCAGCTGTTCAATCATTGCTATATCAATGTCCTGGTCTTTGGATGCACTTATTCTGCAGCATGAAACGAAGCGTGAGACTGAAAATGACCACTAGATCATGAATAGCACCTGGGTTCTTAACAGCACACTTACAAAAATCCACCTAACATGACAAAAATGATTTTGACAAACTCAGCATTTTAGTGGAGATGTGTCAGAACTCTGTGGAGCAGGCTTCTAGAGTTACTGGGGTTGGGGGAGCCAGCTTGGCTGTAAAACACATCATTCAAAGTCTCAATGACCCTGGGCCCCCACCTGCTCAGCTGTAACATGAGGGCAATGGACAAGCTGAGTGGTTCTCAGTACAGGCTCTTTAAGCAGTAAAATCATCTAAGGTGCTTAAAAAAAAAAATGCCATGTCTGATACTCCCAAGCAGGTTGTCTAGGGCTTGAACATTTTATTAAGGTCTACAGATGATACTGATTTACAGGCAGAGTTGGGAACAATAGATGTAAGATTGAAAACGGGGTTTCTAAAGATTTACATAGTCTAAAAACTCTTTTTCCATAAAATCCACTTCCCTATAATTCCATGATTCTATAATCAAGCTAGTCCTCCTCCTCAGCATATCCAATGATTAGCTGGCTGTACTAGACAGTAATTTGAAAGGAACTCTGCAATATTTTTAAAAGGCAAGAGAGATTTGATCACGGTTACTGCTTTCCACTACAGAACATAAGCCAATGTTTCTCTATAAGTGGAGAAACTTTGAATGATGGAGTAAATTCTCACTAAGGGGAAAACCCTCATGAAGTTTGATGGAAGGTCCAGGCCTATATGCTGGATAGTAGAAAACAAAATCCTGGGAACCAAAAATCTTCCCTATGCCATATGGTCCAAACTCAACCCCCTGGAAAAGGTTCACTGTCTTGACAGATCACTCATGCCCTCCTGCATAAAGCTGGCCAAGTAAATCTTTATATTCAATAGACTGGAAGGGATGTCCATCTGGTGCAAGATTCCTTGGGTTCAATCCTAGCCCTCTGTAACCCTGGGGCAAAAAGATCAGTCTCCCTGTGTCTCAGTTTTGCCATCAGCAAAATGAAGGATATAAACATAACTTATCCCATAGGATTGTTGTAAAGAAGAAATGAGTTACAACCTGTGACGTACTTAGGACAGTGCCTGGCATGTGGTATTGAATAAACATTAGCTAATGCAACTATTAGATTTAAGACCAAGACCTCAGAAGTATATGGTTTTCTCAGGCCTTGAGGACTCTGGGGAAAGAACTGGGAACAGGACCATGTATCATTTTAGGTCCAGCTGTTGGTTGGTTCAGACAAAGGAAAGTAAGCTGAAATCTTCAGTCCAGAAATTCTATCTCATTTCCTGAATCACATTCTACCCACAGCCTCAAATCAGACAAAACTCACGGCCAAGGAAGAAGTGTGACCTACACTGTGTGGTCCCAATACTATGACAATAAGCACCAGCAGATAACTTGCACCTTCTGATCAGTATCCTCAGACAGGACTATCAGCTTGCCCAAAGAGAAGCGGACCACGATTCTATCAGGACAGAGCTGCTGTTGCATGTGAGACAGGCACCAGCCCTAGGTACTCACGTCCCCTCGGACGGCCAGTGTGCATCCTCTTCTATCCGTAACAGCTCTTCGCAGGCCTCATTCCTTTCCTACGGACAGAACACATGGGTCTTCTGAGAGCCACTGGCTGTGGCAGCCAACAGTCTGAACCCGCCTCCGTCCACGCTCACGGCAGCACTACTCACAACAGCCAAAAAGTGGCAACGACCCAAGCAGCCACGGATGGATGAATGGAGAAAATGTGGTCTAGACATACAACAGAACATCGTCCAGCCTTCAGAAGGTAGGAAATTGGGATGCATGTTACAACATAGATGTCCCTAAGGACATCATGCTAAGTGAAATAAATCAATCACGAAAAGAAAAACACTGTATGATTTCACATACTTGAGGTCCCTAGAATAGTCAAATTCATAAAGACAGAAGGTAGAATGGTAGTTGCCAGAGGAGAGGGGAGAGAGATTGGGAAGTTATTGTTTAATGGGTAAAGAGCTTCCATTTTACAAGATGAAAAGAACTCTGGAGATGGATGGTGGAGATGGTTATACAACAAGGTGAGTATACTTACCACTGAACTGTACACTTAAAAAATGGCTGAGATGGTAAGTTTTAGGTCATATGAATTTTACCACAATTAAAAATAAAAGACATGGAAGCCTGATGTGCTGCAGTACATGGGGTCACAGAGTCAGACACGACTTAGGGATGCAACAATAACAACAAAAAATTAAAATTTAAAAAAAGGAAAAAGAGAACCTGGCTCCAGATCACAACTGAAGAGTCAGAAATGCAAAGCTTAACTCCATTTCTCATTGCCTTCTTAGCACCTCCTGATGTTGAAAGATTCCTCCATTGAGCTTGTCAGTTACATGGAAATGTGCATTCTACTGTTTGTGAGAGGACTGTGTGTGTGTGTGTGTGTGTGTGCGCGTGCGTGTGTGTGTTGACAGATTCCTCCACTGAGCTTGTCAGTTACATGGAAATGTGCATTCTACTGTTTGTGAGGACCGTGTGCGTGCGTACGCGTGCGTACGCACATGCTTGTATGTGCTATTTGGAAAAAGGGAAGCATAAAAGACTTAATGACAGAAAATGCCTCAAGTTGCATCTGATGGTTTTCATGTGTAAAACATCCAGATTTCACTGAAATGCACCCCTCTCTATGATTCCAAAGAAGCGCTCTGGTGGGAGTATTTAGAAAGGCCTGTCCCACTGTTGGAACTTCCATGCGCTGTTCTCCACTTTGATCTCCAACACAGAGAAATGCTGCTTTAACTCAGCTGACAGCTAAAATAGAAGCCATCCCTGAAAGTGGGAACATTCCCCTAGCAAGCAAGGTACAACAGACAGAAGGATTGTTTTCTGCATCAAAGTTCTGACACATTATTAACTAACTCAGGCCCAGCCAACTCTCCAGATGTGTCATGGAGAATAAGTCTTCCTCTAAGGAGAGATCTAGCTTCTTGATGTCAACCTCTGGCTTGAAAAACACTCTTTTTTTTAAAAAAAAAGAAAAACACTTAGACTTTTTCTATATTGATTACACATTTTGTGCATAGTAAAAATCAATATATAAATTACTGCACCTCTATCCAAGTGATAGTGAAATTTATGGGTGAAAATATACAACCAGAAATAACCAAGAAAACATGTTCTTATCTCTTCCTATTGGGTTTCAACTATAGGAGCGATGGGTATTTCCTTCTAAGTTTCAGTTTCACAATAAAAAGTAGCCAATATAAAACAAAAAAATGTATAAAACATCTATTTCAGTACACAAAATAGGGGCATTCTGGGTTACTTTTGCTAAGTTAGGTGGCTATACAGTCGATAGACATTATTCACTGATTTGGTATTTATGAATTTATCTGCTATCTGAAATCTATTTGTCACCCCCAAATCAATACTTGTGGTGGCTTTGCAGACACACACAGCCTGGTGAAAAACCAGAGCCCCCAACCCCAACACACACTTCTGCAGTTGAGGCTGAAGAAGGTGAGGTCATCCATGCTTTTTTGTTTCAGCTTTCAGACTGTAAAAAAGTGTCCTTTTCAGAGTTTCCTTAGTATCACATTTTCACACTTGGACGCTTTTCTTTGGTGATTTTGCATTTAAAATGCTCCCTAGCATATTACCAGAGTGCTGTCTTATCATCCTAAGCATGAGAAGGCTAGGCTGTACCTTAAGGTTTTACCTGTGTTAGGTAAGCTTCCGTTCTGCATGAGATACAGGGTCTTTCTTGCCCGCAAGTTTGATGTTAACAAACCAACAATCCATATTAAATAAGGTGTCTTGAGGCAGGAACACACATAAAACCAGGTTATGTACCAAAATGTGTGACCAGAGGCTCGTAGGAACCTAACCCTGTATTTCCCATGGGAGCAACAGTTCAGGATTAGATAATTCAGTGTTTGAAGAGACTCTATAGAACAGAACTAAGTGAATGAGGATCAACTGTAGTTACAAAAGCACAAGATGCTACTTCAGTGAAGGAGAGGAGACACGATTATATAAAACACAGAGCTCTTGATGGTCGAGGGCTGAGTAATTCAGTACGCTGGATGGCAGTCAAACACACTCACGCTTTAAAAGTGATGCAAGTCGAGGCTAAAATGGGCCTGAATTTCAGTGAACAACTTTTCATTGTAGATTTAGGTTTTATTTTACTGTTAGAGTTCTCCACCTGCCAAGAGAAGCCTCCTGCAGGAGTGGGTACTCGGGAAACATTTGCAGTAGATTTCAACACTCACCTTTGTTTCCCTAGACTCTACACACAGGACCCATTCCGTACAGCAGCCATTTCCATGGACCCGGTGCCTCCCGAAATCTCTAAATCTAGGGAAATTTGCTTTTCTGAAACAACATGCTTCTTTTTTTTTTACTATCACTTTAATTGTTTTCTTTCAGGGCTTCCACCATTAGACTCTCAGCTTAAACTGTTCACAAAAGAAAGACCAAAGCCCAATTTTCCACATTTTTGTGACAGACTTGTCTCAGAGTTGACAGACAGGCATCAAATGTGGGAGCATCTTGTGAGAGCTACCGGCTGAAGAGTCACAGTCTGAGGTTTTCACTTTAGGAGAATGCCTGGTGGGGGTGGGATGCTGGATGCTCAGCGGGGGTTGGGGGACTCCTGCTGTCATCAAAATAAGTAATGATGAGGCCCCACTGAAGCCACACTGGAGGAGGCGGAGGACAGAAGGAGGCAGTGTGGGTGAGATAATTTGAAATAAGAGCTGATGGATTAAATATACAGAATAATGAATTAGGTTTTCTTCAAATGTACGTCACATGCCCGGATCACTGTGCTTGTTTTGAGGACACCAGAGTTTCCCACAGTGTACCATTCAGCTGTTTTTCTCCCAGTTCCCTCGAAGGTGATGCTCGGAGACATTCGTTTAGATAGAGCCCAGCCATCCTAACACCATCCTCAGGAAATAAGGACCAGCACCTAAAGACCCCAGGCCTGACTTTAACACAGCAACTCAGAGACCACCGTCTCTCACAACCCACAAGGTATCTGAATTAAACCAAAAGGAATATCCTCGTGATCCTTGGGTGCCATGACCAAGGCCAAAGGACTGACAGGAACAAACCAACGCACGTAAACCTGTCACGAAGTGGAACCTCAACTGCCAGCTTTGTAGAGGGCTGGTTTTCTCCTCATTGTTGCCGCTCCTCTGATGAAGGTTCGTCTGACAATTTAGTGACTTCATCCAACCCTTCAACATCTCAGTGCCACTAAACCTGCTCAGGAATAAGTGACCTCAGAGTAACCTTCCTAAAAAGGGAACATGTTCATTTCCAGATTTTAAAAGTCTTCATTTTTTCTCCTTTTACTATAAATACACTCCCAAGAAAAGCATTTTCCTAGGATACATTGAAAAGCACGTGAAACTTCGTTTTAGCTTTTACTGGATGGTCACAGCAATTCTGATAAATTTCCTGCGTTACATGATGCACTGACTACTGGAAAGCTTAGTAATTTCCGAACACAAAAGAAAATCATACATAAACACAGACGAATAGGTATGGATGGCAGGGAACAGGTCCTAATGTCAGCCAGACAGACACACGAGGCGTTGAGAAGACGGTACAAAGGCCTGAGGAAGGTGGCGGTAAGCTGAGATTGAAGGTGATGGATTGGAAACCTTGAACTTTAACTCTAAGGTGCCAAACAGAACTCAGTAAGTTAAAAAATTATTAACGGCTGATCCTCAACTTGCCTTAATGTAGTTTATAAACTCCGAGTGGAGAACCTCTGTTCCGCGGGGAAACTGGTCTCTTTCTTCTCCTGAGTTATCACTGTCACTCACAAGTGAAGGCGGTGGCTGAAATTCCTGATGAAATTCCCCTGTTAGGAAAATACAAAGAAAGAGACAAAGCATGATTTAATAAACAGAGGAAGAAAAACATAGATGACTCTAAAATACACCATCTAGTTTCTCAATCTTCTCCCCGATCTCGTCTGGAGGTATATGATGACCCAAGTTTTATCTTCCCTATAGGACGTGAGGATGAGGTGAAAAAAGAGAAAGAAGAGGAATAAAAGTAAAAGAAATAGAAAACCCCAAATCTAATGATCAAGGCCTCTTGATGGAAAGCAGTGGGATGGGGTGGGGTGGGAGGAAGGTCCAAGGGGGAGGGGATATACGTATACGTATAGCTGATTCACTTCCTTGTGCAGCAGGAACTAACACAACACTGTAAAACAATTATCCTCCAAATAATAAAATTTTAAAAAGTCATGGCTTCTTTATGGCTTAGTTTCTTATGAAAGAAATGATATCTCCTGTAATTTTTTTCTAAGGAACAGAGAAGAGAAAAATATAAAAGCGGGCTTTTTGTGCTCCCAGCAACATGCGACAAGTAAGTATTTCAAATTCAAAATTCAGAGAATAGTTACTGAGCAACTACTAAATGGCAGGTATAATGCTAAACATCCTAGGAATTTGAAAAACTAGTGAGCATGGTAAGAAAGTGTGGGAAAGGACAAAAATAAGGACCCAAAATCATAACACAAAAAGTGACTATGATGAGGGCCATATGGAGGGGAAAGCGCTGTCTGTCAGAGCTCATCCAACTACACTGTGTTCTAGATGCTGCAGGACAGGAGGAAGGAGCAAAGGTGAATCTCTTCTAGCTGCTCTGGATGCTGGAAAGAACCAAGGAGGACCATATCACCTTCAAGGATTTCTGCCTGCCTGCTAAGTTGCTTCAGTAATTTCTGACTCTTTGTGACCCCATGCAGTCCTAGCCTGCCAGGCTCCTCTGTCCATGGGATTCTCCAGGCAAGAATACTGGAGTGGGTTGCCATGCATTCCTCCAGGAGATCTTCCCCACCCAGAGACTGAACCCATGTCTTATGTCTCTTGCATTGGCAGATGAGTTCTTTACCACTAGTGCCACCTGGGAAGACCTCAAAGACTTCTAGCCAGCAAAAAACAGCCACTTCAAGAATAGAGGGAACAGTTAGAACTGGACATGGAACAACAGACTGGTTCAAAATTGGGAAAGGAGTATGTCAAGCCTGTATATTGTCACCCTGCTTATTTAACTTATATGCAGAGTACATCATGCAAAATGCTGGGCTGGATGAAGCACAAGCTGGAATCAAGATTGCCAGGAGAAACATCAATAACCGCAGATATGCATATGACACCACCCTTATGGCAGAAAGTGAAGAGGAACTAAACAGCCTCTTGATGAAAGTGAAAGAGGCGAGTGAAGAAACTGGTTTAAAACTCAATATTCAAAAAACTAAGATCATGGCATCCAGTCCCATCACTTCATGGCAAATAGATGGCGAAACAATGGAAACAGTGAGAGACTTTCTTTCCTTGAGCTCCAAAATCACTGCAGATGGTGATTGCAGCCATGAAATTAAAAGGTGCTTGCTCCTTGGAAGAAAAGCTATGACAAACCTAGACAGCATATTAAAAAGCAGAGACATTACTTTGCCGACAAACATCCATCTCGTCAAAGTTATGTTTTTTCCAGTAGTCATGTATGGATGTAAGAGTTGGACCATAAAGAAAGCTGAGTGCCAAAGAACTGACGCTTTTGAACTGTGGTGTTGGAGAAGACTCTTGAGAGTCCCTTGGACTGCAAGGAGATCCAGCCAGTCAATCCTAAAGGAAATCAGTCCTGAATATTCACTGGAAGGACTGATGCTAAAGCTGAAGCTCCAATCCTTCGGCCACCTCATGCGAAGAACTGACTCACTGGAAAAGATCCTGATGCTGGGAAAGATTGAAGTCAGGAGGAGAAGGGGACAACAGAGGATGAGATGGTTGGATGGCATCACTGACTCGATGGACATGAGTTCGAGTACACTCCAGGAGATGGTGAAGGACAGGGAGGCCTGGCGTGCTGCAGTCCATGGGGTCGCAAAGAGTAGGACACGACTGAGCAACTGAACTGAACTGAACTTCCTCAGCTATAGAATAGAGTGCTTAGAGTATCCATCTCAGAGTTTTGAATTTTAAATGAGATCACCTTCACAGCCAGTGCCTGGTGCATATGAAATGCTCAATAAACAGTAACTACTGTATTACTGTTGCCATATTTCTACATATTTTAAACATAGCATTTGGAACTTAAAAACAAGCACTTTCACCAGACTTCCCTGGTGGTCAGTGGCTAAGACTCCATGTCCCCAATGCAGCAGTCCAGGGTTCGATCCCTGGTAGGGGAAATAGATCCTGATGCCACAACTAAGAGTTTCTGTGCCACAATGAAATCCTATATGTCACAACAAAGATGGGAGATCCCCAGGGTCGCAACTAAGACAAGTACGGCCAAATAAATGAATATTGAAAACAAAACAGGCACTTTCCGCCATCTTTCATTCTCAGACCTTGAACTGGGCTAAGGCGACGGCAGGAGTCCTCCTTGATCTGTTCTTCTTCCACGATGTTTGACATCGGCACATTGAGGCTAACCGTGTCTTCATCAGAAGGCTGAAAAGGAACGAGGCACTGTCTCATTCAAGGGAGAAGTGTTATCAAGGCGGATTAAGAGAATGTTTCGTGATCAAAAAAAAAAAAAAGTACTGTGATTCTCAAAACACAGTACTGAGTAAAAGAGACCAAAGGACAATGCCACTAATATATACATTCAAAGACAGGCAAAATTAATCTATGGTGTTTGAAGTCTGGATAGTGGCTGCTCTTGCGTTGGGGGGTGGGTGCATGAGGGGGACTTCCTGGGTGGCTGGTGCAGTTCTCTTTCTCTAACTAGGAACTTTTGTATGAGTGTGCTCACTTGTTCAAAATTCATCAAGCTAACACACACATACTTCTCTGTACGTACATTTCGATCTGAAATTTTTTCAGGTGCCTGATGATATTTTCTAATCTAAGAGGACACTGAGAAGGACTGGATAACACCTGATAGAACAAAGAAATTACTGGAAATCCACTACCAAGCTAGCCCTAAGTCTAATCGATTGCTGTCATAGTAATGGTGCTCTGAGATCTGACAACAATACTGATTTACCAAAAGTACATTAAGGTTTCATGGGGCCAAAAACAGAGAGCAGGGAGTCAGCCCCTGAAACATCTCATTGTTTTACACTGCATCTTACACACAACATCAAGCTTCAGTTTATTTCCCTGTTTAGGTAGAGGAAGCTGTTTTAAATATATAAGAAGCTGCTTTAAATATAGTACTTAAAAGGAACATGGGTTCTGTGCACTTTTCAGAATAACGCTTCTATTTAGCAACCAGACTTAGTTCTCCCTTGGGGTCTTGTTTCCCACACTAACTGATGAAGCTTATTCAGATAATCTATGATTCTGTCACAAGTGAAATATGAAGCCTCATGTATTTTCCTATGTCTTCGCTTTAGCTTCACTATTTCATGAAACGCTTTTCCAATCACAGGGATCAGGAACCCTGACAGAGCATGGTTCAGGTGACTGTGGCTTGCTCTTAAACTCCCGAGGCTGTGACTTGTACCATACAGTGTTCGTCTACTTTTGGACACACTCACAGACTGTTCAGAAACTGGCAGAAAACAAACACATTTCATTCATTACCCAACTCTTTACTGGGTAAATACTAAATGCTAAATCAATCTGAGTGACAAATGTGAAATCAATCAGACAATGGCAACAGCCAAAGAGGTGGATAAGGTGTGAATTCTGAACCCCACAAGGAGATATTAACTAGGGAGCAAGACTGACTGACCACAGATGATAACATATTCGCCAAATAAAGTGAAAATAGAAAGGTACATAGAATAATTCAGAACCTTTATCCATGTAAAACACACATTTCTTGGAGGTGATCTCAGGTAATGAGACTACCATGTGCAATAAACAGGAAGACAAAAAGCCAAAGGGAAAATGTGCACACTTCTTTCTATTGAACATAATCCTTTTCTGCAGTCCTTCCTTCTACCCTCCTCCCATCTTTAAAAACTTAGCAAAATTCCAAGATATGCATCTAGTTAAAGAGGAGAAAATAAACCGTTGGCCTCCTTTTAGAATATTAGCATCCTACTTATACTAAGTGGGAACAAAAGGATAATGAAGTTCTTTGTTTAATGTTTTATTAATGAACTTAATTATCCTTAGAATACAGATAAAGGATAAAGCACAGTCTGTTTTAATTTAATAGAAAATAAGCTCGGTGAGTAATTTCTGAAACAATGGGCTATTTCAGGGGACTTATGAGATTTAATACAGCTAAGGGAGTTGAATTAAATAAAACTTACAAAGCAATGTGTTGAGTATTTTTTCCCTCAGGGAATCACAGTAAACTACTCATGTAGGCTCATGAGGGTAATTTCATTTTATTGATATTGGCCTTCTTTTTCTGCCTATAAACTCTTCTTCCTTTTGAAATATCCTATATTAGAAAAATATTAATATACTAATTTTTAATATACTGCCTTATGAAATATTTTGTGGGAAATAAATTTAAATATCTTAGCTACATATTAAATCTCAAATGCCTAAAGAGAACAGGGAAAAGGCAATTTTCCTGGATTTATATATACAAAGAGTAAAAATTCAGATTTCTTAGAGTAATTGAGCTACTAATCACATTTTAAAAGAGTATTGTGTTAGTTGCTCAGTTGTGTCCAACGCTTTGTGACCCCATGGACTGCAGCCCACCAGGCTGCTCTGTCTATGGGATTTTCCAAGCAAGGATACTGGAGTGGGTTGCCATTTCCTTCTCCAGGGGAATCTTCCCAACCCAGGGATCGAACCCGGGCCTCCTGCATTGCAGGCAGATTCTTTACCAACTGAGCTACAGGGGAAGCCTAAAAAAGACATGTTATTATTTTATTGTTTTGGTCGTGCCACATAGCATGCGGGATCTTAGTTCCTGAACCAGGGATGGAACCCACACCCCCTGCCATGGAAGTCCGGAGTCTTAACCACTGGACCACCAGTCACTAAGTCGTGTTTGACTCTTGTGACCTCATAGACTGTAGCCCACTAGACACCTCTGTCCATGGAATTCTCCAGGCAAGAATACTGGAGTGGGTGGCCATTTCCTTCTCCAGGGGATCTTTCCGACCTAGGAATCAAACTCATATCTCCTGCACTGGGGCAGGTGATTCTTTATCACTGAGCCACCAGGGAAGCCCTTGAAAGAGTATTACAATGTTTCAGAATTCAATAACCACAAAAACTCAGTGTGTGTGTACGCATGTGTCACTCAGCCCAGCTCAGTAAGTTCCCTCAAAAAGGGAAGGCATCATGATACATCCACACCTACCCCAGCTGTCCCTCTTAGCTCTGCTGGTCAAGAAATCTCATGTAATGATTTATTAGTGAAAGAGTTTGGGAACCTAACAAACTATATATAACAAATGTTCTAAATGAGTTATTTATAACCACTTTACAAAGCTCTAGTGTGGGAGGCCTCTTAGCTCACAAATCACCAAACTTTTATCCAGTATTATCTGAAAAGAACACAATCTAAGAATTTCCGAAAAACAAATACTGCTGTAAAAATTATGGCTACTTAAAAATGCATTTCCTGTGGGTAAAATGCAATGTACATTTGATTGCTTAACATTTATGCAGGCATATTAACAACTTTTTCCTAAGTTACTCTGTCATTTAAAAACAAACACTGATATTTATAAAAGTACTTCCTGGGTACTTACACACCACTTAGTCATTTTATAATATTTATTAAACATGTAAGAATATTCTAGACAATGTGAGGGGGGTGGGAGGAGGGGAAGGACACAGGGACCCTATTCTTGAGACATTTACAAAATATTAAAGATGCAGAAAAAGCTAACAACAGTTAATATTTATAGAACACTTAGAAAATTTCAAATAACTTTCACAAACATTATCACATGTTCTCGGGCAATTGACTTTATCCAAGAGTCCAGTGAATGCAGGTTGATATACCTAGAGGCATAGAAGGAAAAGAACCTGATCCTGAACTTTACCTCTGTGGCTGATAATCGCTTGTCTCCGTTATCACTCCCAACGCCCGAATCGGAATCCTTCTTGCTGGGTTATATGCCATTGATATTGAATTCATTTAGAAAAGAATCAAAATGACAAAGTTCAGAACAACATACATCAACTCAGATTAAAATAATGACTTTGCTATATAAATTTTTACTATTATCCAAAGGCAACAAATTAGTTGAATATTAAAGGATATTAAGAGAAGGCCCCACTTGGGCTTCCCTCATAGCTCAGTCGGTAAAGAATCTGCCTGCAATGCAGGAGACCCGGGTTTGATTCCTGGGTTGGGAAGATCCCCTGGAGAAGGAAATGGCACCCCACTCAAGTATTCTTGCCTGGAAAATCCCATGGACAGAGGAGCCTGGTGGGCTACAGTCCATGGGGTCGCAAGAGTCGGACACGACTTAGCGACTAAACCACCAACCACCAAGACAAGGCCCTAACGAAAGTCAGGTACTTGAACGGTCTGTTGGACAATTTTTAATTTAATTAATTAGTTAATTTATTTTTGGCCTCACCACGTGACACAAGAGATCTTAGTTCCCTGACTGGGGATTGAACGAGCAACCCCTGCATTGGAAGAGCGGAGTCTTACCACTGGGCCACAAGGAAGTCCCTGTACTGTCTAAATATAATGTAAAATAAATTCCTTGTGTCTGGAATTTCATGGATTTACATCTACCTGAGTGGCCTGTAACAATTCTCTTATTTTATTAATTCTAGCGTATAAAAAAGCAAAATCTGTCAGTTGCTTTTACCTCTTATGTTATGAAATGTCCTAACTTTCAATAATTCTGTAAACTTTTATCCAGTGACTAAATAAATTTGATAGTATGTTAATAATGAATACTTGTTTTAAGCATTATATAAAGGTACCATTAAGGTAGGCTGAGATCTTAAGTCACTGTATTTACTTCTTAGTAAAAAGTTCAGGAAATATTTCTGCAATGAATACATCTGAAAAACAACCTGCATGTCTACAAGTGTGTTCAGTGTGAGAATTCTGTTCTCTGAAAATTCAAGGCCCAGTTTATGCCACAAAATGGTCAAGGACACACGAAATGATTCTAAAGTTTCCATTCTAAACAGAAAATGGCAAAAACTATGCACAGTGCATTTTTAAAAGACAATTAAAAAAATAAAGCCTGCACTGTTTCTTAACAATGTTCCAGAAGCACAGTAAAAATTAACTCAGAAAACCATGTCTCAGTTTGATACATTTGTTCGAACTGATAAGTAAAATATATATACATTTATATTATAGACCTTATTTATAAGGCTATACATACACAGATGTGCATATACATGTGCTCACACACACAGGCAGCACTCAAGAAGGACTGATTATTGATTAGGAGAGGGTAGATGAGATTGAAAGATGACAAAACATTATTAACATTATCAATTTTCCCTTTCTTATTCCAAATGTGGCTGAGACCCTGATGTATAAAACTGTACTGGTTGAGTGAAACAAAAGAATTTTGGGGGTTAGTTACTGGGAGCATGTTGGGCTAAGCAAATTATAAATGGGGCTTCCAGCCAAGGGTGGTCATACTCACCCATCTTCCACGTGCTGGTGTAAATGCGGCCTTTCCATGGTGTGGAGATAAAGGGAGTCTGTTGTCTTAATCTGGCATGCTTGGATGCTCAGATACTTGAATATGTGCACTTTGCCCTTGGTGCAAATCTAAGGGAAAATTAATAATAAGTAGCTCCTTTTTTAAAGACAAAACAAAATGCAAACATCAGACATCTCACTCTGTATGTCTTAGTTTTTGCATTTTCACTTTAAGTAATATGTCAACAATGATCACCAAACTTGACGTTTCCAAAATAGGTAAGATTTTAAGGCAATCATCTCCTCCAAATTCTACCTGAATAGGAAACTGTGCTCAAGAAATTTCTAGTTTCTTTACACTAAACTGCAAAATTTTAACAGAAATATATTTATGTATAAATAGTATAAAAAGTATGTATGTCATATGACTGACCTAGAAATGTTCCAATTCTGAAAGCATATACATTTCATTTTGTTCTCACATAGTTTTAATATTTGAGCTTGAATCTTGTCTCTAAATAACTGACAATCATATTTTAAAATGATCAAACTCCATTTTTCAGCTAACTTTAAAGACTCTATTACTCCTTTCGTAAACCATACACTCCATGAAAAAGTTTCAAATGCACGCACAAATGATCAATACAATTGAATAAGTGAAATAATCAGACATAATTCTGGAGTTGCAGTGACCAGAACAGTGAGGCAAATGCTGGTAAACAATCTGATATCACAGAAGATGACATATTGTAGTCAGATTTACCCGAGGTTTCGGTTTTTAAAAAACTGTGACTGTTTATGATCATGTCTCATACATTAATTCTGCAGAATATAAAAAAACAGTTCTGCTGAGAGTTGCTTAGGTGCTATTGACAGCATATCCCCCTGCCCCCAGCAGCAACAATTTTGCTGTGAGACCCCTCACCTGTGCTGGAGGAGACTGCAAAGGGTTATTCTCAAGCAATAATACTTGCAGCTGCTTCATCTCTCTAAAACAAATGGGAATCACGAGCACTTTATTGCAGGAAAAGTCAAACTTTACCAAGGGAAGATCTACTAGTTCTAAAAGAACAGAAAAAAAAAAAAGAAAAGAAAAAAAACTCAGAAAGCAACAAGATTAAGTGACTAAACATTCAAAAAATTTTCTGCTTATCAGGAAATATATCATTTAGCATAATTAAAATCAAGTTGTGCATGAGGAATATACATTATGTTTATATTGCATTGACCAAAAAGTTCATTTGGGTTTAAGCAAAACTAAAAGACATGCTTTTCATTTTCATCAAGAACTTTATTGAACAACATACTCAGTAACCAAACAAACTTTTTGTCCAGCTCAATATAACATTTTACTAAAGAAGAGAACAAAGCTTTCACTGGGGGCCCAAAAGCTTTAATTTATTGTTAGTTATGATAAGAGCTGCAAACGCTATATATGTACAACATCTATTGTTTTAAAAGACTTTTTTTCCAGCAAAACAATCACATAAGCCACACCACACAAAGACATGCTTATGTTTTAACTTCCAACTGTTTTCAAACAGCTTGCTAGCTTATGAATAACATGCTAATTACAACATATCCTTATGTATTCTGTGTATGTGGGTTGGCAGAATATCAGAACGAGTTACTAGAAATATGTTCATGATTGTTTAACACCACTTTAAAAAGTAAATGCTATCAAATTTGGAATTTTGCAACAGACCCTGTAATTCTGATTTGATTAGGCTTTATTCTACTGTTTTAAAAGAAGTCTTCTGTAGCTCCACAAACAAGACAGAACATTATATTTAGCATAAAATCCCCACCCAGTGGCACAGCAAACACTCAGTAATTTCAAGCATTCCAACCGACATTGGCAGCTGCAAGAAACGAACTCAAATATATTCCGTAGAGCAAAGAAGCTGAGCAATGCCAGACATGTAGGGTGACACAGGGCAAATCACTAAGATCTCTGTACGACAGAGGGTTCATTTCAGAACGGGCCTCACCACATTTGTTATGAAATCTGGTAAGGGGTGATACGCGGTGCTTTCAAATACTCAAGCAGACGAAGGTCAGGGACTATAGGAAGAAGCAGAACCAAAGGCAGTGACCTTGAGAAAGTATTCTTAATAACACTATCCCTCCACCCCTGTCCTGCCTGAGGGTTTTCACATTACTCAGCTAGACTACTCCATGTTCCACCAACAAAGGCTCACTTAGCAACCAATCCCTTTTCTCAAGTCAACTTGCTCTGGAGGGACATTCCCAGTTTCATACCTTAGTGAATTACTCTGTATTAAAGAAAAGAGTCATGAGACTGAAATGCTAGGACAGTGGGATAGGATCATCGCTTAGCAGCTCCCAAATTCAGGTCCATGATAGGCAGGCAGTTGTATAAGAGAAACCCAGGGTGTGGATGTTTTTTTAATGGAATATAGTTGATTTACAGCATTGTCTTAGTTTCAGGTGTAGAGCAAAGTGATTCGGTTATACGTACGTATGTATGTATATAAAAGACCCTGGTGCTGGGAAAGATTGAAGGCAAAAGGAGAAGGGGGCAGCAGAGGATGAGATGGTTAGATAGCATCGCGGACTCAACGGACAGGAATTTGAGCAAACTCGGGGAGATGGCGGAGGACAGTGGAGGCTGACGAGCTGCAGTCCCTGGCTCACAGAGTCAGACACGACTTAGTGACTGAACGACTACTATATATATATATTTTCTCAGACTCTTTTCCCTTATTATTTCCCTTATTATTACAAGATACTGAATATAGTTCCCTGTGCTATAGAGCAGGGCTTTGTTGTTTATCTATGTTATATATAATAGTGTGTATCTGCTAGTCCCACATTCCTGATTAATCCCTTCCCCTTTCCCCTCTGGTAACAGTAAGTTTCTTTTTTATGTCTGTGAGTTTATTTCTGTTCTGTAAATAAATTCATTTGTATCTTTTTTTATATTCCACATATAAGTGATATCATAAGATATTTGTATTCCCCTGTCTGACTTCACTAATCTCTAGGTTCATCCATGGCACTGCAAATGACATTATTTCATTCTTATTTATGGCTGAGTAATATTCCATTGATATATGCACTGCATCTTCTTTATCCATTCATCTGTTGATGGACAGTTAGATTGCTTCCATGTCTTGACTATAGTAAACAGTGCTGCTGTGAACATTAGGCTGCATTATCTTTTCTAATCAGAATTTTTGAATTCTAATTCAAGCTGGATGTGTATTTTTTCAAACTGCTCCCAAAGAATTCTCTGCTCAAACCCATCTCTCCTACCAATAGCAGGATAAGTGATTTTCCCAGGCCTCACTTGTCCGGGTTGCGTTAATGAAGTGCTTAGACAGCAGCAGGAGGTAGGGAGGAGGTGAGCCCTGGGACTGCACGGAATCAAGAAACTTAAGGAAGAGCTCTTTCCACTTCATAGTCTGTGTCTAAAAACAGAGCTGAGAATTAGGGGGACTATATATAAAAAGAATATCTCTTTGCTGTAACTTCCAGTAATATGAATCCATCTCTCCAATGGTTGACTTGATTCTCGCCAAGTTAGGTTGGCAAATCAGGACAAAGTTTAACTGGACTCTGGCTCTTCAACAAATTGCCACTTAAAATGAAGACTTTAAAGCAAGACTAGAGAGCTAATCTCATGGAAGACAAAGCAGAAGGGGAAAGAAGGTAACTTAAAGGCAAAGATGGTTTTTATAATGACCATTCCTTTTAGTGCCTGTTGGGGACACAATTACCATCTTAGTTTAGGAACGCTAGAACCCGATAGTTTCACAACAAGGAAATGGAAGAGAAAATGGTAACTCCACTCAGAAAAGGTCAAAAGAATAGGAAAGGGGAGGGGGGTAAGAAACAACAAAGAACAACAAGGAATCCCACTCCTCTCTCTCCATTGCAAAGAGGATCAATGAATGACTGCCTTAATACTCTGTCTGTTCTGGTCCCAGAAAGAACAAAATCAGTCTCCCTGTTGCATTAGTAAAAACACCATAAAACTGATATGGGCAATAAGGCCACAAACTTTTCCCCTCCTCCTCAGATTGAAAGTATATGAGGAGGATACTAAAGAGGAAAAGTAAATGAGTAAATACTAAAAGGCTCTAAATTCACTGCATCAGAGCATTATCAATGCTCTTTTGTTAACAGAGTTCTCCAGCGTGAAGCAAAAAGAAACTTGATATTCAGGAAATTATTTTTTAAAAAAGATTTTCCAGTAAACTAAAGTTTTAGCTCTTAGTGTTTATTAAAATATGGAACCTGAGAAAACAGAATTATGGAAAGCATAGGAATTTGTAACCGATCTTTTTAGAAGGAATGCTTTTAAGTTAAGAGGGCAAGGAATGGAGACAGAAACAAATCTCTTGATTTTACAGATGCACTTTCTTCCCTCATGTTTCTATTACAGAAAACTGTTAAATGATTAAATTTTTCTTTTAAAAATAAGAGTTCAATAATTTGTGATGATTTCTCAATAATTAACATAAGAGCTTAAGTTTAAATGAAAGTTTTCCTTAATGCTATGAAAGGTTATATGCTTACAGATTTGCTGTCTATATAATAAGAGTTTTTCCTTCCTACTTGCTCAAACCAAGAAAACAATTTCATCCATTCAAAACTAGAACTGCACAATGACAAAATGAAAAATCACTGTTTTTATGCCAAGTCATCTCAAGTAATAAAGTGATAAATCTTTATGATTAGCTTCTAATTTTCCTTCTTTAAAATATTAGTCAGGATGATAAAGGTGAAGATAACACTTAAAACTGCCATCTGTAAAGCAGATGACATTTTATAAAGTTCTTTCCCTTTCATGAGTTTCATTTTCTTGCTTTGAATAACGAAGCATTTTAAGCCAAAGATCACGAAGCAGGAACAGAATGATAAAAATCAGGCAGCTCTAAAATAGCTGGTGAGAGTCAGATTAACCAAATGCTGACTGTTTCCAAATATACATATTAGCTTTGAGGTGTATTTGCAAATGTAAATTTGAAATTGGGCACGCCTAGTGTGCTCAAATGAAACTGACAGAAACCAGTGTCATCTTGGAAAACCAGAGTATGTTCTGGAGAAAGCATTCAATGTCACATTGTTCATCAACTCATCCCTGATTCAGGTCCAAATGAGGATCCCAAAATGTGAAATTCAGATCCAGCACCACCTACAAGGCTGCTTTTCAAAGTTCTTAATGGCCTAACACTTCTGAATAAATACATCTTTTTAATTTTTTATTTATTTTTATTTTAATGAAGTACAGTTGACTGACATTTTTTTTCTATTGAGTATCTTTTTACTTGGACTTCAACACAACACCATATCAGAGGGCACAATATGGAAGCCCAGAGATGCAGAGAAGCATTTGCCCGAGTCTGGCTCCTAGGCGGGGCTATCTGCAAGGCTCCCAGTTCATGCTGTGTCTCTGGGGACCTGAGTCTCTACAGCCATCTCTGCTCCAGGCGTCAAGAAATTCTTCAAAACAACCAGAGCTATGGGTCCAAATTTCACTTCAGCAGAGGCACACCCTCACCTGAAGCATGGATCCGAGACAGGAGGTGTTCCCTGGATCTGCAGGACCAAGCACAGCAACTAACTGTTGGCTGGATAGTTGAGAACATCACACGTCCACACCAACAGCAACTCGCGTTGCCTCCCGATAGGAGCTGGATTATGTGCTCCCCAAACTCCTATGTTGGAACCGTGACCCCCAGTACCACAGAATGTGGCTGTATTCGGAGGAAGGCAGGGCCTTTAAAGGGTAAGTGAGTTAATGGGGTTATTAGGGAGGGAGGGTCCTAACCCAGTATGATGGGGGTCCTCACAGAAGAGGAGGTTAGGACACACACACAGCGGGAAGACGGCATGAAAACGCAGGGAGAAGTCGGCCCCTACAAGCCAAGGAGAGAGGCCTCTGAAGAAACAAAACTGACCCACACTATGATCTCAGAGTTACAGCTTCCAAACTGCAGGAAAATATATTTCCATTGTTTAAGTCACTCAGTCCCTGGTACTTTGTTATGGGAGTCTGAGCAAACTAACACCACACACACACACGCACGCACGCACACACGGCTTTATACAGGGGAATGATTTTGCTACTAAAACCCTTGACTAAAATTACAATGTGAATATAACTTCTTTGTTATCTACACATAATATTCAAATTAGAATTAATATTAATAGGTACCCACAAACGTGACTGGATTTACCTTCACAAAGGTTATTAAAAAATAATAAAAGTCTTCTGTTTGATTCATTTTTCCTTTTTTTTTTTTTTACCTTGTGGTAAAACTTTAAGGTAATTTCTTCTGACATTCAGTTCTCGTAGGGACTTCAATTGCCCTATCTGCTGAGGCAGGGCTGTGATCTCGTTGCAGCTGACATCCTGCATCACAAACAAAAAGAGAAACAATAAAGGCCTTTCGCTGGGAAATCAAGCAGATCAGGGGAAATCTCCTTAAGGAATTTAAATACTGGGATAACTATTCAGGTACATTTTTATATTGGTCTCCAGGTCGGAGGCCAAGTGAGGCTGAGCACAGAGCAAAAGAAGAAAGTTACAATGAGTTAAAAGCATCCTCTGGGAAGAGAAAAGGTGAAAAGAGGCCTATCAGTAGCCTTTTGTAGCTACTCCCGGGCTGCTGCACTCACATGCTTCCGTCTTACTTAATTCTCACAACAAGTCCATGGGACAATATTACTGGCCCAATATGCACAGATCAGAAAAATGAGGCCCAGGCAAGTTCTGTCAATTGTCCAAGGCTTGGAGAGTAAACACTCAGAACCAATTCCCAACCCACTGTTCAGCCACTACCCTACCTCACCAGATGCTCACATTTGACAGTGTATAACTATGTATATTAATGCATTGTTTAGATACATTATTTATTTCAAATGTAGTTCTTATCAGAAGGCTGAAAACTTTGGGCTGGAACATGTTTATAAACATTTACAAGCAAGACTGTGGAGGATGGAGACTGTGTCTTCTCTGCCTTGGAAAAAATAATACTCCATTTGTAATCAACAAAGGTCCGTCTAGTCAAAGCTATGGTTTTTCCAGTAGTCATGTATGGATGGGAGAGTTGGACTATAAAGAAAGCTGAGCGCCGAAGAACTGACACTTTTGAACTGTGGTGTTGGAGAAGACTCTTGAGAGTCCCTTGGACTGCAAGATCAAACCAGTCAATCCTAAAGGAAATCAGTCTTGAATATTCATTAGAAGGACTGGTGCTGAAGCTGAAACTCCAATCCTCTTTGGCCACCTGATGCAAAGAACCAACTCACTGGAAAAGACCCTGATGCTGGGAAAGACTGAAGGTGCGAGGAGAAGGGGACGACAGAGGATGAGATGGTTGGATGGCATCACCGACTCAATGGACATGAGTTTCAGTAGGCTCCAGGAGTTGGTGATGGACAGGGAAGCCTGGCGTGCTGCAGTCCATGGGGTTGCAGAGTCAGATACGACTGAGCAACTGAACTGAACTGAATCATTGATTAGAACCACCTCAACACATACAAAATGGTGGCCATGACATCTTTAATCTTCTATCATATTATCAATCATCCCTAATCCCACTCTTCCTCTTGTCCCTGTAGCTCTGCCTTGCTCTCCACCTCTCTCGCCCCAGCTACCCTCTTAGTCCAGCCCAGCAGTATCTCTCAGCCAGATACTATAATGGTCTTCTGGTTGTCTGCAAGCATCAAGCTCCTCCTTGGATCCATCTTTCACACAGTGAAGATTTACAGAGTGTGAACTTCACTGTGTCATCTGCCAGATCAAACATCTGCAGCAGCTCCTTAGAAACTCTAGGATAAAGTACCAAACTCAAAACCGCTCAATTGTTTGCCTCCTTCTGTAAGCCCACGAGCTCCTAGATGGAAGAGATTATTTCTTAGCCACTATGATCTCCTGGTGCCAAGCAGAATGCCAGGTAGAAAGTACAAGATCAATAAATATTGGATAAAATGTCTTAAGTTGCTTTATGTTGATGCTCCATTATGCTGCAGTTTATTCTCTCTCTGGCTGGGAGCCCAGGATGCCCCAATATACACACCAAATTTCTTGCAGGTCCTGCTTGGTGTCGCAGAACCATACATATATTTGGATTACAAATGATCCCAATGAAATGAAATCCATAAACATCCCACACCACTGCTGAATCTACAACCCACCCCCCTCACTCCTTTTAGAAGGAACAAAGCCTTGTTTCATAATCACTTATATGAGAGGAACTCATTGAGCAATTCCCTGAAACCTCCAGGCTCTGAATAAGAGCAGGCTGCACAGAACACAGTGGATCGCTGTCCTCTGATCCCATCTCATTTCAATATCCTCAGGTGACCTGCTGATCTGTCATGGTCATGAAGGTGTTAAATGGATATCACTTGATGAAGAGGAATAACATCACTCCTACTGAAGGCATTTAAGCTATGATCTATGAAGTCTGGGCACACACACTGGAATCAGCCCACCATGCTGTTCTGCACTCAGTGGTCTGACTTGGGGTGGAGGTGGGGGGCTGGCATGTGACAGGTTAAGAACATTAGATGTTCGATGACATCACCCCCGAGCTGGCTATTGCTGCATTGCTTCTGGCCCAAAAAACTCACACCAAATTTTATGAAAGGCTTCCCTAATGTTTAAAAAAAAAAAAAAAAACCCACAAGAACATCTGCAGAGACATAAAAGTCTAAGGAAGTAATTACATAATTAGGAGGTCCAGAGATTGGCTCAGTCACTCTTACCCCTTCACTGAGTCAGTAAATTATTCTGCCTTTCTGAATATACTTCCATGTATGAGAAGTGAAAAGTGAAATGCCATCTTTTCCCAATTACTACAGCATCTCATTAGCCATAGAAGTCAATAACCAAACCGTGCAATGCAAGTTTTGTCTTTCTTTGCTTCAACCAAGTTACAAATTCGCAAGAAGTACCATTTTAAAATCTAAGAGCCCTCACACAAATGGTACACAGGTGAGCCCTAGAAATATATGAAATTAAATTATTTTATTGGACTCAGGATCAGGTACAGTCAGATTGTTGATGGCTGACAGGAAGGTAAAGTCATGGAGGAAGAATTAGTGAGATTATTTTCTACCTTTAAGGAGAATTTATGATGACATCTGAAATGTTTTTATAAGTCTGTGAGTGACAGCATGAGAAAAATACTTTTGCAGAATATGGGAACTGCAGATTTTTCAATGTGAAACTGATGATTTTGAGAAGTTTCAAACACATAATTTTTAAAAAATCTTTCCCTTAAAACAAGAGAGGTGGGAAGGGCAAGCCAAGAGAAAACAGATATATTTAGGCAGCATTATGAAATACTCTGAGATAAAATGCGTTTTTATTCTATTTTTTTTCTGTATACTATATTCACCTTGCACGTTGTTGATTACTGCTGGTTAAGTCATGAAATTAGAGTCTGCTGTTTCCCTAAGCTTCCCTAAATATAGATAATTTTTCCAACATATATTTCTAAATGGCTTTATCAAAGAAAGTAGACTCCCCTCAGCTATATTTAAATACTTACTTACCAGCAGGGAAAATGCTTTCTTAATTTATTTTTTTAAAGAACTTCACATAATGTTAACAACAAGCTTTTCCTTCTAACTTACAAGACAGAACATCTGTAGACCATTAGAAACACAAAGTCCAATTGTCCATTCACATTTTGAAGGGTATATGGTGAAGGTTAAATTATTTTAATAATACTCTGCACTGCCATGAGTTACTTCCTGTTCTGCCAAAATAATGAGGGGAAAGCGAGATAAAGACTTTTCACTCTTGTATGATCAATACTGCAAAAACGGTGCGCTCTTCCTTCTCAGCTACTAAACCCTGCCAAGTTTTAAAGAGGTTATGAATTTTGTCACAAAAATAAAACCACATGGGTAATTATGTCTTAATTAGTTGGGGAATGAGGAGGAGGACAGAGAGGAAAATAGTCTAGATGTTTTGGATAAGATACTTCAGGTTAGAAAGTGAAAAAGCAACATTCCTAGAATAGCTTGGTTCTTTAGAACATGTCTTTCCCCATTTGGTCTAAAAGAAAGTATGTTTTTTGTTTTTGTTTTTTCAGGGGGGAGAGCTCATTTTAAAAAGATACGATTTAAAAAATAAATTTAAAAAATAAACATTAATGCCCCATATTGCTTCAATAGTGATAATTTATCAAGTTATGAGTTCCAGATCCAGTAGCTTCTTCAGATAATCAAATGAATCCCTTCTGAATTGTCTATTAGCCCTAAGCTAGGTCTTGCAGAATAATTATTGCAAGCTATAGAGAAACCAAATTACCATATATTTAGCATTATAATATTGTAAATATAAAGGCCCAAAAGCAAAACTTGTGTCATAAATATTTACTAATTCTATTCTTTTTGAAACAGAAATGAATCTAATCATTATGCATTATATAATCACATAAACACTCAAACTTAAGTTTTACGGGCCAACTAATTTTCTCATTTAGATAAAAAAAACAAAGAACTTCAGCAATGACTTAAAATACACGTATTTTTTGCTGGTTTAATCAAAATGCTCCGAAGCAACCAAAAGAAAGACTTTAGAAGTTAAAATTCTCATTCATCACAACCCTTCTGGGCAATTACCAAAAAAGTATCTAGAAGGGTTAAATGCATGTTTCAAGACTAATACATTTTAGCTGACTGACTGCTCGTTGCAAACTTACCTTCAGAATGCAAAAATGACAAGAATTTAAAATATTAGCATAGGTTCAAGATTATTAAAGCAGGAAAGGTTCACTTTCAGAATATAAGATTTTTAGAAAGACTAGACCTGTTTTTTCAAGTTGTAACTTCTAATGAAAGCCAATATAATTAAGTGTGTCAAGATGATTTTTGGTTAGAGAAGGTTTCCAGGGAGACCAGGCTACGCTGCAGAACTGCATGTGGTATTCTCATGAGCTATCTTCCCCTGACTCTTGGGTTTTCAAAATCTTAGGGTTGTTATACTATGGCTTAAGTCATATTTCAAAATCTAGCTCTTTATTTAACAGATGAAAATGCAAATATTCTAACAGGAAATACAAGCTATTAATACTACTGGCCTCCCATCATATGACCATGTCCTTTTGTGGAAATGTCTTTTGTGTGACTTCCACTGTGCAACTTGAGGTCAATATCTTAACCTCTCTGTTCCTATGTAAAAAGAAGAGATGAAATTATAGATCACTCTAATTTCCTTACAACATCAGGAAAATCCTTCCACCATGTTAGAAATAATGAAGAAATTTGTTGAAAGACAGATACTTAACTGAATTAGGAGTGATGTCAATTTTGACTTCTTAGCAATCAAAAATCTAAAAGCCTGTAGTAAGAACTTTCTCAAACAAATTGTTATGTGCATTTAAATTCAAAATTTTTTCAAGCAACCTCTGGTATGATAAATTATTACCTCTCAACACTTACTGAGAGTCTCTTTCTAGTATAAAACTCTAGTTCACACCCTTCCACATACCCACAAACACACACCTCACCCCCTGGCTCTTCATAAGAAATGCAGAGGCAGAAGCAAAAGAAGGGGCCTTGAACAGGCCTCGGTTCTCCAATTCTCTCACAGAAACCAGAGAGGTTGGGAGGCATCTGCAGAGACTATGAAAGGACCTATGATTTGAGTAGACATGAATTCCTATCTCCATTACATCTACCTCAGAGACCAGAATGCTACACATAAAAATAATAAAGAGCTTTTCCTTAGAAGCTGCTCAATATATCCTGCGTCTACTCTATCCTTAATTCCAACTCTCCACACAGCCAGACATTTCACAAAAAAAAGAGGGAAAAAAAAAACAATAGTGTGTCTACTCAGGGCCAGAAAATGCACCTTCTAGTTATTACCTGAGTCAGACCCTGTGAGTTTTTGGTTGAAAAAGCAGGTTTCTAAAGCAGTGAAGCTAAGTCCTGGAAGACACAATTTTCACCCATAGCATGAGTTGAGAGGAGACAGGATTAAGAAAAACCAAACAAGCGATGGACCATCTCTGGACGCCAGTGAGTCAGCACAATCAGAGAACCAGCGAGACCCAGACCTTTGACAAACGCCCCATGAACGGTTCTCAAATCATTGTGTTCTTAGTGTACCCGTCTTCTTCTGAGTCACCTGTTCATTATAACACAGCTTCATACAGTATTTCTCACCAAATATTTAACACACCTTATCCTTCATGCATGATTTGACAAGTAAAAAAAAAAAAACAACAAAAAAAACACCACACAACAAAAGACAAGTTTGCAGGATCTTTAAGAATAAAATGAGGTTTAGTCAACTCAAGAGAAGTCTATTGACCCTTCTGCCTGGCTTGTGGTTCTTCAAGGAGGAAACTCTCACAGACACTGTCCATTTGTACCACACCCTGTTTTTGTAACATTCTCCCTGCTGTTCATGGCCTGCCACAACTTTAATGGGAAAACCATTTCAAGTTGAAACAGGGAAGCTCCACAGAAAGAAGCCATGGCTTCTCTCCATGAGAGGTTTGCAATCCAGATGAGGGCCCGGTGAGCTCAGCCGCCGCTGTGCTGTGGAAAGGTTTCGGTTTTCACTCCAGTTTCACCACATCGTAGCCCTGTGCCTTTGGGTAAGTAATTCTGAAACCCAAACTTGTCTGTGAAAGGTAGACAGGATATCCACCTTGCTGGGCGACTGTCAAGATCGAATGATAGTCACATGTCATATTCCCAGCGAAGTGTGTGGCATACAATGTAAGTGCTCAGTAAATGCCAGTGCCATGTACCTCTGTCCCTGATAGAAAGAACATACAGATATAAAGACTTAACAAAGGAACACAGACAGCTACCGCTCAAGGAGACAAGCAGTACAGGAGTAATGCAGTGTCCAAGGAGCTCAAAAAGTCCTATATCATTCCCATCAGAAATGATGCTTTGAGGCACAAACTCAATAGAGCTTAGTCTCAGGCTCCCTAAATTTTCCAGCACCTGAAACAATGTGTTAATCCATCCCGACCTCTCCTGTGGATTCAAGAAAAAAAAAATCTCAGAAGTACTTCTTAATGAAAAGTCTTCAGGGAAGGAGGAAAAATTGCTTATCCATATCTTTGCACAATCACTAAATGCCAATGCTTTGTGTTTTTAAGATTCTTAGGTAACTGATAAATTTAGGAAGGTAAGATACTGTTTTCCAACTCCAACTCCTCTGGAAAATCAGAGAGGGCACCTCCTTTCTTACAGATGGCCACAGTGCTATCATTTTTGTCTTTTAAGCCAATGATGACTCTTGGAAGAGAAGAGTTTACAACTCAGTTTAGGATACTCTGAGTCTAACATGAACATTTTCAAAATATTTCTTACAAAATAGTTAAACAATGCTCAGAGCCTAATAATAAACTGTGAGATTTTTATCAGCACTTAGGTGGCTTCATGTAGCCTGAATGCTTGGGGAGCTCCCAATTTTTTTTTTTTTTTTTTGCAAGTTGGTTACTATGTTACTGCAAAACAAGAGCCTCCCATGCAATTCCAGAATTATTTCAGGCTCCCCAGGGAATTTTTTTTCCAACTGGTAGCTAAAAATCCTCTGACGTGGTTACCTGTAGTATCAGTACTATTTTAAGCAAAAAGATATGAAAGATAAATAAGAACAGATGGAAACCAGTCATTTTTAGTCTGTGACCTTAAGAAAGGTCAGTCACCCTTTGTGGTTAAATAATGGCAACTTACTAAATATTCATCAACTTTGCAAATAAATGCTTTTTGCAGAGATCATGCTTGCTCATAGAGCAGAAAGAACACAGAATACAGGGTTGCCCATGAAGGGTGGCCATGAGCCCACGTGGCTACTGGGCAAGAGAAGTGTGGCCAGTCCAACCTGGGATGTGCTGCCGGTGGAAAATACATGTTGACCTTAACAACTTAGGATGAAAGAAAGGCTGTAAGATATCTCATCCATTTTATATTGTAGAGATGTTGAAACAATATTTTGGCTATCTAAGGTTAACTAAAATATGCTGTAAAGATGACTTTCACTTGCTTCTGTTCTTTTAATGTGGCTACTAGTACATTTAAAATGACATTTGCACAGAACAAATATCGTATGATATCACTTATATGTGGAATCTAAAAAAAAAAATGGTTTAAGTGAACTTATTTACAAAACAGAAATAGAGTCACACATGTAAAAAACAGTCTTATGATTACCAAGGGGGAAAGGGGAGGATGGATAAATTGGAAGACTGGGACTGATAGGTACACACTACTATATATGAAATAGATAACTAATAAGGACCTACTTTACAGCACAGGGAACTCTACTCAGTACTCTGTCATGACCTATATAGGAAAAAAACCTTAAAAAGAGTGGATATATATATAGCTGATTCATTTTGCCATATAGCAAAAAGTAGTAAATCAACTATATCCCAATAATTTTTTTTTTTAAGGCAAAAACAAAAAATAAAGTGACATTTGCTGCCTGCATAGTCTTTTCACAGGACCGTGCTGGGTGAGGGCATTTCTGCTTGGCTTGTAAGTCAGTTACGCCAGGGTGACCTTCCAGGCGTCGCTCACCATCTCTCTGCCTTGGATTTCTTCTTTTGCAAGATGCTGAACGTTTGGGCTAGATGTCTTTTAAAAAACCCCTATGGCTCTAACATTCCAGGGCTCAGGGGTTCCACAGTTTATTGCTACTGGAGAAAAGACACAAGGAGGGGGTTGATGACGGTGCTGGATCCAGGAAACAGAGCGGCCTTCTCTGGAGCTGGGCTCCGGTCAGGGAGCAAAGAAAAGCCCAGAGCACCCCTTACAGCCAGCCAGCAGCTCACGTGCCCTGAGGCTGCAGATGGTGCTCTTCCACGTCTGCCACATGCCAGGCCAGCAGCTGACAAGAGTATCTGAGGAAAGCCCTGCTCCGTGTGCAGCTGGCTCCAGGGCTCCACACGGGCACCCCCTCTTAGTGGATGAGCAGGCCGGTACCCTCACAGCTGAGGGCGGGCACGCTGTCGGCGTAAGCCTGGGAGCAGCGGGACCGAAACACGTGCTGGCTGCCAAAGACTGACCTCACCGACGTGCCACCCATCCACTCCATGGGAGCCTGAGCAGTGGAAAAAACCCAACTCCTTATTCATACTGGATCGGCAAGACTTAATCCAAATTCTAGTAAACTTAGATTTGGGTGTTTATCAGATTCCTAAAAGAAGCATTTTTTTTTTTTTTAAAGGCATATAACTCTCAGTTCCATCCAAAGTGTTGTTTGGTATACTTTTTGTTTTCTGGAATCGGTTAATATGGAAACTTCTGAATTAACTTGGGGTGTTCATTGGTAGGACTGATGTTGAAGCTGAAATGCCAATACTTTGGCCACCTCATGCAAAGAGTTGACTCATTGGAAAAGACCCTAATGCTGGGAAGGATTGGGGGCAGGAGGAGAAGGGGACGACAGAGGATGAGATGGTTGGATGGCATCACCGACTTGATGGACATGAGTTTGGGTGGACTCCAGGAGTTGGTGATGGACAGGGAGGCCTGGCGTGCTGCGATTCATGGGGTCGCAAAGAGTCGGACATGACTGAGCGACTGAACTGAACTGAACTGAACTGAAAGACAGAGTCGCCCCTCACTGGCACGGCACATGGGAGTCTTCCCAATCTCTCCCAGGCCACCTTCTTGGCCCGCTCTCCCCGACCTAGTGGTAGCCCTTAGCAATCATGTTTTGGGGATGTTAATCTTGTGTCAGAGGCTTCCCTGGTGGCTCAGTGGTAAAAAATCCTGCCAACGCAGGAGACGTGGGTTTGATCCCTGGGTCAGGAAGATCCCCTGGAGAAGAAAATGGCAATCCACTCCAGTATTTTCATCTGGAAAATTGCATGAAGAGGAGCCACAGGACTACAGTCCTTGGGGTCAGAGAGAGTCGAACACAACTTGGCGACTAAACAACAACATCTTGTGTCAAGCACTGGGATACAACGAGTAACACGCTGATCCTGTGCTGAAGCCACTTTCCAGGTTTAGCGGGTACTGGCCTAGAGAACGCCAAGAGAAAAGACAAACGTGGTTCCATGAAGATTCAGTGCTATGTAGAGAGTGCTGACCTGAAGAGCACCCCTCTCTGGCTTGGAGAATCTGAGAAGGATTTTTGGAGGAAGTGAAATCTAATTTGGCTAAAAATTGATCAAGCGAAGATGAGAAGGAAGAAACTGTCCTTGCAGAAAGAGTGATGTGCTCAAAAGTGCTCACCAGTCTGTCCCTTCCATGGACTTATGTAAGGAGACTCTCCAAGGTCTCCTCCCGTACAAACCATTTTCAGCTCAGGACTGAATCAATCAGTCCCTACGCCAAGCACTTGCTTCTTGTAATAGAGACTTTTTAGGAGGAGTGTATCCACCCACATTAATATCTGTCTTCTTTCGGAATCATCCCTCTAGGTGGCAGTCAAGCAGCCATGTCCAAGCAGCATGGCCAAAGGCCCTGGGCATCGCTGACCAAGTCAGGAGAGGACATCGGGTCCAGATCTCGTCTCTCTCACTCAGAAACCAGGGCTGAAACATGCTAGCAGGTCCTGCTAAATGCTTTAGCTGAAGGACTTTTAACCTTGGGATCTGTGGGCAAGGCAACCTCTCCACCATACAGAGAAGTATGGAAAGCTGAGTAAGAAAACCAGTGGCTGCTGTGCTTCTCAACAACTGTCGAGGGTCTTACTCTGGTCACTCATAATCCCTGACGGGATGTGGTGGTACTAGTGATGTGACGACCCCCGTATCCTTACGACTCATCCCAGCTCTTGGTGTGAGCTTCAGATATTGCTATCACAGAAAAAGGCACTCTTTGTAGAGCTCTATTGCCTTTATACTGCAATTACTCACTTCTTTCCTAAAATCAAAGTGGATACGTACGTGACATGGGTGCTGTCCCTTTCTGAGCCAATTCCAGACGCACACCTGACCATGGAGCCCCAGCACGCTCTATCTGGGTCTCATAAGCCATCACCCTAACATTCCAGGTAGCCTCAAAGAAATTAACTGGAACTGGCATGCAAGAGAAGTTATTGGCCATCAATGTCCTAGATTAGAGTCTACTTCAAGGAAGGTACTGTGTCCTTTTCATGGTTACAATCAGAACATCCTGCTTGGTGCTCAACACAGAGACAGTTGCAAAGAGTCAGACATGACTGAGTGACTAAACAACAACAGGGACAGTATGGAAGGATGCTTGCTGGAGGATAAATTGTGATGATTATGGTTGAGCCCAGGTGCTTATTCTTGCCTCTTCCTTTACCCAAGATACCTTAGCTCAGTGGAAGTCGAGAAAGAACTCACTTTTCTCCCCTTTTAGAAACAAGGTCAGTAATTCAATCGGTGGTGAAAGAGCTGACCTCTTGGCCTCAGGTACATACTTACAACCCATCTCTGCCTATTTATAATTTGCTCTTCTTTCTTATCCCTGGGGTTATGGTCACATTCTAAAGTTACATCAATTTGGGGCAATAGTTACTAAAATCCTTACAGAATCAGAGCACCCTGTTCTTTCTGGCTTAATTATATACCTTCCCAAAGTGTGGCCTACTAATTTATTTGCAGATTATTTTGCCAGTGTATCCATATTTTATTACAAACTTACTTATCCAATCTGAAAAAAAAAAGTGATCTAACTGTCACAGGATAATTTGTGAACCTGAGGAACTGTAAATCCTGCAAACTTCAGGAAGTGTAAACTACAGGAAACCTATAAATTTCAGGAACTCCTTGTCACAGCAAAGCCATGATTGTTCCCTTCCCCACTTTATATGTCTTTATCATATACAGACCTCCAACAACATGATCTTCTCCCTGATCTGCTGTAGGAAAAAGTCTTTCTGATTACCCTGATGGGCTATGATTAGCAAACAAATAAGAAGGGCATCTGAAAAATCAGTAACATACCAACTCCATTAACTGTTTGAGCTGACCTATCTCTTCAGGCAGCGATCCAAGTTTGTTGTTACTTGCGATTAAGACTTTGAGAGGGAGACCACACAGGCAGGCTGGCAGGGCGGACAGCTGATTCCGACTGCAAAGAAACATAAGAACTTTGGTAAACATGCAGGCTACTTCATAGTGTTTGTGAACATATTTGTTTTTAATGTCTTTCTACTCGTACTGTCTTTTTTAAGATTTTTTTTTTCCCTTGATATGGACTATTCAGCTTTTACTGAATTTGTTACACTATTGATTGCTTCTGTTTTATGTTTTTTTGCTTTTGTTTTTTTGTTTTTTGGGGGGAGAGCCTGTGGGACCTAAGCTCCCCAACTAGGGATCAAACCCACACTCCCTGCACTAGAAGGTGAAGTTTTAACCACTGAACCACCATCATGGATGCCCCTGTGAACATGTTTTTTAACAAGCAAGGAGAAAGGTGTGATCTAAGAAAACATTTTGCAAATATAAAAAGTCCAATAAACTTTCTATATGTGTAAAAATTCAAATCCCTAGTGCATAAGGATATAAAAGATATTAAAAGACAAGAGGCAGGAACTTCCTTGGCGGTCCAGAGGTTAAGACTCTGCACTCCCAATACAGGGGGCACAGGTTCGATCCCTGGTTGGTGAACTAAGATCTCACAATCTGCACACTGCAGCCAAAACAAAAATAAAACAGAAAATTTTTAAATAAATAAGTAAAAAAGAGAAGGGCAGGCAGTTCTGATGGAAGCAGCTTTTCCCAGCACAAGGGACCCTATCAAGCCCCCTGCAGACTTGGCTAGCTTGAAAGCAGATGGACAGTACAGGCTGTACCACCAACAGCAATGGGAAGCTGGTACCAACCGTTCCCTTCCCAACAGTGTGAGCGGGAGACTCAGCGATCACCAAAGCCCCCAGCCCAGAGCAGTGAAGCACCATCACATCCATCTTAGTCGTGATGGGGAAGATCATTTTGCTGCAACTCACAAAACCACTGGGCCCATTTCCAGCATTTTGATTCCGCTTCCTTTTGTTAAAGCAAGAGTTCTGTGGTTAAATTCTGCTTGGCTATCTGTGAGAGAGCTAATTAAAAAAAGAAAAAGGAAACTTGGCCTTTTGGTAAAAGTGAAGCTGGAGCCAAAAGGGGTTCAGTTTCATGGAGGAGCCGGAAAAATGTGAGTCCAGGTCTCACCCCTGCTCTGCATGAAAAGGTCTCTACTTAATGCTCTGCATTAAGAAGTCTTTACACTTCCTATCGTCAATGCTAGGAGAGAGAAGGAAAATACTGAAAAAATGAAACCTATGAATCACCCATAAGTATATGTCAGCCATCTATTTATACCCTCCTTCATAAGCAGCTCTTTTCCTGCTATCGAGTAAGGAGACAGATGGTTTTTCGTTTCCCCTTATATCTTGGCTACTCTGCTGAGGGAGCCAACCACCAGACAGTTAAGTATCTACAAATCTGTAGGTCACGTTATTGCAATTATTTGGAACTTCTGTGTTTATTCACACACACGTGTATGAAGCTTCAGAGGTTGTGGGACCATGTGTGTATTTGTGGACATGCATATATCTTTGTGTGTGTAAGAGAGGAACAGACAGGCTGCAAACACACCAAAATGTTAATCAGTGATCATTTTAGGGGGAGTAGGTACAATGTGTGGGTTTTAATTTCTTTATTATACTTTGCTGTATTTTTCAAAAATTCCTACAAATTGCTTTCTATAATTAAGGAAGAAATCATTATAAAGGGAAACTTCACTAGGATACTGGTTACATGGGTGTTTCTACTTGTGAAAATTCATTAAGAGATTTGTGCACTTTTCCGTATGTTATATTTCAACTGAATCTTTTACTTCCTCACCCTACCGTATGAGGGGGTAGGTAGCTGGTTACTCAAAGGGTGTCTCTAACTTCTGGGCTCAGAAAAAGCAGGGGTTGTGCTGTCAAAATAACCTCTCCAATCTGGGTGCCCGTCAGTGACCATCCTGACCAGGTGCCCGATGCCAGGTAACCAGGGTTTAGAAAGAAAACATACAGCCGTATCTTCTCTCCACTGCCCAGGTGTGCAAAGAAAGCCGTTTCCAGAGAGGGGCGTGGCTTTCTCTAGGTGGGTCCAGCAAAGAGGGGAGGAGAGTGAGAGCCTAGGGGGTTGTATCCTGGCACCAGAAGGACCAGAGAGCTCTTAGCTCCCCCGGCTAGGATAACAGGCTGGACTGGGGGTGGTGGGCTCGCCCTGACACTTTCTCCTGCTGTCTGGGGGCAGCTGACAAAGGGACCAGGGCTGCCAGCCTGTGATTTTTGCCCTCAGAGCCCTCCTGCTGCCCTCACACACCTGCAGGAACCCAGCGGGGCTCCTCTGGCTGGAGGAGGGGGCCTTCCACTTGCCCTGCTGGGAGAGCTTTCTTCAAACTTTCTTCACACTCCTTCTGGAAAGAACTCAGTTTATTACAAGGCATGAGTCCATGCTCAGTTGCTTAGTCGTGTCCGACTCTGCGATCCTACAGATTGTAGCCTGCCAGGCTCCTGTCCATGGCATTTTCCTGGGCAAGAATCCTCAAGTGGGTTGCCATTTCCTTCTCCAGGAGATCTTCCTGACTCAAGGATCAAACCTACATCTCCTGCGTCTCCTGCATTGCAGGAGATCTTGTACCGCTGAGCCATCTGGGAAGCCCCTTCTTAAAAGGCAACAAGTAAATATTTTGGAATGCAATTTGTGGTTTAAAATATTTATTAATATATAATTTCACATAGTGAGGATTGGTAAATTAAAACATAGTGAGCTAATCCTTGCATTTTGGAGCCATATTTGAACTCCCTTTTGAAGACAGGATAAGGAGAACAAAGGTAAGTATTTTTAGAAGTTTCTACACTCCTGTTTTCCACAGAATCAGCAATTACAGTTGGAGATCTTTCCTGTGTTTGTCTGCCTGGAAACTCAGATTTACAGTATCCCCAGTCTCGCTACCTCAATGCAGGCATCTAATCAGCTTAGCAGGTATTGCACTGGAGAGCATCTATATTCCATGTAAGTGATGCAGTGAAAGCTCTGCTCCTTCAGACACGGGGGAATTCGAAATTACACGGGGCTGTTCCCACTGGCATTCTTCCAGGGTGGGTAACTAATTGAAAATAAAATTTAGGCTTGGGAGAGCATTTGTGGTTCCTTTGATGGGGATGAATGCTTTTTATGCTAAAAGCAGCTGATGGATGAGCCTATTTATTTATGCCCTACACATTCCTCTATTTACACTGTCGTTAATCACCTGTAAGCAAATCAAGATGCCAGGACAAGTCATACTACGGCATGCCACAGGCCCGGGGCACATTTCCTCTATTTCATGCATCCATCCATTCCCTCAGCCTGTACTCTGTATATTTTATCACAGGATGTTCCTGTATTACTGGTAATTTCCCCAACAGAAAAAGGACATACACAGGCACACAAAAACCCATTAGCTCTCCAGCAAATATTTATAAAGAAGAGGAGAAACTGCACTCCCTTTAATCCTCTCCCTACTAAAGACCACATCAGCAGCCGAGCTTTCTAAAAACCACTCATCTGGCAGCAATTTTTCTCAAGCAAAGAGTGCCTCAGGCCACAACCCACCCTCCCGGCCCCCACTTGTCTGCGGCAGCCCTCTGCACTCCGAACAGGCCCTCAGAGGAAAGAAGGTTTAAAAAACTAAGGCCGTAGCAGCATCTGATAAGGTAATGGCCAACATTTATTTTCAAATCCAGCCTGGAGTCACATCTGAAAGCAATATTTTTTTTTTAAAAAAAAGATTTTTTAAACTCACTCATTACAAAAGAGTAAATTAGTGGAGGAAAAGAGGGCCACTTATTCAGAAGTAGAAATTACATACTCGGCCATGGTGGCCTGGGCCTTGCTGCCATCGCAGAGCAAGGCCTGCCCAGCGCCTCCTGTCTCTCCCCCTGTCCGAGCTGGGGGAACCTGGTGTCCGAGATGGAGATGATGAAGGTGGACGATGGCTGAGGAGGGACAGGGGGGCAGGAAGGCAGCGGGCCCTGCAAGCCGGTGACCACTGCTAAGCCTTCGTCTTCATCTTTCTCAGCCGAATGACTTCTTCCCAGACTTAATGATCTGTTTCCCCGTTTCAGGGTGAAAGAAGGCAGCTCACCATAATCTGAATGTTTTTGATAACCTACGTCTGCCGGCTAAATTTCTCTTCAAGTATCACTCCCTTCATTTATTTCCTAAATTAAAGAATTCACAAACCAAGTCACTTCTGTATGGTTTCTTTTAGAGTCTTATTTTAATACATTTTGACTATGGCCTTCCTTATTAATATCAATACGTTCAGATTTAATTTTGGTATTTGACATTATTTATTATTGGTTTATCAGTTATGTTCCTTAATGTATGTGATGATAAAAACATGGCTATATACATGTGATTTTATTATCAGGCAGCATATACATTTTTTATCCTCCTGGAATATATCTTTTTTATAAGTGAATGGGTTCACTTAAAAATCAAACATGGAATTTTCACTTGACAGAAAATAATTTATAGAAAGATTTCTATAACAGATTCACCTATTCAATTGGTAAAGGGGTCACTAACTGTGGAGAAAACCTGGTTTCAAATCTCACCTCTACTATAATCATCTCTGTAACTTCAACCTCTCTGGCTTTGTCATCCATAAAACATAGATAAAAATACCTACCTAATATGATGTATTAGTTTATGGCTATAAAAGTGCTTGGCGCAACACTAAATCTGTACATAAAGGTTAAACCATACCCAACACCACTAAAGTGGCAAAGCAATGGGAGGGACCAAAAAGAACTTAATTAGGTTTTTGCCATGTATTTTATTTCCTGATTGCTAAAATTTCAGCCACTGGTAAAATATGGCTTCTTTTTCTATTTTTTAAAAACGTAAGCCAATTAAAGATGACCATTCAAAGGCATGCTGTGGAGAACCAGGCTGGGCTACAAAATTTCATGCCAAAACAAACCAGGGTACTTGTTCCAGTCTGGAGAACCAGGCCTAGAACTTGTCATCACACAACTGACCTTCTCCCTCCCACCTTCTCTAAGATTCTGTCATTTCTCTGGAAAAACATGAATACCCAGGGATCATCATCTCTATTTACTACTTGGTTTCCAGGGCTTCCCAGGTGGAACCAGTGGTAAAGAATCCACCTGCTAATGCAGGAGATGCAAGAGCCATGGTTTCGATTCCTGGGTTGGGAAGATCCCCTGGAGAAGGAAATGGCAACCCACTCCAGTACTCTTGCCTGAAAAATTCCATGGACAGAGGAGCTTGGAGGGCTGTAATCTATGGGGTCGCAAAGAGTCGGACACCACTGAGCCTGAACACACACACGTTCCAAAAAGGAACAGAAATAATGATGTGAAATCGCTAACCATCACAAACCTATGAAGAAAGGTCACAGTGTGCATCTAAAGGGCACAAAGAAAGCAGGGTCGGTTTCATGGTGATAATGCCCCAGGCTCACCCTGCGTGAGACTCGGTGAAGGAAAGGAATAAACAAGGACACAGGAGTTACTGTATAACTGCTTTTCTGAATGCATTGTCTGTGCCTGAACTGCAGTAAAGAGCAGTTATTTCACTAGAGCCAAGTAAGCTTCCTCTTGCACAGAATACCTCTCTGAATTTTATGTTCTTTCTGCATACCCTGTTCACCTTTCATGAACGGCAGAGTAACTTTTTTTTCTGTTGTGCATATGACACTTGACTGTTAATTGTCTTCATGTCCACACAACAGTGAACAATACCCATAGAGAACGATTTCCTTTTTCCTGCTTGGTTCATTCTGAAAACCCACCACAGCAAAATTTCTCACCCTCACTTCCCCAAGTGACTTAATACTTCCCCTCTTGGCCAGCCCGCCCCCTTCATTCCCACCATCCTCATACTCCTGAGACAATGACCTTTACATCTAACTTTGACAGGAGTTCTGCTACCTACCACTTGAGGATGACAACCATTTGAAAACTTAAAACGCTGCAAACCTAGAAACACAGAGTCATCATTTCAAGTGAATCTTAAACCAGGTCTTGAACACTACACCAATCCATTTCACACCCTCCACAAAAGCCATGCTTTGAGAAGGTAAAAGTGAACTTTAGAAAACTGAAAGAAAAGGAAGAAACAAAAAACGAGCAACTAACGCAGTTCAAAATGCAGGCAAATTGCCGCACCAGCCATTTCGCTGTGCATTTTTGCTGTGCATACCTGCACCATATTTGGCTTCTGCAACTGGTTTCCCACAATAACAGCCTATCAGTCTCCTCTTGAGTATAAATAAACCCTTGCTTAAAATATTCTGGTTTCTGACACCCCTAATGGTTAGCAACCACTACCGATGTCTGTAATTAGATTTCGGAGTACAGTTATTGATAACTTGGCCCTTCCTCAGTTATTTCCTCTCCTTTTTTTCTAAGAGCTCTTCAATTCTAAAAGGACAAGGCTCTCAAAACTATTCCTTAAAGTTTCCTCTATAATGTTGATCATGTCCTTCCTTCATTCTAAAATGGAGCTAAATGTTCAAAACCAAGGAAGCTTTGAATTTCAAAGAGAACTCTACAATCTGACACCAGCAAGAATATTATTGGCCAAACACTTCCAGAGGCAACAACGTAGATTTGAGGTTTTAAGCATTAAGACTGTAGAGGCCATAGCCTTCTGTAAACAGTGTTGCTGGCAAACAGGAAAATGATCCCTAAGTGGCTGGGAAAGATGTATCGGCACTGAAGAAAATTCTCCACTTTCGAGAACCATCTCCCGTGCAGAATGGACAGCACCTTTCTGTTCCCAAGAAGGTAGGCCTCATTTACCTGCCTTCTCCTCTGTGCCACTCCACGCCAAAACCAAGGAAATACACATTTTTTACTTTAATATCTTTCCCCATTAAAAAGGAAAAGGCTGTTGACACTGATTTAAATGAGAACTGCCTGCTCAGATCAACTTTTACCCAGGGACACCAAGTTAACAAAACATATCGATAAAATTTAAAGTGCTTGAACATCTTTGTTTATCATTTGAAGATGTGTGCCTCTCTATCTATTTCCGGAACTTTTGAATGTGTGATACAGGTAGACATGTAGAAATATAAGTCTCTGTACACCCTTTTCTTTCCATGCATCCTTCCAAGGAAGTGAGCCTTCAGAAAGCTTCTCTCACGCAATCTGACAGCCAATAATAATTCAGTTCCACTGAATTATTATTATAACTGCTCTAATACTCAACAAATCAGCAGCGTAGCCTCGTTACTAAAAATACTATAAAATCCACTTACTTTACTCAAATACTAGGCCTCTTACCTCTATTTTTCTTAACCCACACTGGAACTCATTAGACAAAGCAAGCTACAAACTTCATTCGGCAATTCAACCGATTTTCTTGGGTGTTTCTTACAGATAAGGCATTGTGCTAGGCACCTGGACAACTATCATCTTATCTATATTCACAATAATCCTATAATAAAAGTATCAAATCCCCTTACTTTTCAGACGGGGGGCTTCCCCTGTGGCTCAGTATCCGCCTGCCAACACAGGAGACACAGGAGACACGGGTCTGAGCCCTGTGTCAAGAAGATCCCCTGGAGGAGAAAACAGCAACCCACTGCAGTATTCCTGCCTGGAGAATCCCACAGACAGAGCCTGGCAGACTACAGTGTATGGGGTCGCAGAGAGTCACACACGACTGAGCATCTGAGCACGCACGCACACACTTTCCAGACACAAAACTGAGGTTATTCAGAGAATTTAAATCACTTGCTTCAAGTTGTGTAACTGATGAGTCACTCTGCGCTAAGATATGAAATCGGGCGCGCTGGGCTTCAGGTCCAAGTCTGTGGTCTTCGCTCAACACAATATAACCTCTGCTCATTTTACTTTGGGATAAAAAATGAGGACAAACCACAGCAAAAGAGACACAGATGCAAAGAACAGTCTCTTGGACTCTGTGGGAGAAGACGAGGGTGGGATGATTTGAGAGAACAGCATTGAAACATGTATACTACCACATGGGAAACAGATCGCCAGTCCAGGTTCGATGCATGAGACAGGGTGCTCGGGGCTGGTGCACTGGGATGACCCTGAGGGATGGGATGGGGAGGGAGGTGGGAGGGAGGTCAGGATGGGGATCACATGTACACCCGTGGCTGGTTCATGTCAATGTATAGCAAAAACCACTACAGTATTATAAAGTAATTAGCCTCCAATGAAAATAAACTAATTAATTAAAAAAATAATAAAGGCAAACCCAGAAAGCAGTGGGAGAAGGCTCTGAATTCCAAGCGGGATGGAGTGAGGTGCTAGGCTGGCGATTCAATAACTGGTTTATATAAAAAGCAACAGAGCAAAGGGTCAACGATCCAGGGGTGGGGGACTGGAGAAAAGCCAGGAGCATGGCCAGGAACAAGGTGCCAAAGATACTGATTTGGGAAAGAAAACAATAGGCTCCATTTAGCACATGTTGAATTTTGAGGAGTCAAAAGGCATCTAAGAAAAACTGGATTTTAGTCAACTGGGAAAATGAGGACTAGTGTTAAAATAAGTCAAAGTGACAGAAAATGTACTGGAGACACACACATAAGGCATGAGGTCAGAGAGACAAGATTTAGGGACCAAAGATGGAGTTTTGGGGAATACTAGTATTAAGGTGCAGGAAGAGAAAGAACATCCAGACACAGGAATAGAGAAGAGACAGAAAGAAGTAGGAAAAGCATGTGACCAAACCAAGGAAAGAAGATGCTATGGTGTCAAATGTTGAGAGGCATGCAGTTAGTTTTTACACCTACTGAGTGCTGTGCTGCCTGTGTGCACCGATAAAGTGTGAAATGTACATGAATCCTAAAGCTTAACTTCTACCAAGACAGGCCACATCCCTCTGAGCTGCAATCGCCTACCTCCGACTTGAACGTGGATCAGACATTTTAAAAGAGTTGGAGCAACAAATATTTCTTACCAGGCTTCTCAAATTTAAGGTAAAAATTTAGTGACTCTTAACAAAAATTTTACTGGACTATAGCGGTTTACAATGTTGTGTTAGTTTCTGCTGTATGGCAAAGTGAGTCAGCTATATGTATACATATATCCAGGCTTCCCAGGTGGCTCAGTGGGTAAAGAATCCGCCCGCAGTGCAGGAGATGTGGGTTCAATTCCTGGGTCAGGAAGGCCTCCTGGAGGAGGGCATGCAATCCACTCCAGTATTCTTGCCTGGAGAATCCCAGGGACAAATGAGCCTGGCAGGTTACAGTCCACAGGGTTGCAAACAGTCGGACATGACTGAAGTGACTGAGCACAGCATGGCACATACATATATCCCCTTTTTGTTGGATTTCCTTCCTATTTAGGTCACCATAGAGCACTGAGTAGTTCCTGCGTTTTACACAGGTTCTCATTAGTTGTCTATTTTATACACAGCATCAACAGCGACAGCTTATGGATTCGTGATCTCCCGAAGGACATGTGCTTCGGAACCAGGGACCAGGCTTGATCACTCAAGAGCTTTTGTGGAGCAGAGTTTTATTAAAGTGAAAAAGGGACACAGAAAGCTTCCAACACAATCAGAAGGGGGACGGACAGTGCCCCCCTCGCTAGTGTCAGCAAGGGAGTTATTTGAAGTGAAGTGAAGTTGCTCAGTCCGACTCTTTGCGACCCCATGAACTGTAGCCTACCAGGCTCCTCCCATGGGATTTTCCAGGCAAGAGTACTGGAGTGGGTTGCCATTTCCTTCTCCAAAGGATCTTCCCCGCCCAGGGATCAAACCCGGGTCTACCGCATTGTAGGCAGATGCTTTACTGTCTGAGATCAAAAGAATGTCTCAAGTTTGTGAAAATGTTATCAGACACACTCCCACAATTTACATTTTAGGATAACAGAATTAGAACTTAACGACAGAAAGATCCTACTAGACCACTCCCATAATATGCATTCTAAGGTATCAGGATTAGCCAGCAGGTTTTCAGGAAGGAGAAAGTGTCCTCAAGCAGGATACATTGTTGTTGTATAATCCCTAGTACAGAGTTTAAACTGAGTTGTTTGTTGTGTAATCATCAGTTTCAGACTTGAAGAAAAAAATTGTTTTATGTGACTAAGACCAAGGAATATAGAAAAAAAAAGTTTGTCCTTTCCTCCTCCTTGAGAACCCCAGACCCCTTTCTCCTCCTCGGGGATCCCGGACTTCTTATCCACATGCCTAGGAACTGACGCTCTCAATAGTATCTATGTGTCATTCCAATTTCCCAATTCCTCCTACCACGCCTCTTTCCCCCTTGCCATCCATACATTTGTTCCCTGTGTCTCTTGTCTCTATTTCTGCTTTGTAAATGAGATTATCTACACCAGTTTTCTTGATTCCACATATATGCACTAATTAAAAAAATTAGTGACTCTTGTGGCTCAGACAGTAAAGAATCCACCTGCAATGCAGGAGACCTGGGTTCGATCCCTGGGTTGGGAAGATCCCCTGGAAGAAGGCATGGCAACCCACTCCAGTATTCTTGCCTGGAGAGAGGAGCCTGGCGGGCTACAGTCATGGGGTTGCAAAGAGCTGGACACGACTGAAGCGACTGAGCACGAGCTCAAGGAATAAAGAAAGCGAGACTTCCTGTATGGATCTTATCCTGTAAAGAGGAATGAAGGATTCCAGACTGGTGGCAATAACTCCTGAAACATGTGTCTGCAGATTTGGGCACCGCTGTCAGATGCTCAAAGGCTGCCTCTGCCAAGGCCCCTAGGCTGTTCTCTCCTGATCCTGAGGTCATGGGGTCTCCTACTGAGACTAATGCACCAGAGGTCAGTTTTCTCAAACTCCCTGAAGATCACCCATTTACATTACTGGCCAAACAAAAGTGAAAGCAATGTGCTGCCTTCAAAACATGCTCACTATCTCTTCGGTCTTCCTCACCTACTACATGCAAATGGCCTATCATAGTCTAGAATACAGGATGTGAAAGAAGTTTCCCAATCCCTACTGAACATCTCTTTATTTTTTTTCTTCTACCTATGAGTGCATGCGTGCTCAGTCGCTTCAGTTGTGTCCTACTCTTTGCAACCTTCTGGGCTGTAGCCTGCCAGGCTCCTTTGTCGATGGGATTCTCCAGGCAAGAATACTGGAGTGGTAATACACATGCTTCAGTGTTACTCTCTCAAATCATCCCACCCTCACCTTCTCCTACAGAGTCCAAAAGTCTGTTCTCTACATCTGTGTCTCTTTTGCTGTCTTGCATATAGGGTCGTCATTACCATCTTTCAAAAATCACAACATTGTAAGGTAATTAGCCTCCAATTAAAATAAATAAATTCAGTGGGTTGTTATTTCCTCCTCCAGGTGATCTTCCCCATCCAGGGACTGAACCCACACCACCTGTGTCTCCTGCATGGCAGGCAGATTCTTTACTGCTGAGCCACCAGGGAAGCCCCTCTTCTACCTACAGTCCTGTTCAAATAGTTCACAGAGTGACACAGTTCTTGCACATGGTAATATAAATTATTTGGCATATCAGAAAAAACTCTAAGTGATTTTGATACAGACATAAACTATGTAGGGGGTCTTGTCTAGCTCATCCTTCCAGATGATCTCTGTCTTTCACTGTCTTCAAGCTATTTTACAACTCTGTGTTTGTAGAAATGATCGTAGTGCAAATCATTTCTGTTCATAGAACCAAAGTGAAGCCCTGGGTTGGCCACTAGACCTCCAGACTGCAGTCAAAACCCACTTCCTTAAAGCCCTCATTTCAGGGAAGAAGGTATGGGGGATGCTGACAAGATAAAGAAAAAGAGGAGGGGGGCCGAGTTCAACAAGGACAAGACTGAAGATTAAGAAGCCAAATGGTCACAAACTTCAATTTAAAGCCAAAAGGAACAAGACTAGTTCTCATCAAGTTTTATTTAAAAAAAAACAAAAACTCAAGGAAATTCTGTACCATAGAGCCCTCCACAAATGAATGAGCTGCGTTGCAAAAGTGCATTCCTAAGTCCAATTTGCTCGTAAGACCAATAAAGTTAGCCTGGGTACCCAACTAACACAACTGGCTGTATGGTACTGCATTGTAATAGGCTTGCAATACCTTTCACATAAATAATACATAAAAAACAAACACAAAAAAGAAAACATTTTTAACCTTATAGTATGGTACCTTGTGAAGAAGGAAATGGCAACCCACTCCAGTATTCCTGCCTGGAGAATCCCAGGGACAGGGGAGCCTGGTGGGCTGCCGTCTATGGGGTCGCACAGAGTCGAACATGACTGAAGCGACTTAGCAGCAGCAGCATAGTACCTTGAAAAGTACAGTACAACAGCTGGCATACAGGAGCTGGCATCGAGTAAACAGGAACGAAGAGTTACGGACTAGAGGAGGGGGAGGAGGTGGGAGATGGTAGAGTACTACTGTACTCTATGCAATACTGTACGATACACAAAATTGCAACCGTTTGTAGAGATGCACACACATGACAATGTACACCAGACACACAAACCGACTTATGCAAGTGAACATGTGAACACAAGTTCCTACACTTGAAAGTTTGTAACTTGAAGTTTTGCAGGTAGGGAACTCACTGTATCAATTTGCTTTTAGGCAACCAACAAAGTATACCACTGGAAGAAGAGAGTGCATAAGATTTCACTAATGAGTCAAAATGCACAGTTCTTATGCCATGCATCTCAATTAATAAGATTCTTCCATTAAGGAATCTCACGGTACTACCATTTTTCCTGCTTTCACAGTATTACTGCACTTTCACTCTCAATATGTTAAAGGCATATTTATGCTTGAAAAATATTAGCCAAATATAAAGAAATGAGAACTAATAAAGAGACTAAAAATGTGACAGAGAGAATGAGAGGTCTAACATATAACGAATAGAGAGTACACAAAAAAAATAGAAGTAATAGAGAAATAGAGGAAGGTGCAGTATTAAAAAAGGTAACAACTAATTTTTTTTTTAGAATTGATGAAAGACATGAATCTTTAGACTTAGGAAGCAAAATTAAGTGTACAGTCAGATAAATCAAAATAATATATCCCTGTACATATCATAGCGTAAAGTGCAGAAACACCAAAGACAAAGATGAGAAGAAATCAAATGCAAAAATATAGAAGATTTTCTACAAACTTAAAACATAGTAAAACAGAAGCCACAAAATCCAGTATCTTTGAAACACAATAGGAAAGAACTGTCAACTTAAAACTTTATATTACTACTAATGAAAATTTTGCACAAATAGTTGAATCTTAAGAATGTAAAGAAAGTCATTTCAGAAAAAGACTGCACTTACATACTCTCACTGAATGCACTACTGAAGAATGCATGTTATAAAAGAGAAAACCCCTAAAATAAGTGAGATGCAAAAGCAACAGTAAGTTATACTTAGTGGATTTACTAGAATCCAGTCCACAACACTTAGCATACATTCTTTCCAAGCTCATGTGGAATATTTATAAAATTAACTATGCATAGCTTATAGAGCAAATATTTACCAACCGAAAGAAACACTGTCGAACAAAACATCCTCCAAACACAATGCAATTAAAAATCAATTTTAAAAGACAACAATTAAAATCTATTCTATAGAAAACTCATGGGTCAAAAATGAAACACTGAAAATCAGAAATGATTAAGGAGTTATTTTTTAAAATATTATATATCAAAACTTCTAGGAATCACCTAAACTTTAGTGCTAAAACGCTAAAAACAGAGAAATCCATGGCCTTAAATGCTCCTATGAGAAAAGAACAATAACTGGAAACTCCATAAATTAAAAAAAGACTGAAGCTATTAGAAAGTAGACCAAAGGAAATCAGTATCAGTAATTCAGAAATTCAATCAGTATCAGAAATTCATGGAAAACCAAATATCAATAGAGTTGGTCATTGAAATTTAAAAACATACCCAGAAAACAAACTTCTGAAAAAAATGAATAAAGAGAAAAAGAAAGGCACAGATTTATAGGCAATAAAAATTTTTAAAGCATGGATATAGTAGCATGAATATTTTTAATTCCCTTATTTAAATATTTAGGTTGGCCTAGTGGAAAATTCTCTAACTATGTTTAATTCATAAACTATGTTTATGATTCTGGAGTCCAAAGGGCATGGAATGCAGCAGATCACAGTGTCAAACAAGATGCTGCTGCTGCTAAGTTGCTTCAGTCGTGTCCGACTCTGTGTGACCCCATAGATGGTAGCCCACCAGGTTCCCCCGTCCCTGGGATTCTCCAGGCAAGAACACTGGAGTGGGTTGCCATTTCCTTCTCCAATGCATGAAAGTGAAAAGTGAAAGTGAAGTCGCTCAGTCGTGTCCGACTCTCAGCGACCCCATGGATGGCAGCCCACCAGGCTCCTCCGTCCATGGGATTTTCTAGGCAAGAGTACTGGAGTGGAGTGCCGTTGCCTTCTCCAGGTCAAACAAGATGACAATGGGGAAAGTGTTGAGCAAATAGTAAAGGCCACAAAAATAAGCTTCCCTAATTTCTGCAATTCTTATTATGAAATAATGTGTTTTAGGGCTATATCACTTGCCTATTTCCTATCTTAAGTAAAGAGTTGTTGAAGGGCTCAAATATGACTGTAACAGCTCAATCACATCTAGCTATTAAGAAGTGATGAGGTGGAGGTGACGATGATGACAGTGCTGAATGTTTTTCCAGACTTCCACACCTCCTTTCATGTGTTTATGTTCTGTTCTTCTTCCTTTTCCTCTCTTCATCTATGATACTTGTTATAAGACTTGGTAAACTGTAATGTTCTTGGAGGAACTATAAGCTTATTGTTGATGAAATGGCAATGTTTCAAAGAGCTTTGGTCCATCTAGTGAGAAATAGACATGTAATTTGCAGCATGTTCATTTGGGGCTTGCAGAAAAAAAGTTGAGAATGAACATAAACAAAAAAACATATACAGTGAATTGGGAGTGAGTGTTCATCCTATTTTCAGAAAGCAAACCCGCAGCACAAAGATCTTAAAGATTTTATTAAGATCAGAAGCAGAACTGAAAACAAACCCAACAAATTCTGACAGCAGTCTAGCTATCATAAGCCATAATGCCCCTTTTGTGTTCCTCTGTTCTGTTTTTCAATACAAACACTGATCTAAAACCACGTCTGTGATCAGGTGATATGTAGAATGGAAAAATCCCTTTTGGAAGTCTTGCCAAGCTTAGGCTATACTAAAAGGAATGGAGTCTGAGAAGAAATACCTATTATGAACATATTCACATTTAATAAAGCCCTTCAACACCAATGCTAATAACTTTCCTGGCACAATAATTTATAAATATGAACTAAAATTTTTAAGGGCTGTTGCCTAAAGGTTCCACCTTAAAAACAAATGCCCAGTAAGCACAAAGTTGCTGCTCCTGCAACGGGTGACTCTGATGACCACTTTCTACTCCAGCAGTCTATGGAAAATGTTTTCAAATTTTAAGATGATACTTCCAAATTCCAACATGATTCACTGTATTTTGTGTCCTGCTGCTGATCGGTCACTTCACAAAGCACAACCTAGTTACCAAAGGCCAGTTCCAAAACACACACACACACACACACACACACACACACACACACACACACACACACCCCTAAATATCCTCCTTTCCCCTTTGAACCAGATATGATTTTCATAAAAGAAAGAACAATACAAGTCTGAATGAGAAAAATTCCTATGATCTTCATAAAAGAAAGAGTGATACAAGCTTGAATGAGCAAAGCTCCTCTCCTTTTTCCAACTTAAGAAGACATCACCCATTTTCTGTTTCTAGAAAGACAAAAATACTATCCTATAATTGACAGTTTCTTCACAAAAGTCAATGCAAGGAGAAGCTGTATATGTCAGGGATAAAATTAAGATTCTTAGAAACAATGAAATTAGTTTTTGTTCATAACAAAAATTATAAAATCTATGCTTTCTAAGGCAAACCTAGCATGCAGGATGCTTCCCCCAAGTCCTTCAAATAGAGAGCTACAGTCTGAGGATTAAAGATTATTCTCCAAATGAGCCCCCAAAGGAATGTGGGGATACAGGTTATATACAGCCATCAGGAAGTTGGCTCTTTCTGCACATTGTTTAGCAGCCAAAAAGGATGCCAGGCTTCAGAAAAAGCGGCCAAAAAAAGATTCCTTGTATGGTGTGATAACATTCTGCTCAAGAGACGGCCCCCTTCTTTACAGGCAATGCCTAAGATGCTGGCAGAGAAAGGGGCTTCTAATGAATAAACCAGCTCCTGGCTCTGTGCCTTTCACCCCAGAAAAGTAAAACCACTCACCAAGAGTTCTGGAAACACTATGATCAAATGCTGGGAAGAATGTGCCTTTTGGGGGCAGCTTCTGTTCCCCCAATCTCTGAGATGAAACTTTGAAGCTAAGCTTCCTATTCTTAGTTTCATTCACAACACCCAGACATGTGCCAAAAGCCCCTCTGCTCTGTGTTCTTCTAAAAACTTTCTAAGGTACATTTTCTTCATGAGTGTCATCAACAACAACCTCTCTAACCATTTAAAATAGGTTTTACACTTTGTGAGGTCTTCCTGTGTACCCCAGGTTCAAAGTGTTTGTTCCGATATAGGAACAAGTCTTGCTTAATCACTTATATTGTTCTTGGCCACATTTCTTGGATAAAGACACTTTCTAACAGGAAAAGACACAGTGGCACATATATTAAATCAACATAACCTTTTGTTGTAAACACCAAGAAGAAAAGATTAAAAGCCCAGTTTCTTCAAACACACACTACATAAACAGCAATAAATTAATGTTTTCCACAAACAGGACATTTCTATGGTGAGAGGAAAAATAGGAAACACTGAGTGTTTTTAACCGTGTTTTACAATAAAGGTTTTCTTTCCATGTACTAATTAAACCCATCTCTAGTCTAAGATGGGAATTGGATTGCAGCACCAAGCAGCCGTTTGACATTTAAAGATAATGTCACTGAGAGATCCTACCAGCCAAGAAGCTACAGATGCAGTGACACACCATCACCACCATCACCACCATCACCTCCACTGTCATCATCACCAATGCCATCAAACATTTATGACTGTTTACTCGGCTGGAATATGCAATGCATCCCTGAGGGTGTCATCAATTTTGAATGGTTCCCATACATTCAAAGTGGCTTCATAGGACATGTCTCTTGTTTTGGAACACAGAAAATCATCAATTTCTCCGTGTGATTTATTTTAAAATGGAAAAAAAATTAAAAATACAGCGAGACCATGCTTAATGTTATGCATAGAAACATGAAATCTGTGCAATCTGAAAAGCAGCTTCTCTGCACTATTTTCTCGAGCAGCTCTTCCTTTCTAGTTAAAAAAAAGAAGAGGAAAAATCCTAAGTGTACTATGGAAAGGAAAGTGTTTGGTATTTATTGATACAGTCTCTGAACTTGCCTACATGTTAAAGCCATCTCAGACCGTGCTATATCTGACCCGGTCTACACTGTGCACTCAAAAGTCATTGACAGTCTTTTCATAACTTTCTGAAATGCATACTGACTTCCCCAACACATCTAAATTAATTACAGTTTAGATTGAATGCTTGACTTGATTAAATGCCTCTATCTAGAATATATCTTTTCAAATGCTGTATGATAGCACTTATATGTGAAATCTAAAACTAGCAAACATAATGAAAAAGAAACAGATTCACAGATACGGAAAAGAAACTAGTGGTACCAGTGGAAGAGGGGATAGGGGAGGACCAATACAGGAACAGGAGATTCAGAGGCACCAACCACTGGACTGGCCAAAAAGTGCATTCAGGGTTTTCCGTAACAACTTACGGGAAAACCCAAGCCAACTTCTTGGCCAATCCAATACTAGGTATAAAATAAATAAGCGTGACTCCCCCAGAGGTCCAGTGGTTGAGACTCCACGCTCCCAAGGCAGGGGGCCTGGGTTCGATCCCTAGTCAGGGATTGAACATGCCTAAGAACCCACTCATGGCAATAAAGATCCCGTATGCTGCAACTAAGACCCAGCACAGCCAAATAAACAAAATTTTAAAAATAAAATAAAAATATACGAGGATATATTGTACTACACAGGGAATATAGCCAATATTTTATAATAACTATAAATGGAGCATAACCTTTAAAAATTGTGACTATGTTGTACACTTGTAACATCTACTACTGTACATTAACTATACTTTAACTAAAAAATAATCACTCAGTTAGATGGACTATTAAAAAAGAGAGCTTTTTTCATTGGCATAATATCTAATTTGTAATTATCACACACACACACAAACACACACACAAAAACTAGACTGAAAGGGGATCAGCAGCTCTCCTACAAAGCAGTACTTTTTGCAGCATCCTGAGCATCTTCCTCTTTTCCTACTAAGTGGATTAGCAGCTACTCCCTGAAGGCCAGGAGTCAACAGAATTCCACCATGCCTCTTCACCACACCCATTCATTTTATTTTGTTGACTTAAGTTTTCATGAGAAAGACACGAAAAGGCCACAGTGCCCAACCCTGGTTGTTGTGAAGGGGACATCTGTCATGATCACAGACAAGCACAACATTCTAAATTCCTTCTGGTTACCAGCTGCCTTCAGAGTTGGGGTGGTGGTGGCTGGGAGTGGAGATGGTAGCTTGAAGACAGGAAGAACTCACACAGACAACACTACTATCATGGGATGTTATTACTCAACATCTCTTAGAAGACTTACAATTTAACTAGATACCACTGGAATTTTCTAGATATTATTGTATTGCACATTTATAGATAAACAGATGTGACAGTCACCCACCATTTCACAAGCTACAAATAAACCATTTAGGCAAACTGAACATTCTACCTCAAATCACTCCCACAAAGAAAAAACTCAGCTCCAAGGGTCTTATTCCTAGAATTTGCATTTCAAAAATCTAATAATCAAACAGGAGTTAAAGACCTTATAAATCAATAGGAAAGATGACCATCTCCTGCTCACTTTAAAAATTGCCCTATGTTGATATTTTAGGTTACACAGGTACATTCTTAAAGTAAATGTGATAGAAGTCACCAAAGATAATCACACATGTATATATAGCACCAGACTTTCAAAGATTTTAGAGGAGACACATACATTTTTCATATACCTTGACATATTAAGAGTATCTCTGAAAAGTAAGAGATATATTTGTTCTTAATTTCCTCCATTTATTGATCAATTCCTTTGAAGAGTTATGATTCAACACTAGAGAATATGTCTTAAAAGATGGTGATATTAAAGTAAGAAATGTGAGCAAAGAAAACCAAAACAAAATATAAATGATTCCTGGATTGGAAAGATACCCTGGAGAAGGAAATGGCAACCCGCTCCAGTATTCTTGCCTGGAGAATCCCATGGACAGAGGAGTCTATGGGGTCGCAAGAGTCGGACACAACTTAGTGACTAAACCACCACCATACAAATAGGACCAAAAATAGAGAAATTAAGTCAAATGAGAAATGACACCATTACAAGAAGAAAACAAAGTTTAAAAAGTTGGGTGCTTAATGACCCCTTTATTTCTTTCCTTTCCTTTACCTAGAAATACATCACCAAACCCTGTTTACAATATGACAAACATGACTTCAACCATTAACAGTTCCAGTATATTCTGTCCTTAATTGAAAAACTCCTGAGATTCATATTCCAATAGACTTTCTACCACCTAGGATAGTAACATTATTCTACCTCCAACTAGCCTCAACATAAAAATCATCCTATCAAAACCAATTTTACTACTGCTTTTAAAGCAAAATATAAATGCTGAGATCAGATTTCCTAGTATTTGTAGAATTTTATAGTTTATATCATGCCAGAAGAACTACGTCATCTACACCGCAAGGTTTCTCAGTGTATATATATTTAATATTGTACAACAATGCAAAGTTAAATCTATTTACTTGCTGCAAGCAGGCTGCTGGAGGTGAAAGCATCAGGAGTAGGTAAGTAAAATAAACAGACCAACTACTTATGCTCTTGGGTTATTTCCCCTATGTGGGCCTATGTGGGCTGGGACTAGAAGACAGATGTTTTAGGGAGATAACAAGCCATATCTATAGACATCACTATGCTGGCTCCATCAAGCAATTCCAGGTAATTAATATTCTGCTTCAGCAGAAATGGCATGAATGGTTCTTACACAAGAAAACTCAAATGAACTAGAAACCTGGAAAAAATGAAAGTTGGCTCTGTTGAGCCTCTAGTAGTAATAATAATAGTAGCCTACATCTTATTTACCAAAAATGAAATAAAGGCCGCTTAAAAACATGACTAGGATTTATTTTTCACTCCCAAGGGAAAAGATATACAGTCCTAATGAAATGCAAAGGAAACCCATTTTTGACAACAAAGAAAGCTGCAGAAGACTTCTAACTCTCAGTGGTAAACCAAACCAAACAAACAAATAACAACCCTAAAATATAAATGGCATTATTCTCTATCATGAATTAATACTATACCTGGTTCACTGGGAAGCTTGCACTTTGAAGGCTGCATATTTGTTACGCAGCACAAACCCTGCTGGTCAGGTGCTGTCCTTTGCACAGTAAGATAATGCAACTGACAGGAGTGATGGCTACTCAGGCTTGAACTCTGCAACTCTGTTTTAACAGCAGAGGCAGACTTGATAAAACAGCTCCCCCTCTCCTGATATCCCAGATGTGAGTCAGGATTTAAGCATCAAGGAGTCAAAGTCAGGCCAGGAAAGCTGACGGTCACAGCAGCGAAAGTCTAAAAGCTAGGCCTTAAAACTCTTAGTTTTCTTAACTTCGGGGCTACTCAGTACATTAATAGGTTACACTGTGTTGTGCTTAATCAGAGAGTCAGTACAGACCACTGACCCAAACTCAGCAAACACTGACCTAATTTAACGGGCTAAAGACAGCAAAGTCATATCTTGCTAGAGTGGCTCAGTGTTCCTCCTCAACTGTCTCTAGTGACCTAAGGTGAACAGGTTCAGTCAATTCTGGGTAGCAAATCCAATGGTTCCAATAACCTCCCAAACCAGGAAGGCCCTGATTTGCCTCAACTGTCAACCCTTTCTAACTTCCTCCAGCCTTCCTCCTCCAAAATCCACATCAATATCTGAAGAAAATAGACCAACAACCTTCCAAGTACCAAACAGACAAAAAGTATAAATGATGCTGTATCAATTATCTTAAGAAGCCAAAACATCTTGCCCTACTGACATTGAGAAGTCAAGCACCAAAAATAATATTAACGGCACTACAAACGTATTATAAAAGATATTTCTTCAATAATCTTCACGTAATTTATTTCAAAGGGTGATCAGAAAAGATTAGAGAGAAAAAAAACTGATGGAAATGCAAGCGATCTTTTTTTTTTTAATTAAATTTGATTACCTAAAGGTGTCAACCTACCTTAAATTTAAGTAAGTCAGCATCTGTAGATTAATGATGGCCTCCGGAATGACTCTGATACAATTATGATACAGATTAAGAATTTCCAGTGATACAAAATGGCACAATTCCATTGGAACTTCAACCAGTCTGTTTTTAGATAAATCTAAGAGAAAAGGAAAGAATATTTTGTCAGTAAATCTTCAACATAATCCAATACAATCTTTTCAATTATCAATACCTTTTCTTTAACACATTTTAAAATATTATAATCTAAATTTAGATCACCATTATTTTTTGTACCACTGTTACTACAGAGTTGTGATTCCCATTTCCTAGCATTATAGCCCAATTCATTTGGAAAAACGAAACTACTACTGAAACAATTTTAACTCTCTATATCAGTTTATAAATTCAGGCCAGGTATAGGGTAGCTGAATCAATATTTACTTTTTTCTCCATCTGAAAATGGTTTCTCCCCCAGATGAGTATGTAAATTGAATCCTTTAATATATCTGAATACACATTTGCCTTAATATTTAAACTATTTTATTCAATTTTGCATTCATAACATACTGTCTCTCCGAACATGTCTTTTATACATTTTCCAAACAACTCACAGTAGATACTAAACAAGTATTTCATTCACTAGAATTACTGAGTACCTACAATGTACTAGGAAGATAACTCTGTTGTCTGTTAAGGATGGATACCATGTCTGCTGCATGATCTGCAGTAAAACTGGCTCCCTTGGCCAAGTGTACCAAAGACAGGAACAATGGGGACTTCTCTGGTGGTCCACTAGCTAAGACCCTGTGCCCCCAGTGTAGGGGGCCCGGGTTCCATCCCTGGTCAGGGAACGAGATCCCACATGCTGCAACTAGGAGTTCACATGCTGAACTAAGACTCCATGAAGCCAAATAAATAAATGAATAAAGAAAGAAAAATTTAAAATAAACAAAGAGTAATAATGGTCTACACAGTAATATAAACGTACAATTGACAGCATCACCATCTCAACAGTAAAAATATGGAATAGTCCTTAAAGTCCAAATCTAGGAACGGCATACATGACTGTAAAATGCCATAAAGCACTGAATATAAAAAAGAGCTGCCACTCTTGAAAACAGTAACTCAACAATAACAAATCACCTCGCCCTTAGTTAGGTAGGACTTAATCAGTATGAACTGAAGATGTTCAGTAAATAATATTTCAGATTTACTTAAGGAATCACAATACATGTTGTGTGTACTAATGAAACACAAATCAAAAACCTACCTCCCCAACTGCCCTTCCAATAGATAAACAAAAATAAACAAAAGCAAGTTAGACGCCTTCAGAGGAAGAATTCTGGGAAAATTTTAAGGGACAATTCTGATCATATTTAAACCATTTCAAACCATGTGATAGGAAGGAAAATTTTCAAATTCTTATTTAAATTGTAACAGATGATATTGATATCATCATCTAACAAAAAAAGTACACAACAAGGAAGCTACATATGAATCTCCTTTCTAAATACATGTGTGAATCTAAATTTAAAATGAGTCAACAGACTTAAACACTTACCTAAAAAGATTAACATACTAGGATCAAGTGGGATTCATTCTAGAAATATAACTATTTTCTAAATTATTTAAACATGTCAACAAATAAAGAATGAAACATGAAATAGTATATGATCATCTCTCCTCTTAACTTCTTTCTTTCCCTTCTCCTATGACTGACATTACAATAAACATCTTTTAAGGTCTCTGAGAGTTTCAATAGCAAAGTCACATGCAAAACTATTAGCTGTCCAGGATCTGGCCTACAGGATCACCCTAATCCTTTAACTGAGCAATTCTGGATTTTTCCAGTTCTTTCTTTTGAGAGTATTATTGATTATAAATAAAGTTATAAGGTGTTAACAGTGGGCACATGAATGCCCAGCCTACAATGAACAGACCAAATGAACAGACCTCCGTGTCCACTGAGTTAGTGAGCATTTACCTATGTAACACACCCTTATCATCCTGGGTTTGGGTTCCAGTTTCTGCATTAAAAGGGAAGACATAACAGAACCTACATGGAGCTTAGACTCTTTCAATCCCTATAGAGAAACAGTTGCCTAGGTTAAATTAAAACAAAACTGAAATACAGAAAAACCACAAGTTTTCCTTTCCTATTTGTTTAGATTCACTATCCAGATGATAAATTACTGATGGATTCATCAACATTTACTAAGTACATGGTTTCTGCAGAAAAGAAAAACACAGAGGACCACTTTTTTTAAAAGTTTATAATTTGATAGATAAAAGGAGGCAAACCCTCAACCATAAGGTAAAAGGTTCTGATTGGGCTTAAAAAAAACAGATAGAAATAAAGAGGTAAAATCCAGGTGGGCGTTTGTTATCACCCCTTGAGCACTCCCACTGAGCCAGACACCGTATCTGGAGCTTTGCCTCTAGTAACTCATTTAGACCAACGCAAGGAGCACCACCAACCTACAGATGAGGAAACTAGGCTCAGAGAGCTTCTGTGACTTGCCCAAAGCCACAGAAATCAGTAACCATATTCACACCTAAGTATGCCTAACTCCAAGGCTGACCGAGTTCCCCACAAGGGCCCACCCTTACTCCTTGGGAGTAATGGCCAGATCATGTATCCCACAGCTAGATTATTAGGAAGATATGGTGATTAAATCTTCACTGCATTTTTATTTGTCCAAAATACAATATAAACCAAGTCAACGTGTTCTGTGTAAAAACCCAGAGGACAAGAAAGTTAGAAACATTACGTTCAAAAAAGAAAGTACTGAAAACAATGTCACCTGATGGACTAAATTCTGGAAGTGGTTACAGGAAACTTGGTAAGTAGAAACTGGCTTAAATTGCCAATTATCCTAATCTTACATAAGCACTCTATTTCACTTAAGAGTTTAGAATGAGTTTTCAAATACGTCACTTACTTTTTCCTGCTTGGGTCTGAATATCATCTAATTCTCAACTAACTTTCTTATTGGAAGAAAGAGGGTGCAAAAAAAAAAAAGGAACAGGTTTGCTTTCCTATGATTTACTGAGGCACCTGCAGACATTATTTTGTACCCTTGGGCATCCACTAACTCACCATGGGAAAGATGCCCAGAAAGGCTGGGAAAGTCAGTCTGGATTAAGACATTTTGACTTTGATAATCCAGAGTGGATAATCCGATTATAAACAATGGGGGAAAACGTCGTACAAATTTGTTCACAAATTTTCCTGTCAGCTGAAAGCAAATAAATTTGGTCTGATCCCTCTTTAAAAACAAAACAAAGAACCAAAAACAAAACACACAAGAAGGAAGAAGAGAAAGAAACCCAGGATTCAGCTGTAATTGAAGTCGTGAGCAGACAGTTCAGGGTGCCCACACAGACGTGAGTGTCTCTAACTGGGACTCTTAGAGGGCAGATCCTACCAGAGGCAGAGAGAAACTAAGCAGGAGCCAGGCAGTTGTAGTAATAATTACAGACAGACGGGAAGAATAAGAGTTCACAGATAAGAGGCGAGTGTTAAGAATGCAATTTGTATCTTTATTTTGAAATACAACCCAAACCAGCTTGGGCAAATGAATCAGGAGCTGTGAGAAGTCCAGTAAGTTCTGAATGATAGAAATATGTCCATTCTTAAACTTGAGATAAACAGGGATGAAGAATTTGTGTTTGTTTTTCTTGCGTGCTGCTAATTCTGTTATAAATACATGGAGCTATGAATTAAGCCACTTATGAAATCTTTTCCTAAATAAAATATCTTCCTAGTATTTCTCAACCGCATTAGTATACTGGATCACTTAGAAGGCTTTTAAAAATCCTGAAGCCTGGGGTCCATGGCCAGAAGTATTAGGGTGTGATTCGGGCATCCCTGGATGGCTAGTTGATTCCCACTATCCCTTTATTTTCAGACTTTATTTTCCTGGGCTCCAAAATCACTGCAGATGGTGACTGTAGCCATGAAATTAAAAGATGCTTACTCCTTGGAAGAAAAGCTATGAAAAACCTAGACAGCATAATAAAAAGCAGAGACATTACTTTGCCAACAAAGGTCTGTCTAGTCAAAGCCATGGTTTTTCCAGTAGTCACGTATGGATGTGAGAGCTGGACTATAAAGAAAGCTGAACACCGAAGAACTGATGCTTTTGAACTGTGGTGTTGGAGAAGACTCTTGAGAGTCCGTTGGCCTGCAAGGAGATCCAACCAGTCCACCCTAAAGGAGATCAGTCCTGAGTGTTCATTGGAAGGACTGATGCTGAAGCTGAAGCTCCAATACTTTGGCCACCTGATGTAAAAAGCCAACTCATTAGAAAAGACCGACTCTGGCAAAGATTGAAGGCAGAAGGGGACGACAGAGGATGAGATGGTTGGATGGCATCACTGACTCGATGGACATGAGTTTGAGCAAGCTCTGGGAGATGGTGAAGGACAGGGAAGCCTGGCGTGCTGTGGTCCATGGGGTCGCAAAGAGTCCGACAGGACTGAGCCACTGAACAACAATCCCAAGGGAAACGCAGGTGCTCCACCCTCTCAGCTTCCTAGCTAAACCAAGACCCACCAACAGGTGGCGCTCTTCTAGAGGCAAGCGGTTGGGTCTGGAAAGAGTCTTGATTGAGACAACCGTCTTGGGAAAGAAAACCGCACCAATTCAGTCTGATTACATTCGTAGTCTAAATTCCAGCTCAACTAGTTCCGGATACGATTGGAGCAACAAAAATCCGATCTGCAATGGAGCTTTACATATCATCAGTTGGCTATGACCATAGAAAATTAGATTTTTTTTCCTTGTTGTATCTTCACCATAACCTAGGAAAGCAGATGCAGTGATCACTCCTCAGTATGTGTGGATACTGAGGCCCAGAGAGGTTATGTAATTTGCCTCAGGACACAGAGCTAGTAAGTGGCAGAGGCAAGAACTAAACCAGTAGGCAGGACACCAAGGCCCTGTTCTCAAACATCGTTGATTCAGCCTTGTAGGACTGCAGTTAGGGAAGGTCAGTTGTTCTTGTGGGGTATCTCTAATTTTAAAAATAATAATAAAAACAGATCCATTTTTTTTTCTTTTTTAAAAAAAAAAAATCCATTTCTGATAGCTGGTGAGGAGGCATGAAATGATGTCAAAGCTCTGGACTAGAAGTAAGTGATCTTTGACCAGGTTCTAATATCTTCTCCAGTGAGATGAGCATGTGTCATCAGGGCCTGGTTGCCCATCCCGAGCTGGATTCAGTCCATCCTTGCTGGAAACCTGCCCAGGAGCCTTGCCTTGCCCTGGGGAGCGGGGTCAACCGCAGCTCTGGGCAAACAGCCGGGGCAGCAAACCGGAACCCCAGAACCACGTCCTCCCCGCGTCCGCTTCTTAATTGAAGCGTTCACATGGGGAGCAGGGCAGCCAGAAATAAAACAATCAGTTTTGCCCTGGCCAAAACAAGCTCTGCGAATAGCCAAATGAATAAAAATAAGCAGAGGAGCGTAGGAAGACAGTCAATGGGATCTGGTGTGCAGTCAGCACCCTCGGAGGCACGGTGTTGTTTTTGTATAAAAAAGGAAAGTGGTGCCTTGGGAGGGGCTGGATGGCCCCCCTACACACACACGCTGCACCCCTCCAACAACAACATCCTGAGTTATCAGCCACCACAGCCACGAGCAGCAGGCTGACGGACCAGGACAGCTGGGAACCTCGTTTGCAACGTCTGTGCTTTCTGGTCAGAAGGAAAGGGCTGTTAGAGTCCAATCATGCCCAGTTCCAGAAAAACCAAATGATCCATCTTTTAGGCTGAAGAGTAAATATGTGATCATGGCTTCCCAGGTGGCGCTAGTGGTAAAGAATCTGCCTGCCAAGGCAGGAGACGCAAGTTTGATCCTTGGGTTGGGAAGATCCCCTGGAGAAGGGAATGGGCAACCCACTCCAGAATTCTTGCCTGGAAAATTCCATGGGCAGAGGAGCCTGGCAGGTTACAGTCCATGGGGGTCCCAAAGAGTCGGGCACGACTGACAAAACTGAGCACAAGGAACAGGGACTGGAAGTTTAACTCCAGCCTATTAGCACCTGTCATGATGCCTCAGTTCCTGGGTGGGATGTGTGTCCCTCACACATAAATCTAACCCCTGACCCACAGACAAGCATATGGGACCCACTGCCTTCCTGATACTGAAGGGACCTTCTGGGCCAGGCCACCTTCACCCTCTTGCTCGGTCCCTCGCTGAGTCCACTGTTCAGAGACAATCCTTGGATGGAAGGTGGTCTGGGGCCACTTGCCCTATCTGGACAATCTGTACCCATTCTCCCCCAGGCAGGCAGGGGTCTCTTTAGAAGAATCTCAGCTAGATCCTTCTCTAAAGGACCACTGCACAATGTCCCAGGGGTCTAATCACCCTCCCTCCCTACTCCAGCACAGACCCCCGACCCGGCCCCACGATTCAGCACCCACAGCCCACTCCCCAGACACCTGCAGGCTTGGGAGTGCGCTGGAGTAAGAGACCTGCTCCAGGCAGTGAAGCAGAGCCCATGGGCTGCCTCACCCTTGACTCTGGAGATAAAACCACATGTCACTTCCAGGATTAAACAGGCAGAACTAACAAACAGATTCATAAAAGTTTTGAATGAGTCAGTCAAGATCTCAGGCTACATCTCTAAGAGATCAATAAAAAAAAGAAAAAAATCTTGTCAAACACTAGAGAATTGTTAAACAATTCCTCGTATGAACCATGAAGTTTTCCCTGATTATCTACTTAAAATGTCAACCTGTCTGCCTTACCCTCCCTTCCTCTGTTCCACATTTTCTTTTCTGTCTTAGCGCTTGGATAGCCTTCTAACGTAGCGTACCACTTATTCATGTATTTTGGTTGTTCATTTTCTCTCTTCCTCAACCAGAATGTAAGTTCTGTGAAGGCTGGGATCTTTGCATTGTTCACTGGTATACAAGAGTTTAATAAATAGTCATTGAATGAAGGTAGTAGGAAAGGAGATTCTTAGGTCAGACAACTTGAGCTCAAACCCTGATTCCACCACTTAGTGTATGCACTTGGAAATGATTACCTAATTTCTCTATGCCTCAGTTTCTTTGCCTGTAACATGGGGATAGTACTAGTACTGGCTTCGCTGAATTATTGGAAGGATTAAATGAGATGACACACACAAAATCCTTACAGCAGCATCCACACAGAGGGAGGGACTCTAAGAACAGTCTCTGTCATTACGTTAGCCAATGCTGGGTTCCGAATACAGTGTTTCTAGCAAGAAAAAATGGCCTGGGCTGGGAAGGAGTTTAAAATCTAGCTGACAAGCACAAGAAGTACACCATATGTACAAATGCTTCGTCACAATAAATCAGAGATGAAACAACAGACAAAAACAATGGTGCATTACGAGAGAAAAATTTGTAAGTTAGTTTGAATGTTACCCTTCCCAAGCAGAAGAAGGAAATAAGAAATAGAAGCTAGTTTTGGTAAATGCCCCAAAAAATGACAGATCCACATTTGGCCTGGTGAATCTATTAACAGTGGATACCTATTTAAGCCCACAGAATACTGAAGAGGTAATTACATATGAGGGTTTCCCAGGCAGTGCTAGTGGTAAAGAACCCACCTGCCAATGCAGAAGACGTAAGAGATGTAGGCTTGATCCCTGGGTTGGGAAGATCCCTTGGAAGAGGGCATGGCAACCCACTCCAGTATTCTTGCCTGGAGAATCCCCATGGACAGAGGAGCCTGGCGGGGTATATAGTCCATGGAGTCACAAAGAGTCACACAACTGAAGTGCCTTAGCACGCATGCACGGCCTTTTACAGAACAAATGCATTGTTGAAACGTTGATAGCAAAATTGATTTCTTTATGAAAAGAAATCCTATCCAAAGCATTGCCAAAAAAATTAGGAAATAAAATTGTAAAAGACCACCATAGACAGAACTGGTGGGAGAAGGGGTTCCTGTCCCAAAGTATAATCATTTTATTTAATCTCTAAAAGGCTCACTCAGAGGCTGTTTACTCTTCAACATAATTCTAACAAATGCTATTATTGCCTGTTTAGCGCCACTGAATTTTAGAAGCAACAAATGGATTCTACAAAGGCAAGCAGTGATAAGAAAGTGTGCTTCTAACAACAACAACAAAAAATTAACAAAGAGTAAAATATACATACATGTTTTAAAATTTAAGTATTTTAAATTTTAAAAAATTCTGAATGTAATGGTCAAAACCCTTCTAAATATTATAGCACAATGTAGTTTTAGCACCAAAATAATACTTCCAATGTTGAATAATCTAGGACTACTTAATACATTTGGGAATTAAACCAACTTTAAAATGTTCTGTTCAAGAAAGCAGGGCAGTGTCTATTTTTTCTTAATGTTTTCATGTAAAATTACTCAAAACAAAACATCTTAAATGGTTACAGCTACTGTGAAATGACCCATTCCCTAGTGATTCTGTTTAGCTAATGAATCATTTCCCACTTCCTTTAAGAGAATCTTGGCTCTGAGACATAATAAAAACATCTCATCTTTAAAATGAGAAATACCAATTTAAAGGGAAAACACTAATTTTCTTACGAAACATGAATGCTTTAAGTAGCATTATTTGCAATAGTGAAAAGGTGGAATTAATTCAAATCTTCACCAAGGGATGAATGGAAAAGCAAAATGCAGTCTATACATACAACGGAACAGTATTCAACTTTAAAAAGGGAGGAAAGTTTGCCACATGCTACCACACAGGTAATCCTTGAGATTATGCTAAGTGAAATAAGCCAGTCACCAAAAGACAAATACTTGATGACTCCATTTATACAAGGTTCCTAAGGGAGTCAAACTCAGAGACAGAAAGTAGAAGGATGGTTGCCAAAAGCTGGGGAAATTGTGTGGTAGGGAGAGAGTTTCATTTTCGCAAGGTGAAAAGGGCTCTGTGGATGGCTGATGGTGATGGTACACACCAACGTGGATGTACTTAGTGCCAATGAACCGGACAATTAAACATGGTTAACAGAGTAAATTTTATGTGACATGTTGTTATTTTACTACTATTTTAAAAAATGAATGCTTTTAAAAATGATCACAAAATAAAAATACTATCCTGGAACCTGAAATTTCCCAGAATAACAAAAATTATTAACTCTACCAGGCGGGAAGCATAAGCAAAAGGGATAACTCTGGGAAATCTCACAGGGACAGACAGCACATCTACACTATAAACGCCATTAGGCAGCTCTATGACTGGGCGTGCGTGGGTGCTCAGTCGTGTCCGAGTCTGGGACCCCAGGGACTATAGTCTGCCAGGCTTCTCTGGCCATGGGACTCCAGAAAAGAATACTGGAGTGGGTTGCCAAGTCCTCCTCCAGGGGAACTTCCCAACCCGGGGACTGATGACCAAATACCATTAACTCAGCAGTCACCTTACCTAACAGTGTTCTCTAGCTCCATCCATTGATCTACATAGACAGATACCTTCACTTATCACAGTGCCAACCACTGTACGTGCTGGATGCACTGGGACCTCATAAATGTTGGAAAGAAGAGTGAATAGCCGTGCCTGGAACTCAACAGATGACAGCTGAGAAAAGAAATAAACTAGGGCATGGCTTCGGCTTTAACAATCTCGCAGAGCAGAAAGGAACAGAGACACAGAGCCTGATGGTTAAATTCTAGGCAGACATGAGCACAGACACAGTCACAGACTTTCCCAGGAATGGGGTCCCCCAGGGTGCAGAGGAGCCCAAGGGAGACATAGCAAGGGGCTCTGGGGAACAGGAGATAGTGTGTGCCAGTCCTCTGGCAGGTCAGACTCAGGGCAGTTGCTCAGGTGCTGTGAGGAGACTTTGGGTTCTCTGGAATGGCAAGAGGGAGAACAGACTCTCTGGAGCTTTCCCTGGGAGGTTCTAGAGCTCGCGGGGCCCTTGGGTAAAGCACATGATGGCTGTCAGGACTAAAGCTGAGCACCTGATGACAGTCACTCACCAGCCAGTTCGTGGACAGTCTCCGTCACACGGTAACTGCAGGAAAACTAGTTACTAGTGATTAAGGGATCTGACAAGTGCTGCAAGATGAGTAATATGGGGAATGCAAAGAAGATGAGTCCCAAGGGCCCTAATGGATCAAACTCACATGATTATACTGGCATTAAAGGGAAGGAGTGGACGTGCTGTGAGCAGAGCAGGGAGCAGGGACGAACACGGAGCAGCTACCCGTGAACTCCATGGCCTCAGCCTGGCTGGAGCTCACAATCATTCCAGGTTTACTACCAAGAACGAAACAAGGCACTGCTGTGACTTGATTACATCAATATTAAAACTTTCAACCATAAAAGAAATGTTATTCGGTGGAAAGAAAGCCCTTTATAATAAAAATGACCTCATCATAAATTTTTTCCAGAATTTTTACATTTGTTAGCTTTAGAAATCAAATATACTCTAAAAGAGTCTGTGTGTGTGTGTGCTCAGTCGTGACCGTCAGACGACCATAATCATCAATAATTAGATGACGATGATATTATTATTAAATATTTTCTTGGCCATGCAATACAGCATGTGGGATCTTAGTTCCTCGACCAGGGATCAAACCTGTGCCTCCTGCATTGGAAGCACAGTCTTAACCACTGGACTGCCAGGGAAGTCCCAGATTATTTTATTATAAATTTTAAAAATAGCAAATAAAAACATTAAGAAAGTTAACATTACCCTCACCAAAAGTAGAGAGGATGGAATGTTTTTATAGTTAAACAGCCCTTTCACATATATTGTTGATTTGGTCTCTCATTAAAAGGAACCCTTTTAGAGGCAAATCAAATATCATTTTTTACAGTCCTATAAAAAACCTCAGGCATGAGACCATGTAAGATCTTTATCAAAGATAAAATTATCGACCTTCCAAAAGGCTTTCTAAATGAAAAAAAAAACAAAAACATTTAGTACATTTTTAAAGAGTTCCAAGATAAAGAAATGAATTTTTCCTTTTATTAATTCTAAAGTATAGGTCCACTAGCCAGATAATCCATTATTCAAGTTCCCCAAATATTTGTGTTAAACATCACGTAGAGTGTGGGTAATAGCCGTCACTTTGAAACAGAAATCATACAGAATTCAAAGTTTATATCATATGGCGTCAATTATATCAATGGTGATTAATCTCAATGTGGCAAAATTTTAAAAGCTATCCACAAGTCGTGAGCCAGTTTCACCATATTGCTTATAAGGTCAAAGAAGGAATCATTACCACAAACTTTATTTTTGACAGAAAAAAACCTTAAAGATATTGCCAGTGATGTTTTTAAGTAGATATGATTCAGAAAATCTAAAGTTACTATAATATTTAAATGTAATATTCTATAAGAAAGCCAACTTTATGTACCAGTCCATTTGAAAATCCATACTAACCTCGTTATACATAATAGAAATACTTTTTTTTAATCACTAATGACACTTTATGTGTACAAAAATGTTCAGGGAAGCCTTAAATTATTATTTCATTTTCATGTCCTTCTTTGAAAACAGACACAGTGTTTGGGGGAATTTTAAATTCAGCTTTGTTATCTTTTGGATAAAATAAAAACGTGAAGTTTCATATGAAGCCTATAGTTTTAAGAGAGGGAAACAGACAATTTATTGTGCTTTTCTGTTTGAGAAAGCTTCTTCTTGACAGAACCACTCAAAAAATACTTTTGAGCATCTGTGCCAGGAATAGTTCTGCATGGTGGGCAAACAGCAGTGAACACTGGCAAAATTCCTGCCCTTCAGAGCTTACATTCTAGTGGGGTGATCTACACAAAACTAGCAGGGATAATACACAGCATGTTAGATGGTGATTCACGCTAAAGAGAACAATAAAGTAGAATAAGGAAATAGGAAGTATGAGGCAGGGGACTGCAAATTTGAACAGGATGATTAGGAAGAATTCACAAATAAAGTGACTGAGCGAACAGCTGAAGGAACGAAGACAGGAAGTCATGGGAACATCAGGATGCACCTTTTTCAGGATGAACAGCGAACGGAAGAGTGCTAAGGTAGGAGAAGGGGGGCATACAGCAGGGACAGCAGGGAACCCAGTAGGGCTCACGAGGGTGACGGTCTTCAGAAGGCAGAGACGGCAGCCTTCCACGGGGACATGGACAGTTAGTTCCTCTCCAGGAAAGCAGAGAAGGCAGCCGATCGAGGCACAGATGCAGATATGAGTGAACGGGGTGGTGGGCACTCACTGAAGTCCCGTAACGATTGCCACCAACCCCAGCTGGGAGGGAAGGAGCAGGAGATGTTCAAGGTTTTAGGAGAGACGAAGTATGAAGCAGTCGATAGGACAGTAGGAAAGTGGCTGAACCAGACAAACGGAGAGTGAGTGCCGGGTGATTTGAAGACTGTGGCCATGAACTGAGAGTGGGATGGCTGGGGTGGCCACGGTGCATACAGATGCCTGCGAGAAGGTGCATACTTGCCTTTGTCCATCTGGTCACGTCCAACCTTAGCACCTTTGCCTATCAAAAAACTCATCTAGAAATGAAAAAAAGGTACTGACATCATTTGTAGCTCTGATCCCATAATACAACATATCTAAGTGAGGAGAGCCAAGCAGAGTCCCCACAGGTGAGCCTACTCAGCAGTGAGTCCCAGATGCTGGCAGGGGTGAGTGAGGAGGTAGGGGGCAGTCCCAAGGCTAAACGGCATCTTCCCTAAGCTTTCCCGTCACAAGAAAGACCATCCACACTCAGTCTGTCATTGATAGGACATCTCTATAAGCTGGGCACATTGTGCAGCTAGTGTATAGAGAGACATGAATTTAGGACTCAAGTCCACAGGGGAAGATGAGAAATCAAAGAAAAATGTACAGTGAAAATGTACAATACATACACAAGATCTGTATTTATCAGTATGGTTAAATACCAACTTGTCTGACAAGCTGAGGAAAGACTTCAGAGAGGCACTGACCTGTAAGCTGAGTCTCTGGAAGGTGTCTGGGAGACCACCAGGGGCAGAATGGATAATTCACTCCAGACTAACAGGTGCTGCCCAGGTGAAGAATGGAGGGATGGGGTAGCTCGCTGAGGAACTGTCACTGGCATTACGGCTTTGGTACATGGGGCTGATGCTCAGCAGGCATGCATGGAAACAGTAGTTAGAGAGAGTGGACACAAAAATCCAGGTGAGAAATGAAAAGGGCCAGGAGTAAGGTGAAGTCATCTGCAGTGGAAGAATGAACATCACCATCGTCATCATCATCACGAGGGAATGGATCAGGGAGATGTTTAAGAGGTAGAATTGGCAGAGCTTAGTGATCTGTTAAATATAGAAAGTAGAAAGAAAAGCTGAGGGCATCTTGAGGTTTCTGGTTTGGGGAAATGCCCAGAAACATGCTACTTGAAAAGGAATGCAGGGAGGAAAAACTAGATTTGTGGGCAATGGTGGGAGAGGAGAGCATGATGAGTGTAGTTTTTGATACACTGATTTAATGTTACCTAAGGCAGAGGAACCAGAGGTCAAATTGCCAACATCCGCTGGGTCATCGAAAAAGCAAGAGAGTTCCAGAAAAACATCTATTTCTGCTTTATTGACTATGCCAAAGCCTTTGACTGTGTGGATCACAATAAACTGTGGAAAATTCTGAAAAAGATAGGAATACCAGACCACCTGACCTGCCTCTTGAGAAACCTGTATGCAGGTCAGGAAGCAACAATTAGAACTGGACATGGAACAACAGACTGGTTCCAAACAGGAAAAGGAGTACGTCAAGGCTGTATATTGTCACCCTGCTTATATAACTTAATGCAGAGTACATCATGAGAAACGCTGGGCTGGAGGAAGCACAAGCTGGAATCAAGATTGCTGGGAGAAATATCAATAACCTCAGATATGCAGATGACACCACTCTTATGGCAGAACGTGAAGAACTAAAGCGCCTCTTGATGAAAGTGAAAGAGGAGAGTGAAAAAGTTGGCTTAAAGCTCAACATTCAGAAAACTAAGATCACAGCATCTGGCCCCATCACTTCATGACAAATAGATGGGGAAACAGTGTCAGACTTTATTTTGGGGGGCTCCACAATCACTGCAGATGGTGATTTCAGCCATGAAATTAAAAGACGCTTATTCCTTGGAAGGAAAGTTGTGACCAATCTAGACAGCATATTAAAAAGCAGAGACATTACTTTGCCAACAAAAGTCCATCTAGTCAAGGCTATGGTTTTTCCAGTAGTCATGTATGGATGTGAGCGCTGGACTATAAAGAAAGCTAAGCACCAAAGAATTGATGCCTTTGAACTGTGGTGTTGGAGAAGACTCTTGGGAGTCCCTTGGACTGCAAGGAGATCCAACCAGTCCATCCAAAAGGAGATCAGTCCTGGGTGTTCATTGGAAGGACTGATGTTGAAGCTGAAACTCCAATACTTAGGCCACCTCATGCGAAGAGTTGACTCATTGGAAAAGACTCTAATGCTGGGAAGGATTGGGGGCAGGAGGAGAAGGGGACGACACAGGATAAGATGGTTGGATGGTATCACTGACTTGATGGACATGGGTTTGGGTTGACTCCGGGAACTGGTGATGGACAGGGAGGCCTGGCGTGCTGCGGTTCACGGAGTCGCAAAGAGTCGGACACGACTGAACTGAACTGATGGGGCAACCAAGTAGAGTGGTCTGTTGGCCATGAGATTTTGGGTCTGGAGCCCATGATAAAGGTCTTGGTTAAAATGTAGATTGGAAGACATCAGCATGTAAATAAGGGGTGTTCATATATGACATCATCCTGGGAAAAACACGAAAACTGAGGAAAGAAAATGAGCTAGCAAAAGACTTTCTAGCAGCTGCCTCCATAAAGCCAATGCCTTGCTCTTTCCCATCACAGCTTCTTGAAACCTAAAGGCTTGGTCCCATGGCCAAAGGGCCATGATGAATTCTGAAACTCAGACTTACCAAACCAAAATCCAGTGTTATTTCCACTACTGCACTCTACCCTACATGTTATTACACAGTTCAGTGACAATGATGGTTTTGTACTGACACCTTGACCAAGTGTGTGTAATATGATGACAGCATCTAATTGCTATATTATCACTCACTTTTTAGGAAGTAATCAGGATCCATGCTTTACAAATGAGCATCCTTTCAGTTATACTTAGAGTCATGATCAATTCCTAAGACAACAAAAATACTGCAGGCTACACACCAAGGGAATTGAGAAGTTTGACTCCTTCCAGAAACACTTCCTTGGGCAATTTTTTTTTTCTTAATGATAAAATATGAAACAAAGCACGAACTGTCTACAAGGTGCCTGATTTCCAATTTTTAAAGTTCACATTTAGCTAGGGCAGCACTGACAAAAAAGGCATTTTTGTCACGGTGTCTGAATATAGTATATTCCATTGTAAGAACATGGAGCTTTTAAGTCTAGAAATAGTTTATTTCAGATGGTTTCTGTATCCTTTTTTGCAGATCTAGCTGGAAGCTTCTTGCTGAACTAAAATGTAATAAGACTGTTGATAGAAACTGTTTCACATTATCACTTACTAGCAACTATAATAGAAATACAGTTTATATTATTTAAGAAAGTATGTTAAACTGGTATATTATTTTCCAATATATGGTTTCTGAAAGACTTAAACATGCTTCTGAAAGCATGTAAACAACACACTTACTTTCTTGTGACTTCTCTTTCTCTTCTCATTTTGGTCACGTGATTTGCTTCATCTAGAGTTCAGGTATAACAAACAATTGTTGCTCACATCTAATTTTTAAAGCAAGAGCTTTTATCAAAGGTTCTGAAAAAAGCTAGTGTGCATGGAATTGATTCAGAAGTCTACCCTCTAAATCTCTGGAATTATGTCTTAAACTTGAAGACAAAATAGATTTTATCTTTTCACTATTAATGGCTTTGCAAACAATTTGAAATCCAGATCTTAGAAACTCTTTTTGTCCTCCTGAAGTTCAAACTGCACGTTAGTTCCATACTAAAGTGAACACAAAAATGATGTAAAATTATCCAGCGTTTGCAATGAGAATTCTCTAGTCTTCACACTGAGTCAGTGAGCAAAAACTGCCCCATCTAAACATTTGTATACGTCCACCACACATATAGCACCAGCTGTGACCAGCAAACTCAGACCCTGCCAGCACTGCAAGTCACCATGACCACTAATCATTACTCAGCACTTACCGTCTCCCAGGCACATCAAGTGCTTTCTACGAACTTATCATCTCATAAAAACCTCACAGAAAAAAAACGTGATTCAAAAAGATACATGCACCTCAATGTTCATACCAGAACTATTTACAGCAACCAGGACATGGAAGCAACCTAACTGCCCATCAACAGAAGAATGGATAAAGACAATGTGCTATATAGACATAATGGACTATCACTCAGCCACAGAAAGGGATAAAACTGGGTAGAGATTTGTAGAGATGTGGATGGATCTAGAGACTGTCGTACAGAGTGAAGTAAGTCAGAAAGAGAAAAACACAAATATGTGGAATCTAGAAAAATGGTGTAGATGATCTTATTTACAAAGCAGAAGCAGAGACACAAACAGAGAGAACAAAAATATGGATACCAAGGGGGAGAGGATGGATGGGAGGAATCACCACACTCTTGATACTATGTATAAAATAGGTAAGTACTGAGAACACACTGTAGCACGGGGAGCTGTACTTGATGCGCACTGGTGATCCGAATAAGAATGAAATCCAAAGGGAGGGGATATATGTATATGTATGGCTGATTCGTTTTGCTGTGTAGTAGAAACTAGCGCAACACTGTAAAGCAACTACACTCCAAAAAAATATAATTTAAGGAAAAAATTTAATGGAGATGTAGGGACAGTACACAGGGACAGAGATAGGGATACCGATTAGCAGATAAAGAAACTGAAACAAAAAGAAGTAAAATAACTTGATCTATACCATACGGCTAAAAAGTTGTGAATGCACTTCATGCCACTGAATGGTATATCGAACAGTGGTTAAAATGGTAAACTCTGTATTATGTAATATTTTACCCCCAACATCAAATATTATTTAAAAAAGAATAAATAGCCAAACTTGACTCCTCATACCAAAATAAATTCCAGGTAGACTGAAGTTTTAACAAGAAAAAGAAACAATAAAAGTACTAGAGAAAAAAAAAAATTGCAAAACTGGGATTCAGAGTCCAGGCTCCATGCTAATGGTCTTCCACAAATTGCTATTTTACAGATAAAAATTACCCAAAGTGCTATTTTAAAGAGCGCCCTGATCATCATCAAATTAAGTTTCATAATCATTCAATAGCACTGCATGGCTTGCTGGAAAATACAATGCTTTGGGCAGGTCTATCTCCTGTTGAGAAGCAAACCCCAATACAAGGTTGGAAGCCACCTTTTATAAAGCCTCAAAATCATATCAAGTTGTTGGTCGTGGAGACAGTTTCTCAGTGAGAGCATTGCAAGGGAGACTGCCAAGTGTACTTGAGAACCCACTTTTGAAACCTGTAGTTTAGGGGGAAGTGTTTGCTATGGAAAGGATGCAGAAAATAATCACACTCGTGTTTTAAGAAACCACACGCATACAGCGGAGAACAAACACAATTACAGTTTTCCAAAATACCTCAGAGTTGAAAGCTTGCAAAAAGCCTCAAAACTTGACTGCAGATCTAAAATAGAGTTCAGAGAGAGGAAGGAGGGAACAGATCCCAGTGCTGAGGTCTCCCAGTGGCCTTTGGACAGGAAGATTCCCAAACCTAGGGAGCAGAACTGGAAGGCAGACACAGAAAACCGGAGAAAACCAGAACTCCCCAAAGCTTGCAGTTTCAGAGTGAAGTTCATAAAAGTCTTCTGTAAAGAACTGCCCATCTCATTTATTTTACCATGTTTCAAATATTGAGTTAATTAGAACTTTCTCATCATTGTTCTGAGCATCATTTTAGCTGCACTTGACAAAGGAAGGAAAGTCAAAACGCCCCTCTCCCCATGCATTCAAAGCCTCAGTGCTGAGTATACTTTCCATTTGACAAACAATGTGGTCCTTTCCCACTCCCAACTTCTTAATGTACACAGGAGCCAAGCAGAGAACAAAAGAACGAGAAAACAGAACAGACTTCTGGGTGGAGCTCTCATCAAATTGTGGGGCTCCAGAGAGGCAGTATTAGACAAACAGGTCATCTTCTGATGACTGGCATGCAGGATAACACAAAATACATTTGCACAGGATTAATAAAAATAACAAGTGAGCTACGAACAGTAAAAGGCAGACATGGGCTACAGATGATGAGAAGACAGTTGTCATCACTATTGTTTTATTAAATGGGGAAAGTTGTCTTTCTGTCCTTCTAAAGGATCCTATCCTGGTGTCCTAGTTTGCAGTTCAGCTCATGGATTTTACCACAGGTTCAAAACCCACAAGAAGCTCTGCACTGTAGCCTTTGGCCCTTTATTTGTTTCCATAGTTTACCAGGAACATTGCATTACATTTCTTGAGAAAACCCAATGAGATATATTTACTTTCTGGTGTTGGGGGATATTTAATGCAGGCCATTGTCATGTTCAGAATGAATAAACATTCAAAATGTTTTGTAAACGCTGTTGTTCATTTGCTAAGCCATGTCCGACTCTTTGCGACCCCATGGACTGTAGCACGCCAGGCTCCTCTGTCCTCCGCTATCTCGCGCAGGTTGCTCATATTCATGTCCAGTGGGTCAGTGATGCTATCTAACCATCTCTTTCTCTGCCGCCCCCTTCTCCTTTTGCCTTTAATCTTTCCAGCATCAGGAAACCTGGCGTGCTGCAGTCCATGGGGTCGCAAAGAGTCAGACACGACTGAGCGGCTGAACAATAACAACCAGGCACAGCAATGGCTGCACGTTAGCAGCCCTTGGCTGCACTTGCCCCACTCTATTATGATAAACCCTGTGTTATCTATTTTATAATAAAACAGAAAGTCAGAGTATTACAATCACTTTACTTTTGTTTTTGATTTGGGGGGATTTCTTTCTTTTTTTTTTTTTTTTTGCATAAACCCACTTACAGGGGCATTCGAATCATGAAAGAAAACAAAGAAAAGCAAGGGTCACTACTGATTTTGTATTTAACACATGTGCTCTTTCCCATCCATGTCAGCACACAAAAAGGGCTAAAACTTATCTAATAAAAATTGAGTCTAACATCACACGGTTTGGCAGTCATTATCAAGGTTGCCAGGCTTAAAACGAAATTAAGTAGAAACTAACCAACAAACAAAGGAAATGACTACTTTACAACTCCGTGAATTACCCAGAAAATTTCTCAATACAAGACCGTGTACGAAGCACACTGGAAGACTATAATGACGAAAAATTATTAAAACGTAGCCTTTTGAGTTCATCGCCCATTTCCCAATTGCAATTTAACTCAATTCAATCTGTATTTAATAAAAGCTGATTCTGTGCCAGACCCTAGCCAGTAGGTCTATCAAAGCAACAGAATAGGACTTGGCACATTATGGGATGGCCCCATCTTCAGTATGACCCAATATGGCCCTTGTCAGGCTTCAGAAATTAAAACCTTCCATCTTCCATTTACAGTAGCTATCACCAATCCTTCCATCCACCTATCCACCCGTACATTACTCATCCGACAAATACTTCTGTTGCCTATGCTGTGCCCTAGGGATTTAAAGACGGAAACTCACTGTTCCTGCCCTCAGGTATTTCCAGTTCAAAGAAAATGACCTCAAAAGACAGAATGAACCGTAACAGCTTGGTGAGTTTAAAACATGTCTTGCACTGCACAGCCATGTTCATAACAGTATTGTTCACAAGAGCCAACAGGTGGAAGCAGCCCAAGTGTCCATTAACAGAGAATAAACTAAACACCGTATATGCATACAATGGAATACCATTCAGTCTTAGAGAGGAAATTCCAACACAGGTTGCAACTTGAATGAACCTTAAGGACATTGTGCTAAGTGAAAAAATCCTGACTCAGAAAGACAACTACTACGGGATTCTACTCATGAGACGTACTCAGAGTAGTCAAGTTCATAGAAACATAAAGCAGAATGGTGGCTTCCAGGGTCTGGGGAAGAGGAAAGTGGGTAGCTGGATAGTTTAATGGGTACAGAGTTTCAGATTTGTGAGACAGGAGCCCTGTGGGTGGATGTGGCCGCTCAACAACATGAATGTGCCTAATATCACTGAACTGTGTATGTTTAAAAATGGTTGAGGTAGTAAATTTAATGTATGTTTTCTCACAATTAAAAATAAAAGCACATTCCCTCATTCTAAGATACTCCTCCTATTAAGACATGGGGTCGATGTACCCCCGTCCCCTTGTGACCCCCTTGATGAATTCAGTGTGGCAGACGTCACTCTGTGTGACTTTCAAGCCAGCCAGGTTCTGCCAGGCTCTCTTGGGACACTGACTCCAGGAGACTTCATGCACCACAGAAATCTAGCTGTTCGAGGCTGCCATGTGGAGAAATGACACTGAGAAAGAGAGGTCCTAGAATCCCCAGAAGTTCCAGCCCCCATGGGTGGGACCTTGTCCGCCCCTACACCAGCCCTGCAAGCAAAAGAGCCTCTTTGGTGAGCAGCCAGCACTCTCTGACCGTGACCACGTGAGACTCTAGTCACTAACCCCCTAGGTGTGACCAGTCAACACTCTAGGTCGATGCGCAAAATAAATGATGGCTGTTGATCTAAGCTGCTGTTTTAGGGTGATCTGTTCAGAGTGGTGGAGAGCTGGGGCACAGAGGAAGCAGAGGATGTGAGAGGCATTTGAAAGCAGGCGGTCCTAACAGGGACTGAGGGAGACAGGGGCAAGGAAACACTTAAGCTTAAGTCCCACATGCACACAGGGCATCAAACAGGCAGGGAGAGGGCTGGGCATCCAGACAGGTAAAGCCAGCAGGTATGACCAGAACCCGGTCAGAACAGAGATAATGGTGAACATGAGGGTGAACAGATTGTCAAGATGACCTAGAGGCTGTTGAAGACATTGAGGGGTTCTTGGTTTTTGTTTTTCTGGCTACAAGGCATGTGGGATCTTAGCTCCCCGACCAGGGATTGAACCCATGCCCCCTGCATAGGGAGTGTGGAGTCTTAACCACTAGGCTGCCAGAGAAGTCCATTACTGAAGGCTTTTAAGTAAGGGAGTAATAGGAGGCCTTCCATAGTGGTCCAGTGGTTTACAATCCACTTTCCAATGCAGAGGACATGGGTTGAATCGCTGGTCAGCAAACTAAGGTCCCATGTGCCAAGGGGCAACTAAGCCCGTGTGCCACCACAAAGACCCAGAGCAGCCAACATGAAAATAGCAAATCTAAAAAGAAAGTAACAGGAAGAGTTTCTGTTGGAGGAAGACCACCGACTGTAATAAATCTTCCCAGTATAACATTTGACTCTACAAGTAAATGCTGTTGCAACAAAGGTTCAACTGTTTCTTGAAAAAGTAATTCACAGATTTGGAGTGGCTGTATTAAGCTCACAACTTTGAGATTTTTCCCGTCAATAATATCCCTAGGTCACTCCAAAGGTGTTAGTAGTGTTTTCCATTCTTTTTTCCTTCATGCCTCAGGCTAAAACAGATTGTGCCCCCAAGATAAGCAGCAGAATTCTAACTTTGCAAGGAATTCCCCGCCCCCCACCCTCCCAGTCCTGCACCTGTTCTGGGACTACTCACAGCAGAATCCCTTCAGGCTCCACCGATTCCCTGCAAGACTTTCCAACTCTGTGGATCTCCTGATATCCAAACCATTTTAAGAGGCAGTTGTGTCCTCTTACCAAGGAAAAAATGAAAAATTCCATTGAAAATGGAAATGTATCAGCTGCAACAGCTCAGGTCTTAGTGACCAGGGATGGGCTAGGAATGGGGAGAAACTGAGGGACTGCCAAGGGGAGGTCATTCTGAACCTCAGTTTGGTGGATCCTGGCGGCTTTCTCAAAGTGCTTTCCTTAATGAGATGTAGAATACATCCATCCTCAAACTCCACAGCAGTCAAACCCAACACCAGAGAGCAAAAACGAACGAAAGCAGCTCTTACAATGGTGTGCTCTATTTTGCTCACACAGATTATCTTATAATCTTACATAAACTCAGCCTGCAGAAAATGCATTGCAAGTTAAAAACAGAATCATGGTTGCATTAATTATTCTTGGAGTCAAGGAAAGGGGGTGGGGCAGCAGAAGGGAAAAGAATGATCAAATTGGCACAATCACTAATGGAAGATGATGGGATTAATTAAACATATCCCTGGAGAAAAAGGCTGACTTTGAACAACAAAAGGAGTCACCCTCCAAGGATGAAGTAGATTTTTATAAAGGAAGCTAGAGATTGGACACTTTGCCTTTCTGGTACTAAAAAGCTATCACTTTATAAACATTTTGAAAGGCTCTTAATCATGTATTTGTGGCTTTCCTTATCCAGAAGATTTGCCTTCTCCTCATCACTATCCTTTTATTAAATATTTGCTTTCTCCCACCACTAACCACCTTTATGCCAAAGCCCCTACTTAGTCAGGACATTCTGAATAACTGTAAGCATTACCCTTCCCCAAGAGTATACATTATTATCATTATTAGGTCCCAGAAATTGCTCCCAAGATGAGGCAGGATTGCACGAAACACACCAGATGACAGGTCCCCAGCTCACACAGAATCTGCAGCCCTTCACCAGCTGCTCTCGGTGAAAGCAGAATATAAAGCCCCCTCTAAAATCTCATGCTCAGTTTCAATGGATGCAAATGACAGACCGGCATCTTTTAACTATACTGAGAGCTTCCAGCCTCGCTTTCTCTGGGACACGTGCCAGGGGGATCAGCTATGACACCCTGGGTCTCTCTCCAAACTCTGTTTTCCCAAAAGGCTTCAGCTCAGTAAGCAGTACAACACAACAAAGCTGCTTCACTGAAATTACTAATTGCAAACTTTTTTTTTTAACAGAAATGAAAGGAAGTGGTAAAGGATCTTGACAGAAATGCCAGCTTTACCATGGCGCTCTTGAACATGGCTGGAAATCTCTGCAGGCTGTCTGGTTGTTCAAATTCGGAAGTACATTTTCTTAGCTTAATTCATAGCATAAATTAATTTAAACAAATTAACAACTTGAGAATTTTTATTTCCCTTTCATGTGACAGGTTGTCTGGTTCTTTGACAGTTCCCCTGGGGTTTATGAAAAATCAGCATTGCCTGAGTGGTGTACTCATAGGACATCTCCCAGGACGAAGCTTCCATGGCAGCATGAAACCAGTGTGGACTCTTCATTGATCCTGGGAAAATGATCCACTTACAAGGGTTCTGCAAGTTGGTGCCGCTGCTAGAGACACTGGCAGGGTTTGCACTGATTTTTAATGAGCTTCTGCAGGCAAAATACTTGCAGATGCTTGTCTGTTAAGAAAGATGCAAATCACACCCACCCAAGCTGAAGAGAATGTAAATCTATTTAATGGTTGAGATTATACACCCTTGGATGGTTTACGTCCTTTGGAGGGCTCCAGTGTCACTGAGTTGGTTAATGATACACTCTCTTATGGAGAAGGCAATGGCAACCCACTCCAGTATTCTTGCCTGGAGAGTCCCATGGCCAGAGGAGCCTGGTAGGCTACAGTCCATGGGGTTACAAAGAGTCAGACACAACTGAGCAACTAACACACACACACACTCTCTTAACCAAGCAAATGGTTGGCCATCTAAAATTCAATCAACACAGAAGATACAGGATACCCTACCTTGGGAAGAATCATAGAAATGAAAGTGTGATTATTTAGATTTCAGTGTTTTAAAGTTCTTTATTTCACAAAAGTGTCACCTCTTTGTTTTACTTATTTTTTTTTGTAGAGTGTTTACTTTTATTTTGGCTGCACGCCATGCAGGATCTTAGTTCCCCGACCAGGGATCAAACTCGTGGCCCTGCATTGGGAGCACAGAGTCTTAACCACTGTATCACCAGGGAAATTCCCATCACAGGGCTTCTTTAAGTGGAAACTTCTGTTAGCACATTCCATTTAATTCAATTTACTCAGGACTGATCAATACACAACATTGCATGGAAATTTCTATTACCTAAGGAAGAATAATGCAACATTTGTTTTACGTTTCAAGTCCAAAGTCTGGAACACAAGTAAAATAAGCCTGCATCTTATCCATCTTCTAAACCCTTCCAGCTTCTAAGAGCATAAAGAAGTAAAGTGAAATGAAAGTCGCTCAGTCATGTCCGACTTTTTGGCGACCCCATGGACTTATAGTCTGCCAGGCTCCTCTGTCCATGGGATTTTCCCAGCAAGAATACTGGAGTGGGTTGCCATTTCCTTCTCCAGGTATAGAGAAGGGATTAGATGAAGTTTGGCAGGATTCATGAATGCAAACTTCTCAAAGCAACACTCCCATCCAGTTGATGAGTTCTCTATTTTACCATCAGAAGACACTGTAAAAAATATCAATTGTTTAAAAAATATTATCCTTTTTGTGACCCTGAGGGATGGGATGGGGAGGGAGGTGGGAGGGAGGTTCAGGATGGGGGACACATGTACACCCCTGGCTGATTCATGTCAACATATGGCAAAACCACTACAATACTGTAAAGTAATTAGCCTCCAATTAAAATAAATTAATTGACTTTAAAAATATTATCCTTTTTTGATTATAAAGTGGTAACTAACTCCCTATATTCCCTTACTATACTAGGCTTTCTATAACTTTATAATATGAAGGGTATTATAATATCAAACTTACTGTATACATCTAATATAAGATTTATCTTTATTGTATACATCTAATATAAGATTTATCTTTTCCTGAGAAATTTAGTTAGAGCGATGGGAAGTAAGTACTGCAGAGCTCCATCAGTGCTCACCCAGACTTTGCCAGAAGTCTTACCCCAACCTCTCCCCGCATCTAACGCCATGAGAATTAACTTACGAGGCCGCACATGGAAGCCTATCACTCTCCTGCTCAATAACCTTTTATGGTTTCCTACTTTGGCTTCCAAACCGAAGTCAAAATTTGTTGTCCGAACTTGTCTGTTTGGCATTCACCCACCTACGCTCAGAGCTGACCTCTGGAGAGTCAGCTTAGCCGCCATTCACTCAACATGCATGGCTGGAAATGGGGTGAGCACAGCCCTGGCCCTGAAGCCACTTGGGGCTAAGTGGGAAAAGGGCAGATGCAGAGACCACACCGTACCTGCAGTGCACCTCCCACAGGCTGGCAAATGCCATCTGGCAGGTGGAGAAATATCTGATTGACTGCACTTACCCTGGAAGACCTTCTGTCTAGGCTGAGGAGGCGGGGTGAAAAAGCTCACAAGAAATCGTGCTCACAAGTAGCTCTACTCTAATGACCCCCCAAATCTCTTGGGTTCTGAGGTGCAGAGCATGAAGAGGAAGGTCTAGGGGAGAAGCAAGGAGCATGTGTGGGTATGGCTGACCAGGACACAGAACCTGTTCTCAGAGCCCACGACGCCAGAAGCAGTTCCCCTTAAATGCAGTCAGAACCCAGTGAATCATACATTTCCTACAGAAGCCAGGAAAGACGGTAAGTTTCCCCACAACATTTCAGCATGTGATATAAAGTAAGGGGCTTCCCTGATGGCTCTGTGGTAAGGAATCTGCCTGCCAATGCAGGAGACACAAGTTCAATCCCTGATCCAGAAACATCCCACGTGCTAGGGAGCAACAAAGCCAGTCCACCGCAACTACTGAGTCTGTGCTCAAGGGCCCAGAGACCACAACTACTGAGCCCAAGCACCCTGGAGACTGCGCTTTGCAGCAAGAGAAACCACCACAATGAGAAGCCTGTGCGCCCCAACTAGAGAGTAGCCCCTGCTCGCCACAACTACAGAAAAGCCTGCACAGCAATGAAGACCCAGCACGTCAAAAATAAATAAAAATTATCATCAGCTAATGATTTACTCAATATCCCTGTAAAATGGGGGGGGGGGGGCGTGCAAATTGAGTATAGTCATAAATAAAAGTTAAATAGGAGGCATGGAAATGTCCAAGTACAACACTGCTATATTCAAAATGGATAACCAACAAGGACCTATCGTACAGCACGTGGAACTCTACTCAGTCTTGTGTGTCAGCCTGGATGGGAGCAGGGTTTGGGAGAGAATGGATTCATGTATATGTATGACTGAGTCCCCTCCCTGTTCACCTGAAACTATCACAACATCGTTAATTGGCATTGGCCATATCCCAACACAAAATAAAAAATTTAAAGTTTGAAAGAGAAAAGAACTTTCCAATTCCAAAGGCAAAATTAGGCAAAAAGTAAGTTTCCGTGGCCTTCCCTTGGTGGCTCACATGGCAAAGAATCTACCTGCCATGCAGGAAACCTGGGGCCACCTGATGGGAAGAGCTGACTCCTCGGAAAAGACCCTGATGCTGGGAAAGGTTGACGGCAGGAGGAGAAGGGGACGACAGAGGATGAGATGGTTGGATGGCATCAACGACTCGATGGATATGAGTTTGAGCAAGCTCCGGGAGATGGTGAAGGACAGGGAAGCCAGGCGGTCACAAAGAGTTGGACACAACTGAGCAACCAAACAACAGCAACAAGTCCCTGTAGACTTCAGCAACACAACTCATCATTGTTCTAGAAAAATATGGCAGATTATCCACAGATCACTTCCCTGCTACACAGCTCCACACCTGATGAGTTACCTGAGCAAGCCTCCTGTAATGATTACAACCCTGTCCTTGGAGTCCCACACCTGTTTCTACTGGAGAATACTACAGACTCACAATTTACTCTATATTTGTCATTTTATCCCTCAGGAGTTAACTGAATATAAATGCATACACCATAAAAGAGTGAACACAGCATGTCATCATTAGTGTAAAAACAGGAAAAAAATAATAACAACCTTTCCTATTTGTTGGTACCTAAGTAAGGATATACAAGAATGTGGTAACCCGGTTGCCTGGAAGGAGGTGAACTGGGTGGCTGGAGATAGATCTGGTGAGGCGTTTGCACTCTGTACCTCTTTGTATCTGTCAAAACTGAAAATGTGGAAATGAATCACTCAATTCAAATAGTTTACCAACCCAACACAGACACCAAAATTGCATGATCTCCATTCATAATTTAAATTGTTATTGAACCAAAAGGAAATTAAATGTACTCTTCCTCTTAAAAATATATTTCATTTAATATTGAAAGAAATAAAATGCAATTCTAGCATTCTGGAAAATGTGTTACAAGCAGTAATACCAGGCCTGAGTGTGTGGGTATAGAATTTAGGAAATGTTTCAACATAAGGATCTATTTTAGCTAAAATTCTCAACACATGAAATCCACAAGGCGCACAATTTGCTCCAGCTTCCAAAGGAAAAATGGTAGTAAAACTCATGCCAATCCAACAGCCTCTGCATCCAAATGTTCGCCTTCCTTTCTTCTGACTTCAAACACCAAGCTTTTTGTGTGTCATCTTTTTTTTTTTAAGAATAAAAATTACCCCAAGGATGGTTTCCATACTGAGGTATCTTCTTTTCTATAACATTACCATCTCCTTGCCTCTGTCTTTGAAACCAGGGCCCTCATTTTAAGCCTGTCTGGCTGAATAATTCATTTCTTAATTAATTCTCTGGTAATGCTTGGTCACTGCTTCAAACCCAACTTCTTAAACTAAAAGCAGTCAGAAGAAAATATTTTAAATGGATACTGAGGACATGAAGCTAAAAATCCCAAGAATACAGTAAGATTTTCCTAAACATCTTTGTAAAGATGTTAACATCTTTACAAACACCCTAACCCTAATTTTTTTTTGGCAGTGAAGCACCATCCATATAACAGTTATTATTTCACCTAATAACAATGCACTAAAACTAACAAAACCCACACAGGGAGAACACGACAGAGGAAGATCCACAGAGGCAGTGAGTTTCTACATGGATACTAGGAGAATTCAACTCTGCACCTCCTCATGGCCAAAACTAAAATTAAAAAAGCAAAAACAAGCATGACTGATGAAATAGGAAATGAACAGTTACAAGGGGGAAAACCCTATAGTATTCAGGGTACGCTAAGATTTGTTGTTGTTTTGTTTTTGATTAAATGTAGGCTTTGAAGAAATGCCCAGTGAGACGTTCCCGAAAGGCTGCTGTAGTCTCATATCCCATGTCCTCAACATCATCTCCACCACAAATGCAGAAGACACTTCTATACTTAGGATTTGGGGCAGCAATTTTTCTTTATTCTTGTAAGTTTAGGGAAAAATATCAAAGCAAAATTCAGTGCAGCCAATACAAGAGAATAATTTTCCTACGCACCAGGCTCTGCTAAAATTCGAAGTAGCTGTAATTTGGGCTTCGTCATTGCTCAGTGGTAAATAATCTGCCTGCAATGAAGGAACCGGAGGACACGCAGATTCGATCCCTGTGTCAGGAAGATCCCCTGGAGGAGGGCATGACAACCCACTCCAGTATTCTTGTCTGAAGAATCTTATGGACAGAGGAGTCTGGGGTCACAAAGTGTCAGACACGACTGAAGTGACTTGGCACACACGTAATTTTAGTAGAGGAACACTCATATACACGGCCTATAGGATACACTGAGGGTGTCACTAGCAGGGTATAAAGCTTCCAGAAGAGAGGGGCTATGTCTGATTTATCTTTGTGTCCAACTAGCTCCATAGACTCTCAAAAATACTTAATGAATATCAAATGAGGGGGATTTCCCTGGTGGTCCAGTAGCCAAGACTCCACCCTCCCAATGCAGGGAGCCCAGGTTAGATACCTGGCCAGTGAACTAGATCCCACATGCTGCAACTAAGACCCACTGCAGCCAAATATTTATTTATTATTAAATAATAATTATTTATTATTAAATAAATATTTTAAAAATATCATATGATCTCACTTCTATGTGGAATCTAAAAAATAAGATACAAATGAACGTACTTACAAAGCGGAAACAGACTCACAGACACAGAAAACACAATTATGGTAATCAAAGGGAAAAGGGGGAAGAGGTAAATTAGGAGTTTGAGATTATCACGCGCGCGTGCTAAGTCGCTTCAGTCCTTTCCGACTCTTTGCGACCCCATGGACTGTAGCTCACCAGGCCCTTCTGTCCATGGGATTCTCTAGGCAAGAAAACTGGAGTGGGTCACCATGCCTTCCTCCAGGGGATCTTCCCCACCCAGGTCTCTTATGTCTCCTGCACTGGCAGGCGTGCTCTTTACCACTGGCGCCACCTGGGAAGCCCTGAGATTAACATACACTATTATATATAAAATAGATTAACAACAAGACCCTACTGTATGGCACAGGGAACTACATGCAGTATCTTGTATAATGGAAAAGAATATAAAAAAAGTGTGTGTGTGGGGGTGGGTGTGTGTACAAAACTGAGTCACTTTGCTGTATATTTGAAGCTAACATAACACTGTAAATTGACTATACTTCAATAATTTTTTTTATCTAAAAAATGAAAGAATAAGTGAATAGACCAATATGATGTGAGGAAATCACATCTTTTTGCCACTTTATTCATTTTTTTAGTTGAAGGATAATTGCTTTACAGAATTTTGTGGTTTTCTGTCATACATCAACTAGAATCAGCCACAGGTACACCCATGCCCCCTCCCTCCTGAGCCTCCCTCCCACCTCCCGCCCCATCCCACCCTTCTAGATTGTCACAGAGCCCCTGTTTGAGTTCCCTGAGTCATACAGCAAATTCCCATGGGCTATCTGCTTTACATATGGCATTGTAAACGTCCATGTTACTCTCTCCACACATCTCACCGTCTCCTCCCCTCTCCCCATGTCTGTAAGTCTGTTCTCTATGTCTGTTTCTCCATTGCTGCCCTGAAGAAAATGACAACTTATCAGGTTGGGAAAAAAAAAAAAATCTCTGGGGCCCATCTCGGAGGAGAGCTTTTATCTTCTTTAAGGAACTTTCTTAAAATGATCAATTTCTAAAGAGAATCTGAGTAAATAAGTCTAAGACAGTAAGACCACCTAACTGCAACAGAGAGCAGGCTTGAAGTCTGCCTTTTAAAGAGAAGGGTTAGGCACACCTAAGACTATGGAGCCTTTGGGGAACCTGACGTGCAGACTGGCCCTGCTAGGACCCTGCCCCTGCCACAGGCGGCCCCTCTCGGCCTCCCCAGCCACACAGGAATGCAGCTCAGATGACCCTTTGTGACTTCCTGCTTCAAATGTGTGAGCTCCAGCTCAGAAACACAGTGTTGGAGGCGATCACACAGAGGAGCCAACATCCTGACTTCAGAGAAGGAAGCACGGAGGCTCGGACAAACGAACCGGCTTGCCCACGCAGCTAGCAGGTCACTGGTCCCGGGGTGAGAACCAAGTTCTCCTGGCCTGGGGTCCAAAGTTGTGTCTAAATTCGCCACAGTCCTCTGCCTGAGAGGATGACCCCTTGACTTCTCATCCAAAGCATTCAAGTGTTAATACAAACAACCCCAAAGACATCTGCCCTCACCCAGAAGCCCGCCTGGAAAGCTGTTCACCTGACACAGACCTTCTGACCATTTCGTGATACCACCTCTGAAAAACATGTATAAAAAAAGAAATTTCAGATCACTTACTCTCACAACAGAAAAGGAGATTTATTCTGGGGTATTAAAAAAAAAAAAATGACCACAAGTCTGTTCTCTACATCTGCATCTCCATTCCCTCCCTGCAAGTAGGTTTATCAGCACCATTTTTCTAGACTCCATATAAGCTTTAATATATGATATTTGTTTTTCTCTTCCTGACTTATTTCACCCTGTATGACAGGCCTCAGGTTCATCTACCTCACTACCGTTGACTCAAATTTGTTCCTTTTTACGGCTGAGACAAATGGAGGAAGCAGCATTGACATACATACATTATCGTGTATAAAACAGATAGCTGGTGGGAAGTTGCTCTATGGTACAGCGAGCTCAGCTCCAGCTCTGTGATGACCTAGAAGGGTGGGGTGGGGGAGGGAAGGGAGGCGGGCTAAAGAGGCAGGGGATGTATGTATAATTATGGTTGTTTCACGTTGCTGTTCAGCAGAAACCAACACAACATTGTAAAGCGATTTTCCTCCAGTTAATAAAATAAATTAAAAAACGATAGTTCACTTCTGGTTTTCAATACAGTGCCACTTAAAGTTCTCTGGGAGGAACCTGGAAGTGACTTAAGAAGCTACGCTTACTTTCATTTTTAGAAGCTCACTAAATATTGATAAACACCAGCCCCTCCCAACATGCTCCCGCACCGCATTCTCCGTTATTTTTTTACAGGCCGGGCTTACCACCAAGGACGGGGGGTGGAAGGACGCCGTCATCTTAAGGGCAGAGGCAATGCTGCCTCTCAGACCGTGGTTCTGTTCTAAGCTCATTTTGAAGGCAAACAAATTATTTTTATGGAACCGTAGCATAAAACTTAGTTTATAGGGCTCCGTTTCTGTCTGGTGCCATTTACTTTCCAGTTTTATTTGGAAGTTGGTCTTGAGCCCAGGTAGACTCTGGGAAGAGAAACTACTGTCATACAAGGTCCAGTATTGTTCCAATTGGCTAAATAAAGCCAGTTTCCTTATCTGCAAAACTGAAACTCACTCCAGGATATTTTTCTTTTCCCAACACACAATTCCTCTGCCAAATGCATTACCACAACTGAATTCTAAGTCTCTTGTTTACATTTCCAAGAAACGATGTTTAATTACTCCAGGAGAGAAATATGAGGGAGCTACTCAAATTGTTCACAAACCGTTAGGACTAGGGCTGCCTCACAGGAGGTGCAACAGAGAGGAAAGGCAGCAAAGAGACCAGTATTTGGTGTGCTTCATCTAATAGGTTCTTCTCACTAGCATTCAAAGCAGAAGGCTTCCATCAAACTGTTAGTAATAATGAATTCATTTTTAAGACAGTCCACACAGACTACCATAGTTGGGCATGTCTGTACACATCAGAAATACTTGTAGAAAATACAGCTGAAAAATATTCAATCTTGGGGACCAAAATGTTCCTGAAACTCTTGTGCCTAAAGCCCCTTTTGTTCTTGGAAAATAATAGGACAAAAGCCAGTCTCCATACATACCCACAAGGAAGGCCTGGATGAAGGAATAGGTGGAAGTTGAAAGCTGGATTTTAAAACGGCAAAAATTGCTAGAGGTGTATTCGAGGCCACTTAGCCATGGAAGAAACATTTCTAAGAGCAAGAACCAAATCATCAGTAGTGATAACTCGGGTTCATTGCTATGCAATGAACTCATCAGTGTGGACAAGAAACCAGTCGTAGCCCTGAAGAGAATGGCACCCTCAAAATTAAATGTATAAGGAGGTGGGGCAATGGAATGAGGTCAGAGTCCCAGGTGCCCAAATGTCAGACGGTGATTCCCAAATGGTTTCTTACAGTATCATTCAACTCCAACAGGATTTTCTGAGTCACTGTCGTCTCTTCCTGGGACAGAATGTTTTGAAATTGCACTGATAAACAATAGAGGAAGTTCTCCTTACATCATTACTCATCTTGAATGTCATAATGCCTTTCATCTAAGTGTGGCAGGGAAAGTTGACACAATAATACACAGGGGAGTTGAAATAAGAAGAATCCACAAGATCCCCTGGAGGAGGGCATGGCAACCCACTCCAGTATTCTTGCCTGGAGAATCCCATGGACAGAGAAGCCTGGCAGGCTACAGTCCATAGGGTTGCAAAGTGGCGGACATGACGGAAGCAACTTAGCATGCACTGACTATTCCTTTTCAAGGGAAAAAATGAACAAAGCTGTCAACCAGAATACATAATTCAGGGTAAAATTTTAGATGTCATTGAGAAATAGCATTTACCACCAGAGGTCAGATTTTATCAAGACGCTTTTTTAAATGTTTTCTCCACTGCGCATCTTTTTCCCTCTAAGAACATTTGGTTATTTAGCCTTTTACGAATTCAGCATTGCTTTTTTTAAAACATATTTTCCTTATGTGGATTTGTTTGGCAGATGTTTATGACTTTACTTTTATGATTTGTTCACAGATCATCTTTAAGCTCTTTTCATATTCTGCCCTCTAGTCTTTATCAGCTTCATCTCTCTGGAACCAGAAAAAGCTTCCCAGAATTCAGTGACCAACAACCATCACACTATGTTATCTCAAAGGTGTCATTAATGAAGTCAGTGTCAAGAGCTTAAAACACATACAACCTGGTTTACCTAAGAAAGTGTTGATGAAGCAAAACAACCCACTAATGTTTTCACGCTGCAATAAAAGTGTGCTTGGCCCAAACCACTTCAAAAGCCTAAGAGTGGGAGGTAGGAATTCAGAGGACATTGAGGAACATTTCAGAGTTGACTGATGAATTCTGTGGTCACCTTACTTACGCTGTGTCAATTCGAATGCTTTCAGCTACAAGTTACAAACCCATTTCAAGGGCTTAAGCCATGTCCCTACCCCAGACCAGTAAACGAGAATCTCCTTGGGCAGAGCCCAAACATCTGTATTTAAAGCTCCCAGAGCGATTCTAATGAACAGGGTTGAGCAATGAAAGCTCTGGCCAGTCATGTTTCAGCCCTCAGGTCTCACACCACCTGCCTAAAGAGCATAGAGGGTAGAGGTCTGAACAAAGTTGGCATTTTATTATCAAGAAAGAAATGATGGGGGTGGGGGAAGAGACGGCTTATAGGGAAGGAGCAGAGAGTGGTAGGTAAAAATTTAGGGGGCTTCCCTGGTGGTTCAGTGGTAAAGAGTCTGCCTGCCAATGCAGGAGACATGGGTTCGATCCCCGATCCGAGAAGATCCCATATGCCGCGGAGTGACTAAGCCCGTGCGCCACAACTGCTGAGCCTGCACTCTAGAGCCCGGGAGCCATAGCTAGTAAGCCCAAGCCAAAACTACCGCAGGCTACACACCCTACAGGCTGCGCTCCCCAATAAAAGAAGCCACCACAATGAGAAGCCCACACACCATACAACTAGAGTAGCCCCTCTTGCCGCAACCAGAGAAAATAAATAAATAATAAAAAAATGTAGAGGTTCATGTGTTTTTTTTTTCCCCCAAGCATACAGAAAATCTGACAACATGTATTATGTCGATCTGAAATACTAATGCATGAACAACAGGTTTCTGCAGCTTTTCAATGGCTTTTAATTACTACCTTATCCATCAATGTACATACATGTATATGCACTTAACCAGAAAAGGTTAAGATTACTTAAGCATTATACTGTATGATTTCAATAGGTCAAAATGAAAATGGCTTCCTTATATTATGATTCTTCATAATTGAACAAGTGCATAAATAGCAAATTACATTGCCTTGGAAATGAGTAGGAAATACTGGTTTTCACCAACTTGTATGATACACCAACGTATATATACTCTTAACCAGGCACCTTGAAATTACTTAGCCATTGCAATCTATGATAGGTAAAAATGAACTTTTTTCTTCCTTAAATTGCTGTTCTTAACTGACCAAATAAACAAACAACAAATATATAGCCTTAAAGGTGAATAAGGAAATAGCTTTATTCTTCAAAACAATATTGTAGTGTTTCTTAGAAATCATCTGCTTATCTAGGAAGCCATGCATAAGGAGTAGAGAATTTTCCTTTTTCTCTGATCTTGCTTTGAAAACACAAAACTAAACCTACTTAAAACAAACAGTTCCAACATGCTAGCCTATTTTCTCCAAAAAAACTCAAAGGTTAAAAACAGAGTGGTTCTTGGAGTGATCTGCCTGGTTTCTGGCAGAGTTGGTGCTTCAGAATCAACACATACAGACCCATCTCTCTCTTATGTGGTGAGAGTTTCAACAAAACCGTGGGCTCTTTTTATGAACTAACACATAGAGCCCAATTTTGTAACAGATCCAATTCCAAAGCATTACGGTGTGTCAAGCAACTTCTTTCTTATACAACTTAAAGCTACAGGATAGAAACATAATGTTGTTGTATGTCAATTATACCTCAATAGAAATAAATTAAAACACTTTTAAAAAGAAGAGCAAATTATAAACCAATGAAGCTGTGCTTTATTAAATAAAAGGCTCTCTCTTGAAATTTTTAATTAAAAAAATATTTTAAGAAGTGAAAATAAAACCCTACAAGATAGAAACAACTGTTCATAATTATTCGACTCATTAATGTGTTCATACCTTTATGCTATGCTTAGTGGCTCAGTTGTATCCGACTCTTTGCGACCTCATGGACTGTAGCCCACCAGAATCCATTGTTCATGGGGATTCTCCAGGCAAGAATACTGGCGTGGGTTGCCATGCCCTCCTCCAGGGGATCTTCCCGACCCAGGGATCGAACCCAGGTCTCCCACATTGCAGGCGGATTCTTTACTGTCTGAGCCACCAAGGAAGCCCAAGAATACTGGAGAGGGTAACCTATCCCTTCTCTAGGGGATCTTCCCGACCCAGGAATGTAACCAATGTCTCCTCTGAATTGCAGGCAGATTCTTTACCAGCTAAACTACCAGGGAAGCCCTGCTCATACCTTTATAAACATGTATATAAAACACACACATTTTTTTAATTTATTTTTTAATTGAAGGATAATTGCTTTAAAGAATGTTATTGTTTTCTGTCAAACCTCAACATGAATCAGCCATAGGTACATATATATTCCCTCCCTCTTGAACCTCCCTCCCATCGCCCTCCCCATCCCACCCTTCTAGATTGATAAAGAGCCCCTGTTTGAGTTTCCTGAGCCATACAGCAAATTCCCATTGGCTATCTATTTTACATATGGTAATGTAAGTTTCCATGTTACTCTCTCCACACATCTCACCATCTCCTGCCCTCTCCCCATGTTCATAAGTATGTTCTCTATGTCCATTTCTCCATTGCTGCCCTGCAAATAAGTTCTTCGGTACCATCTTTCTAGATTCCATATATATGAGTTAGTATACAATATTTATCTCTCTCTTTCTGACTTACTTCACTCTGTATAATAGGCTCTAGAAAAATACACATTTTTAATGAAGGAATTCACTTCAAAAAGCAGGGAACATAAAAGCTATTTCTTAACAGACTTATGGTAGCTTGATAAACCAAACAGGATTTCGAAAGGAGGAAATGGCAACCCACTCTCTCCCCGGAAAACAGCCAAAGGCAGGCTACTGAATGGGGTCAAAAAGGGAGACTGAGCACATTAGTCTAAATGGGTGCTTTGCAGTAAGGCCCTTGGAGGACCCACATGGGCATTCGGAGACTGGAGGTCTACTTCATTAGGTGACAGCTGTAAAGCTGGCTCTGAGAGGCAAAGCCAACAGAGGGCAGTGGGTCCACGGCAGCCTGGATGGGAGGAGAGTATGGGGGGAGGTGGGTATCTATAGTGTATATCTATGGCTGAGTCAAAAATAACAACACAATGATACAGTCTGAAAGAGGCAGAATAAATCAGCTATTACCCTAGGAAGCATGCCTTTGAACATGAAACAATGGGGGAAAAAAAAGTGAATACAGCAAAGTGTTAAAAACAACATTTAAATGATTAAGTTTTACAGCTGTCCCAAGGAGGGGATCATTTTGGATTGCCATTTCAAACTCCCTCCCAAATAAATCCATACCAGGATTTAAAGTAAAGCCTAAGAGGTGAGCATGCCACTTCCTCCTCTTTCGTATTTTGTTTGATGTGACTGTGGAGCCAGTGAACAGTACAAGGTCTAACTGGCAGCCGTGAAAGAGAGGGGAAAAGAAATGGACATCTTGTCAAATTGACTCCTGGACATTCTGACAACCACAGCTCACAAAATGTCACCTTTTCTCCTTTCTTCACTCGACTTTATTTGAATATTGTCCATCACCCCCTAAAGTACGAGCTCCGTGAGACAGGGACCACCGCGGTGGTATTCAACACGTAATAAGCGTAGTTCCCAGCAGAGAATCCTCCACCCAGTGGGTGTTCACTAAGTCTCTCTGGTTGAATGAATTAATTGGCTACTTGGTGAGTTCATCTAAGACCTCTTTTCATTCTGAAATTCTAAAACTCTCTATGAGACCTTCCTTACAGAACGCTTTCACCTTCAAATAAAAGAGAAAAGATCAGCAGCTGAGTGTTTATAAAAATACATGACTTTTTCCCCTTGTTAAACTCTTGTTGCAGCTTTCTCAAGATGCAGTTTTTAATCTTAAAGATTACTTATGAATAGCAAGGGGACACAACTGGTATGAAAATGGGGAAAAATGATGTCCAGGTGTTGTCGGGAAAACCACCCCTCTCTAAGGATGGAGAGTGTAGTTGTCTTGTTTAAAGCAACAGACCTAGACCTCCAGTTCAGAACAACATCAAGATACAGGGAGGGCTTCCTTGCTGGCTCAGTGGTTAAGAATCCACCTACCAATGCAGAGGACACAGGTTCAATCCCTGGTCCGGGAAGTTCTCATATGCTGCAGAGCAACTAAGCCCGTGCGCCACAACTTTGAACCTGTGCTCTAGAGCCGGGAGCCACAGCAAGAGACGCCACCGCAGTGAGAAGCCCTCACACTGCAACTAGAGAATAGCTCTCACTCACTGCAACAGAGAAAGCCTGCATGAATCAACAGTGACCCAGCACAGCCAGAAATTTTAAAAAAGAAATAAATCTTTTCTAAAAAAGAAAGATAGAAAGAAAGAAATGAGGACAGACACACAGACTTCATGCCTTATGCTCATGCCCAAGTGTGGGGCATGTAACCAAATGGCCAACCTCGGCAGACAAAATAGGGCTCAGTGCCCTCTCTATGCAGAAATCATCGACCTGTTTTAAATTATGGTGACAAGGTAAAGGTCATAAACAACTAACCTGAAGTCAGTGCGGCTTGATGGACACTAAGAAACCATAGGGAAGAGGCTGCTTCTCCCTGGTTCACTCAAGAGGGTTACGTGGCTGGGATCACACAACTACATGCTACACCATTCCTTTCCGTGGGATGAGTGAGTGACGGGGACACCAAGTTCAAAAGAGAGAAGGACACTGCATTCTGTCCATCTTGTCAGAAGACATATGTATTCGAACTGTGGTACTGGAGAAGACTCTTGAGAGTCCCTTAGACAACAAGGAGATCAAATCAGTCAATCCTAAAGGAAATCAACCCTAAATAGTCATTGGAAGGACTGATGCTGAAGCTGAAGCTCCAATACTTTAGCCACCTGATGCAAAGAGCCGACTCACTGGAAAAGACCCTGATGTTGGGAAAGATTGAGGGCAGGAGGAGATGGGGGCAACAGAGGATGAGATGGTTGGATGTCATCACTGACTCAATGGACACAAGTTTGAGCAAACTGAGGGAGAGAGTGAAGGACAGAGAAGCCTGGCATGCTGCAGTCGGTCCATGGGGTCGCAAAGAGTCAGACAGGACTTATCAACTGAACAACAACAACATACAATGTGTAGTACCTTCTCAAAGAACTTAAATCACTAGACCATAACTTCACGAATTACCAATTGTGATAGGTTACAGGAAAAACTAATCTGCCCTTAAAAATCTACTGCATACAGGGAATTCCCTGGAGGTCCAGTGGTTAAGACTTCCCCTTCCAATGCAGGAAAAGCAGGTTCAGTCCCTGGGTTCAATCTGGAGAGCTAAGATCCCACATACCTCTGGGCCAAAAAAACCAAAAAAACATAAAACAGAAGGACTATTGTAACAAATTTAATAAAGGATCAGGAAACAAACCAACTCAGAGTAAGAACTAATTGTCCACTGGGTCCCACATTCTGGCAACGTTGGGAAAGCATCTGTGGTCTATGACCCCCCTCTTCACAAATCCCTGACTTCTTCAATGCCCCACATGGTCAGAGTATATCCACCAGCAACTCCCAGAAAGTAACTCATCACCTTCCACTCTGACTATAAAACTAGTGCCTCATATCTTGACTACCCCAGAAGCACAGAAGAGGCCCTGCCTTTAGCTCTGCTTCACAACTAACTAGTAGCTGGACTTCCCTGGTAGTCCAGGGGGGGCCCGTGTTCAATCCCTAGTCAGGGAACTAGACCACACAAGCGGAAAAATAAACAGGCATAGTAAAAAAAAAAATAAGCAGTAGCCTTCTCCCACAGCCAAAGTTCTTCATTACAAAGGGAACCCCACCTCTCTGAGAACCCCAGGCCTTTGAGCCCTTTCCCGCCCTACCCCTCACTTGCACAGAAATTGCTCACCTGGTTGGCAGACAAGAAATGACAATCATTTTCCTAAGGCATCTGAGGACATTGCATAACATACTTTAAATGATACTGATTAAAGTGTTTAACATGCCAAACATCATTTAAATGTTTGTGTGGAGAGCAGATATTTTACAGGGGAAGGGTTGGGTTACTTCTGACAGAAAATGCCTAATGCTGACAGCGTACATGAAAGGTTTGGGGTTTGGGTCTTTCCTTTACCAGAGCGTCTTTCAGAATCTGGGCAGCATCTGCACAATGGAGGCATTCAGCCATTAAAGTTAATTGAAACATACGTTCTTTCTCTCAGTCATTTCCTCTAAAGTGTGTGTCTGTGTGTGTGTGTGAGAGAGAGAGAAAGAAAGAAAGAGTGTGTGTGTTGCTGCAGAGCATGCGAGGGAGTTTGTGTGAGAGCTCTTCCTTTGATCTTTTGAGAATATGTAGAAATCAAAAGTTTTCAAGCTTGGGCCCATGTGAGATTCCCTTCTTTTCATTCAGTCCAAGCATCTGGGGGCACTCATAGCCCAGCAGGAATTGGGAAATTATAAATTTCTTCTGAAGCCGACTGTATTCGTTTCTGGCTGCTGCTGTAACAAACTACCACAAACTCAGCAGCTTAAAACAACGTACGTGTATCCATTCCCAGTTCTGGAGGTCAGCAATCTGAAATGGGTTTCACCGGCCCGCAAATGAAGGAACTGGCAGAGCTGGATTCCTGGCTCATTCCTTGTCTTTTCCGGCTTCTAGAAGCTGCTCATGGCCCTGCATCACCCGAACCTCTGCCTCTGCCCTGCCACCTCATCTCCTCTGACTGACCGCCCCTCGCCACACCTCCCTTTATAAAGACCTTTGTAATTATGCTGGGCTCACTGGGAAAATCCAACATAATCTCTATAACTCAATATCCTTAACTTTACCATGTCTGCAAAGTCCTTTTCGCCACGTAAGGTAATGTATTCACAAGTTTTGGAATCAGGACCTGTACATCTATGGGGGGTTGATAGCAGCAGGCAGGAGAATGTTATTGTTTGACCTATCACACTAACGAGTTACATTTCAGTGCTATTCATGAAGGCTTTGGCATTGGGGATTTTCATTCAAAGAAAAATATCATTTCTGCCTACTCATGGATAAGATTAGGTTGACGTCTTTTTGATTCCATGTTTTTCATTATATGTCCTTGGTCACTTCAAACTCCCTTTCTTTGCCTCAGTTACTCTACCTCTAAAATGCAGAAGCACCCCCATTAGACCCAGAAATGGTGAGTAAGGCCTGTCTAATGCCTTATAACATTTTATACATTTAGGCCAATTAACGGGTATCACATAGTTTCTTACATTCCAGGAGTCACTCAGAAGACAATGTCAACTATCAAGACAGCTCTGACATCAGCAGGTAAGTAATGATGGCCAATGACAAGCCACTATAGAGGTCACTGGACAAATACTTACTTCTGGGCACAGACTGAGCACCACTGCTCAGCACCAGACACTAAGGTGAAGACATAACATAACAGAGGACCATGCCTCATAGAGAAAAGCAAATGTACATGGGGAAAAAATCAAAGTAGCAAATATCATATTAGAAGTACAAAGGCTTCCCCGGTGGTCCAGAGGTTAAGAATCCACCTTGCAATGCAGGGACAATAACTAATAATAACAATAACTAATAATAAAATAATAATGATGATAATAAAATAACAATAATAAAATAGAATTATTAATTTCTGGAGTTTTCCATTTAATATTTTGGGGTCCCAGCTGACTGTATGTAACTGAAACTAATGAAAATAAAACCTCAGATATGGGGGATGACTTTATTCACAGCAGCAAAGGGCATCTAGATGTTACACACAAACAATACTGATGTTCAAAAGACAATGTTGGTAACAGTGAGACTGAGAAAAGACTGAAGTACATGCTACACCGTGCATTTCAATGTCAGAAGATAAAGTATTTCAGAAAGACTTCTACCAAAAACTGTTAAAATCAGAGTTTGGGCATTTGAGTATTTTAATTTTAATACTGAACTTTTTCTTCAACAGCTGGGAGAAAGCTCTGCCATGTTAGGCAACCCTGGTACCTGCTCTCAAACTTTGCCACTAACTTTGCTGTGTGACTTTCGGAAAGTCACTTCACATCTCTGAGTCTCTATTTCCTCTAATTAGGAAAGTGTTAAGACTAGATCAAATGTAAGATTCCTCCTAGTTCTGACATCTTATATTTCATGAATGAATTGTCACTATCAAACTTAAAATGGGGCTTCCCTGATAGCTCAGTTGGTAAAGAATCCACCTGCAATGCAGGAGTTCAGTTCAGTCGCTCAGTTGTGTCTGACTCTTTGTAACCCCATGGACTGCAGCACGCCAAGGTTCCCTGTCCATCACCAACTCCTGGAGCTTGCTCAAACTCATGTCCATCGAGTCAGTGATGCCATCCAACCATCTCATCCTCTGTAGTCCCCTTCTCCTCCTGCCTTCAATCTTTCCCAGCATCAGGATCTTTTCCAATGAGTCAGTTTGTCACATCAAGTGGCCAAAGTATTGGAGTTTCAGCTTCAGCATCAGTCCTTTCAATGAATATTCAGGACTGATTTCCTTTAGGATGGACTGGTTTGATCTCCTTGCACTCCAAGGGACTCAAGAGTTTTCTCCAACACCCCAGTTCAAAAGCATCAATTCTTCAACGCTCAGCTTTCTTTAGAGTCCAACTCACATCCATACATGACCACTGGAAAAACCATAGCTGTAACTATTTGCAGTGCAGAAGACCGCAATTCGATTCCTGGGTTGGGAAGATCTGCTGGAGAAGGGACAGGCTACCCATGTCAGTATTCTCCCATGTCAGTATTCTTGGGCTTCCCTTGTGGCTCAGCTGTAAAAAATCCATTTTTAATGCAGGAGACCTGGTTCGATCCCTAGCTTGGGAAGATCCCCTGGAGAAGGGAGAGGCTACCAACTCCAGTATTCTGGCCTGGAGAATTCCATGGACTGTATAGTCCATGGGGTCGCAAAGAGTCAGACACGACTGAATGACTTTCACTTCACTAAACTTAAAATGTGAATTCCAATCACATATTTTAGTCATTATCATTAGTGATAGCTTTGTTTTTCCCTCCTTCTAGAAACGTAAGATTTTTAGACAGCAAGGAAACTGAAAGAAAAAAGAAAACTCAAAGGTCAAAACTCTTCAAATCTCTCCTTAAGGAATTTATCACATGAAGAAATACCCTACTTCTTCATCAGGATGTTTAGAAATCAGTCAAAAATTTCCAGTAAAAATATTTACAAGCACATAATGAGGAATAATAGCCTTATGATTATTTTTTTTCTTATGATTATTTAAAAAAAGAAAAAGGCTGAGGGGAGGGAGGAAGGGGAGCCGGGAGAGGAAGGACAGGGGGAAAGGAGGGGGAAAAGGGAGGAAGGGGAGAAGCGGGGAGGGGTCCCTCGTCCTCAGCACACGGAGCCTCTGAACACAAAACACTCCACAATTTCTGTACGTCTGCTCCTGCGGACGCAAATATGTTTTCCAAGACGCTATGAAGGGATAAAAGGCACAAGAATGCCATAAAATAAATACATAAAGTAGCATGGAAAGAACCCATTATTGTTCCAGAGTCAGGAAGCTTTGGAGCCCAGCCCAGGAAAACATTCTGTAACCTACGGTGTGCCCTTCCAAGCCTTGGCCATTTATTTATAAAGGACTCGGAGATAATTCCAGACACGTGTGTTTTTTATGTTGATCCAACTTTCCTGAGCAAAAAAAGTGCTTTAAACTCAGAAGAGTTAAGACTTGAAAAGGGTAGGTTGGGATTACTACTTTCACACATTTCTTTGTGCTGCTGCTCTGTGTTAAGAAAGCAGAGGCTTATCGAACTGCCTTTCCTAACTAAGAAACAAATGGGTCGATTTCTTGTTTAGAAGCAATAAATTTTTCAGTATTTAAGTATATCCCAAATATTGCATGGGACATACTTAAACTAAAAACATGTTTCCTTGTTTCACTAAAATTCAAATTTAACTCTGGCATGGGACATAGTTATACTAGAAAAATTTGTTGTTTGTATGAGATTCAAATGGGATGAGGTGTCCCGAATTTTTTTTTTTTTTTTGCCAAATTTGGCAACCCCTTCCCCAATCCTTTCACTACTCTGCCATGGTAGTCTGCAATACAAGAATAAAAATTAGGTACTGCCAATGAAACAAACGGGGAGGGAGAATCATGAGCTGGTTAGAAAAATAAGTAAATAGATAAAATTTCAACAGTAGCAAGGTCAAATGATTTTAGACGTAATCACTGTACCCTCCTGGCTTCCAAAATCTCGATCTCATGGAAACTAAAGGGCTTCCTATAATTATTTAAAACAAACAAGGCACTGGGGTCTGCAGAATATACCCTCTTTGAATATCACCTCTTTGAATATCAAATCATCTGATTAAAAAGCTGAAAATAGACTAGAAAGTGTTTTCAAATGCTTAAAATTCACCAATACTTAAAAAGTTTTCTAAGGCAATTAACTAAGTTGTCTATGGCAGATAGAATTTTCAAATTTGTTGATGGCACTCGGTGTTGGGCTTCCCTGGTGTCTCAGATGGTAAAGAATCTGCCTGCAGTGAGGAAGACGCGAGTTCAATCCCTGGGTCAGGAAGATAACCTGAAGAAGGGAATGGCTGCTCACTCCAGTATTCTTGCCTGGAGAATTCCAAGGATAGAGGAAACTGGCGGGCTATGGTCCATGGGGTCGCAAAGAGCTGGACACAACTGAGCAACTAACACTTTCACATTTTCATTCAGCGTTAGCATCCAGCACTTTCCACTTCAATTACTCACTTTGGTGACACATATGGATACCCACCTCCACCCCAAATTCTTTTGCTAGACACAGAACACCTCTGCAGACCTCAGCCTTAGAAACCCGTGTGGGTTATGTAAGGGGGGAGGCTGAGAGAAAGAGAATGGGATTGACAGAAGATTTCAGGGAATACCTGAGTCAGTGTCAGGAGGAAGAAACTGGATGGGTTCCCAACACCTCAGATCTCTGCAGTGCGGCTTTGTTCCTCCCTGAGTGATCAGACACACCCAAGCTCAAAACACAAAGCCACGCCAAAAGAGGAGGAATCAGGCGATTGTCCGTATCTGTTTGATGCCTATAATGAAAAAGGAGCCTCCTGCCTCTTGGACCACGGGAAGTGCAAGAGGTACAAAATCATCTAAAAGATGGAGCTGCAGAATGCAGACATTCTGTTATAAAAATACAGCCATTTAGGGACTTCCCTGTGGTCCAGGGGTTAAGACATGGGTTCAATCCCTGGTTGGGAAACTATTAATAAGGTCCCATATTCCTCAGGGCAACTAAGCCTATGTGCCACAACTAGAGAAAAGCCTGTGCACCCCAGTGAAGACCCAGGACAGTCAAAACACAACAACAAAAAAAAAGCCATTTATTCATCAAGATAAGACTCTATTTAAATTTACTTACTTACTATTAAAGTACTGAGCAATGCCTATCAATAATCAACCTTCTCATAATGCAGAATTTCAGCCTAGTATCCAGAGAAGTACGCTGAGGAATCAACAGTAATGTCCTTTGATCAAGAAACAATAATGATACTGAATGCTTTCTGGGTGCTGTCATAGCGCTAACAGCTTTGCATATATTTATCTCATTCAACCTTCATCACATGCATATGAATTTTCTTTTAAAAAAAAGTATTCTTACTTCTATTTAACCTGACAGGAAGACTAAGTACAAGAAGTAAGTAGCTTGTCTAAGGTTCCAGACACAGTATATTGAGGGAATAATTCAGATCCTTGGTAGATCAATCCAGGACCCACACTCTTAATCCTGAGCGGACACCCCGTCCCAGAGTAAATGTGTTCTGGGTGGTAATCATGACACTACCACTGACAGAGTAAACATAGGAAACACACTTCAATTTCTCCGACTCTCAGTTACACAATGAAACTATATCATCTTCAAAGACTTGCCACATCCAGAATCCAGGATCTACTCAATTTGATCCCCAAATTCATTTGATTCAAATTAACTAGCATAGGTTCAGCAGTACTAGTCACATTTCATCTTCCTGACACCTTTAAGGAGTGAAGAGGTTAACCCTTCCTTGAGGCTACACAGCTAGAACAGAAAGAAATGAGACACAAATTCTGATCTTTTGAATCCACATTCAGGAGCAGTCACCATTAAACCACAGCTGGATCCATCATCTCTAATTTACACGACAATGGTGCAAATTGGTCAACAGAAAACATCCAGCCTACAAATCCAACTACAACACACCAGCTATCACTTCCCAGGTTTATCTAACAGACTCTTTCCTCCCAGTAAAAAAGAAAGTAGATGAAAACTCTGACTCATAGCTGGATTTCAAGAGTTGAAGCAGTGCTGACGCCATGATGCAAGGCTAGCTTATGGCCCTAATGTCCCAGGCCCTGGTGACCTTGCCAGGAACCTGCCACTCCATGGCCCAGCCCCAAACAGCATGATGGTCCTACTGGATCTTCACAGGAGGAAAACAAACTCAACAGGGCTGGGCTTGACAGGTACTGGATGGTGGGCCACCTAAACACTGCTGCTGCTGCTGCTGCTGCTGCTGCTGCTAAGTTGCTTCAGTCGTGTCCGACTCTGTACGACCCCATTGACGGCAGCCCACCAGGCTCCGCCATCTCTGCTATGGAAATCCAATTAGCCTTATTAACCTAAGACTTAATTCATTTAAGATTTTGTGATACTTCATATGGAGCCAAGCCCCACCTAGATTTAAAAGGATTGGATAAGAAAATTCAGATTGCAAGAGGACACTGAATCAACCTTAAGGGACAAGTCATTTAACTTTTTAAAAGCCTCTGTTTACCTACGATCAGTGAGATAACTATTAACCATTCTCCTGTATTCACTACTGCATTTTAAAATGTTTCTAATCTTACTTTTTCTTAATTTATAAGGGTCTTTTGCCCCAGTATGCCTCAAACTAAGCTTTCACATACAAGCAGTTTCCATCTCCCAAACAAGTCGCCCCCCAGGTCATTCCACATTATTTCTTACTGTACATAATTCTGTTTTCTGCAGGGAGGAAGAAAAAGCACTGGAAAAAAAGAAGATGGCGAATGAAGAGACTCTACCAGATGTGAGGCTGATGCATTTTCTTCACCCAAGTCACTGTGCTAAGGATTGCTGATAACAGAGAAACCAGACACAGCACCTCTGCTCAGAGCATCCACGAAGTACATGATCGTAGGTGATTACAGATGATTGCAGGTGATGCATGCAATTCCTAGTGGCCAGGAACTATGCTTTGGAGGGCCAGAGTGGGCTGACATGTGATCTCCTTCCTGCTGAGTCTTCCTCTGGAAACGCTGCCCTTGCCCCAGGTATAAAGCTGTTTCTATGGAAAGTCCAATCTGTTCTGAGAGTCCCATCTCCTGTGGAGCAGCGCCTGCACGGGTAAAACTGAATGTACAGCCAGAGCCAGCATGATGTTGACAATCAAACTTCTTTAAAGGGCTGACAGCATCCCACAGCAACAGGCTATCAGTCACCTGCAGAAAGACTGGCTGCTGCTGTAGAGTATGAATAGCAAAGGTCTACGATGCCAGTGCTCAGTATTTGTCAAATTGTATGACAAGATAAATCAATTCAGTGACTGGCATTTTACGTAAAGATAATGAAAACGTATATCCTTAGGAAGACCTGTATGCACTACAACAAATACTTTAGGTTCACTTGTGTGTGAAACTGGTCAGGACATAAAACGACAGCTTGGAAAACTCAACTTGGGGTAAGAGCAGCAAAAGGGACCCAAGAAATGGCAAACAAAAATGAATTAAATACTTCCTTAGAAGGGCTGACCATACCGTTCAGAGTCTGGACTCTCTATTATTCTTGGCTCAATGGAATCCAACTATCTGAGAAAACTACTGCAAAACACCTGAAAGATTTCAAATGTAGGTGTTTAGAAAGCACACACAAAGGATCACATAAAGTTTTAAAAGACAGGAAGCCACATTCCCAAACCATTAAGATATTACTGGAAAAAAAAAGTGTTTATGTTTCTACGTTTAAGAGCCTGGTGGAGCAGGCAATGCATGCTGAAAAGCATGAAGGGGGCCCCCTGGGAATGCCACAGAGATAAACATCACATGGGCAATGTCCTAGCGCGGGGAAGCAGAATGGAGTAATTTTTTAAAGCACCAACATATTTTATATTTAATATAACTAGCGTATTTAATATAATTAACACATTTAACATTGGGTTACATTTATAACTATGTGTGTATCATTTGCTCAGTCATGTCTGGCTCTGTGCGACCCCATGCAATGTGGCCCACCAGGCTCCTCTGTCCATGGGATTCTCCAGGCAAGAATACTGGAGTGGGTAGCCATTCCCTTCTCCAGGGGATCTTCATGTCCAATGGATCCAACCCGGGTCTCCTGCATTGCAGGCAGATTCTTTACCATCTGAGCCACAGGGAAGCCTTGGGAAATGCTGGGATCCATTTACTAAAACTCTCTTTTAAATCTATTAAATATTTGCCTTTGAATAGTTAAAGTGAACATTTTTATGTTTTTGAGATAGCCAAGGAGTTAAAAAAAAAAAAAAGTATCCCAAATCTTTTCCAAAACTCAATATGTATCTCCATGACAACACAGCTCAACTGACTTCATGGTCACTGACATTCGTTTTATAGAAGTTCTCTGAACATCTACTAGGCATGAGTCACAGTTCTATGATAATATAAGGTAACCTGGTTCTATTAGGCTCATTTTTACCCTACATAGGAGAAAATCTTCATGACATTGGATTTGGCAATAATTTCTTCAATACGATACCAAAATCACTGGAAACCAAAGAAAAAAATAGGTAAATTGTACTTCTTCAAAACCAAAAACTTTCTTACCTCAAAGTATACTATTAACAGAATGAAAAGGCAACCCAGGAGATGAGAGAAGATATGTTAAATTCATTTATCTGCAAAGGGTTAATATTCAGAATATATTTAAAAAAAAAAGAAAACTACAACTCAATAACAAACACAACAAACCGATTAAGAAATGGGCAAACTGACATTTCTCCAAAGAAGATACACAAGTGGCCACACAAACACATGAAAACATGCTCAACATCACTAATTATGAGGGAAATGCAAATCAAAAACAGAAAGTAACACATGTTGGCAAAGATGTTGAGAAACCGGAACAATTGAGCAACACTGGTGGGTTGCAGCCACTATGGAAAACAGTACGCTAGTTCCACAGAAAGCTAAAAAAAGAATTATTATATGACCCAGCAATTCTATTTCTGGATATATCCAAAGAATTGAAAGCAGGGATTCAAACAGATATTTGAACGCTCGTATTCATAGCAGCATTATTCACAAGACCCAAAAGGTGGAAGCAACTCAAGTGTCCATCAACAGATGAAAGATAAACAAAATGTAGTGTACCTAGTTAAGGGAACATTACCCAGTTTTAAAAATGAAGGAGATTCTGACACATACCCCAACTTGGATGAATCTTGAAGACATTGTGCTACGTGAAATAAGCCAGTCACAAGAAAATACTCTATGATTTCACTTACATGAGGTATCTATAGAGAAGTCAGATTTACACAGACAGAAAGTAGACGGTGATTTCTTAGGTCGGAGGGGTGGGGAGAATGAGCTTAGTTGCTCAGTCGTGTCTGACTCTTTCTGACCCCATGGATTATAGCCCGCCAGGCTCCTCTGTCCGTGGAATTTTCCAGTCAAGAATACTAGAGTGGGTTGCCACTTCCTTCTCCAGGGGATCTTCCCGACCCAAGGATGGAACCCATGTCTCTTGTGTCTCCTGCACTGGCAGGTGGATTCTTTACCACTGAACTACCTGGGAAGCCGAGGAGAATGAAGAGTTAGTATTTAATGGGTACAGAGGCTCAATTCTGCAAGATGAAAAGAATTTTGGAGCCTGGTGGCATGCCAACATGAATATACTTAGCACTGCTGAGCTGTACACTTGAAATGGTTAAGATGGTAATTTTTTAATGTATTTTACCAAGTTTAAATAAATATATAATCTCTGGGGGTTTTGTGCACCACAGTGTTACCCATGATTCTGGGCGCAGAGAATAACTTTTCAAGTGTCCTGAAGCAGGCCGAACCTCAGGCTTCACAGCTGCACACACTTCCCTTCCCAAAAGCCCATCCAGGAAGTTCTGAGTCTTTAATTCATTGTCTAACCAAACAGCCTCACAAAACCATTTCCTCAAAACACAGAAAAGGGCTGTTTTGTGTCTTTTCTTTTTTTTTTTATTTCGGGGGTGGGAATGGGGTGTGAGACTATGAAAGAAAAAGTCCCAGGGAGGCTAAAGGCAGACAACTTTTCCCCTTGAATTTTCTGAAATTGGTTTCTTTTAAGAGCTGGTAGCATATCATCCATTCAGATGCAAAAGCTGCCAAAAATATGCAACCATCTCCCTCCCCTAGACAGGCAAGTTTCTGTTTTGCCTATTTTTACTTGATTGTACACTGAACTGGGGAACCACGGCTACAAGACGACCAGAGGAAACCACCCCAAAGATGCTCAAGAGGCCATTTTACACATAAAGAAAGAGCGGTGTTTCTGGAAACTGGGGAGGAAAGAAGGCACTAGACACTGACTTTGAAACTGCCTCAAAAACTGTGAAGATGGAATTCTGTTGTGATTTTACTATACCGGTGGTTCTGAACCAGCACACCAACATATATCCACACTTACAGTGATAGACCAACTATAAAATGGTATCAGGAACCTTGCAGGGGGACTTCCCTGGTGGTCCGGTGGTTACAAATCACCTTGCAATGCAGGGGACACGGGTTAGATCTCCAGTTGGGGAACTAAAATCCTACATGCCTCGGAGCAACTAAGCCTGAGGGCCGCAACTAAAATCCTACATGCCTCGGAGCAACTAAGCCCGAGGGCCGCAACAACTGAATCCGTGAACCTCAGCTAGAGAGTCTGTGTGTGACAATGAAAACTCCCGCATGATACAACTGATATCTGACCAAGTCAAACAAATAAGTAAGTTTTTCTAAATGGTCCACATCAAAAAAAAAAACTTAAAAAAAAAAGAACCTCCTAGAGGTTCCCAGAACTTTGGGTGCTGTTGATGAGGTCATATGGTTTATGATCTAACAACATTCATTTAAATCTTAGAAGAAACAGGGAAGCAGGGAAGGAGAGGAGCTCCTACATGTACGTAACCCTCAGTATGCGTGGCAGTTCTGTTCTAGAAAAATCACCTGGAGCACTGAATTACCAAACACCGAACTACTGTTACTGGAGGACTCAGAAGGACCAGGCTCCTTGAATGCCACATCTCTGGTCATCACATTTTAGTCAGCTGATCTTGTTTTATATGTGATTCGGTTTAAAAACATCTTATCTTATATAGGATGCTGATTCCTTACCACTGAACTCACAGCCAACAGCACTATTTTGAAGTACAGATTTGGGGACCATAAATAAATCTCAGCAAGCAGGAGAATTCACAAAGGCAGAATCCTTGAATAAGGAGCATTCACTACACTAGCCAGGCTTCCCTGGTGGCTCGCTGGTAAAGAATCCACCTGCCAGTGCAGGAGATGAGGATTCGATCCCTGGGCCGGGAAGATCCCCTGGAGCAGAAAATGGCAACCCACTTCAGTGTTCCTGCCTGGAGACTCCCCATGGACAGAGAAGCCTGGCGGGCTACAGTCCATGGGGTCGCAAAAAGAGTCAGACACGGATGAGCCACTAAACAACAATAACAACTGTATCAGCCAACTTAGGAACGTTCCTAGACTTATAGTGATAAATACAAAGTCTTTCAGCATATTAACGGTGGCCCTTTTAAAAGTCATTTGAAGGACTTCCCTTGTGGTTCAGTGGCTAAGACTCTGGACTCCCAATGCAAGGGGCCTGGGGTTCAATCCCGGGTCTGGGAACCAGGTCCTGCATGCCGCGACTAAGAGTTGGCATGCGGAAACTAGAGACCCCACACGCTGCAACTAAGACCCGGCACAGCCAAAGAGATAAATAAATATATTTGAAAGTCATCTGAAAATTCAGGTGTTCTGAGCTGCATATACTTCACACATGTGACTGCCTGCCAGAGGCAGTGACAATGCTCCCCTGGGTCCCCCAGGTTCATCAGGCCAAGCAAAGCACCGATCACTGGACCTAACAGTCTGCCCACCAGCATCTACCGCCACCACGTCTGAGGGACTCTGATCCAATCACCAGCCGCCTGTCTGCCCACAACGGGATTTCCCACCGTCTCCAGAAGGCACACCCTCAAAATCACTCCCTTTGTCTATTCATGCTTCAAAGTTTCCTCTGAAAATAACTCCCAGTTAGAATTCGCTGGCGTTCTTTCACACTCCAACAAAGATATCTCTGTTGTTTGGGATATTTCATTTTCATACATATGCTTAAGATAAAACTCAAGATTAAAAGATGCCCAGTTTTTTCCTCTTTACTCTTCACAGCCACACCACGTGTCTTCCATCCAAAAAAAATGGTAACCTACAACAGACAGAACTAATACAGCCTCCTTGCAAAATAACACATGATTTTTTATCTCTCCGGAGAAGTAATTACTCTAAACTGACCATCGTCATACCAGACTGCACCAAACTGTGCTGCCTCTGAGGCTGAAAATTTTCAGGGTGCAGAAGACATGTTCCCAGGTGCGCTGGGAATTCATGAGGGTCACAGTATTTCTTCAGAGCTGCAGGGAAAGTATAAAATTCACCAGCCTAATAAACGTAAGAACTCAAGATTTTCTTCAGGAAAGAAATCCATGCTTCTGTCTCAATACCCCTGGGCTTCCCTGATAGCTCAGCTGGTAAAGAATCCGCCTGCAATGCAGGAGACCCCGGTTCAATTCCTGGGTCAGGAAGATCCCCTGGAGAAGGGATGGGCTACCCACTCCAGTATTCCTGGGCTTCCCTTGTGGCTCAGCTGGTAAAGAATCTGCCCACAATGCGGGAGACCTGGTTTGATCCCTGGGTTGGGGAGATCCCCTGGAGAAGGAAAAGGCTACCCACTCCAGGATTCTGGCCTGGAAAATGGGTGGCAAAGAGTCGGACACAACTGAGCAACTTTCACTTTCACTTCAATACCCCCACCCCCATCACCACCATTCAGTTCTTGGCTCCGCCTCCTTCCAGTCACACTAAAAAAGGAAGCACAGGTCTCCAAAACTTCTGCTTTTTAAAAATCTCAAAACCCATTACTTCTTTAAAGTCTTTTCTTCAAACAAAATTCACCTTCATTCTATTCCTGTGGGGTCTAATAAATCATTGGTCAGGAGAAGATGAAGTCTCTTAAAAAGCCTAGAAGGGGAAAATGACATCCTGTTTCTAATCGTCAACAATTTGACAAACCTCACTGGAGAAGTTATGCTGGTTTTTAGAGTCTTTTCTAAAGTTGTTTAAAGACTTTTTCACATCACAACTAGCAAATCTTTTTTAAACTTTTTATTTTATACTGGAGTATAGCAGTACAGCAGACAACGTTGTGACGGTTTCAGGTGGATGGCAAAAGGACTCAGCCATACACATACATGTTTCCACTCTCCCCCAAACCTCCCATCCAGGCTGCCACATAACATTGAGCAGAGGTCCCTGTTGGTTATCCACTTTAAAAAAGCTTTTGAGCATTAAAGTTATGACTTACTATTTTAAAGACATGCTTATTCTTAATCACTTTCCCACCTTTAACATCCCCTTTCCTACATAAAATATTCAAAGAAAAAAATGTTGAGCCATCGTTTAGCTTTCACGTGGCCAATTTTGCCAGTCACCAGCAAAATTCCAGGTCTGGGTCAACCAGTATGTGCCTAGGGCCTTTCCTGTTCTTTTTGTTTCCTTGGGTCAATTCCTGTCAGGTGCAAACACTCCAGAAATGTAGAATTTGGACATAGGAATCCACCTTGAGTCACAGCAGGAACCCCGCTTTCTCTCCTGCGTTCACCATTAAAAACAAACGAAAAACAAACAAAATCTAAAATTACATCTAAAGCAAAAAGGTAGGTGGGAGTTTCAAGTGCACATGTGGCTTCAGCACCAGCTGGGGATGTTCAGGCAGAACGGATGTCAGTAATAAACCTCGGAGAGCGACAGGGGTTGGTTTATATCCATCCCGTGTCCTAGGCGAAAATGCTGCCTCGAATCTAAAAGTGGATCCCAGTTGCTTCCTACCTGACCAGAGCATGCAATGTGGAGACAGACACAACCGGGACCAGAATCCAGAAACGGGATGGAGACACAAAGCGGGTCTTTGGAGAGCGAGTGAGTGTACTGCACAACTGGAGGCAGTTTTACAGGCAGCACAATCACCGGGAAAGCTACAGCTTCTCCTAACAGCTGGCACCAGGCCTAGCCATCCTCTTCGCTCCCCAGAGAGAGAAAACTGGAATCCACTGTTCACTTCCGTCTGCCGTAAGGTAATACGGTTACATGGTTCTTGTGGAGGCGGGGGGAGATGAGAGAACACAACTAGAAAAGATCAGAGATGGTATAAAATTAACCCTACAGTGAACTGGGCGGGGGCGGGGGGAGAGCAAACCTAAAAATAATCATCATGAAGACTGTAATTAAGTGAAGACTGCAAGTTTAGAATAAGGTTGGGAGAAAACTCAGAAACTGTAAAGCTAGAGGAAGTTAAAGCAGCAGTACTGAGCACAGTATGAATGGGACTCAGATAAAATCTGTTGATGAGACTTTCTTGCCCGCTGTGGACTGGGTAGCCACAGAACACGGAGGCAAACAGGTTTTCCAAAATGACACTCTTGTTATTTCATCTGATTACAGTCCTCACGTTTCAGACAAGATATATTTTATTTCTAAAAGATGCCAACTTGAAAGTAGAGGTGTCTTTTTTAGAATGTGCAGCCGCATGATCTGGTGACGTTATTATTCATCAAAGCTAAGGGAAGCAGTCACTTATGAAGTCCTATGGACTAATTCAGTCAATTTGAGAAACTTGAAATCTTAAATTCTCCTGTAAACTCGGCTGGAAGTCAGCTCTCCCTCTACCTGTCCCACGGCCCTAAACAGTCTCAGCCTCAAGGAGAGAGCACGATAGTGGCTTTAACTCAAAGGGTCTTTACTTGTCTGCGGAGATTTTTTAAAAATCACTTGCTATTCCATAAGGATGCCTTCACTAAATTTTTCTCTGGGTAAGTAGCACGCGTCAGATAACAAAGGTCCTATACTCACCCTATGACTTTCTTAAAAACTTCATCTGCAAATATATCCCTAATAGCTTGGAAATTTACTACCTCCTGAGCTTATTTTGCTTAACTGTTAAATGTAGATTTTCCACTTTTTTCCCTGAAATGAAGGAGGGGTCCAGTGCCAAACAGTAGGACTATAGGTAAGAAAGAAGAGACTGAATGTCTTGACTTGCTTCCTGGAGTCAGTCTGCCTAGGTTTAAATGACAATGCCACCACTTACTGGCTGTGTGATCTTGCTCAGGCTAATTAAACTCTGTGCTTCCGTGAAGATACTAATAGCCACGACCTCATAGGATTAGTGTGAGAATTAAATGGGTAAACTAAATATGTAAAACATTTAAAACTGTTCCTGTCATATGGTAAATACTATATGCAGGTTAGATAATGATGATGACCTTAGCATTCCAAATTCCATATCATTTGAAGTTATACTACTTAATTCGTAATATCTTTATATTTTACCATGTCAAATTAAAATTAGCTTTATACGGGCATATCTCTAGGAGACATGTGGGGTTCAATTCCAGACCACTACAATAAAGCAAATACCACAAAAGTCACAAGTTTTTTGTCTTCCCAGTGCACACAAAAATTACGTTTATACTATCCTGTAGTCTACTAAGTGTGAAATAGCATTGTCTTAAAAATGTGCATAACTTAAAAATAATTTATTGCTAAAAAATGATAACCATTATCTGAGACTTCAGTGAGTAAAAATCTTTTTGCAATAGTAACATCAAGGATCACTGATCACCATAACAAACATAATGATAATGAAAAGTTTTAAATATAGTGAGAATTACCAAAATGTGACACAAAGGAACAAATGCTAAAAATGGTGCTCAGAGATTTTTCTTGAAGCAGGGTTGCCACAAACCTTCAATTTTTAAATAAATCAAAAGCAATAACATGAGGTATGTGCAATAATAGACGATAAAAATACCTAATCATTATGGGGAGCCAACTGAACCAAAACTACAACAATAAACAAGTACAAAATCAGAGCAAGATGAGTTTAAATTTCAAAAGAGCAGGAGTAGAAGCTGATAGGGGTTGGGAGTGATACATGGTTTCCCAAGGAAATCCCATGCTTCCCTGGTGGTTCAGATGGTAAAGAATCCGCCTGCAACACAGGACACCTGGGTTCAATCCCTGGGTTGGGAAGATCCCCTGGAGGAGGGCATGGCAACCCACTCCAGTATTTTTGCCTGGAGAATCCCCATGGACAGAGGAGCCTCGCAGGCTACAGTCCATGGGGTCACAAAGAGTCAGACATGACTGAGCCACTAAGCACAACAAGGAAATCCCATGCTCCCTAGACTTGATACAGTGGTAGCACTGGCCTGACCTCAGGGCCTCACTAGCTACAGAACGGTCCCCACCAGGGTCATGTTCCTGGCAGGGCAGCAGGACTCAGGGGCCCCCTGCAAAAGCACAGGTGTGCCCACTGGTTCACAAGGCAGCACCAGAAAAACTAGCCATTTGGATCAACCGGCAGAACCAATTTCTTCAGAGCACAGCCTCACTTATCTGAGGTTATGCTTAATTCAGACCGCAATAATGATTCACGAAAGTCACTTTGGTTTCTCCTGACTCTAAGATTCAGCAACTCTCTGGGTAGATTTTTCATTTCTCCCTTTCTATTTTGAGCATGACCTAGTCAGCTACCAAGTACTGAGATTCCCAGAAATGTTTGAAGAATGGCATCTTCCACTTAACTACATCTGTCTCATCAAATTCAGGTCTTAGGAGGATGAAAAAATGAGTAAATAAAGCAAACCCATAAAGTAAAGTAAACTCCTAAAGGAAAAACAAACATTGCTGTTTCAATTCTCATTGAAAAAGTGTTTGAAAATACATTGATAAACTTTCATATTACATAAATGGAAGTCCAGAACATTGTTTAATGTTTCTAATGACTTGAAATCTAAATAAACTTTCCGAGGGTTTTAAGAGAGCTAAAAATACAGAGTTAGCAATTCAGAGAAGGATGACAGTATCTCCAATTTGGAAGGAATCAAGAAAGGCTATTTGAGGGCACAAGTCTCAAAAAGGACTAGGGAATTTGAGCAGATGGCAACTGGAGAGGGACAGGATGGCAGGTTAGGGGTTGGGGATCAGTGGTTAGAGTCAGCCTTAGGAGAACTCGGGTGATGAGGGAACTTTAGGCAGAGAAAAGACACAGACTTATGGAAGCCAGAAATCCAGCATCGTGTTCAGCACAACTGGTCCAATGCAAGCAGGAAGGGAAGTCTGAGTTTAGAAAAGCTGAACAGGGCCAGATAGTAGGGGACCTCACAGGACCCACCAAGGACCCACCAAGGAGTTTGGACTTTAGCCCACATGTAGGAGGGAATCACCAAAGGTTCTTCAGCTCTAAGACCAGGGATTGGGAAGAGGAAGGATTCGATCGAATGAGTGGTTTTGAGTAATAAAATTGACAAATGTCAATACAGAGTAATGTTAAGTACCATTTGTAGCATACTTGCTCAATGCTTGACGTACTCTAACAATTTAATCTCATTTTATAGATAAGAAAATGAGACTTTGAGGATTAAAATATCCAGATCACAGTGACTCCAAAGTCCCACAATGACTGTCACAGGGAACCCTCATGTCCCTATGGAGGGCACAGTGTCCCTCACGGTACAGAGCAAGTAACAGAGTTCTTCCCTCCCGTGCCCTGCCTATTCTGAATTGGAAGGGTAAGTCCAGGAATGAAAGAGATAGAACGACACAGTGCCATGGACCACCAGGACACTTCGCAGGCATCACATTTTCAACTCCCTAAGTGATTAACTGGTGGCTCAGTCACTAAAGAATCTGCCTGCAATGCAGGAGACCCAGGTTCAATTCCTGGGTCAGGAAGATCCCCCAGAGGAAAGTATTCTTGCCTGGAAAATCCCATGGACAGAGGAACCTGGCGGGCTACAGTCCATGCGGTCGCAGAGTCAGACATGACTTAGTGACTAAACCACCACCACCAAGTGATTAACTGAGGATACAATCTCCCTAAAACTGCTGCCTCTGAGCTGTGGCTCACTCTGAAACAGAAACACTCCTGTTTATAATACAAATTAGCAACCCCAAATCAGGAGACCTTCATTCTCCATGTATGTGAGGCTTTGACAAAATCGATGATACTCTAAAAATTTATCCAACAAAAAATTTTAAAAAACAATTTTTAAATACCGAAAAAAAAAAAAAGTCCATCCAATGGGTGCACACCAGTCCAAAGTTTGGAGGGGCCTCACCACTGCACTGCTGCATTCAAAACGAGGACTGAGCCACGGACAGCCCGGCTGGGTGGGAACTGTGCCTATTCTGACAGTTTTTAAAACAAGATTCTATTTTTGATTCAAATACCACGAGATGCTGGGGAAGCCTTGAAAACCAGGGACATTTTTCACCCAATACCATCCAAAGTTCAAGAAGGACTCCACAGCAAAGACTTATGCTGCAAACAGATGACTGAACTCCTCTAATCTCTCAAACTGTCGATATTATTTCCCTTGATGTTAGCCTAATGATTGAATGGAAAATAAAAGTATTCTTAGAGAAGAAAAAGTGAAATAAAGAAGACAGCCCAGGCTGCAGTCCCCTGTGCTCCTTCATTTTTTTCAAAGAACATTTGCTTTCAAATTCTTACCTGGAAACAGGAATTAATATATTACTTGCCTAAAGGAAAGGGTCTTGCCCTGCTGGTTTTCTCTGGCCCCATTCATCTCTAAGAACTCAATTTTATATATATGTATATATTATACACTTGCTAATTTATAAGAAGGAAATGAAATGGCTTTGTGACTTCATACTTAAGAAACAGACATTGAAGCAAAAATTCCAAATGAAAACTTATAAAATGAGTTTTGCTCAGCTGTCCATTGATTAACACACATCAGCATAAAGAATGAAACTACTAATCTTAATTCTGAATTTCACTTATGATAAATACTAAATTTTCTGTACATTCCCTCTTAGAAGCACGCATCCAAATGAATCCAAATGGATGCGTGCTTCTAAGGACACAAATTTAATTAGGTTTGGGAGACTAAGAACTCTGTAATATCCTGACTCCCTTCTTAACTGCCTTCTGGAACCTGGGGCCTAGTCTGGAGCCCTCGCTGAGAAAACAATACTAAAAAGTGAAAGCCGAAACCACCTTTCCTATTGATCAAGTGCACATTCAGATGAATCTTCCTTCGAATTTGATTAAAGTATTCGTTTCATTATGCCTCTCCAGAAGGGAGGTCACAATGAAATCATCATAATCCTACTGGAATCATTTCCATCCCGACAAATTAGATATTAATGAAGGTTTATTCTTACAACTGAAAAAAAAGGAACTAATTCATTATGAAAATGAATAGCACACATGCATGCTTATCAACGGCCTGTAAAATAAACACTTTCATATGAAAACTGTGTTTTTAGATCCTAAAATTATTTCCAGCCTTTGGCCTGTAGCCACAGCAACTCAGTAGCTTTGCCATTTATAGCAAAGCTGAGGCTGAGTTTCAGGGTACACAGAAAAGGACACTTACTTGACATTGTAAGGCCGTAGAGCCAATCGGAATGTCCATGCAGAAAGGAACTTCGTCTAACCAGGACAAGTGAAAGTTAAGTCCACGTGTTTTCACAGCTACAGCTGGCAGAGCACTGACAGCAAATACAATGCCACAGGCAACAGAAATCTCTGTTCAGAGAAGACACACATCAACTCTTGAAAGCTGTGACATCCACTGATAAAGACATCTACTTATCACCTCACGTAGGAGCAACTGAAGACTAGAAACATATATATTACCTTTCAATGAAGCCATTATTCTCCATTTTACTCAACAGCACAGGGGCCTGGGTGTGAAGGAAACTTACTCTGAATAGACAACATTCACGTTTCCTTAATCTCCTCCACGCATGCCTGCTAAGTCGCTTCCGTCGTTTCCGTCTCTTTGCGACACTATGGACTATAGCCCACCGGGCTCCTCTGTCCATGGGATTCTTCAGGCAAGAGAGCTGGAGTGGGTTGCCATTCCCTCCTCCAGGGGATCTTCCCAACCCAGGGACTGAACCCAAGTCTCTTACATCTCCTGCACTGGCGGGAGGGTTCTTTACCATTAGTGCCACCTGGGAAGCCCCTAATCACTTCCCTACCCCAAAAAAAGAGTAAAAGAAATGATAACCTTCAACCTTTTCCCAGTTTTCAGGAAATATGGGAGCGAGAGAAAACTGAATGGCCCGCAGGGAAACAATCCATCAGACACATCCTCAGTGTGGAACATTCTCCACGGCAAGTGGCCTGGTCTCTTTAAAAAAAAGGCAGTGTCACTGAAAAAAAATATGAGAGCTTTTCTAGACTAGAAAAAATAAGCGCTTAGGGCCATACCACTGCAATGCAAGAACGCTGACTGGATCTTAGTTCAGGGAAAAAATAAACAATCATAGAAGACATTCTGGAAACAGCTGGGGGAAAGGGGTGTGAATATGGATCGGCTATCAAGAATCATGAGACAATTATGGTTAATTTTCAGATTTTGAAATATTACCGTGGTTATGTAGGAGAATGTTCTTATTTTTATAAGACAGATACTTAAGAACGTAGGGGGTGAGTATCGTAACATTCTCCTACCCCTGGAGGCAAAAAATATGCATGTATGTATACATTCACACACACACACAGATAAAGCAAATACAGCATAATGGTTAACAATGGTTAACAATTAAGGAAACTAGGCATGTTCAATGTATGTTCAACATACTATTTTTTCTATTTCTCTATGTTTGACATATTTTGTAATAAAAATCTGGGGGGCAGGACTGGGGAAAATGCTGCTAAGACCTTAAATATGTGAAAAGAAAGTTAATCTATCTCTGAGCAAACTCAGAAGAAATAATAAGGAAACATATATTACTTATCATGTAACTAGCAAAAACATTTAATCAGACTAATAGGTAACTTATTTATCTCTGAAAGTTGCTACCACTTTCAGTATCTGAGATTTGTAGGAGTCATCTACTATAATCAATCCCAGATTTACTATGTACATAAGAAACATTTCATGACTGCAGATGGTAGTGAAACTGTATGGTTCTGGTTTTCACGCTTTCATATATAGCATGTTGTAAATGTGAATTACTCCAAGACAAGTCAGCCAGGAAAGATCACATAACTCGGCATTTACAATTCTAACAGAGATATATAACTAGGTTTACCCTAAAGGGAAAAGCACAGCCTCGTTTGCACATTCCTTTAATTTCCTCATATCAAATTATACTTAAATATCCCCATAGCACTAATAATTACAGCCCCACCATTTCTTAACTACTCAGTGGTACTAAAAATAAAACAGAAATACTAAAATTAATTTCAGCAATCGACATAGGGAAGGAGGTGAGTGAAGTGAAGTGAAAGTCATTCAGTCACGTCTGACTCTTTGTGACCCCATGGACTACACAGTCCAAGAAATTCTCTAGGTCAGAATACTAGAGTGGGTAACCTTTCTCTTCTCCAGGGGATCTTCCCAACCCAGGGATCAAACCCAGGTCTCCCACACTGCAGGCGGATTCTTTACCAGCTGAGGCACCAGGGAAGCCCAAGAACACTGGAGTGGGTAGCCTATCCCTTCTCCAGTGGATCTTCCGACCCAGGAATCGAACTGGGGTCTCCTGCATTGCAGGCAGATTCTTTACCAACTGAGCTATCGGGGAAGCCTGAATAGGGAAGGAGAGAGATTATTAATTTCATACACAATGCCTAATAATGAAAGTGATATATATTTTTTTTTACTGTTTCTCACAGCTCTCTGATCTGTGCTATGGTTATAGTTTTGAGTCTTTATTATCACAGATGTTAAAAACAAGGCAGATTTGTTTTAACTTTTAACCAATAAAACCAGTATCATTTACTGAAACTTACCACCAAAAGACTGCTATAAACAGTGACAATAACGATGCACTCCTCTAAAATGTGTCTCTGTGCCGTGCTGTGCTTAGCCACTCAGTCGTGACTGACTCTTTGAAACCCCGTGGACTGTAGCCCACCAGGCTCCTCTGTCCATGAGGATTCTCCAGGCTAGAATACTGGAGGGGGTTGCCATGCCCTCCTCCAGGGGATCTTCCCAGCCCAGGGATCGAACCCAGGTCTCCTGCACTGCAAGCAGACTTTTTACCATCTGACCACCAGGGAAGCCCAAAATTTGTCTCTAATTGCCAACTAATCAAAACTACCAAAGAAAACATATACTAAGAGGTCCATTTACAAATTGAGGACAACCTAAAATTCAGCTTCAGTGAAATACTTTCTCTCAGGCACCCATAATGTGCTCCAACTCCCTTATTTTCCTCCGATCCTTCTTCCTCAATGTCTTTAACATACTGTAAGTTTATTAAAAGTGTCCTGAAAGGCTGTCTAATCTGCTTTAATCCATCAATGCCAGAAATCCCATTGCCAGCCTCAACACATTTTCACTTAATCAGCATTATAACCTGCACAGTCTATGGGCAGTGCAACCTATCTGGCTCTTGTGAAGGCACAGGGCAGACTTGAGGAGGGTGTTTCATTTCAAGGAATCACCATTCCATTGACTAAAGTAAGCGTGGCACACAGAGCCAAGGACTAAGATGGCGCTGAAGGCCAAACTTCTACTTCTCTCGTATTGTTCGATCAGTTATGTCCAACTCTTTGCAGTCTCATGGACGGCAGCACACCAGGCTTCCCTGTCCTTCACCATCTCCCGGAATTTGCTCATACTTATGTCTATTGAGTCAGTGACGCCATCCAGCCATCTCATCCTCTCTCACCCACTGCTCCTCCTGCCCTCAACCCTTCCCAGCATCAGGCAAAGTGATGTCTCTGCTTTTTAATACACTGCGTAGCTTCGTCACTGCTCCCTACAATCAGGGCGAATGCAGATCTGAAGCTTCAACTTCAGCAAGCAGCTTCCTCAGGGTACTGTTGTTAGAACATTTACAACTTAAGAAACTTGGGTGGGTCAAGAAAGGCCTGCATTTGCAAGCCTCTTCCAGGATCTGTCATGAGCTGTTTGATACTCAACAAGCTACATGACATCCCAAGGATCTGAGCTGGAAGCCACTACTGACTTCGTTGAACGGCCAACTCCTCATCTTCCTGATAAAGAAATTGAGACCCAGTGAGAGCCACAGTCCCTCTGCTGAAGCTGGGACAAACCACATTACACACAACATCCAAGAGAGATCCCAAGTTTCTTCTTGGGAAGATTTAAAGTTAGGAAAACCTGCTCAAGACAACACAATATAGCAAGAACTATCCTGACCCCCAGCACTTACTCTTACAGCTGTAACATAATTCCTGAGCCCAGGGAGGGACTCAATCAAAGCTGGCCAAATGAAGAAACAGATGAACAGAGTTCTCCTTCGGCTTTTGCTGGAGCCGTCCTTGGCTGCTGACCACATGCGACCGGCGACCTTGGACCCTGTGTGTGGCCCTTCCTCAAACCTTCCTGGGCAACAATTACAATGTTGAGTTTGGCAAAATGTGTCATCTCTGTGGTGATCTCCACTGATCTTTCCCCCTGTCTGTCATTCTGTCTTCCCATCTCTTTATTTTTGCGACCACTGACTTTTCTCTCCTCTAGGTCAAGCTATTTCTAGATGCTACACTGGCGATAAACATGTCATCCTGGCGAGAAGAATGCACAACACTTTTAAGGTTTACAAACTCAAACTGAAAAGTCAAAAGAAATTTGAAAGTGCAGTTTTTCCCCCAGGACTGGAATGATTCATGCCTGAGAACTGGGAGATCGCAAAGTCAAGGAAACTCTAAAATCAGACACCTGCACAGCACAACCAAGTCTAAATGTATGGTTTAGATTTAAAAGGGGGGGAAACACATTTACAAGGACTTAAACCACAGTCTTCATGGTCTGTTCCTTCAGCTGGAAAGGATTTTTTTAGTACTATAATTACATTTATCATTCCTAGGGGGAAAAATGACAATGTTCATTCTTATTCCCAGTGAATCCAGTTACAACCAGGAAGAGATGTAATCTTAAGAACGAAAATTACTTATGTGGGTAAAGCATATTTGAGAACACTCATTTCAGATCACACTCATTTCTACAAAACTGTTGCAAATTACAGAAATGCTGAAAAAAAAAGAAAAAGAAATGCTGAATGTATTCTTATGAGTAGCAGAAATACAAGTGCCAGCGCCTTTTAAAACATCGTACTTAACAAGTAGATCCAAAATGTTTTGAAATGTATGTCAGGAACGCTACCAAGTTGTTCCTACTCATTTCCAAAACCTTACTAATCATGAGAGAAAAAGACATCTGTTCATTTTAAAAGCTGGAAGTGTTTCCAGTTACCTATGAAAAATGCAGTTCTCTTAAAGAACTACTTCTTCTCAATGTCACTATTACCCCATAAATTTCCTTTTACTTTTCAGTAGTGAAGCAAATTGCGAATTCTCTGTGTTTTTCATGGCTTAGTTGTACGGAGGAAGTTCGAGGAAGGAACTTTTATAGCAGACCAAAATATACTTCTCCATCAGTTCCCAAATGAGGCACAAATTCCATCCATATTTTACCTATAGCCTCATCTCAAGAACATCAGCTTTTTTTCATAACAAGTGGTGCTTTATAAGACATTATTAAATATGTACCACGTGGGCTCTGACAATAAAATTGTCACCCAACTGAAATACCGTATTAAAAGTAAGAAATAAAAAGCTTAAAAGTTCAAGAGCATGTGAAGAAATCAAAGGGACAAAATATTAAGGTGCAAAACCACACAGGGGCATAGCTACAAAGCCTAACAAGAGAAAGATAAGCTACAGGAACCCTCAGAAGCCCCAAGGTGGCAGAGGGCATTGTGAGAAAGAAAGACTGGGCATCTCAGCTCTCTCAACAGCACAAGCTACGAAACCCTGACTAGGCAGGAAATCTGCTGGCCATGTGATTCCAAACACAGTTAACTTTGGTGTCTTGAGAGATGCTTTTCAGATTTTAACATGCACCTGAATCATAAGGGGATCCTGTTAAAAACACAGACTCTGGGAATTCCTCAGTGGTCCGGTGGTCAGGACTCCATGCTTCCACTGCAGGGAGCACGGGTTCGATCCCCGGTCGGGGAACTAAGATTCCACATGCCGCATGGCCAAAACAAAACAAAACAAAACAAAAAACAGACCCTGAGTCCAGAGGTCTGGGGTGGGGCCTGAGTCTGCATTTCTCTGGGAGCTCCCAGGTGATACCAATGAGGCTGGTCCAGGGAACATACACTGGGGAGTAAGATCTTAAATGTTAAAAAAAATAGGATTAACATAACAGGACACTATAGGAAGAGATGAGGCTATGAGGGTAAAGAAATTCAGGTTACCTGGAAGAAAGGCACTCTGTAACTAAAATGTGAACTCCACCAGTGATGAATTGAACAGATGACAATTTAAGCGTCTTAATTATTCTCATGTCTTTGAGTACAAGTTCCATTGCCTAAAATTTCAGAATCATACATACTTCAGATAAAGGAATAGATTAAGTTTTACTAACAAGTGTAATGTGTTTCCAACCTTATGCAGTCTGACAGTTAAAATAATTTTATAATGGAAGGAGTGTGTTCCCCCAAGATACTGGAAAATAGTTACCATAGTTTCTATATTTCTTTTTTCTAGACTTAACATCTGTTTTCTTCAACTAGTCTTTGAATAATAAGGTTTTGATTTATTTCACTATTTTAGTTGCTCTATTCAGAAAATTGTTGTGTTGTTCTACATGTGTCAGTTTACTATTAAAAAGCTTTAAAAAAAAAAATGAATAGAAACAGTAACATGAGTTCCAATATGTTGAATGCTGACTGTCAGGTGCATTGGGTGGATTATCTCACTAAGTCTCTCAGCATCCCTTTGTTATCCTCATTCTACAGAACAGAAAAATAGGGCCCAGAGATATTAAGGAACTTGCCCAAGCCCACACAGCTAGCAAGCAGTAGATCAGGCCAAGATCTGCACAAAATAAGGAAATTTCACATCCTTAGCCACTACCCACATCACCTCTACAGAATACCTAGAAATTAGTCTTCCCTTTCCACAAACGGAAAACATATTATGTGAAAAATAAGTTTCCCAACCTCATGGAATTTAAAATCTAGGTGACTAAAACAACAACAAGAAACCTTAGTTGAAACATGAACAAAAATACAAGCCAATAATTAAGGTCAAAAGCGTTAGTCACTCAGTCATGTCTGACTCTTTGTGAGCCCATGGACTGTAGCCCATCAGGCTCCTCTGTCCACGGGATTCTCCAGGCAAGAATCCTGGACTGGGTTGCCATTTCCTTCTCCAGGGGATCTTCCCGACACAGGGATTGAACCCTGGTCTCCCACCTTGCAGGCAGACTCTTTACCAACCGAGCCACCAAGGAAGACAAGGTCAAAAGTCTGTAGTAATCCGGTTGGATCAAATCACATCACTAACATTTATTCTATTAAATACAAAAGAAACCTAGGGAGTGTAGTTATTCTCAATTACCCCAAATACTAGAAATACCCCAAAGTTAGAATGAATACTGATGTTTGCGAACACAGCCAGAAATCTGAAGATGTCTTTTGCAGTCAAAAGTTCATGCAGTAGCTTCTGAGTTCAGGGGCAGAAGACTGCAAAGAAGACAAAACTACCCCACTATACCTCCAACCAAGGCCTCCACTGCATGCAAGAGGTCACGGACTTAATCCAGCAAGGAAAATGCCTTGATGCAGTGAACCTCATTCTTTTTAATTTGGCCAGTATTCTCATTGGCTACATTCTATAGCACCCAGAAAAGGACAGAGTAGTCATGCTTTTCAACATGGCTGATTGAAGATGGGCATGTGGCTGCAGCAAATTCCACCAAGATCTTTAAGGGAAGCTAGAATTGATTTGTCTTCGCAATGATCAAATGAAATGCATAATGTGAGAACTGGTAGCTTTCAAAAGGTAAAAGAGGGGACTTCTCTGGCAGTCCAGTGGATAAGACTCCAAATTTCCATTGCAAGGGATGAAGGTTCGATCCCCAGATCCCTGGTCAGGGAACTATGATTTTGCATGCCATGTGGTTTGGCAAAAAATAAATAAATAAAAAGGTTTTTCTTTTTTTTTTTTTTTTTTACATTAAGATCTGTCCTTGGATGTTTAAGATCCATCCTTGGAGAAGGCAATGGCAACCCACTCCAGTACTCTTGCCTGGAAAATCCCATGGACGGAGGAGCGTGGTAGGCTGCAGTCCATGGGGTCGCTAAGAGTTGGACACAACTGAGCGACTTCCCTGTCCCTTTCCCTTGGATGTTTATGTATAGCTGTGTCCCTTTGCTATTCACCTGAAACTACTACAACATTGTTAACCAGCTATACCCCAATACCAAACAAAAAGTTTAAATCTTGGGGAAAAGTTAATTAATTTAAAAAAAAGATCCATCCTTGGAGAATCTGTGGCAGAACAGTCCTTGAGATGGTGGGACACAGTCACTGGATGGTCTCCGGCTTGGATCAAAGTGGAGTTTTGGGTAACACCTTTTTCAGAAAAATGTATTATGCTCCTGGTTCCACCTTTGACTGAATACAACTGCCACTATTTTTCTTTCTGAGAGCACAAGGCTTTGTGATGTAAGGTGGTATGAGAGCTGGGGTAGGAGCCATTACTGTATTCTGAGCCTGAAAATCTCTGGAAGTGCTTGGGAGCAATCATGGCTTACTTCCATCAAACGGCAACAGGCTCACCCCTCATGAAGACATCCAGAGGAACTCAATGCAACCACGGAGAGTCTTGTATTGGTCACAGCCACTGGGAGGATGCAATGGCACAAAAGATGACAGCAACAGTTGTTTTCCCATTGGTGGAAAAACTTGATGATAAGGTCCTTTGTGGGCTTCCCCGGTGGCTCCGATGGTAAAGAATTTGCCTGCAATGCAGGAGACCAGGTTCGTTCCCCAGGTTGGGAAGACCCCTGAAGAAGGGAATGGGTACCCACTCCAGTATCGTTGCCTGGAGAATTCCATGGACAGAGGAGCCTGACTTGCCATAGGATCACAGAGTAGGGCATGACTGAGTGACTAAGCACATAAGCAAGGGTCCTTTGTATCTTAAGAGCACTCCAATTTTTAAAACTGCCAGCGTCCCACAGAACAAGCAGTTTCTAGCTGTCCACTATATTTCTTCAAATAATTTTTAAAATTCTTTTGGATTATATAAAGGGAAGGCAACCGATTATGAAGAGAATGGGAAAACAGAAGGACAGGAGTACTTGGGTTTGAGAAAATGGAAAACTAATGCAAGAGTGGAGGCTGGGAGAGGCGAAGTAATCTGAAAAATCCCCACCTTTAGTTGTGATTTTCATCCCACCCTTTGTTGACTCCAGTGTAATGATGAGGGGTATAAACAGGAGCCAAGACTACTGTGCTTTGATCCCTGAAAGGGCTGCTGTGAAACTGAAAAGTGACTTCCTTTCGTGCTGCAGATGCTTCCTATCTAATACGAGGATGAGGGCTCCCTCACAGCACAGTGCTTGGGACTCTGGGCTTGCACTGCCCAAGGCCAGGGGTTCAATCCCTGGTCAGGGAACTAAGATCCCACAAGCTACAAGGCACTATCAAAATAATAATAATAATAAAACAAGGATGATAATGATAACTGTTTAGAATACTAGTGAGACAGAGATGACCACGCCTGGCATGTGGTACTTGTTCAGATGATGCTGGGGAGTCTTACCTACCATGACCACTCTCTTGGGCTTTCCTGGTGGCTCAGACGGTAAAGCGACTGCCTGTAATTCGGGAGACCTGGGTTCAATCTCTGGGTTGGGAAGATCTCCTGGAGAAGGAAATGGCAACCCACTCCAATACTCTTGCCTGGAAAATCCCATGGATGGAGGAGCCTGGCAGCTACAGTCCATGGGGTCGCAAAGAGTCAGACACGACTGAGCGACTTCACTGGCCACCACTCTCTTTATCCCCACTTCCAAGCCCTCTGTGCTCCATTTCCTTTACCCAGCTCCCACATCCCTTTTGCTGCTGTTGTTACTGTTGCCTTGCCTTCCGTTCTGTCCCTGGCCTTCCCACCCTTTCCCTCAGATGCTTCAGTGATGTGAAGTGTTAGTCGCTCAGTCGTGTCCGACTCTTTTCGACCCCATGGACTGTAGCCTGCCAGGCTCCTCCATCCATGGGATTCTCCAGGCAAGAACACTAGTGTGGGTTGCCATTTCCTTCTCTAGAGGATCTCCTGACCCAGGGATCGAACCTGCCTCTCCTGCATTGCAGATGCTTCAGAGGCACAGTTAACACTGTATTCCAAGGACTTCCCTGGTGGTCCAGGGGTGAAGACTCCATGCTTCCATCTCAGGGAGCATAGGTTCGATCACTGGTCGGGGAACTAAGATCTTGCATGCTGCACGGCACAGCTAAACACAGACACACACACACACACACACACACACACACACACACACACACACACACAAAACAGTATTCCATTCAGCCCCCAGAAGATTGGGAGGCTGGGATGGAGCTTGGGGGAGAGGAAGTAAAAGGTCTCGAGCTGCAGTGGGGTTCACTGAGACAATGAGAGAATCAGGAGACCAAAGAAGCAAATACAGCCCCACCGGCAAGATTCCAAACGTCAGCAGGGAGCTGACACATGAACCCACTTTCTGGTACAACAGTGCCACGGGGGCTGTGTTTTCCTTTACTTCACTAAGCAAAGCCCATGCTTATTAGATGCTTACCGGTGATGCTCCTATTAACACGAGGATGGATTCCAGCTACATACCTCAGTATCCCAAGTGTCATGAAAATATTACTGCTGCTATTAATAATAATAATAATAATAAAGAGGCCTGAAGTCAGCCCTTGTACATAAATTCCCTTTCCTAGAGCTTCTTCAGTACTGACCCAGTGCTAAAAACTACAAAATTCTTACCAATTCTCTTTGCACTCTGCTCTTTTTTGGTAAAAAGAACTTTGTCCCCAAAGCTCTGTCACTTCTGCTATGATTCCCGTATATTTAAGCTTTTCCACCTCAATCCACTCTGCACATCAGGAAGGTTGGACAGGCAATAGTAGCTTTTATCACTATGTCAGCACTGGTTAACTCATGTTATAGAATCAAAAATAGCAAAACACGAAGGGACTTTTTTTCTGGTCTCACAAACAAGTTCGTCTAACAAGCCCCACTTCAAAATGTGAAGTAACAGGTGATTTACCAATTTTACAGATTTGCACCAAGCCAAAAAGTCCCCAATCCCAATGTTAGTACCCCCTGAAACCGAAAGCAGGGTATGCTAGCAGTAAACACTGCGTTACAAGAAGACACGGGTTGCTTTTTTCTTAGCAGTTTAGCTAGTGTTGTTTCAACTGTCGCGTAGTATGCAAATTGCAAATTACACTTCGGATAATTCCATCTCTTCCCTCTAAAAACACAATTCTGGGAAAGAGGTAAGAAGAGAAGAGCCCTATAAGAAAGTGTGAAATAACTGAAGCCCTTTCAATAATTTAAGAACTTTAGATACTGTCTAGAGTCAGCTTATAATTTGATGACAAGTGATACAATGAGTTTTAAAACTCCTTCTTCGTTGAAAATAGTCCTATAACATTTTTCCAGCGCTAACTCACAATCAAACAAGAATGGCAGTTAGATGGGACTTGATTTTTTTTTTTTTAAATTGGAGGCAGTTGGAGGAGAGCCTGGCAGAGGAACAAATGCTATAAAAAGGCCTTGAGTTAGAAACACAAGCAGATATTCATGCCAAAATGCTCCAGGAGCTTCACCAGCCCACCCGCTTGCCTGGGAGGCTTCACTCCTTGGTGAAGCCTCTTTCTAGGCCTGCCTTGCCCAGGTACAGACTGTTGAGTCTTCTCAAATTACCCTGAAGCCCCACAAGATTAACAATGTCACCACACTCTTTATTATTAATTTTTATTGGCATACAGTTGTTTCACAATGTTATGTCAGTTTCAGCTGTACAGCAAAGTGAATCAGCTCCATGTACAAATGTATCCCCTCTTTTTTGGATTTCCTGCCCATCTAGGTCACCACAGAGCACTGAGTACAGTTCCCTTCGCTGTTCACTAGGTTCACATTAGTTATCTATTTCACACACAGTATCAGCAGTGTATATATGTGTGTATATATGTCAGTCCCTCATGCACAGGATCAGTAGTGTATATATGTATGTATATATGTCAGTCCCTCACACACAGTACCAGTAGTGTATATATGCGTGTATATATATCAGTCCCTCACACACAGTACCAGTAGTGTACATATGCATGTATATATGTCAGTCCCTCACACACAGTATCAGTAGTGTATATATGCGTGTATATATGTCAGTCCCTCATACACAGTATCAGCAGTGTATATATGCATGTATATATGTCAGTCCCTCATACACAGTACTAGTAGTGTATATATGCATGTATATATGTCAGTCCCTCACACACAGTATCAGCAGTGTATACATGTGTGTATATATCTCAGTCCCTCACACACAGTACCAGTAGTGTATATATGCCAGTCCCTCACACACAGTACCAGTAGTGTACATATGCATGTATATATGTCAGTCCCTCACACACAGTATCAGTAGTGTATATATGCGTGTATATATGTCAGTCCCTCATACACAGTATCAGCAGTGTATATATGCATGTATATATGTCAGTCCCTCATACACAGTACTAGTAGTGTATATATGCGTGTATATATGTCAGTCCCTCACACACAGTATCAGCAGTGTATACATGTGTGTATATATCTCAGTCCCTCACACACAGTACCAGTAGTGTATATATGCGTGTATATATGTCAGTCCCTCACACACAGTACCAGTAGTGTATATATGTGTGTATATATGTCAGTCCCTCACACACAGTACCAGTAGTGTATATATGTATGTATATATGTCAATCCCTCACACACAGTACCAGTAGTGTATATATGCGTGTATATATGTCAGTCCCTCACACACAGTATCAGTAGTGTATATATGCATGTATATATGTCAGTCCCTCATACACAGTATCAGCAGTGTATATATGTATGTATATATGTCAGTCCCAATATCCCAATTCATCCCTCTGCCCTTCTTCCCACCTGGTATCCACGTCTGTTTATGTTCTATGTCTGTGTCTCTATTTCTGCTTTGCAAATAAGATCATCTGCACCACTGTTCCAGATTCCACAGGTATGCGTTAACATACGATACTTGTTTTCCTCTTTCTGACTTACTTCACTCGGTATGACAGTCTCTAGGTCCATCCACATCTCTACAAATAACCCAATCTCACTCTGTTTTATGGCTCAGTAGTACTCCACTGTGTATATGTACCACATCTTCTTTACCCAGTCCTCTGCCGATGGGCATTTAGGTTGATACGAGCCTGGCTACTGTAATGAGTGCTGCAGTGAACACTGGGTTGCATGTGCCTTTTGGAATGGCGGTTTCTCTGTGGGTTTGCTGGGTCATATGGTAGCACAGTGAACACTGGGTTGCATGTGCCTTTTGGAATGGCGGTTTTCTCTGTGGGTTTGCTGGGTCATATGGTAGCACTGTTTAGTTTTTTAAGGAACCTCCATTCTGTTCTCCACAGTAAACGTATCAATTTACATTCCCAACAATAGTACAAAAGGGTTCCCTTTTCTCCACATTCTCTCCTCAATGCTGAGCATCTTAAGATCAAGCACCTCATACTTTCGCATTTTAAGTTGCCAGATGATGAACAACTGGACAGCTGTTTCTGAAACCGGATCTTCTTTAACTGACAATTATTTCTATATTCACATTGCTTCGGAACAAAAGGGACAAACTAGCAGGCAACTGCCTTTGGATGAACCTACAGAAAAATTAACTGTGAAATATATGAAGGTGGTAAAAAGGTAATTTAGGGAAGAAAGTACAAATTATCTACTTTGTTAGCCTATGGAGGTGTTATTACCTCCTTATTGATCACATCATCAGATCCATAATGATAAATCCCAGAAAAGGAACCGACCCCACCCTCTACTCAAGTTGGCCAGAAAGGGAAAATAATTTTCTTTTCCACTAGCTAAAAGTTGGCATATGTGAAAAAACTATTACCAAGAAAGAAAAAAATAACCATAGGCAAAAAGACATAGGGCATATCAATCCATCTGAGATTGACATCTTGTTCCACGGAGTTCTAGGAGGCTACATGTATAGTCACTTTCCATAGTGATAAATACTTCTCTGACAAGCTAAAGAAATGAACACTGATGAGGGCTGGCAGTTCAGTTGTGCTCTGCAGGTTCACATCAGGTGGCCATTCGGGCTGCAAACTCAGCCCATAATCAGATGCTGCAGGCAAGCATACAACGACATTCCTGTTCATCTGAGTCAACCGGACCAGGGTTTCAAAAGAACAGTCCTTTGGTGTATTTTGTTTTTTATCCTACGTTCTACATACAAATTCTTGAAAACGCAGTCCTCCTGCACAGGGCAAGTCCCCCACCTTCATCCTAGGGAAAATGTCTTAGCATGCTCATGAACAAGGGCATTTTCGCCGGCATTAGGGTTTTGTCCCTGCAGAGTTGGGAGGGTGCGTTGTGGCTCCCTCGATTAAAATCACTAATAAAAGTGAAAGTGCCAACCCCTTCTCCCTGTGGAGCTCCCCCGGAGTGTGCTTCCTTTCTGGCAGGAGGGCAAAACCCTATGCTTCCAGCTCCCAGGATGTTAGCAACTGACTGCATACTCCAGACATTCCCAAAGCCAACCAAGTGACTGCTAATTCTGCACCAGCTTGTGGGGACCGGCCACCAAGCTACTTCACTTCTCAAGGGAGTCCAAAGAACAGACATATTAATGTTGGAAGGGAAAGGAGAGTTGAGAAACAGGGGTAGGTTATCATGAAGAAGAATGATGTGTTCCTTCCAGCAGAAATGCTGGTTCTTACCATCCAGAAAAGCACTCCGAATGTATCCGATTGTTAATCAGATGAGACAAAGACTCTTACTGTTTGGACATTACCAGACTCTAGTCTTCATATATTTTCCTCCGAATTTGAATGAGATCCTCCAGCTGTTACTAATGTGTCATCCTTTAGCTTCTGCAGGCACTAAAAGCAGCCGTGTTTACACAAGGTGGCACCCACGCCTGGGAAATGTCAGGGAATCAGGGCCATTGTCTGCAGGGGAAGCTTCTAAGGCTGGGCAGAGCAGTATTAGGTCATGGAGACTCTTATACCATGTGGGCACCAGACAGCACACATCCTTCGTGCTCTTCCAAATTAAACACAGACGACCACAGTTCCGTGTGATTTCTTATAGCCAACTGATCTGAAATGAAGCAGGAGATCTAAGGGAAGGCTTTCCTTCCACACCTAATGCATCTCACAGCCTGGGGATTCCAAGGGGATACAGCACGTGCATGGCCTTCCCCCGCCGCTCAGATGATATAGAATCCACCTGTCAATGCAGGAGATGCGGGTTCGATCCCTGGCTCGGGGAGATTCCCGGGAGGAGGAAATAGCAACCCACTCCAGTATTCTTGTCTAGAAAATTGCATGGATGGAGGAGCCTGGCAGGCTACAATCCATGGCTCACAAAAGAGTGGGACACAACTTAGCAACTAAACAACAAGAAGAGCATGTGCATGTGGTTAGAGGGCATCAGAGAAAGACTCAGGTGCGTGCGTGAAGTCGCTTGAGTCATGTCCGAGATTCTCTAGGCAAGAATACTAGAATGGGTTGCCATGCCCTCCTCCAGGGGATCTTCCCGACCCAGGGATCAAACTTGTGTCTCTTCTGTCTCCTGCACAGTGGCAGGTGGGTTCTTTAGCACCTGGGAAGCCCCGAAAGACTCACATTAGGTTTTCATTTCAGCAAAAGGCAGAGACTTGATCTCTGGAAACTAAAGGCAAACTTGAAGGGGGTTCCCTTTACTGGGTGTGCTTTCACACTTCTCCATCCACAGTGATGGTACCGTGGAGCAGAAACGAGGGGAGACCCACAGCCCTTGGTCTCTGACCCACTATCATTGTCAGCAGCCGGGAGGATGGATAGAGCTCCCAAAACCATCATCTGAAATCAGCCCAAGATGTGGCTTCCTTCTTCCTCTCCTTTTCCTTCCTTCCTTTCTGGCTGTTTCCTCTCTTCTGCTTCTGCCTTTATTGTCCCAGGAAACAGCTCACAAGAGTGATAATGAAACTTCTTGCCACGGCATTTTGCAATAAGGAATTCAGTAGTTTCTCACTCATTCTACCATAAGCTGCTTGCTTTGCTGCTACCAATCAGAATTTATTCATTTATTCTTTCAACATTATTGAACATTCAGGCAGGTAGAACTTTAAGATGCATGCGTGCTAAGTCGTTTCAGTCGTGTCTGACTCTTTGCAACCCTATGGACCGTAGCCAGCCACGTTCCTCTGTCCAAGAGATTCTCTAGGCAAGGATACTAGAGTGGCTTGCCATGCCCTCCACCAGGGAATTTTCCCAACCCAGGAATCGAACTCGTGTCTCTTATGTCTCCTGCATTGGCAGGCAGGTTCTTTATCATCAATGCCACCTGTGGCCCCCAAGGTATCTGCCCCACCCGCCCTGGAATGTATATATCCTGTATAAGCCTCTCCCTTTGAATGTGGGTGCTGCTGCTAAGTCGCTTCAGTCGTGTCCGACTCTGTGCGACCCCATAGACGGCAGCCCACCAGGCTCCGCCGTCCCTGGGATTCTCCAGGCAAGAATACTGGAGTGGGTTGCCATGCCCTCCTCCAGGGGATCTTCCTGACCCAGGGATCAAACCCAGGTCTCCTACATTGCAGGCAGATTCTTTATCATCTGAGTGACCTGGGAAGCTTGACAACCTTTTAAAACTCAGAGCTCTAACCAACAGCAGCCTTGTGACCATGTAGTGAAAACCCTCTTGGGTCTCGAAATATAGAGAATAAGCATAAAAGAATGCAGTGATTCCTGTCGAGTTCAACACCAACCACAACTTCCAGGTTATCAGAAGGGCATTTAAAGTAATCTATCACTGGGGAGCTCAACATTCAGAAAACTAAGATCATGGCATCCAGTCCCATCACTTCATGGCAAATCGATGCGGAAACAGTGGAAACAGTGTCAGACTTTATTTTCCTGGGCTCCAAAATCACTGCAGATGGTGATTGCAGCCATGAAATTAAAACATGTTTACTCCCTGGAAGGGAAGTTATGACCAACCTAGATAGCATATTAAAAAGCAGAGACATTACTTTGCCACAAAGGTCCGTCTAGTCAAGGCTATGGTTTTTCCAGTGGTCATGTATGGATGTGAGAGTTGGACTATAAAGAAAGCTGAGTTCTGAAGAATTGATGCTCTTGAACTGTGGTGTTGGAGAAAACTCTTGAGAGTCCCTTGGACTACAAGAAGATCTAACTAGTCCATCCTAAAGGAGATCAGTCCTGGGTGTTCATGAGAAGGAATGATGTTGAAGCTGAAACTCCAATATTTTGGCCACCTGATGCAAAGAGCTGACTCATTAGAAAATACCCTGATGCTGGGAAAGATTGAGGGCAGGAGGAGAAAGGGGCAACAGAGGATGAGATGTTGGATGGCATCACCGACCCAGTGGACATGGGTTTGGGTAGACTCCAGGAGTTGGTGATGGACAGGGAGGCCTGGCGTGCTGTGGTTCATGGGGTCGCAAAGAGTCGGACACGAATGAGCGACTGAACTGACTGATCACTGGGGAATTCTAACAAGTTTTACACTGACACTCTGAATCCTACAGAAGAAGAAAAACAATGTTCTCATTTAAAGCCGACACTAAGGAAGCACTATTATTAAAACAGGCTGCTGTGCATGAGAACCTCGCTGAAAATGCCTTTCAGTTCTCATTTCTCCAGCTTAGGGAGAAGTTACATGAACACAAGGTCCATGGTAAATGTTTAAAACCCAGATGGCCTTCCCCTGGTTGCTGGCATGCCTCATACTTCAGCCAAAATCAGCGTGTGGGATTCCCACGTGGGCAGTGGTAAAGAATCTGCCTGAGACGCAGGAGACGGGGGTTCGATCCCTGGGTCGGGAATACCCCCTGGAGGAGGGCGTGGCAACCCACTCCAGTATTCTTGCCTGGAGAATCCCATGGACAGAGGAGCCTGGCAGACTATACACCATAGGGTTGCAAAGAGTCGGACACAACTGAACGACTGAGCACGCAATCAGCAAGTGCTTCAGGAATGCGGACTAATTCCAATGTTTGTCCAGGGTGAACATGGGAGGTAAATCCACTGCCAAAAACAAAAATGCATTCCCAAGTCAAATATTTGTTACTTTCGGATGTCATACTGTTCTGTATCACAGGGGTTTTCCTCCTTCAACTTCTGCTAATTATCCTCGCGCCCTCTGAACTCTCCAGCAGATTTCCTACTATCTCACCAGAGGCATGAGCTCAAGGGCTCAGTAGTCAGCTTAATTCTCTAATTTCAGCTGGAAGGGGTTCCTGCAGGCATTTCAAGAAAAATGTAAATAGAGGGAGAAAGAAAATATAAATACCTAAATATAAATTCACCTAAATATAGACCAGGCAATGGTTTCTGTATCTTTCCATTTAAATGGATTCAATCTTTCAATTCAATTTAAATGGACTCCCTGAGCACAAACTGATCTGCAACTGTTCCAAGGCATTGGGCAGGGTTCAAGAAACTTTGCTGATAGTCAACACAAGAAGCTGAAAACCACCAGCCCTGGGCAAAACTTTGAAAATCCCTGCCTGATGACTTTTACACGCAGGACTGAGACGGCTCTGTACCCGCCTCCCAAACACACACGCACAGCTTTCTGTTTTGCAGGTCTCTGCTACAGAGCAATGCCTCCTTCAGCTTGGAGAGAGAACCTTCTGTGTGCAGAGCAGATGAATGAAAAGCCCTCCCCAGCACGGTTCTCTCTTAAGCTAACCGCACACACATCTCCTGCTTGCCAGAAGCTAAGCCATACAACGGTCAGTCTTCACCAAAGTTTGGGGTGCAGAGCTGAAGCTAGCCTCCATACCTATGAAACTACTTACTGCAAAAGAGAATTCCGTCCTTCTTGCTGGCGATGATGGCGATGCAGCACAGAGCCAGCACTTCTACCAATTCTCGGCTGCCCACAGTCAGTCATTCCCAGGTAGGACAGGAACGGAAGAGTCCACCCTAATGAGGACTTCCATCTAATAAAAGAAGATGGTTCCTGCCCATCAGGCATATTTTGGTTTAATGTTTTTCAGTTGTCTCACTATCCATTGGCAAAAGAACCTTTAATGCTAACATTCAAGAATGTACTTGTGGGCTTTCCTAATGGTCCAGTGGCTAAGAATCCACCTGCTAGTGCAGGGGACATGGGTTTGATTCCATGTCTGGGTCTGGGAAGATTCCACATGCTGCGGGGCAACTAAATCCATGCACCACAACTACCGAAGCCTGCAAGCCTAAAGCCTGTGCTCTGCAACCAGAGAAGCCACTGCAATGAGAAGCCCACTCCCTGTAACTACAGAAAAAGGTAGAACAGCGACGAAGACCCAATGCAGCCAAAAATAAATAAAAATTTTTTAATTCTAAAAAAAAAATCTTGTAAATATCTAATGTAAACTTCACCCTAAGACTAAGCAAAATCTTTATTATTACTGCACCCAGAAAGAATTTTGCTAGCTGAGTTTATCCAAACAGACAAGGGAAAGATGAAGGAAAATCAACAAATATCCCATATACCAAAATAGAAAGAAAAAAAAAAATACTAATTCCAAGCAATCAAAAGTAAACAAGTGAGTGAGTGTTTCATAATCAGTTTTCAGTTACATGGGTTTACTTTTTAAAATCTTTTAAATCATAAAAGTTTGTTTGCCTTCCTTTTAAGAACTCTAGAACATGCAGATAATAGTTTAGCTGTTTGAAGAGAGGGAATAATTGAGTAGAAATGCTTTAAAAGTCAGGAAAGGAACCCACAAATGATTATGTTAGGTCTCCAAATGGAGGAAGGGAAAAAGAGGTCCTGTTTATTAGTCAACCATGCACGCATGCGTGCGTGCTCAGTCCCTAAGTCGTGTCTGACTCTTGTGACCCCATGGACTGTAGCCTGCCAGACTCTTCTGTCCATGGGATTTCCCAGGCAAGAATACTGGAGTGGGTTGCCATGCCCTCCTCCAGGGGATCTTCCGGACCCAGAGACTGAACCTGGGTCTCCTGCATCGCAGGCAGATTCTTTACCACTGAGCCACATGCAACATAGTCTGAAGATGCTACTTCCTCCCTGACCACATAATCCAAAATAGTCCACCTGGGCCTCAGCCTGCATGCCCCCGGTCGCCATCGGTTATTACACATATCCAGTTTCCCCTTCACTATACTAACCTCCAGCTCCATGAAGGCTGGCACCACAGGTGGTTCACCAGTGTAGATGGAACATCCAGCCCAGCCCAGTATTTTTTCATTCATCCATGCACTCATCTCTTGAGCTTGAATATTTACTAAGCTCCTACCATGGGCAACCCACTCCAGTGTTTTTGCCTGGGGAATCCCATGGATCTGCAGCCACAATAAATTCCAACTGGTTGCAATATATAGTTATATGGGGCTTCCCTGGTGTCTCAGCAGGAAAAGAATCTGCCCACAATGCAGGAGACCCAGGGTTTGATCCCTGGGTCGGGAAGATCCCCTAGAGAAGGAAATGGCAACCCACTGCAGTATTCTTGCCTGGAGAATTACATGGACAGAGGAGGCTGGCGGGCAACAGTCTATAGCGTCACAAAGAGTCGGACATGACTGACCGACTAACACTTTCACTTCACTTCAGGGATCCTGGGAACTATGGACACCAGTTACAACAGAAAAAGAAAAACAAAGTCTCTCCCTGCATTTGATGACAGTGAGGGAATGATAAGAAAGAAGGGAACAAGTAAGTAAGAATCAAATAATAACTCACAGTGATTGTTCCTCATGCCAGGCACTGCTCTAAGTACTTACATGTTCCTCTCCCTCTGAAATAAGTGCTATTATCATTTCTAGTTACAGATGAGGAAGCCGGGGCAGAGAGGGATTATGGAACTTGCCCGAGGTCACCAGGCCAGGAGGTGGAAGAGCAGGAACCTCAACGTGGCCGTGAGGTGAGGTTCGAGTCATGGTGCGGGTCACTGTTCTCATCACATAGGGACATAAGCAGAAGGAAGGGACCAGCCCCTCCACAGCCCACACGTCCTCTGCAGCCCACATCTGCCGGATAATAAACACTTGCTGGATGAATGAATGAAGAAAATAGCATAGCATTTCTTACTTTAAAAAGGTTAAGACTCCATGCATCCAGTGCAGGGAATACAGGTTCATTACCTGGTCCCGGAACTAAGATCTCATAATGCTGTTTGGCCCGGCAAAAGAACAAAACAAACAAACAAAAAACTTAAAAAGCCTTTTAAAGTCCTTGCGAAGTTTTACTGCCTCAGTTCACCCTCAGTGCACTGGGACACAGTGTCCCCGTGCACCGCCTTCTCGGTCAGCCTCCTGCACTGCCCCAAAGGTTGGAAAGACTACTCTTTTCCTTTAGTCGATGCAATGAAAATAATGCTCATAAATATATTTTCCAAACTATATCCCTGCGGATCAAGCACCTTCACCCTAAGATGTTCATATTTCTAAGCAGAATTGGCTTTTACATCACCCTCTCTCTCACTCACTCTCTCCCTTTCTCTTTCCCTCCCATTTTATCTTTACCAAGAGCTAAGACACCATGCCACATCACACACTGGTTCTCAAACTAAAGTCAACGAGTTTACAGGAGTACTGCCTTGAGTCCCCAGATGGCTCATATAAGATGATAAACGTATGTGGTTAGGGGACCACAGCCTCAGAGGAGCTGCAACTGCCCAGGCAGCCAAGTTCGAGTCAGTCCAAGTCCTTCCACCAACAAGCGGCTGGCACCAGGCTGGGCGGTACCACTGACACCCTGGATACAGCAGGGAGTCCCTGGGCACTGCCTGGGTTGCGGGTGCAAAGAGGACTCGGAGGACGGGCGGAAGAGAGGTTGTATCAGCCAAGAGGTATGTTCCCAGACTAGTGACAGAGACAGATGCAGGTCCCCAGCTCAGATGGGGGCTGGAGGCAGTGAGCAGATCCCTCTTGCCTAAAAATAGCTCCTCCAGTGGGGCCACCACAGCTCAAAACACAGCTACTAATGACACACACACACATGCCAAGTACCATGTATTGAGAATTTGTTCTTTGAATCATCACAGCAACCCCAGGAGATAAGTTTTAGTATTTTCCCTTGACAGATGAAAAATCAGAGCTCAGAACTGGCCCCAAGTCACCCAACTAGTAACTGACAGAGCAGGGATTTGACCTTGATCTTTGCCTAAACAGCCATAATCATTTTAAACTTCATGCATGGTCACAGCAAGCAAGAGATGGAAGCTGGTGACAAAGACATGGTGATGTGAGCTCTTGGCGGTTCATTATGGAAGAGTTTGCGCATCACATACAATTCTAAGAAGCTCACATCCAGCCCTGGGAGATGCCACCCCTAGCAGGCTTGGAGAAAACCCAGTGACACAGCCAGCATTTCTCCAGTTACCGAGAGCACAAAGGGCCATGTATGGATGGCAGATTGGGTGCCCATCGCTCAAGAGTCCACACTTGAGTCTCCTCTGTCCCTCACACTAACACACATCTCTGCGAATACCACCACCAACTGTGCCCTTGGCATGCAGCACACTCAGCAGAAAGCAGAAACGCTGCTGACAAAAACAAATGTGGAGGACAAACCCCAAGACCCAGGAGCTACATCTGCTGCAGACCTGTCCTGTACTTATATTAATACCAAAAACCTAACAGCTTTAGCCATTCCCCTCTGCAGGGGATCTTCCCAACCCAGGGACTGAACACAGGTCTCCCACATTGCAGGCAGATTCTTTGCCACCTGAGCCACCAAGGAAGCCCCAAACAAACAAGAACTAACCACAAGATGTACAAGATGTACTGGGTAGTCAGAGGATGCGTGTTTTGATCAAAAAAATTCTAACATATTGTAACGTATTTTTAGAACATAAATGGATCCTTTCTTGTTTAGTTTTTTAATTGTTAATTAATTTGAAAGGTGAGCTCTAGGGAGAATTTCAATCGTCTCCGAATCTACCAGTGAAAGAAAGAAACCAGGGTAACTGGCCACTAGCGTTTAATTCTGTCCTTGAGAAGGGCAGGAAGTCAGCTGACTAGAGAACGCTAACAACACAGGATCTTCCCAACAAAACCTTGTGCACAATGTTCACAGCAGTGTTACTCACAACAGCAAGAAGTGGGAAACAAGTGAAGCATCCTTCAGGTGAAGAATGTTATCCGTGTGGTGTATGCACATAATAGAATATTATTCCACAATAAAAAGGAATGATGTCCTGATATGTGTGGCAGCACGGATGACCTTGAAAACATGATGCTCAGTGCAAGAAGTCAGTCACAAAAGAACACGTACTGTATGATTCCATTTTGTGAAATGTCCAGAAGAGGCAAAATTCACTATCACAGACTAGTGGTTGGTCGCCTCGGGCTGGTGGGGACGGACTTGGGAGGAATGGGGAGTGACTGCCAGTGGATACAGGGTTTCTTCGGGGCTGATGAAGATATTCGAATATTGTGCTCATGGCTTCACTACTCTGAATATACCAAATACCACTGATTACACTCTTTAAATGAGTGGAATTGTATGGAATGTGAGTTACATCTCAAATAAACCTGTTTTAAAAAAGAAAAAAAAATCAGAACAGAAATACGAAATCATTCTCTCCCTTCCTTTAATTTCAGACAACCCTGCTCCACTAGGGTAAAATTCAGGAAGGTTTAAAATTAGTCTCTCGAGACACAATTCTACAGTTGTATCATGCCATTTGAGAAGCTATTCTACCTCACCTTTGTTATTACACTGTCCCTTCTCTAAAACTAACATTCCTTGCAGATTTTACTCTTCCCCAGTGGACTATTTCTCACATGCTCCCTTCTAACAGAATAAAAGGAAATACTGCTTTTGGTCAGTCAATCTAATCAAAAAATTTCACTAACATCCAGCACTAGGCTAGGACCTGCAGAGAATTAAAAATGGGACATACAATAGGAGTTCATCATGCACAGAGGTGGTATTTCTAGGGGACCAAAGACCTGCTTTAACTTTGATGTCTCACTTATTAGCTCTTTGACCTTGAGGAAATTATTTAAACCGAGACTCAGTTTTTGGAGACCACAATATCTAATTTTTAGCATGAGAATAATACAGTAAGCCACCTCTAGGACATGCCATACTAGAAGCACAATAAGAGTCCTCCATTTTCTTTCTTTTCTATGCTTGTCAAGGAATTTTCGAGGGGTCACTAAAGGGTAAGATAGGACCACACAAGTCAAACTGGAATTGAATCCCAGTTTCTGGGCTTCCCTAGTGGCTCAGATGGTAAAGAATCAGCCTGTATTGCAGGAGACCCGGGTTCCATCCCTGGGTCTGGCAGATCCCCTGGAGAAGGGAAAGGCTACCCACGCCAGTATTCTGGGAAATTCCATGGACAGAGGAGCCTAGTGGACTACAGTCCATGGGGTCACAAGGAGTCAGACACAACTGAGCAACTAACCCTTTTTTTCACTTTTCTCCACTTGGTAGCTATGGGCGGCTATTTCTTCTGACCCTCGATTTTCTAATCTGTGAAACAGGGAGAATGCATGTACTTACACCCTAAGATTACTTGGGGGATTAAATGAGAGAAATACTTAATACCTGACTCAAAAAAAGAAAAAAGCTATTATCATTCTTCTTGTTATCAATGACTGGAGAGAAAGAACATGAAGTTAAAGAACAATTAAGGATCAATTCAATCACTTGTACCAAAAGCTTAAAGCACAGAAAAGCCAGGGGTGAATGGGGAGAGGGAGGCCGTGGTTGGGGACATCACAGAAGACGCAGGTGTTAAGACTGTGGGGTGACTGACAGGGACTGGAAATCCGGAGTCTGATTTTTTGATTGTTCTGTTTTCTGTTGTGTTTTGTTTGGCACATGCAAAGAGGAAAGGGAGGGAGGGAGTGATAGTTGCTCAGTCATGTCCAACTCTTTGCAACCCATGGACTGTAGCCTACCAGGCTCCTCTGTCCATGGGTTTCTCCAGGCAAGAATACTGGAGTGGGTTGCCATTTCTTTCACCAGGAGTAAAGGGAAGACAAGATCAAAGGCAAAATAGAGGTGCTAAACCTGGAACATATGGGGACTGAGACAGAGGCAGCTGAAGCCAGAGACTGGTGAGGAGGGTGAGGGGAAACCCGGTGGGTAAGGAGGGGCACGCTGGATCCCAGAGGCAGATGACATGGGAACTCTGCAGGGAGAGAGCCGAGAAGGAGGCGGGGTGGGGAGCGAGCCGGCTAGGGCTGTCACAAAGGAAGGCTGCAGGTGATACATCATCACAGGGTCCTAGGCTCCAGGGGACAAGCAGGGAGCCCGCCAAAAGGCTCCACTTTCCCCGGTAAAAGGCAGTTCTTTCTAATGATAGTGTGCTTGGTGGGAATGGCAAACACTTTTAGAGTCTGGTGGACAGGTTACACCCTGGCTTCTAGAATCCTGGGCAAGCTGCTGAGGATCTCTGGGTCCTGGTATCTGCGCTCTACAAAATGCAAGGTAAACAACACCTTTCCCGAAGGCCGAGGAGAAGAATGAGATCAGGTCTGCAGGGTGTCTGGCACCCAACAGGTGCACAGCAATGCTCTTAGATCCTGGACTTCGTTAGCCAGCGCCATTCCGGGGATGCCCAGAAGGTTGGCTCAGTTTCAGTTTTTTTCTATCAATAAACTAAAATGCCACTCATAAAGAGAATTAGAATATTTGATTTAGTGTGACTACATGGACAGTTGGGCTTCCCTGGTAGCTCAGCTGGTAAAGAATCCACCTGCAATGCAGGAGAGTGGAGAAGATAGCCTGGAGAAGGGGTAGGCCACCCACTCCAGTATTCTTGGGCTTCCCTGGGGGCTCAGACAGTAAAGACTCTGCCTGCAATGCAAGAGATCCCAGTTCTATTCCTGAGTCAAGAAGATTCCCTGGAAAAGGAATACGCCACCCACTCCAGTATTCTTGCCTGGAGAATCCCATGGACAGAGGAGCCTGGCGGGCTACAGTCCACAGGGTCACAAACTCCGACAGGACCAAAGCGACTTAGCACTCATTATACATTAAGCCGGGGCAAATGGTATCAACCAGACTGACCCCAGAAAACCTGGACTATAAGATACTTAGGAATGTTCCACAAGAGCACCTCTTGTGATGTCCACAGTGACCTAATGCTCTCCTGAGAAATGAGTGTTGCACAGAACTATACAAAGTGACATGTTTGAAAGCTGAAGTCTTTTGTCCAAAGGTGATGGGGTTCCCAATGTTTACAGTGGCATTATTAACAACTGCCAAAGCATGGAAGCAACCTAAGAGTCCATCAATAGATGAAAGGATAAAGAAGATGTGGTTTATATATATACAATAGAATACTGTTGTTGTTTAGCAGCTAAGTTGTGTCTGACTCTGTGATCCCATGGACTGTAGCCCATCAGGCTCCTCTGTCCATGGGATTTCCCAGGCAAGAATACTGGAGTGGGTTGCCATTTCCTTCTCTGGGGGATCTTCCCAAGCCAGGAATCAAACTAGAGTCTCCTGCATTGGCAGGAGGATTCTTTACCACTGAGTCACCAGGGAAGTTACCAACAGACTACTCAGCCATAAAAAAGAATGGAATTTTGCCATTTGCAGCAACATGGATGGACTTGAAGGGCATTATGCTAAGTGAAATAAGTCAGAGAAAGACAAACACAATATGATATCACATGGAGAATCTAAAAAATACAACAAACTAGTGAATAAAACAAAAAAGAAGCAGAGTCCCATTGGGGAGAGGGAATATAGGGGTAGGGAAGAAAATGGTTATTATGGAATTACATGAAATCATGGGTATGAAACTTTTGAAAAGTGTAAAGCACTACAGAATTTAAAGAATCTTTCATTCAATTAAAAAAAAAAAGGTGATGGGGCTTATCCAACCCAATTGTGTTGAGAGATCACAAACAAGGAGACCTGGCTGACAGAGAAGAGGAGGGTTCAAAGAGAACCTCTGAGGCCACTGAGACCAGAGGATGTGCACACTGAAAATATGAACCAACCTTAGAAAGACCCTGGCAGCCTAATGGTGAAAACACTGTGCTGGGCTAGCCTGTCTTTGTCATTCACTCTCTAAAAACGCAGACATTAAGGGCACTGCCAAGGCACAGTACCTTGGAACTCCCACTGTGCAAATTTCATATTGAGATATCAAGTCTTCATTAACATACTGATTCCAAGGACTTTAGGGGTTGGGGGGCAAGAAGGAGCAACAGCAAGTCTTCACAGCTGCCAAGTGAATTTCATAAAATAGATCAGATTTTGGCACATTAGTACTCATAAAGTTATGGCATGGTGCCCTTCAAAGTACTGCACAGACGCAAGAAAGCATTCATCGCAAATATCTGAACAAACCACGGCAGAAAGTTTATTACGAAACAATAGCCACTGGAAGGACTGGTACAACTAAAATTAACTTTGATTTATCCAGGCTTTCTGAAGACTGAAAACTACACATAATTGCCTTAAATTGCATGCAGAGATTATCATCCTCACCTCTAAGGGAGCTGAACAAAGAAAGATCTGTTTGCCTTCAATTGCACAATCAGATTCCTTTGAATTAGATTGATTTGCATTAACACAAAAAATTTTGGTTATTTAGCCATAAGCTGTGCTGCCATTTTAGTCAAAATGGGCTGCTGTGTTATTTCATTTATAAGATTATAAAAGCAACTAATTAATGCATTGAAGGATCTTCATTACAAAATAAAATGCACGTTCAGAAATCAACTCAACGTTTGTTATTTAAAAAAAAAAAAAACATTGAGAATGTAAGTACTCCTATTGCAAAGGGCATGTTCTAGAAAGTATATTACGTGATGACTCACTCAATGGCTTTTCATTCATTTCTCACTGGAGGGAATAAAATCAAGTAAATTTTAAATAAGCTGTTCAATTAAGTTATGGATTATAAAGTCTAACAAAATTTCATAACAAAACGAAAAACCTGAAGGTGCACTTAAATTTTTAAATAATAGAAATGTTGGAAGATTTTATTGCTGCTTTCTGGAAAGCACAGTTCTTAGAAACGAAGCTGATAATTGGCCACTGGAAACCGGTGAGTATCAGGACTAGAACTCCCCAGGCATGCACCTGGATCCCCTGTATCCACTCCTTTTAATGGGAGACATGAGTCTAGACTGGAATCTGACTCATCAGTCTCTGAGTCACCCCAGGGACTACCTATCAAAATGCTCTGGGCTTGATTCTCATCATAAACTCTCATCTACGGGTCCATACCTCCAGCTCTAAATATGTAGTAACACTACAAGAAAGCACAGTATAGGAGAAGAAAACTTAATTCCTTCTTCCCTTCTAGGTTCTTGGTTGGCTTAATAAATAAAATGCTATCCAACAATGGGAAAAAAACTAACTTCCTACATATAGGAATTCATAAATATAAGATGCTGAAAGAAGTGACCAAAACAGACAGCTTTTACATCTTTTTGACCAAAAAAAACACAAAAACAGTAAGCCTGTGAAAAATCGACAAGACAAATGAGTTTGGACTTGGGGTAGGAAATGAGTGAAGAAGTCAAGTTTATTTACACAGCCATCTCCACCCTGAATTCTTCTATTCCCTCTTTGGTATGGAGGGTATCTCTGTGTCTCTTTTGGTATCTCTTTCACACGAGGTATTTATTTCCAGTTCTCAGGAGGACAAAGGAGGCCAGAATGTTTTTAAAGTAACTTTAGTTAAAAATTGTGGTGCTGGAGAAGACTCTTGAGAGTTCCTTGGACAGCCAGGAGATCAAACCAGTCAATCCTAAAGGAAATCAACTCTGAATATTCTTGGGAACAACTGATGCTGAAGCTGAGGCTCTAATACTTTGACCACCTGATGTGAAGAGTGGATTCATTGGAAAGACCCCGATGCTGGGAAAGACAGAAGGCAAAAGGATAAGTGGGCAGCAGAGGATGACATGGTTAGATAGTGTCACTGATTTCATACACATGAATTTGAGCAAAGGGTGGCTCAGAAAGTAAAGAACCTGCCTGCAATGTAGGAGACCTGGGTTCGATCTCTGAATCAGGAAGATCCCTTGGAGGAGGGAATGGCAACCCACTCCAGTATTATAGCCTGGAGAATCCCATGGACCGAGGAGCCTGGTGGGCTACCAGTCCATGGGGTCGCAAAGAGTCGGACATGACTTAGCAACTGAACACCAACAACAAAGTTCAAAATAATCAATATGCCAAAGTGGCCTATTTTGGGGGTGGCATATTCTGCTCCTATTAACGGCAAGAGACTCTGGCACTTCTTCAATCAGAGTTCTGATTCCAACTTCAGCTCTGGCTCTACTGGCTCTGCAAACATAGATTTGCATAACTGATGTTTCCTTCTGGGCTGCAAGGAGACTACCTGTCTTGCAAGGCCGTTGGGAGGACTGAATGAGGAAATAGCCTGAAGGACCCTGGACCCAGACCATCTCCCCTTTTGGTTCCCTTATCAGTAACTTCAGGGTGATATGGAACCTATCAGCAGGCTTTTGATGTAACGACTTCTGATTAAAGTTCAAACCAAATGCTGGACACCAGGAAAGCAGTAAGAAAAGCAATGACATGTTCAAATCTACATATTTATTCTTTAACCTCTGTATCCTCGCAGACATGTTCTCACTCCTTGGAGAAGTACTTGAGGAATGAATCGAAAACACATAAAAACTCAGAAGATACAGTCTTGGCTCAACCACTTACTAGTAACACAACCCAAGGAAAACCATTTCACCATCTAATCCGGGTCTCCTTACACCTAAGATCTGAATACTGAGCTTTGGAAGAATAAATAATACCTACTCTCTGTGTGCTAAGTCGCTCAGTCATGTCCGACTCTTTGCCACCCCATGGACCGTAGCCCGCCAGGCTCCTCTGTCCAGGCGATTTCCCAGGCAGGAATGCTGGAGTGGGTAGCCATTCCCTTCCCCAGGGGATCTTCCCAACCCAAGAATTGAACCTAGGTCTCCTGCACTGCAGGCAGATTCTTTACGGTCTGAGCCAGCACCTACTCTTCCATCTTCCAAAGACTGTCAAAAGACTATAAATAATGCTTACACACAGTGCAACCAGGTATACTGAAGCTTTCTGGATATCACAATCATTTTATTAATATCATAATATTTCTAGGAACTTAGTCTTTCTGTGCCTTAAGAGGACTGAATCTCTTTTCTAAAGATAATGGACTATGGTAATAATAATGGCAAATGTCAGTGCCAAGCATTGATCTGAGCACTTTACACATATATTCACTCATTTCCTCCGCAGAATAATCCTATGATTATGATCCCTCATTGCAAGACAAGGAAACTGAGGCTCAGGAAAGTTAAGCACTAGCTGTGTTCTTGTGCAACCAGGACTAAGAGCCAGCCATGGGTGCTCTCAGCCACTATGCCAATGACAGGCTGATGACATCCAGTTATTTATCTTACTGAAGAAAAGCTATGACAACATCAACCCTTGGGAATCTAGAAAAGCAAGTGACATCTACTGATCACTCACTTAAGCCAAACCCAAATTCTGCTCTGGGGACTGTATCTCACCTCCTCACAACAGCCCCGAGGGGAAAAGAGTATTTTTTTTAATTAATTTATTTAATTGGAGGCTAATCACTTTACAGTATTGTAGCGGTTTTGCCATACATTGACATGAACCAGCCATGGGTGCATATGTGTCCCCCATCCTGAACCCCCCTCCCACCTCCCTCCCCATCCCATCCCTCTGGGCTGTCCCAGTGCACCGGCCCTGAGCGCCCTGTTTCATGCATCGAACCTGGACTGGTCATCTATTTCACATATGATAATATACATGTTTCCATGCTGTTCTCTCAAATCATCCCACCCTCAGTTTCTCCCACCGAGTCCAAAAGTCTGTTCTTTATATCTGTGTCTCTTTTGCTACCTCGCATATAGGGTCATCGTTACCATCTTTCTAAATTCCATATACATGCGTTAATATACTGTATTGCTGTTTTTCTTTCTGGCTTACTTCACTCTGTATAATAGGCTCCAGTTTCATCCACCTCATTAGAACTGATTCAAATGTGTTCTCTTTAATAGCTGAGTAATATTCCATTGTGTATATGTACCACAACTTTCTCATCCATTCCTCTACCAATGGACATCTAGGCTGCTTCCATGTCCTGGCTATTGTAAACAGTGCTGCGACGAACATTGGGGTACACATGTCTCTTTCAATTCTGGTTTCCTCGGTGTGTATGCCCAGCAGTGGGATTGCTGGGTCATATGGCAGTTCCATTTCCAGTTTTTTGAGGAATCTTCACACTGTTCTCCATAGTGGCTGTACTAGTTTGCGTTCCCACCAACAGTGTAAGAGGGTTCCCTTTTCTCCACACCCTCTCCAGCATTTACTGTTTATAGACTTTTTGATAGCAGCCATTCTGACCGGCATGAGATGGTACCTCATTGTGGTTTTGATTTGCATTTCTCTGATAATGAGTGATGCTGAGCATCTGGAAAAGAGTATTTTCACCATCAACAAATTACAAACCTGGGGACTTGCCTGGTGGTCCAGTGGCTAAGACTCCACACTCTCAGTGCTGGGGGCCCAGGTTCAATTCCTAGTCGGGGAACTAGATCCCACATGCCACAGCTAAAGATCCTGCATGGCACACCTAAGACCCTATGCACCCAAATAAATAAATATTAAAACAAAACAAATCACCTACCTGAAGTTCAGCAAGACTCAGTAATTTGCTTCAAATTCTAAATAAACAATTTGGGGGAATAATACGTAAAAAATACAACAACTAGGCAGGGAAACGTTTCCAGTCCTGCCCGTCTCCTGCAGGGAGCACTTCCTAGACCAACTCCTCTCACATCCAGACGCCTCACTGAGCCCCAGCGCTGGCCCCTGACTTAACACCCATCTGGGCTTCCCAGGTTGCTCAGGGGTAAAGAATCCATCTACCAATGCAGGAGACACATGAGAAGCGGGTTCGATCCCTGGGTCAGGAAGATCTCCTGGAGAAGGAAATGACAACCTGCTCCAGTATTCTTGCATGGGAAATTCCATGGACAGAGGAGCCTGGGGGCTACAATCCACGGGGTTGCAAAGAGTGGGACACGACTGAGTACGCACGCACAAAACAACAGCTGGCTCCCCGCACCGGGTAGAGGGGACACCCAGTTTGCTGGGCCCACTGACCAAGGGGCCTGGGAGAGAGGTGGGCTTTCTGACATTGGGTCAGAACTGTCTCAGGGGAGAGAGAGATCACCAAGAGGCAAGAGTTTCACATCCTGATGCAAAGTTCCATGTCAGAAGGGAGTTTGCATTTTCCAAAGAAACGCTGTCAACACAAAGGCCCAGCTCTGCCAGCGTTAAAGGGAGGGTTGGCAGGAGAACCAAACCACCACTTACTACTTTATTTCCACAGGAAAATGGATTCCAAGTGCTGAGAAAAGTCTTGCTCTGACAGGCGGCTGTGGACCTCCAGGCCTGAGTCTGGGTGGGACTGCCCCACGCGTCTGTCAGTACTTTGGGATCCAATTTACATGGAGCCCAAGCATGTCCTCCAAACCACATGCCATAAAATCCTGAACTAACATGTTTAATCTGTAACCGCGCTTCGTTTTCCATCTTATTCTCCCCAGCTTTGGACCACATGTTATTAAAGGTTTCACGGTACTTTTTTTCTTTTAGGGTCCTTCCTCCTGGCTGGTCTGGGTGGGGCTGACTTGAGAAGTCTAAGGAGGGAAGGAGCTTCCTGGATGGGTGGTACCCACTGCCCTGATGTGTGACCTTGGGCAAGTGGCTTAAGCTCTCTGAGCCTCAATGTCCTCAGCTATTAAATGAGGGAGAGATGTGAAGGGGTGATTTCTAGATATCCAGAAACTCCCTCTTCGGGCTACAGTGGTCAAGAAAGGCATTTCAGAGGCAGGTGGATTTCAAATGGATATCGGAAGTTAGGTGGAACTCAGCTGGCATTTGGGAAGGTTAGGAGATACTGAGCTCCCACTACAGTTAAAACGGAATACTCAGCAAGAATTAAATGAGGAAATGTATATATTACATATATTTAATATATATATTTACATATAAAGCACATAGAATAATGCCTGACACAGGAAAGCACTTGATAGTGTTAGCTATTATTGTTATAACCATTGTCCTCACAACACAACTCAGTACCCATTGTTCCCATTTTATAGGTAAGACATCAGTTCACAGGAAACTGATACTCCGAGTTTAAGTTATCTTGTCAGAGTGACACAGTTTATAGTCGACAATACCAAGATTTGGACCCTGGTCTTTGAGGCTCAAGAGAGCTGATTTTTAACCTCTAAGCTACACAACGGGGAAGACAGTCCCTTAGGCTAAGGACTAAAAGGCTTTTTCTGAAAATGACACTTGTTACTGAGAATACAGTACTTTTGGGGCTTCCCAGATGGCTCAGTGGTAAAGAATCCACCAGCAATTCAGGAGACTCACGTTGGATCCCTGAGCCAGGAAGATCCCCTGGAGAAAGAAATGCCAAGCCACTCTAGTATTCTTGCCTGGAAAGTCCCATGGACAGAGGAGCCTGGTGGGCTACAGTCCACGGGGTCGCAAAAGAATCAGACACGACTCACTGACAAAACAACAACAGTGCTTTCAAATGTGTTACTTCTTTAATCCTTATCCAATTCTGCAAAATCTATACGGACAACTATGTCTCTATTTTTTTTTAATCATCCACAGCTGCTACCCACGCTAGGTGCTCAAAACCTGTTTACTTTCACTTCAATTGTTAACTTCAAGCAACATTTGATACAATAAAACTCCCACCTGTCCCTCTCACAAGTCATGACAACTCGACCTCTGAATGTAATCTGGCTTATCAAACACTTGGCAAATGTTGAAGAAAGTAATCTTATCTGTTGAGAAAGAATAACTCTAGGGACCCACCAACCACCAAAAAGAAGATTTGACCAAAGCGGTGAGGAGAAGGGGGACCCAGACTTCCGTCAGAGTCACCCATTTTTAAGTATGTACATGGCCCCTTCCTTTTACAGCACATCAGGTACTCAGAAACATTTACTGTTGGGAGTAAGACAGGCGTGGCCCAGGCCTCCTGTGCAGACACAGCACAGTCACTCTATCCAGGCCAGGGGGAGCGTGTGCTGGGCTGAACCGTGTTCCCCTAGATTCATGCATCGAAGCCCCAGTCCCTCAGAACATGATCTATTTGGGATCAGGCCTCTCAAGTCGTATAACCACTCATAAGGTTATATGAGTGGGTTATGGGTGGGCTCTGATTCAGTGTGACCAGTGTCTTCCTAAGAGGAAACACGGACCCACAAGGAGACAGTGGGGACACTCAAGGACAGGGGAAAGGCCACATGAACACAGGGGCGGGGTGGCCATCAACAAGGAGGGATGCCTCGGGAGAAACAAGCCCGCCGACCCCTTGACTTTGGACTCTCAGCCTCTAGAACAGTGAGGAAGAAAATTTCTGTTAAGACAGCCAGTCTGCGGTGTTTTGTTACGGCAGCCTGAGCCAACTGGTAGAGTGGGGTCATGGTTGAGAAGCAAAAAGATGCCACGTGAAAAAGAAAAAGGTGAGGACCAAAAAAATGGCAGATCAGCAAACAGTGCATCATGGCAGAGCCAAGAGGATGGGCTGAAAGTGCAGGGACTAAGAGACGGCTGTGGGTAGGAAAGAGGAGAGCAACAGTGCACTGATATTAATCTAGCACTTTCTGTGCCCTCCTGAGGAGGGCACACACGAAACTAAGGGAAAATCCCTGCCGAGACAGACCTCACGGGCCAGCAAAGAGCTTAAGCATGGGGAAAGCACCAAAGAGGAAGGCAATAATTAACAAAAAAGCACCATAAGGAAATAATGCCAAAGTGTCTTAAAGCTGCGCGCGATTCTGTGATCAGATATGCATGGAAGGGCTGCCAGGGAGCCCCCCGTCTTAAGGAGGCTGGGGACTGGCCAGAATGGGAGCAGGGTTAAGTAGACTTGTCCAGGGTAGAAGGGCTTCCCTGATGGCTCAGGCAGTAAAGCGTCTGCCTGCAATGCGGGAGACCTGGGTTTGATCCCTGGGTGGGGAATATCCCCTGGAGAAGGAAATGGCAACCCACTCCAGTACTCTTGCCTGGAAAATCCCATGGATGGAGGAGCCTGGTAGGCTACACCCAGTGGGGTCGCAGAGTCAGACACAACTGAGCAACTTCACTTTCACCCTTTTCCAGGACAGAAGGTGGGGAAGGGGAGGGGTGAAGCAAGGGAAGCGACCTGGAAAAGGGAAATGCAGGCAATGGAAAGGAAGGCCAAGTCAAGTAGTCTGCAAGGGGAGATGCTATCTTTGAACTCATCGCAGTTGCCTGCAGAGAGAAAATGCGGCAAACCAGAGTCAGGCTGATGTATTGAACCAGGTCAGATGTATTGATGCTACTTGTAAGGCTGTGCAGCATCAACATCAAAAAATAGGGAAGAACATTAGAGGGTGCAGAGAATGGACATGCGGGCACAGGAGGCAAAGGGGGTGGGGACGCACTGGGAGAGCAGCACTGACATACACACCAGAGAGCGAGTGGGGAGCTGCTCAGCACAGGGGCTCAGCTCAGTGCTCTGTGATGACCTAGAGGGGTGGGGTGGGGGCATGGGAGGGAGGTTCAGGAGGGAGGGAGCGAATGGATACACAGACCTGATCCACACTGTTGTACAGCAGAAACCAGCACAACACCATACAGCACTTATACTCCAATAAAATAAGTACATAGAATTTAAAAAAAAAAGAACATCAGAGGAATACCTTGGGTAGCAAAACTCCACGGCCAGAGCTGCAGAGGTCAGCTGTCAAAAGCAAGATCAGAGGAGAAGCCAGAGGATTGAGAAAACCAAGATGGGGTTTCCCTCTGCCCCTCTGGGGAGAACAGTGAAGGGGCACCTCAAGGCTCACTGGGCCAGAGAGATACAGATTGTGTTTCGAGTCACAGGGTCTCAGGGCCCCTCCAGCAAAGAGACTGAGGAAGCACAGCAGAAGGAAGAAAGTAAGTATCAAAGAAGATTTCCACAATTATAAAGCCTGACCCTGGAACATCTTGGAAGGGTTCTGGGTACCATAAATTAACCTGACTCAGTATCAACCTCCTATGAACACAGGAGCAATAATTTCTCAGCAACCCCAAATTAAAACATTTCTATGATGCAAACCAAACACTGTTGTCTCCAATTTTTTTTTTTTTGTCCCAGGATCCCTCCTTTATGGCCAGTAGAGGACCCAGATAGGAAAAAGTAGGAGCACACCCAGAAATCTGACTTTGAGAAAGGCATCTCACTTCTACTTGCTTGCAGTAAAAGCAAGAGAAGCCAAATTCTCACAGTTCTTCGACTTTCTGTCCATGTACACAATATCACTCAATTTTTGAATTACTTTGTGGGAACAGATGGTTTCCAAATGTACGACTTCTTACTAAAGTATATGGAAGCAATACTACTGAACTCTGAAATTAAGATGAAGAGAACACAGACGTGCTTCAGGCTTGCATCTCTATTGGCAGGCCTAAGGCTTACATGGAATCCTGACCATTCTTATTTTTTTTCTTTCTTTTCTTTCTTGCCTTTTTTCTTTTTTTGGTTAAACAATTCACACACCACATACACACAAAAACTTATCTGAAATATCATAGCAACTGAAAATTCTGCTGCAAAAAAACTTCCACGCCACACACAGAAAAATAGTAGCAATAAAACAGAAGCCTCTTGACTTCCTATAAATTACACATCGGCTATGTAAATATAGTTGGGTTTCGGGTGTTACATCCTTAAGCCTTTTAGGATAGGGACTTCCCAGGGGGTGCTAGTGGTAAAGAATCTGCCAGGGTGCAAGAGATGCAGGTTCAATCCCTAGGTTGGGAAGATCCCCTGGAGAAGGACATGGCAACTCACTCCAGTATTCTTGCCCAGAGAATCCTCCCTTGGACAGAGGAGCCTGGCGGGCTACAGTCACGGGGCCGCAAAGAGTCAGACACAACTGAGCACACACATAATTTTATATTTGAAATAAACATCACAGTTAACTCCAAATCACCTGAATTTCAACAAGTGACACCATCACTGAAAGAGCTCACAAACGGTGATCGTGGTGGCAGTACCAGACCTAAGCCCAGGCCAGTTTTCCCCAATGCCTTTCTAAGGCAGAAGTCTAATTTTCCAAAAAACCAAGCCAAATCTGGCAAGGAGCATCACAAACAGAATTCTGTGAGGCACAGACAAAAGTTCAAGTCATGTGACCCAACCAACAACCCCATAAGCACCTTAAGCAGAGTTCATAGCATTTCTGCCGTTTAAATCGCCAAGTCTCTGGAAAAGCGGACGCAACACAGTGTCAGGAGGAGATGACTTTGGGAAGATATTAAGAGAAAGTAAATGCTGCCCAGCATAAATATAAAAAGTCTTTATACCTATTATCTCTATCCGAAGAAATTTATATAGCAAATGAAAAATTAGGTGCCAAAAAATCTTTCATACAACAAGAAATTTGTAGCAATAGCAAATGCCTCCACACTACTTATAAATTGTACATAAATAAAGGCATCAGATATGTAAATACAGTTGGGCTTTCTTTATTGGCTAAGCAAGTCACACACATATAAATGTATATAGATATAAGTATATAGATCTGTGAGTGTGTGTGTGTGTGTGTTAGTTGCTCAGCCGTGTCCGACTCTTTGCAACCCCATGGACCATAGCCCACTAGGCTCCTCTGTCCGTGGGATTTCCCAGTCAAGAGTACTGGAGTGGGTTGCCATTCCTTTTTCTCCAGGGGATCTTCTCAACCCAGGGATCGAACTCAAGTTTCCCACATTGCAGGCTGATTTTTTACCGTCTGAGCACCAGGGAAGTCCAAGTATATAGATATATACTGATTAATACAGGTATATAAATACGCCTATAGGTATAGGTAGATAGTTATATCTATGGATATAGGTCGATAGATATAGGTAGGTAGATATGAAAAATGGGAAAAATAGAAAAGTACACGCAAAAGAAGGAAGCAACTTGTGTTTAAAAATTGATAAGTAATGACGAAGTTGAGTAACAACTTCTAAGCCTTTGTTCACATCAGCAGGACAGCAAGAGCAAAGGAAATTAACCTCTGCACCAATCAACACTAACATGGATTTCAAAAGGCACCTACCCTTTAAATGCCTAAAACCAAAGAACTGCTAAACCACAGCATGAAAAATTTAAGCTGCAACAGAACTCAAAAAAAAAAAAAAAATTCTTAGTCAACAACTGAAGTTAAAATTTTTAAATAGTGGGGCTGTGCCAAATTTTTGCCTAATAACTGACACTCACCAAAAAACAAATAAGATGTCACAGTGACTAACAAATTATCCGGTGGAACACTTTCAATGATGAAGGTCAAACCCTGGACTGACGTTTATAAACTGGCACAGCTCAAAAATTCCCGGAGGTTTTATGGCCTATGGTTGTATGCTGTTATTCTGGAAACATGATTATCGTGTTCCCGCCTTTTCAATAAAGAGCGGCCCATAATGCAAGCAATGAGAATACAGGTGTGTTTGTGGAGACTGTTTCTGCCACAGAAACGTGGATGAGCACATGTGGATATGGTGCAGAGCCAAAACATACATGGAGACTTGGCAGTGCTAACAGCTTTTACTACTACAAGTCCTCTAAATGGCAACCCACTCCAGTATTCTCGTCTGGGAAATCCCACAGACAGAGGAGCCTGGCAGCTACAGTCCATTAGGTCACAAAGAGTTGGACATGATTGAGCGACTAAACCACAGTGAAACTGGGGCTTCCCTGGTAGCTCATAGGTAAAGAATCCGCCTGTCAATGCAGGAGATGCGGGTTCAGTCCCTGGTCCTGGAAGATCCCCTGGAGAAGGAAATGGCAACCCACTCCAGTATTCTTGCCTGGAGAATCCCATGGACAGAGGAGCCTGGCGGGCTACAGTCCATGGGGTTGCAAAGAGTCAGATACAACTTAGTGATTAAACAACAACAGTGAAACTGATCAACAACAATAATAATAGGGAGGAAAAGCTGTGACTCCTTGTTTTTGAAGTATTAATAGTCAGAATATATGTGATGAATATAGCCATTTAATGAGAGTGACTACCACTATAAATGATCATTACAGCACAGTGACTAATAAATTCAATTCAATAGCAGAAATATAATTTGAAACAAAGCATAACTACAAAAGAACATAATGTTCTACAAAAACACATGTGATTTCAAGTTTCATTACATTCATAATGAAAAATCTTTACGGCCAAAATTATGGAATAGTTTTTGAGACCAAATAGACTCCCTTAAGTCCTGGGTTCATCTCAGTGACTAAAGGAAGCTAATATCCCAAGGATTTAGTTGAGACAGAATGGGAGTGGGGCAGGGGGATTCAGGCTTCAGCAGGGAAGCCACAAATCTAAGAGAAGATTCTTTGCCTCTGGATATTTGAGAGAGGTATCGCAGACAGACCAGCGCCTTAGTCCCACAGGCGGACATATCCCAGGCCCCAGCCATCGCCAGTGTCCTAAAGGGTCCTGAGAGCCCTGTGCCGCGTTCCCCACTGCACGGTGACAACAGGGTGAGAGGACGTGAGGTCCCGGCCTGAATACCCGTCTCACTTGTATTCACAGCAGATCTCAGGCTGCCAGGTTCTCACGTCCCACACTCACACCATCTTCCCAACCACAGAATGTGCATGCGGACTTCCATTCAAAACCTAGCCAGCCTACAAAACCTGACCCAACCCCCCCACCCTCAGGCTAGGAGACTCTTTCCTAGCCAGTTTACCTAAAATGACCTTTTTTTCTGAATTTTGCAGACAATGTCTATCTATGCCACTGGCATCTCACCTTGAGGTCCCCACGGCTTTCTGGTTCCCAAGGCCGCCCCAGCAGCAGCCCCGGTGGCCTGGCCCACCTGCTCCCCCTGCTGAGGTCCAGTGGTTTTATTTCCATCCTTCTGTCTAAGGCAGGATACCAGGGCCTCAAGCCCTATTCCTTCCCACATTTGACAGGGGGGTTGAAGGCTGTGTATCGCGTTTTTTTGTATTTTGTTTTGAAATTAAAGGATGCAAAATAAAGGGGGCTTCCCTGGTGGCTCAGTGGTAAAGAATCCACCTGCCAATGAAGCAGACACAGGTTCGATCCCTGATCTGAGACGATCCCACATGCCTTGGAACAACTAAGCCAGTGGGTCACAACTGTTGAGCCTGCGCTCTAGAGTCCAGGAGCCGAAACATGACCTCGAGCCTGTGCTCCGCCACGAGAGAGGCCACTGCCAACGAGAGGCCCCCGCACGGCAACTGGAGAGTAGCCCCCACTTGCTGCAACTAGAGAAAAGCCCGTGCAGCCACGAAGACCGGGCAAGGCCAAAAGTAAATAAACACATAGATAAAAAATTATATATATATTAAAAAAAAAAGAAGATGCAGGGGTTTTATTAAAAAAAAGATCACTTTGCATCTCATGTGTGCTCCTGTCATGTCTTACCCTTTGCACCTTCTCCAGCACCAGCACTGGCACATCCAGGACCTCAATGAGTACTTTTCTCATCTGCATTCCTCCCTGGGCAAGCCCTGCATTTCCCATATCGCCTTTCCTGCTTCCAGCCACCCCTAAAAAAGATACCAGCAATAACACACCCCACTCTCTCCTTAATGTGACCAACTTCCAACAACTGTTGTGTACATCGGATCCAATATTTTCCTTTTCATTTTCCAGGACCTCCAGCAATCAGCCTGAAACAGACTCTTTCTTTTCTTACTTCTCTTTTCAATTCACTTCATTTTAGTCATACAAACACCCTTTGGAACTTCCTTATCCCCAAATGACACTATTTAATAAAGCAGCACTAGAACAAACAATAAGTTCGCTTTCCCAATGCAAAAGTATTTATGTACTTTTTTCTCAGACCTGATTTTCTGCTTCAGTTCATATTTATTACTACCATTTGTGCTATTGTTCCAAGTTGCTACAAGTCACCTTTAATACCAGGCAGCGTGTATATTTCTAAATGAAGATCGCGTACATCTCCTGTAAGTCTTCCCAGTTCACCCTTCAAAATCCATTTCTTCAATTATCTCCTCCCTCACCCACAAGGAGAATGAAAACTCCATCAGAAGGGGTCAAGGGAGTCTCTGTTGGTCCCTGCTGTATCCTTGGTGCCTAGAACAGTGCCTGGCACTGAACGGTGCTTGGTGGGTACTTGCGGAACGAATGTTGGGTGAATGAATCTCCAGGTACCCTCCTGGATTCTACTCCTCTCCACCCCTTCCCTATGTGCGTATGTGCCAAGTCGCTTCAGTCGTGTGCAACTGTTTACAACCCTATGGACTGTAGCCCTCCCCAGGCTCCTCTGTCCATGGGATTTCCCAGTCAAGAATACTGGAGTGGGTTGCTGTTTCCTCCTCCAGAGATCGAACTCACATCTCTTATGTCTCCTGAACTGGCAGGCAGATTCTTTACCACTAGCACCATGGTCAAGAACACAACGCTAGAGTGAAATCATCAGGGTTCCATCCCTGGTTTAGCATCTAAGTAGAGTGATGATCTTGAGCATGTATTACTCAACTCTCCCCAGCTGTACAGGAGGATCTGAACTGGCTTCTCACAAGGACCCAGCAGGGTGATGCAGAGCCCAGTCCGAGAGCTCATCGTGGCTCTTCTCCCATTCAGCCAGGGTCATCTGTGCCAACACACAGCCCTTCTTTCCCCAGCTCACCAGTCAGAAGTCTAGATCCTGGCAACCAAACTATCTGCACTCAAATATGAGTAAAGTGATTGGCTCAAAGTAAGGGGGAAGGCCTGAGAGTGTTGGTTTTTTTTTTCCTATGAAAGAGATGTACGCACTTGATTAACAGAGCTTAAACATCTACTGAGCAGCCCTGGCCCTCTGTATTTCTATGTTTACATCTGGGTTTTCAACTCCTGCCCAGATAAGCTACATTGCCCAAGAGGGCAGTTCTGCTTAGGGTGGCTGACAGAAGAGTTACTTTTACAAGGCATAAACCAAATGGCCTGAATTACACAACTGAACAGGGAGATAAAGCTTTCTCTGTCACTCCCTGTACAAAATTTATGAAAAAGTCCACTTTACATCTCAGGTCTTTAAGGATCTTTGTATGTCCTTCTGATTTTAAGAGATGTTCTGTAAACTAAATATGAACCCGAGAGAATCCACTGTCTTTATTGTATATGTTACTACTCAGACACTCCACTCTTCTAGAACTCTTTATATGTAAGAAATGTCAGCACTACACACTGGAGGTAATTTTAACTCTTGCTTTATTTCAAGTTTTGCTCTTCCAAATAAGGAACAGTGCTCTGGGTAAACAGAGCAAAGGGCAGAAGACAATTGGTTTACACCCAGCGTTGACCTGAGGCAAAGATGTTTTTGCAAAAGCAACTCTTTATAACACATTTGGGTACTGAAATTTCATGTAAACGAGCTGTCTACATTGAACACTCTTTACTTCATGAGTTTTCCTAACTTCCTACAAACTCCAATGACATTCCTCCTCCCATAATTAACATTGCCTTTATCGAAAGGGAGTTAACCCTGATGGCCCAGATGGTAAAGAATGTGTCTGCAATGCCGGAGACCCACGTTCAATCCCTGGGTTGGGAAAATTCCCTGGACAAGGGAATGGCTATCCATTCCAGTATTCTTGCCTGGAGAACTCCATGGACAGAGAAGCCTGGTGGGCCCCAGTCCACGGGGTCTCAAAGAGTCAGACACAACTGAGGAACTCACATGTTCAGTTCACTGTCACTAAGGTTAAGCCTCCAAGATTTAACTCGTTAGAATTTTCTGCACATGGAACATGTGCAAGTGAGGTTTCGAATTAAAAACTTGCAGCACTCACAACCACCGCTCACCACAAACAAGCAAAGCGAGGACAACGGAAATCTTGTTTTAAACACCACCATGATTCACACGGTTAGGTCTGAACTGCAAGGGATGGTGTCTGCTTTTAAAAGCACTGGTCTTCTCCAAGAAACACCAGTAGGGCAGACGCATCAAGTTCACCCAACTTTGAAATAAACGTCAGAAGTAGAGGAACACCATTTAGTGCCTCCTTCTGAATGTACAGACACAGATTATTATTGGTCCTGCCAGCTCCATTTTCATAGCCAAAGAAAGGAATATCCTGCCAGCTACATTTTCGGCAGTCATACCCAATCCTGCCATAGCTCACCTTACAATCTGGGGGAAAAGGGAAGTCCAACTTAACAACGGATTTTTTTTCTAAGTTAATGATTCAGGCAATTCTTGGAATAACTTCCACTTGAGAAACTGCATCTAAGTGGTCCGATCAAGAACCTCCCCAGCTGTTGACAACTCAACTCTGGAAATTCCCTCCTTTTTGCCCATTCCTGACTATCCCAAGATTCAAATTACAAAATGTTAATGACCCCCAAAGAGCACTTTCTGCCTCCAGTGAACTCAGAACTCTTGTCTAAATATTCATTAGGACTCTTAATAAATGTGCATTGAATTAAAGAGTGGAGCGCTGGAATCTAGCTCCAAAAGGCCACTGTCTTCCCCCTCTCCCCACTTCCATCTTCCCACAGGAGAAGAAACTGAGATCTGGAGCTGACAATCAAGCCATCCAGGACCCCAGGGTTCTGACACTCGGCCCGGGACGCAATGACAGCCAGGAGGTCTGGTCGGTGGTTCCCAAATGGGGTACCCACTGCTCTGGGAAATGCTGGGCGCTCGCCAAGATACAAACCCTCCTCCAAGGAACTGAAACCAGACGGTGGGGAACCCAGTCAGTTCTATCAGGATCCCAAGGCCCGACTCGCATTCCACCAGCCTCCTTCCTGTTTATAGATCCTGCTCCAGTAATTCCAACTACCAAAGGGAAAGCCGACCTCTCAGAAATATGTCAACACATGACATAACTTGAAAACTCTGTATGCTCATTGGCGCGAGTTACAACTTGTCGGGCTCACCGATGGAAACCGGCTCACTTTAATTACTTTTTTTTTTTTTAAATATACCCTGCCGTCTCTTCCAGAGCCCCCGCAAAGATCGGATTACTGAGAACGAGGTAGGCTCGGTGGCAGGACCAAACCGCGTGGGCGGTGAGCTGGAGGCAAAGAACCAGCGAGCGGACAGCCCGGCGAGGCGGCTGCGATTCGGTTTCGCGACCAGAGCCGCCGCTCCCTCCTCGCACAGACGCAGGAAGAGGAAGCCGCGGGCACAAGTTGCCCGATCGCTCGGTGGTGTCGCCGAGGGGGGGGCCCGGTGGCACCGCGCCGGTGCCCTCGGGTCGGCGGAGGGCGCGCCACCTTTGTCTAGAGGGTTCCCAACCCGGACGGGCGGCGCCTCGGCGCAAAGAGGGCTTTGCCCGGGTCGGAGGCGCAGACGCGGCGCCCGGGTCCCCAGCCCCTGCGCTGGGCCCAGGAAGCGGCCGCAGCCGCCCGAAACCTCCCACTTCCACTGCGCGCACGCGGCGCGCCCGCAAGTCCCAGCCCCGCGGCCACTTCCCCGGCGCAGCCGCGGCGGGGGGTGGGGGGACCCACGCGCCGCGGGCTCGGCGGCCCGGAGCAGCCCCGCTCTCCTCGGGCCGGACCGCCCACGCGGGTCCCTGCCTCGGGACAGCACGGGCCGCTGGACCCCCGGTCAGGCCAGATCTCAGACTGGCCACCGCGTCGGGGTAGGCACGACAGCCCGCCAGACACCCACACCCACCGCCCGCCCTCGGCCCTCTCTCACCTGCTTGCACCGTGTCCGAGAGGTCGTGCGCGGGGGCCGCGGTCCTGGGAAATTCCTTCAGTTTCCTGGCACTGAGGTTTCAAGCCCCCTGAGTTGGCCGCTTCCTCCAGCGCGCGCTCCAGTCCCCGGTTCAAGGGCAGGTTGAAGCCCCCGCCGCCGCCGCCGCCGCCTCCCGCGGCCCCCGCCGCTTACTCCGGTTCCTCCGTGGTGGTGGTGGTGGTGCGGATGATGATGGGGGTGCAGCGTAGCCACCGACAGGGCAGGCACGAAAGGTTGGGGTTCGCTTCCCGGCGTCGCCATCTTCTCCCGGGCCCCCCCGCCCCGCCGCGCCGCTCCTGCGGGGGGAGGTCACACCTTTCCCCCCCGGAACGGGAGACGACAGGCCGGGGCCGAGTCCCCGCGGCGCTCCGCCGAGAGATGCCGGAGGAGGGGCGGAGGGTGTGGCGGGCGCGCGGAACCGGGAGCCGAGAGGCGGAGGCGGCCGTGGCAGCGCGGTCTCAAAGGTTTCCTGTCCCCGGGAAGCTAAGGACTGCGGCGGCGGCGGCGGCGGGCAGCGCGCATGTGTCTCCTCCCGCCCCTGCGCCCTCCTCCCGGCGGCTCTCCCCTCCTCCGCTGCCCGCTCTCTGCTCCGCCTTCTCGCGGAGCCGTCAGTCCAGCCGCGAGCCTGCCTCCGCCGCCCGCCGCGCGCCCGCGCCGGGCTGTCCGGATACTCGCTTGGGGCTGGCCGCAGGGAGATCACGGGGGAGGCGAGAGGCTATCTCAATTCTGCGAATTACTCGGATTCTTTGACCCTGAGACCCCTCCCAACCCCCAGAGGCAGTGTTTCACTGTAGGGTCAGGCCAACAGAAGACCCCCACCCCTAGCATTTGGGCACCTCCAGTGGGCCAGACGCTGGTCGCCGTAGTCGGCGTTCGTGATCTCAGGAATCCAGGGGACCCCGTGAGCGGAAAAATTGTTTCCCTCAGCCCACAGAGGAAGTGAAGAAACCCGTCTGAGGTCACCCAGGCAGTCAGAGGCGGAGCTGGATTTGAAAGGAGAGCCTTCGGACTCGAGGGTTGAGCTCCTTCTGTAAACGCCAGGGCTGGACGCCGCTGCAAACTGCTTAGGAGTGGAGCAGAGGGTTTTCTGAGCTATGGCAGAAAACTACAGGCACAGAAAGGAAGGAGTTTTCAAGATGCAGGTAGTTTCTATGGTGGACACAACCCATTGTCGTGTGAGGAAAGAGGGGCTGGCTGTGGCTGACTGAGCCCGGAATTGGGTGGAGCTGGAGGGCTCAGAAAGGCAGTGACCCCAACTGTAAAATAACTCGGTCCCGGTTGGAGCGGACGCACAGATATTCGTCAAGGTGACCTTGTGAGCTTCTTCTAGCCCCTGTGGGGCACGGGAGCTGACATCCCCGTCTGCAGTTGGAATCACCTTCTGCCCAGACCAGCACCAGGGCATCAGAACTTCTGACGGCATAAGAGTAGGTCAGTTGGAAGGTTAATAAAGTCCCCCTCCTTTCTAAAGTTTCGGTTCCAGCTCTCTAAGGCTCTATACCCAAGGCGTGAGCAGCAACCTTGTGAGGGACTTAGCAAGGGGAAGAGGATGCGGGTCAAATAAGAAAATAATTCGACCCATGGTGGAGGGGGGATGGTGTTTTAAGGGGTGATGCGGAAGGTGATGGCCTAGGCAGAAGGCTGGATCTAAAGCACCGCATGATCGATGTCACTTGTACTGACTGCGCGCCGAGTAAGTGGCCCCTGATTCCTACAGGATTCTAGGGTGAGTTCAAAGTTCTAACCTCGGAGGAGGAGACAAGCGCCACCTGCTGGTATCCTCCGCCAAAATCTCCTCTTACCAGCTCCTTTTTCGCCCCTCTGCCTCCCAGACTTTTTTATTTATTTATTTTTTAATATTTATTTATTTGTTTGTGCCAGGTCTTAGTTGAGGGCATGTGGGATCTAGTTCCCTGACCAGGGATTGAACCTGGGACCCCTGAATTGGGAGCTCGGAGTCTTAGCCCTTGGACCAGCAGGGAAGTCCCAGGCTTTTAAAAGTCAGGCTTGTGGATGATAATGATGATGGTGAATGTGCAAGCATACTTATAAAAATAACCTACGGTTTCCTTTCCTCTCTGGTCTTTTTCCAAAAAGCCAGTGAGAAACAGAGAAACAGAAAAAGATTTCATTTGAAAATCTTCAGCTAAATCCAGGTGGTAGTGTGTGTGATCAGTCTGCAGGGTATGATTGAGGACACCTTCTGACCGACTTCAAATGTAGTTCAGGCTGTGAATCGTGGTGCATCACGTAATATTTTAAGGCCACAAATTCTTTTTTTAGAGGAAAAATCTGTCCTTATGTTAGGTTGACCTAGTTATGCTAGCTTGCTTTAAACTTTTCCTTCTCCAGATTTCTAAAGTGTAAACTCCTTGAAGGAGGGACCTAGTCATGTTTGCAACTTCTTTCCCATAGCTCAGAATCCAGAAAAGTTCTTTGCATATCATGAGTGCACAATGAAGATTAGTAATTAAGCATTGCACAGTAGGCCAAGAGCCTTACAGGTTGCTATTGTTGGTACATCTTTCAAAGGATGTCCTTAAATGAAGAAAATTTTCCTTTAAATGGGTGGGGGGGGGTACTTTACCCTTGAAACTGATCTTGGTTATTTATAAAGTCAACAAACTTGACAAGCCATTTTTTCTTGCTGTCTAGCTTCTTCACTATTTTTTCAATAAGGTGGACATCTCTGATTTATTTGATACAAATCTATTCTGAAAACAGAATCTTCTTCCTGTTCTACTCTCCCCACACCATGCATAGTCTTCTGATAACTGCTGTGTTATCACATCAACCCACTTAACCATCTTGGTTATTCCAGAAGGGGACTTCTGACCAAATGACGGAACATCCAGAGAATCAGAGGATCCTGACTGTTCAAACCCTAGATTCTGACTGCTCCTAAGTCACATCTTTAGGTTCTATGAGATAGCCAGTGGTGTGTTGATAACACATTGTGCTGTTTATTTATGTCAGTTCTATTTGTTTTTCTGTCAATGCAACCAAAGGTTCTAAATATTTAGTCTTTTATCTTAGACTTTTTTCCCCCTTGTTTTCTAATATAGCCTCATTTTGGGATGGTCCACAAGTAATCTTGTACCAACTGTTTGGATGATGGCAGCTAACCTTTTGCTATGCTTTGTCTTTAGTACTTTCTAATCATTTCACGAAGTTAACAGAATTCAAATGCTTAAGAAAATTGGGGAAATAGAAATGCCCCCTGCTAAAATAATATGACTATTAGAAGGAAATTGATCAGTTTCATCAACAAATCAAAAAAAAATTAGAACCTATTTTTTTAATTTTTGTCCTCAGTAAACATATCAGATCATACAGAGTCTTCCACGTGTAAGACCCAGCTTTTTTATTCTCACCTGAAAATGGACTTGCAGACAAGTTGTAAAAATCCAGCTTATTTAGAATGGCCGATAGCATGGCCATCTAGGAGTGTCTCCTTTTTTTGAAAGTGTAGTATTCTAGATTTTTTAAATTTATTTTTATTTATTTAATTGAATTATAGTTGATTTACAATACTGTGTTCGTTTCAGGTGTACAGCAAAATGATTCAGCTATAAAGATATACAGAGAGATTTATATATTCTTTTTCAGATTCCTTTCCATTATAGGTTATTACAAGATATTGAATATAGTTTCCTCTGCTATACAGTAGGTCTTTGTTGTTTATCTGTTTTATATATAGTAGTGTATATATATTAATCCCAAACTTCTAATTTACCCCCCAACTTTCCCCCTTGATAACCATAAATTTGTTTTTTATGTCTGTGAGTCTATTTCTGTTTTATAAATCAGTTCAGTTGAGTTCAGTTGCTCAGTCGTGTCTGACTCTTTGCCACCCCATGGATTGCAGCACGCCAGGCCTCCCTGTCCATCACCAGCTCCCAGAGCTTGTTCAAACTCATGTCCATTGAGTCACTGATGCCATCCAGCCAGCTCATTCTCTGTCATCCCCTTCTCCTCTTGCCTTCAATCTTTCCCAGAATCAGGGTCTTTTCCAATGAGTCAGCTCTTCGCATCAGGTGGCCAAAGTATTGGAGTTTCAGCTTCAACATCAGTCCTTCCAATGAATATTCAGGACTGATTTCCTTTAAGATTGAGTGGCTTGATCTCCTTGCAGTCCAAGGGACCCTCAAGAGTCTTCTCCAACACCACAGTTCAAAAGCATCAATTCTTCGGCACTCAGCTTTGTTTATAGTCCAACTCTCACATCCATACATGACTACTGGAAAAACCACAGCTTTGACTAGACAGACCTTGGTCAGCAAAGTAATGTCTCTGCTTTTTAATATGCTGTCTAGGTAGGTCATAGCTTTTCTTCCAAGAAGCAAGCGTCTTTTAATTTCATGGCTGCAGTCACCATCTGCAGTGATTTTGGAGCCCAAGAAAATAAAGTCTGCCACTGTTTCCATTGTTTCCCCATCTATTTGCCATGAAGTGATGGGACCGGATGCCATGATCTTAATTTTCTGAATGTTGAGTTTTAAGCCAACTTTTTCGCTCTCCTCTTTCACTTTCATCAAGAGGCTCTTTAGTTCTTTGATTTCTGCCATGAGAGTGATGTCATCTGTGTATCTGAGGTTACTGATATTTCTCCTGGCAGTCTTGATTCCAACTTTTGCTTCATCCAGCCCAGCATTTCGTGTGATGTACTCTGCATATAAATTAAATAAGCAGGTGACAATATACAGCTTTGACATACTCCTTTGCTGATTTGGAACCAGTTTGCTGTTCCATGTCCAGTTCTAACTGTTGCTTCTTGACCTACATACAGATTTCTCAGGAGGCAGGTCAGGTGGTCTGGTTTTGTAAATAAGTTCATTTATATCATTCTGTTTTAGAGTCCACATATAAGTGATGTCATATGATATTTGTCTTTCTGTCTGACTTACTTCACTTAGTATGATAATCTCTAGGTCCATCCATGTTGCTGCAAATGGCATTCTTTCATTCTTTTTTATGACTGAGTAATATTCCATTGTATATATATGTACATCATCTTCATCCATTCATTTGTCAAGGAATAGTTAGGTTGCTACCATGTCTTGGCTATTGTATTAATAAATAATTCTGCTATGAACTTTGAGGTGTGGGTGTCTTTTCAAATTAGAATTTTCTCTGGAGATATGCCCAGGCAGGTGTGTCTGTCATAGTCCTGACTGTCCCCTCCAACCACAGGTAGATAAGTGCATCCATCAAGCTCTCCCGAAAAGTGAAGGAAAAACACACCAAAACTATAGGCAAATAACAAAAAGCTTTTGACTCCAAAGGCGGCACAGCAGGGCTGTGCTGTGTGTGCTAAGTTGCTTCAGTCGTGTCCGACTCTCTGTGACCCCACAGACTGTAGCCCACCAGGCTCCTCTGTCCATGGGATTCTCCAGGCAAGAATACTGGAGTGGGTTGCCATGCCCCCCTCCAGGAGATCTTCCCAACCCATGTATCAAACCCAGGCCTCCTGCACTGCACACAGATTCTTTACCGTCTGAGCCACCAGGAAAGCTCTTATATCTTGCTTCATATTATTCTTTAAACTCTCAGCTTCAGTTTTCTCCCTCTTCCTAAAAAAGAAGCAAGAATATTTCCTGATTGACACCATCCTTTTTACTCCCTCCACAGGCTTTCAGTACTAAAGTTTTCTCTTTGTACTGTATCTAAATATTTATCAGTAAATATTTATCTGTAAATGATCAGGGTATGTAGGTTGTATTCATTAACTTTTAAGTACATCATTAACTTTCAAGTACATTCATTAACTTTTAAGTACATCAAATGCAGAGCTCAGTTCTTTTTTTCCTGGGAAATTGAATAAATAATGTTGTCTGAGATATTTTTATATTATAAGGCAACTAATAATACCAATGTGAATTTCTCTGAAGATAATCAATACTTTCTTGGCATGTTTAGGAGATTTGATTTGATTTGATTTGATTTTGCATTCCAAAACACTAATCTAACAAAGCAAACTTGCCTGAGAAAAATTAGAACAATGTCCAGAGTTTTTCATTAAAGCCAAATGCATTCAGTTTTAAGAATATAAATATTGAACTGTGTATGTAAATATGACATCATGCTTCCCTATTTTTTTTCCTAGTGGAAAAAATAAAACAATGGTAATAATAAATTCTTGCCAAATTAGTCTATCCTTATTTGGAGAAATAAAAATAAAAATGGGCTACTAGAGTCAGTTTTCAAATTCAATTTTTTTAATTGAATTTTTTTTCCTTATCCTTGAAATCAAAAAGTCTATAAACCACTTGCTTAGATTCTTGTTTTTCTTTTTTTTTTTTAATAAACTTTTTGTTTTGTGTTGGAGTATAGCCAATTAACAATGTTGTGATAGTTTCAGGTGAACAGCAGAAGGACTCAGCCATACATACACATGTGTCCATTCTCCCCAAACTCCCCTCCCATCCAGGCTGCCACATAACTTTGAGCAAAGTTCCTTATGCTATACAGCAGGATCTTGCTGGCATTCCATTTTAAATAGATTCTTGGTTTTCTTAAAAGAGAGTTAGTCATACTGGACTCCAGCTACCTGCTTTCAAGCTTATTCTCAAGCTTTTTCTCAAGCTTTGCTCACACCAACTGTAATCTAATGTATTTTCTAGGCATGCTCATTCCAGGGTTTATCATTAAGTCTCAAAAGAAAATATTGTCTGCCATTAGATTTCAAAAATCTTTCGCAGCTGACTATTGTTCAGACCAAAACTTTCTTTCTACTCCAACCTTCCAATAGAAATCCTCAAGCCCCTCACAGGGGCTTATTTTCACTTCTCACCGAGAAAGCCTTAGAGAAAGCCTGTGCAGTGGCTAGGCCCTGCTCAGCTCTTTCTTCCAGTTCTCTCCAAGACAAAGCAAAGCTCTAGCTGCTTGACCAGGAAGACTTTATTTACAGCCTCCTTTCCACTGCAACTTCTATTAAATAGAAAAATCACAAAATTGGGGCCATCAAGATAGCAGTCTGTAAGAGGCTCTCTGAATGACCAGAGAGGAGCCATCTGTGAATGAGTGGTTTTATGGGCTTTGATCTGTGTGCTAGTTCATAAACATACTTGGGCTTAGGATAGAATGCCAATTTTGCGTGACTTTTATTATTTTTAAATAATATTTTTAAAATTACAGGTACATACGATATTATAACCAATTGTGCAGCAGAAAGGCAACATTCTGACCTAGTGCTTATGAGACATATAGCATTTGGAAAGAAGCTATGAGGAAAATACAGTTTGGACCACTCAGGTGAGAAACTGATTGTAATAAGAATTTCTTTGACTTAATGAGGTTGATATCTCCTTAAGGAAAAAAATATCAGTGACCAACAGCTGACCCTCTGGTTCCTGCCGGAAGTTTCTTAAGTGGATACTAGAGAAAAAGTCACCGGACTGTAAGGACAGAAGGGGCCCAGCTAACTGGACTTTGATTTATAAAGAAATGTACTTTATGTAACTGACTTTTTAAAGATGTGACTATAAATATTAGATCATAGGTAGTAATAGATAATAGCTTTACTGTGATTTATTTTTCTAAAAATTCACCTATTCGTTATATTAGCTTATTGATGTATACATAATGCATATTGTTATTGGTTTGTAGTGTAATGGATATATGAAATATTTAAGGGAACCAGCTATTTGTTTACAAATAAATTGCTTGACTTGCATGCAGAAACTGAAGCAACACGATCCTTTATATGTACCTCCGAAGATCCCCTGGAGGAGGGCATGGCAACCCACTCCAGTATTCTTGCCTGGAGAATCTCGTGGACAGAGGAGCCTGGCGGGCTACAGTCCATGGGGTTGCAAAGACTCTGACACGAGTTGGACACGACTGAGCAACTAACACTCAGGCATTGTGCATAAAGGGCTTCATTGCCAAATAAGTTTGAGTTCAAAAGGTTTAGAAGTTATTTTACTCTAGGACCTCTCAGGGCCTTTGATATGCTAACATGCATTGTGAATATGTAAGAGGGAGAGAGGGTGTACGTTTCTGGGGTGCCAGCAATGCAGTAGTTTGATCCCAGGGTCAAGAAGATCCCCTGGAGAAGGAAATGGCAACCCACTCCAGTATTCTTGCCTCAGAAATCCCATGGAAAGAGGAGCCTGGCAGGCTAGAGTCCATGGGTCTCAAAAGAGTTAGACATGACTTAGCGACTAAACAGCATACATGTATAAATGCATAGGATTGGCCAAAAAGTTCGTTTGGGTTTTTCCGTGACCTGTAACCGAAAAACCCGAACGAACTTTTGGTCGACTCAATATATATAACGTTAACATATATAATGTGTGCTTATGTTATATATGTGTGCATATGTGTAACATACATAATGAGGCTTCCAAGGTGGCGCTAGTGGTAAAGAATCCGTCTGCCAATGCAGGAGATGGAAGAGACGTGAGTTTGATCCCTGGGTTGGGAAGATTTCCTGGATTAGGAAATGAAAACCCACTCCACATCCTTGCCTGGAAAATTCCATGGACAGAGGAGCCTAGGTGGCTACAGTCTATGGGGTCACAAAGAATCAGACACAACTAGAACACACACACAGCAGCAGTAACATACATAATAAATAATGCACATATATAGCATAACTATGTATAACAGGTGAGAATTTACCTCCAAATCAATATTTTAAATAGGCCAAGTGTCACTGACACAGCACCTCCAGTAAATACTGTTCCAGGACTATTGTTCATTAGGTGGATTTTAAAAGAACTAAAAAGTCTTCCTATTTATACTTAAGGTACTTTGCATCTAACTAAAACAGTAATTTATATGTTCCCTCGAGGCAGCTTTAAGACTCTTGATGTCATTACAAGGCTATTTTCTGAAGTCAAGGCTATCATTATTGCTTTGTCAGATGCAGAACTAGGGGGGGTCCCAGAGTGGCTGCTCTTCCCCAATTGAGTAAGAAATGCACTCTGGCTCTGAGGACATTCTGAGCTGTATCTTGGATCATTCCAGTGCATCATTTGAAGAGGGGTCAGACCTGGACCCAGGAATAAGGCCTCCTGATGAAGTGATAATGCAAAGACAGAGGAATGGTATCATCCCAGGCTCATCTCCTGGCAACCAGATCAACAGGGAGCACAACCTACCATGGGTTTAGAAGCAAAACCAGTAGAACTTTGGGCAGTTTCTGGTTGGTGCAAAAACAGCCAAGTCAGGATTAGTGGGATTCAGACTGGACCACTGACCAGAAAGGAGCTTCACTCCAGGGAAAGTGAGCAGTGCTGGAATCCCTCACAGGAGCCACAGGGGTGTGTGGCCTGAGGGTCCCTCCCAGACACCAGCAGCCCCAGACAATCAGCGGAGAACAAGGACAGTTTCAGGTCTGCAGCTTGAAGCAAGCTGCAAGGAGTGTGTCCGGTAGAGCCCAGCTCTGGGGGAAGTGTCCAGGAGGCAAACAGGCTCCCCAACCCAAGTGGTTGGAAGACGGAGCCCCAGACCCAATGGTGAGCTGCAGGCCAATCAGGAAGCACTGCATCCACGAAATATCTCTGCAAAGATGGGCAAGGAGGTATAAGAAACTGCTAACAGTGATTGCTCCTGGAAGGGAAAACTCAGAGAAGGGTAGGAAAGGGAGATTTTATCTTTCTCTGGTAACTTTCGTTCAGTTTAAATGTTCTACTTGTGCATCCATGGGCTTCCCTGGCAGCTCAGACAGAAAAGAAGTTGCCTGCTAATGCAGGAGCCACAGGAGACTCGGGTTCGATTCCTGGGTTGGGAAGATCCCTTGGAAATGGCAACCCACTCCAGAACCCTTTTTTTTCAAGCAATTAATTACATTTTTAAAAATACCCATTAAGAAGATGGAGCTTGGATCAATAGTCCCTGGGGAACCGTTGGTGAGTCCTGAGGAAGAGTGCTCCATGGGATCAATCAGAAGTGAAGAAGTGAGCCCGAATATTGCTGCAGTGATGGGGGATGAGACAAGAAGGGCTTGGATTGCAAGGAGACACAGGATGGGAAATATCTGGACGAGGCGACAGAGACTCAGTTTTCAGCCAAGGTTTGCTGAGCCACTGCTAAGTCAGGCCAAAGCTAAGCACTGGACATGGATGGAGGGACATGCTATCTATACCCTGCATTTATATCAGATGCCAGAGGCAAAGAGGAGATGTGGAAAGCCCTGCTTGGTGAGAGGAGATACAGGGCAGCTAATGAACATCCAGACTGCAGACACTGGAAGAAGACAAGGGAAGCAGAAATAGTAGGTATAAGCTATTTAGTGGGCTTCCCGGGTGGTGCTAATGGTAAAGAACCCATCTGCCAATGCAGGAGACAAGACATAAGAGACACAGGTTTGATTCCTGGGTCAGGAAAATCCCCTGGAGGAGGATATGGCAGCTCATTCCAACATTCTTGCCTGGAGAATCCCATGGACAGAGGAGCCTGGCGGGTCCATAGAGTCACAAAGAGTTGGACATGACTAAAGCAACTGAGCACTCAGGCACACAGCTATTAACTCGAAGGATTGGGGGTTGAGAGAAGGAAAAAGTTTGAAAAGTGGCTAAAAAGGCAAGTAGGCTTCCCCAGTGGCTTCCCCAGGGGTAAAGAATCTGCCTCTAATGCATGAGACGCAGGTTCGATCCCTGGGTCAGAAAGATCCCTTAGAGGAGGGCGTGGCAACCCACTCCAATATTCTTGCCTGGAGAATCCCATGGACTGAGGAGCCCGGTGGGCTACAGCCCGTGGGGTCGCAAAGGGTCAGACACGACCGAGGTGCTCTAAGTACATGTGCATATACAAAAAGACAAATAGAGCAGAGAAACTGGTTAATGTTTAAGATGAGGAAGATCTGAGAAGATCTGGGAAGAGAATGGAAAGCCCGTGGGGAAGGCAAGCTTGGAGCGCCCATGGAGGAAGCAGGGAGAGGGTGGAGTGGAGGGTTAGAAGTGTGACATCCCAAAAGGGGGTGGAGATGAGAAGAATGGAATCCAGGAGAGAATAGAGGACGCAGAGTCCTCCTTTGAGCCTGGAGTGAAAAAGTCAAGAGACCTGAGTACAATAAGCCAAAGTATTGGTTCAGAGCCCTTAGGGCTTATACACCGAACAGTCTAGAATCTAAATGTATATGATCTGCTGAGAACAGAACTGGAGGTTGGAGGTGGGAAGGGAGATTTGTAAACAATATTTCCAAATCAGAAGACACAGCAGGCACCCCATTATAATCAGAAATATTTGATCTTTGACTCTCGGCTCTAACGAGCACATTGACCCATCACTGAGACCTTGATGCTGTGCACAAGTGATGTTTTTCCTCCTGGACGCATATATTTTCTTATAATCCTTCTCTAATCACAAAATTCAACATGTCTTAAAACATGTAACTTGGTGTTTAAGATGGAAGAATAAACTGGCTCCTAATAAAAGACCCATTCCTTTCCAAATACCTCTCCACAGACAGGACCACACCACAAAACTTGTCCACAGCCTGTCACATCCTCAGCTATGGAGGCCTCAGGAATCCAGTCCAACTTCCCCGTTCGACAGACTGGGAAACCTAAATAAACATGCGAGGGTGAATTGCCCAATGCTGTGTACTAGCCGGTGCAGACATGTGGACCAGGACTCAGGTATCCATTTCCTGTCCGCTGTGTTCTCCTTGTCCCTCGTGAGACTGGAAGTTAACTGACTATGCCATGGCCTACCCTGCTGGAAGGTCTGCTCTTGCCCTCCCATCATTATGGTTTATTTGCTTTCTGCCTGAGTGTAACCTTATATAGGAATGTCATCTAGGGCCCTAGTTCACAGGGCTGATGCTGGACAAGGGCTGTGCTGGGATCTGGCTGGAGGGACCTGAGATGGTCTAGCTGCTTGACTCTGAAACACAGACAGTGCGCCCTGGGCCAGCTGAAGGGTGATGGAGATGGAGGTACCAGAGACCAGGCAAAATACAAGACCATGAGTCATCCCACATCCACTTCGTGTGCAGTGACCCTCCAGGATTCTTTCTGTCATGATCAGAAAGTCTGAGTTCAAAAAATTAAACATAAAAGGAAAGCCTGAGCTCTTCTGACCTTTATTCCAGTGAGTACAAAATATTTTGGAGTGCTGGATCTTTTGAGGTTCTTTGGCTACAATTTCAAAGGTATTTGAGGCTCTCTGAATCGTCTATGGCAGATCAAGCATCACTGTTCAACTCTGACTCTGAACAAACCTTCTTTATTGAAACAAAAGTCTCAAGAGAAGCAGTTTGTTCCATCATGCAATCTCAAAGAAAATTCTACTTTTTATGTGCAGCAAATTTTTCTTGTCCTGAACCCCTGACCTTTCTTTTGGGCACAGAGGGGACCTGGTGATGTTGGAACTGTCTTCCCACTCAGAAGTAGAGGAAGGGGTAGCTGAGGTAAGGCTGATGCTGAAGACTCCCCCAGTGCCCCCATTTTTAACACCTTCAACACCTGCTCAAGCTTCTCCAGCCCCACACCAGCTTTGATCCCCACCCAGCCAGTCCTAATTGCCTCCCACCGCCCAGATTAGATTATTCATGTGTGCTTAGGCCTTTCCTAGCATTGCTGCCATCTGGCTAATGACAGGGCGCCATATGTCAGCAGCAGGGGATGGGTCCCCGCCTGTGGGTTGGGGCGCAGACCTGCACTTGTGAACAGCATGGCTCCCCAGGATGTGGTTCACTCCCCACTGACACAAGGCATCTCTGTTACGTGAGTCTGCAACTAGGACACAGATGACAGCGCTTCCTCCCACACTGAACTGAGGTGGTGGTAAATGGCATAGATGTGTTTGCGTTTCCTTCAAGTCATCCATCACCTTCCATTTACCTGGAGCTGCTTCCCATATAGGCACAGAGATTATCTAACTAAACAACCCATTACCCCTGCAAGGTTACAAATCAGAAGTGGGTGCATGCTAAAGTCATTTCAGTCATGCCTGACTCTTTGCAACCCCATGAGCCATAGCCCGCCAGGCTCCTCTGTCCATGGGGATTCTCCAGGTAAGAATACTGGAGTGGGTTGCCATGCCCTCCTCCAGAGAATCTTCCCAACCCAGGATTCAAACCTGTCTCTTGAGTCTCCTGCATTGGAGATTGCGTTCTTTAACCACTAGCACCACCTGGGAAGCATCTCCTCCACCCCAAAAAATATCAAGAGGCAAATGCTTTATTATTGAGTTCAGTGGATGCTATGGTAAACACCCAACACCCTCCCCAAGGGGTTCCAGATTACTCAGGTCATGCAGTGAATTATGACTGAGAGGAAATGCACTTTCCAAGCCTGATGTTAAAAACATACTAGATATCTGTAACAGAAGCAGGTACTTTCTGTCTTCATACTTCATCAGATGGGAAACTGTTAAGTGTGTTGGTTACCTTGTGTGACTGGTGCTTCTATGTGTAAACAGAATAGGGGGTCGGAAAAGTGCAGGTTTATCGTAGCCTCGTGATGGGATAGGGAAGAAACACACTTCTTCCAGGTCCTTGATACTGATTAGGCTATGCTGTCCTCACTGGCTGTTTCTAATTATGCGTGTTTCTTCCTATAGAAGAGAACCATTTGGGTCCAGGTGACTGCATCAAGTCTTACCCGTTTCCTTTTATCATTCTTGAAAATCCAAAAAATCCTCTAGGCTTAAGGTTTTCAGAAAATAAAGCCTGGCTTTCCTTCACTCCCCGTCCCCCCCAGCCCACCCCTCCCCAAGCTTCCTTTTCAACTAAAAAATTATTTGAATGCAAATGAGCAGTATTAAATGCAAGACTCTTCATAATGGGCCAATTTCTTGAATTATTGAACTGTTGAATTCAGCAGGCAAATATGTGGTCAGTATCCATTGGCCAACCCGGCCTAACTTCAGCAAGCCCAGGAAAAATCCAGAAGGCCTTCGTAACATGGAGGAAGGTGGAATGTGTGACAGTCATAAGATCTAGTCCAGTTAGAACAACAGTGAAAATCTGGTATTCGCTTAAAATTTATTTTTGCAAGTTGTCATTGAAATGCAAATTTGCTTCCATTGACCTTGCCCTTGATTTTTCCTTCAAGTACCTAAAACAATAAGCTTTTTTAAACCACATGATTTCGGAAGATCAGAGAAGTTCAGGAAAATAATGCATGTTACATGTTATTAGCTACTGAGCTAACTGGAGTTCTTGAAGGCCAAGGTTATCGAAATGCTGTACGTCATGGAAAGAGAACTGAACTGAAAATGAGGGGCAGCCCTCTTCCTAGCAAAGCCCGCAGCGAGCTCTGTCACTGTGACCAAGTCATTTCATTTCTCTGGAATTCAGTGTCCGCTCTGTCAAAGGAAGGGACTGGACAGTTCACACCTGAGATCTTTTTTTTCTAAAATGTCGTTATTCTCAAAAGTATGGTTTAATCAATTATTTCAAGTTTCTGTACTACCAAAAGTATTTTGACAGTACTTCTTGTCCAGAAAAAGACACATTTCTTTTTTGTTGTTGTTCTATTTGATTTTTTTAAAACTGGAAGATAATTGCTTTACAATGTTACATTGGTTGCTGCCATACAACAACATGAATCAGCCATAAGCATGCATATGTCCCTTCCGTCTTGATCCTCCCTCCCACCGCCCACCCCATCCCACCCCTGTAGATTGTCACAGATCATCCGGTTGAGCTCCCAGTGTTATACAGCAATTTCTCACTGACTATTTTACATATGGTAATATGTAAATGTATATATTATATATATATGGTAATGCATATATTTCAGTGCTACTCTCTCAATTCATCCCACCCTCTCTTTTCCCCACTGTGAGAACAAGTCTGTTCTCTATGTCTGCATCTTTATTCCTACCCTGCAGATAGATTCATCAGTACCATTTTTCTAAATTCCATATATGTGCATTAATACACGATATTTGTTTTCCTCTTCACTCAGGGTAACAAGTTCTAGGTTCATCCAATCCACCTCACTTGAACTGACTCAAATTCATTCCTTTTTATGGCTGAGTAATATTCCATTATATATATATGTACCACAACTTCTTTATCCATTCACCTGTGGATTGCTTCCACGTCCTAGCTATTGTAAATAGTGCTGCAGTGAACAGAGTAGGGTAAAATTAGGAATGGCTAATGAGAAGCCTGAGGAAATGGCAACCCACTCCAATATACTTGCCTGGAAAATCTCACAGACAGAGGAGCCCAGCTGGCTACAGTCCATGGGGTCGCAAAGAGCTGGACATGACTGAAGCAACATGACTAAAGAGTTCTCATGACAATGAGGAGCCTAAGGCTGGCAGAAGGAGAAACTAGTATCTTGAATGAGCCAGGAGACACATAATAATCTGTCATACAATGAGGAGTATGAATATTGCAGGAAAATTTAATTCTAATATTCATTGTAATTAGACTATTATTGGATCTTCCTCTTTTATTCACTTTTTGAATATTTATTTATCTATTTGGCTGTGCCAGGTCTTAGTTGCAGCATGAGGGATATTCAGCTGTGACATGTGGGAACTAGTTCTTAGGCCAGGGATCAAACCCTGGCTCCCTGAATTGGAGCACAGAGTCTTAGCCACTGGATCACCAGGGAATCACTGAATCTCCCCCCTTTAAATACTGTGTTGTTTCTCTGGAAGCAGTAAGCAAGGAATCTTAATGTTGCAGAAAACAAAAACCATTTCAAAAGGAAATAAGAGATGATGCAGTGTTAGCACTGGAGAAGAAACTGAGGGAAAGACCATTTCAACGTCAATCTCAAAAGCTAGCCAGTCGAGTGAGTTTAAGGCAAGTCCAGAATTTTCACACAGCTTGATATGTTAATGTTGTGGGCACCTAAGTTATGAAGAAGGAACCATGATAATGAAATAACACTGACATTGTTTCTGATTATATTGATGCATGTACACAAAATAAATTCTGCTAAAATACTTTTTAAGGATAAAATCATGAGTGTCATCCGTATATAAAATAAACACATCAAGGAATGTAACTCATTAATGAGTCATATTTCAGCTACTTCAAAGGAGAATTCAAATTAGGGACCTCCCTGGTGGTCCAGGGGCCAAGACTCTGCTTCCAATTCAGGAGGCGAGGTTTGAACCCTGCTCAGGGAACTAGATCCCACATGCCTCAACTAAGAGGCATGCCACTCAACTAAGAGTTCACATGGCATAGCTAACGATCCCACATGCTGCAAATTAGATCCAGCATAGCCAAATAAAATAAATGAATAAATAGTCTAAAAACTAATACTCACATATAGATACAGATAAGGAATGCTGAAGTGAATGCACAAGTAGAAAAGCAGTCTATCCACAGGGCAATTGTCAATTGCCCTCCACCAGATACAACTGATTTGCAATTCTGTGGACAAGAATCCTTGTCATTATTACTGGTTTCCTACAATTTACAGAGTTGTAAAATAGCTCTGAGGCAGAATAAAAGGGGAGATAACTCAGAAAAAATGCACTGGACAGAACATTCAGTAATCTTTTTCTTTTTTTAAATTCATTCCAAGTCTTTCACAATTTTTCCTGCCAATTTACACTGAAGGGCTGTAACGCTGTAGAGCATAAGGAACCCAGGACATGGCCATAGGCAACCCTGGGTTTGAATTCCTTTGTCATCTTGAGCAATATACTCAACTCCTCTGAGTCTCAGTTTCCTTTTCAGTAAAATGGGGGGTGACAATCCCTACCTTTCAGGGTTGTTATTAAGGTTAAATAAAATAAACATAAAAAGAAATGAATGCCATTCACCAAATAGTTCTGAAAAAGTACCTTTATTATTGCTGCCAAATAAAGGCAGTTATAATTACACAGACAAGTCCATAGCATACCAAAGAGATAATATGGCTTTATTGTTGAAGAAATGTGTCTTTCTGTGATCCAGGTTCAGTTAATAGAGGTAACAGTGCTCTGTAAATTATAAAATCATGTATAAAAGCTTAGTTATTTCTCATTACTTGCTGATGGGAGTAGAAAACCATATAGTCCTTTGGAAAATAGTTTGGCAGCTTTGTAAAACTGAACACACTCTTACCTATGATATAGCAATCAGGCTCCTTAGTGTTCAGCCAAATGAGTTGAAAAGTTATGTCCACACAAAAAGCTTCACAGGAATGTAGGTGGCAGTTTTGTTCATAACTGTCAAAACTTGGAAACTGCTAAGATGTCCTTCAGCTTCCCTTTCACTTTTCCCTTTCATACACTGGAGAAGGAAATGGCAACCCACTCCAGTATTCTTGCCTGGAGAATCCCAGGGACAGAGGAGCCTGGTAGACTGCCATCTATGTGGTCGCACAGAGTCAGACACCACTGAAGCGACTTAGCAGCAGCAGCAGCAGCAAGATGTCCTTCAACTGAAAAATAAATGGAGGTATATCCACACAATGGGATATTATTATTCAGTGATGAAAAGAAATGAACTATCAAGCCACAGAAAGACACAGAGGAAGCTTAAATGCACATTGGTAAGTAAAAGAAACCAATCTGAAAAGGCTTTATACAGTATAATTCCAGTTATATGACATTCTGGAAAAGGCAAAAATATGGAGATAATTAAAAGATCAGTGGTTTCCAGGGGTTGTGAGAAGGGAGGGAGGGATCAATAGGAGTACAGAGGATTTTAAGGGCGTTGAAACTGTGCTATGTGCTATTTTCATGTTGGGTTCACGTCATTATACATTTTTCGTAACTCATAGGATGTACACACTAAGAGTGAACTCTAAGGGGAGTTTGGGGGAGAATGGATACATGTGTATGTCGGTCGAGTCCCTTTGCCGTCCACCTGAAACTGTCACAACATTGTTAATCGACTATAATATAAAAGAAAAAGTTAAAAAACAAGAGTGAGCTATAATGCAAACTATGGACTTCAGTTGATAATAATGTGCCAATATCAGCTTATCAAATATCACATGTACTACACTAATGCAAGATGTTAAGGGATAAACTGAAGGTGCACAGGTGAGGCAGTATGTGCGAACTCTCTGTACCTTTCACTCAACTTTTCTATCAACTTAAAACTGCTCCCTTCAAAATCTATTAACTTTTTAAAAATTAGTTATTTCCTTGTACTGAGTGTGTGATCTTGGGAAAGATCTTTAAACTCTGTGGTCTCATTTCCTTCTCTGTAAAAGGGATATAAATGTAGGATCTTCCCTCACAGAGCCATGGTGGGCACAAGACCTGGCAGTTCTGATATTCAGCAGGTGTACTTGATACATCTGGACCATTATTCAAATATGGATCACTTCCTTACCCATCAGCAAATGCCTTCCCTGAGCACTTGCTCCCCACCATAGACACCCTTCCCCCTTGATTCCTCACACTTCCTCAGGACCCAGAAACCACAGGTCAGTGCCCAGCACTGACAACAGACCTCAGCAACAGACCTCAGCTATCCTAGGGCAGGATTAAGGACAATATCAGTTCTGATTGGTCAGTGTCCTGCCACACTGTCTGTTAAATGCTTTTGTAACTTTCCTGGTACCTACTGAGTCCTAAGACCTCTGGACTGATAGTCACTATTGTTAACATAACTACTTCTATTATCCTTGGTAGTTCAGACAGCAAGGAATCTGCCTGCAATAGAGGAGACCCAGGTTTAATCCCTGGGCTGGGAAGATTCCCTGGAGAAGAAAATGGCAACCCACTCCAGTATTCTTGCCTGGGAAATCCCATGGAGAGAGGAGCCTGGCAGGTTACAGTCCACAGGGTCGCAAAGAGTCGGACATGACTGAGTGACTAACATACACACACTTCTATTATTTCAATTTCATACTTTAAGCACAGTCATTTTAAAAAATATTTATTTATTTACTTATCTATTTGGCTGTGCCAGGTCTTAGTTGTGGATGTGGGATCTTTAGTTGCAACATGTGGGATCTAGGTCCCTGACCAGAAATCAAACCCAGGCACCTTGCATTGGGAACACAGAATCTTAGCCACTGGAGCACCAGAGGAGCCTTAAGCACAGTCTTGTTTTTTAAAAATGTTAATAACCTATGGCTGTTAAAGGAACATATATGCTTGAAAGGATTTTTTTTTTTCAACTGCAGAAAACACTATACACAAGAGTAGAAGTTTTTTTTATGCCAGCTTGTAGTCCTGGGCTCAAAATGCAGGCAGCAAAGATTTAATTTCAGGATGTGAAAGCAAAGTGGTCAGCTGCTCTAATCATGGTACATAATTCCTTTATCCTTCCTGTAACATTCAGAACCTATTGGGTGATCACTAGAGATGAGAATCTTATGGCTCTAATGACGCAAGTGAACAGCACTGTGATTAACTTGGATGACTGTTCTTAGATGTTGCCATCACCAAGAAATAATAAAAAAAAAAAGAGACCGTCAGAGTGTTCCCAGTGAATCTGAGGCTCTTGCTTTGGAGACAAAGTGAAAGGAAGAAGTGAATTTACTAAGAGAGAAATATTCCACAGAGTGTGGGCCATTTCGGAAAGTGAGAGAAAGAATCCTGAAATACGATGTGGTTAATTTTTAAAATTTTTGTTCATTTATTTGTTTAATTTATTTTTGGCTGCACGGGTCTCTCGTGGCAGTGGCCTCCCTTGTTGCAGACAGGCTCTAGGTATGAAGGCTTCAGTAGCTGCAGCACTTGGGCTGCAGAGCCTGAGCTCAGTAGTTGTGACCCATGGGCTTAGTTTCTCTGCGACAGGTGAGATCCTCCCGGACCAGGGATCGAACCCATGTTCCCTGCACTGGCAGGTGGATTCTTAACCACTGGACCACCAGGGAAGTCCTTGGTGTGGTTAGTCTTTATGGACTGAGTAATTTCATAGGGTAATGAGTGGGGGGATTAGTCCAATCACTGGGGGGAAGGGGCGGTGGTTTCCAGGAATTGGGCCACCACCCACTTTTTGGCCTTTTATAGTCAGCCTCAGAGCAGTCGTGAACCTGGTGGGTCTGTCATTTAGCATATGCTAACGTATTAAAATGAGTATAAATGGAGGCTCAAGGTCTACTGGAAGTATACCTTCTCTCACTTTAAAATGTCACCTTTCCATAAAGTATCATTTTTATATGTGTGCTGAGAGCATGTCTAGGGATCATTAACTTACTGAGTTCACTGGGCAGGATGTGGGTCTCATGCCACCATTATTTTATTGTTTGGGGGCATGCCTCGTGCTTCTGTTGCATGGTTTGGTTGCTAAGCAAGTCTGCCTGGTTTTGTGGTTAAGCAAGCCTTCTTTCTTGAGTGATCATTAACTTCCAGGGATCTCCCAAACTTCCTTCTTTACTAACAATCCCCTAGAGGGATTAACTCTTTAATAACCTACTTTGTCCCTCCCTAGCATTATTCTCTCTGACCAATGCACCAGTCACAGACTGAATGGCCAAGGACTCAGGGTGGGAAAGCTCTCTGTTGGGCTGACTGAGAGGAGGAGGGAGGGAGGAGACCTCTGCTTGTTGGCAGATAAGAGCCCGAGTCCTGGCCTCACCATTCCCATGGGTCTCTCCACCACAGGGAGGAACCAGCTAAAGAGAATGTTTCCTCCCAGCTCTTCTCCAAGAGGGCTGAAGGGCTGGGCGAGTTCCTCAGCATCTCCGGGAGCATCCAAGAGTTTGTGCTCCACAGCCAAGAAGGCAGAGCGCTGCACAGGAATGAAAAGAAATCCCACTCTATCGTGACTTAGGTTTCATTCATTCATTTCTTTCCTTCTTGGCTGATTGGTCCCCTGGCAGATGGACTGCGGGCTCCATGAGAAGAAGCTTCTAATGGGGGAAAAGTTTAGTGTGGAACGGAAATGAAATCACGCCAATTTTTAATGTACCTGACATCCTCAGAAAATGAATTATCTACATCGTAGCCCCTATATTATAAAGAGCAGCCTCTAAAGTTAACACAGAGACATAAGGCTGTGGAAAAAAGTAAAGCTCACTCTTCCCTCAATCGCACTGAAATGCTATCTGGCTGTTTCAGCTAAAATGTAATTAAATGGTAATCATCGTGATGAAAGCCAGCCATGCAAAATGAATATCAAATGGACAGGATTATGAACTTAAAATAGCATGAGAAAATCCAAACAGATTTTTATCTTGAAGATTTCTCTCTCTCTCCTCTTTTTTTGGTCCTATTTTTATTTCAGGAAGAGGAAAGATGTGTATGGGCGAATAGCACTTATAACAGAAAGAAACGTTTTACCCAGCAGGCTTAATTTAGTCTAAGGAACAACACAACTGTGTGACAATAGAGTTTTAAGTTCTTAAAACCCCTGCAAAACCTTGGATGAAATGAATCAATAAATGATTCATTAAACAACCCCATGTTTTCCCCCAAGAGTCTGGAGAATAAAAATTGTGAAGTTAAATCACTTTAGGGACCTCGATAATCTGCTCTAGCACGTCTGCCGTTGGAACATGTTGACAGAGGTGTTGGAGGAGGGTGTTGTCTCAGAGGAAGACTGGGTGCAGACACCAGAAGGGCAGATGGACTGTGGGCAGAAAAAAAATTGGGAACTGTGTCATCTGCCCATGTGTGCCCTACCTTCATGCTCCACCTCTGCTTAAGATGCTGCATTTTTTTCTGGCCACGAGGCGGCATGTGGGGATCTTAATTCTCCACTTCCCCCACCAGGGATCAAACCCATGCACTCTGCATTGGAAGCATGGAGTCTTAACCACTGGACCATCAGAGAAGTGCCAGGTGCTATACTTCTTAATCCACTTCAACACTTGGACAATTCCACTTTGAGGTATCTTCACTGGGCGCAGGACTCCATAAAGACTAACAGAACTCTATAGGATTCAAGCAAAGGGCCAAGAACCCCATGGCTGCCACAAAGTGTCTAGGAGAAGGACACCTATATGAGTGATGAGGGACAAAACAACACTATTTTTCATTTTAAGGAAAAACTTCTAAAAGTATCATTTGAAACACAGACAACACTAACAGAAGTTGAAGTAAAAGAAAAAAAAATTCACCCAACTCTACATCCTCCAAAACACCAAATAGTTTTTATTTGAACTCCCTTTTGAGTTCTTCTTCATACGCATCCATATTGTTTATAAAATTATGGTGAACGAGCCCGAGTTTGTCCTGTCCTCCGCAACAAGAGAAACCACTGCAGTGAGAAAGAAGCCCACTCTCCACAACTAGGGAAGCCTGAACAAAGGGATGAAGACCCAGTGCAGCCATGAAAAAACACACAAAGTAAAATTTTGTTGAAGTATAGTAGAAAGACGTAACGTGAATCGTCTTCATTCAACTTGTATCACAGTCATTTCCCCATGGTTTCCAGTTTAATTAAAGCAAAAACTTTAATGAGTCACTATACAGAATGTCTGAGGAGGCCTTACAAATAGCTGGGAAAAGAAGGGAAGCGAAAAGCAAAGGAGAAAAGGAAAGATGTACCCATTTGAATGCAGAGTTCCAAAGAATAGCAAGGAGAGATAAGAAAGCCTTCCTCAATGATCAATGCAAAGAAATAGAGGAAAACAACAGAATGGGAAAGACTAGAGATCTCTTCAAGAAAATTAGAGATACCAAGGGAACATTTTATGCAAAGATGGGCTCAATAAAGGGCAGAAAAAAATGGTAGGGACCTAACAGAAGCAGAAGATATTAAGAAGAGGTGGCAAGAATACACAGAAGAACTGTACAAAAAAGATCTTCACAACCCAGATAATCACGATGGTGTGATCACTCACCTAGAGCCAGACATCCTGGAATGTGAAGTCAAGTAGGCCTTAGGAAGCATCACTACGAACAAAGCTAGTGGAGGTGATGGAATTCCAGTTGAGCTATTTCAAATCCTGAAAGATGATGCTGTGAAACTGCTGCACTCGATATGCCAGCAAATCTGGAAAACTCAGCAGTGGCCACAGGACTGGAAAAGGTCAGTTTTCATTCCAATCCCAAAGAAAGACAACGCCAAAGAATGCTCAAACTAATGCACAATTGCAGTAAACATCTCACACGCTAGTAAAGTAATGCTTAAAATTCTCCAAGCCAGCCTTCAGCAATACGTGAACTGTGAACTTCCAATGTTCAAGCTGGTTTTAGAAAAGGCAGAGGAACCAGAGATCAAATTGCCAACATCTGCTGGATCGTCAAAAAAGCAAGAGAGTTCCAGAGAAACATCTATTTCTGCTTTATTGGCTATGCCAAAGCCTTTGACTATGTGGGTCACAATAAACTGTGGAAAATTCTTAAGAGACGGGAATACCAGACCACCTGACCTGCCTCTTGAGAAATCTGTATGCAGGTCAGGAAGCAACAGTTAGAACTGGACATGGAACAACAGACTGGTTCCAAATAGGAAAAGGAGTACGTCAAGGCTGTATATTGTCACCTTGCTTATTTAACTTATATGCAGAGTACATCATGAGAAACACTGGGCTGCAGGAAGCACAAGCTGGAATCAAGATTGCAGGGAGAAATATCAATAACCTCAGATATGCAGATGACACCAACCTTATGGCAGAAAGTGAAGAAGAATTAAAGTGCCTCTTGATGAAAGTGAAAGAGGAGAGTGAAAAAGTTGGCTTATAGCTCAACATTCAGAAAACAAAGATCATGGCATCCGGTCCTGTCACTTCATGGCAAATAGATGGGGAAACAGTGGAAACAGTGGCTATTTTTCTGGGCTCCAAAATCACTGCAGATGGTGACTGCAGCCATGAAATTAAAAGACACTTACTCCTTGGAAGGAAAGTTATGACACACCTAGACAGCATATTAAAAAGCAGAGACAGTACTTTGCCAACAAAGTCCGTCTAGTCAAGGCTATGGTTTTTCCAGTAGTCATGTATGGATGTGAGAGTTGGACAGTGAAGAAAGCTGAGCACTGAAGAATTGATGCTTTTGAACTGTGGTGTTGGAGAAGACTCTTGAGAGTCCCTTGGACTGCAAGGAGATCCAACCAGTCCATCCTAAAGGAGATCAGTCCTGGGTGTTCATTGGAAGGACTGATGTTGAAGCTGAAACTCCAATACTTTGGCCACCTCATGCGAAGAACTGACTCATTGGAAAAGACCCTGATGCTGGGAAGGATTGGGGGCAGGAGGAGAAGGGGATGACAGCGGATGAGATGGCTGGATGGCATCACCGACCCAGTGGACATGGGTTTGAGTGGACTCTGGGAGTTGGTGATGGACAGGGAGGCCTGGAGTGCTGCAGTCCATGGGGTTGCAGAGTCGGACATGACTGAGTGACTCAACTGACTGACTGATACAGAACGAGTACTTTCATTATTCTCCGTTTCTCCATAAAATAACACAAGTAAATAACGTTTGTATAACTAGGTGTTCTACACTTTGTTACACCTGAGGCTCCTAGCAACTCCATGAAGATGACTTTGTTATTCATTTCCTTTTCACAGCTGAGGAAACAAAGGCTCTGAGAGATGAAGTTACCCGTTTTCGAATACAGAGCCTGGAGGCCCTGGGTGATGACTTGAGTCCCGTGCTTGCAGAGCTCAAGACTCCATTTGCTTTGCAGATGTTGGTTCTGGAAGATCTTTACTTTTAGCACCTAACTGCCCAATAACTTCTACCTGTGACACAAGTATCCATGTCAATAAGCAGAGCTCTCTGGATTTATGAAAGGACCTCACAGCTCCCTACATGGGGTAATTTGAATACTCTGAGAAGTCTTTTATGCCCCTAAATATCCCATCCATCAGGCCTGCAATGCCTCTATTAGAAAGGCATTTCTCTGAGCTTGGGTGACCTTTTGGTCTTTAAGAGGCCCTTATTAAAATCTCCAAAACATTGACAGGGATGACTGAATAAACAAGGTTTTGCTAAACCTCGTAAGAGATTGTTTTTCCATCCTTGATGTGCATGGGCTACCAGACATCTGTTGTTTTCTTTGCTCCGTACCCCACCCCCACTCTCACGTAATGGAATCGCCTCTCCCTCCCAGTGACATCGCTATTATGGAAACAGTCGTGTTAGAATAATATAATTATTGGTGGTGAGTGTTCTAGTGTCAGGATTGAGTTATTCGAATCTATCTTGAGACTTTGGGATTGAGAAACAGAGAAAAAGACACCCCCTCCCACCTCCTTTTCTTTTTCTCTCTCACTAAAAACTAATTTTACAGTCTTACTGAAAGTAAAAGCAGAAACTCTCTGCTCAGAGGATTGGGAAGAGAAAAATTGAGTCCAGTTCTAAAGAAACCTATAAAAACACAAATTTTGAGCAGTTTGAATTTCAAGGAGGAGTTAAATAAATGTTAGTAATCACTCACACATCATCACAACTTGTGTACATTTAGTTCATCCTCTAGTTAATAAACACCGACTGAGAACTGACCACTCCATGCCCCGGAGACACACAGATGAAATCAGCTCCTTCTTCAAGGCTGATGAGAGAGCCTGGCAGGCAAACAAATTATTTCAAGACACGTGACCAGCTCCCTAAGGACGATAAATGTGTTAGGTACTATAACCAAGGAAGGTATGATTATGGAAGAAGAGGAGCCCAGCATGGGGTCAGATGAACTTCAAGGAGGTGTTAGCTTTTTTTTAAAAAAGTCTTTTTTAAAATTTATTTATTTATTTGGCTGCATCGGGTCTTAGTTGCAGCAGGTGCTCTAGATCTTTCCTTGCGGCACTCGGATGCTCTCGTAGTGGGCTCCAACGCATGTGGGATCTTACTTTCTGGATCAGGGATTGAACCCAAGTCTCCTGCATTGAAAGGAAGATTTTTAACCACTGGACTCTACCAGGGAGGTCCCGAGGCATTAACTTTTGAGCAGTCTTTGCTGGATGAGTGGGAATTTTCCGATGAAAGACGTTGGGCATGTAGACATTGAGTTTGGATGTGTACGATGCTCCGTGTGGGGAGAGCAGGGTGTGTGAAGGAACGGAGGAGAAAAAAGTGTGGTGTTTGGGGGAAGACTTGCAGTCTGTGGGGTTGAACCTCAGGATGCAGGAGGAACAGGAGTCCTCAGGGAAACAGAAGGACCGGAAGCAGAAAGTCAAGGAAGAGCCATCCTGGGCTGGGCTTCACTCTGAGCTAATAAATTCCATCCTGTGTTTGAGGATGATTTCTTTGAAGGCAGAAGAGTAAGAGGTTAAGTAAGAATAAGAGCCCACATGGGCTCTGTGGGCAGCCAGGCTGGGGTTCAGAGTCCCAGCTCTGATGCCAGTAGCTGTGTGACCTTGAATAAATTGATGATCCTCTCTAAGTGGTAGCTTCCTCATTTGCAAATTGGTGCTTTTCGTGGTATATAGCACAGAGGCTTCTTGAGAGAATTAAATGAGTCATGTCTTGCAAGCACTTAGCACAGAATCTGACAACTGCACTGATGGCTTAATACAGAGTAGATCCTATTAGTAATCTGAGTAGCAGTAGGCTGATGGCTCCAAAAGGGAGTAAAGACACTTAGGGTATATCTAAGAGTCTCTATAGGGCTTCCCAGGTGGCTCAGCGAAAAAGAATCTGCCTGCCAATGCAAAAGACCTGGGTTTGATCCCTGGGTCAGGAAGATTCCCTGGAGGAGGAAATGGCAATGCACTCCAAAATTCTTGCCTGGGAAATCCCATGGACAGAAGAGCCTGGTGGGCTACAGACCATGGGGTTGCAAAAGAGTCAGATATGACTTAGCGACCAAACAAAAACAACAAGGATCTCTCAAGGAGGAGAAAACTATCACCACTTCCGGAGAGAACGTTTAGAAATCTTGTTCACTGGACATGATTTCCTGTCCACATTGCAAATTGTCTGGAAATGTGTTTCCAGGTAGCCATGTAAGAGAAAAACTATTAGGAAAAACAGTAAGATAATTTTCATTGAATAGTTTATGTAAAATACAGAATATAAAACCAAAGACACTTGAAAATTGCCAAGAGAGCAAATAAATCTTAAAAGTTCTTATCACAAGAAAAAAAAGTCTTGTAACTATGTATGGTGACATATGTTAACTAGACTTACTGCAGTGACCATTTTATAATATATACAAATATCAAATAGATAGATGGGCAAACAGTGGAAACAGTGGCTGACTTTATTTTTCTGGGCTCCAAAATCACTGCTGATGGTGATTGCAGCCATGAAATTAAAAGACACTTACTCCTTGGAAGGAACGTTATGACCAACCTAGACAGCATATTAAAAAGCAGACACATTACTTTGCCAACAAAGATCCGTCTAGTCAAGGCTATTGTACCCCTGAAACTAATATAATGCAACACGTCAATTAATCCTAAATAAAGAATAAATTAAATTAAATAAACTCAAAGACAGAGTCAAGGAGGTTTAACGTGTCTTGTTTATATCAGTTTGGGCTTCACCACACTGGGGAAAACCAAGATTTTATTTTTTTCCTCAACAGAAGAACATACTGGCCTTTGATGCAGATGTGTTTAGCTGATTAAAGAGTTTGTAAAAAAAATGCGGGACTTTTTTCTCTTTGTCAGATTGGCAAGCAACAAGGAAAGACTATTGATACACTGGAAAATAGTGTGTACGGGGGGCTTTTGTTGTGGGCTACTTTAGGGAAACTGAAATATTAAAATCTAATCACTTCTAAGCAAACAAAGAGTCTGCGGAATGACAAAACATTCGAGCCTATGTTGATTATTTAGATGACAATGGACTATTTGGCCAAAGAATCAAAGTTTTGTTGTCCATGATGCCAAACATCTGGATACTTAGAAGCAGCTGTTTGGCATCCTGTGGACCAAATAGAAGCATCATTGTACCACTGTGGGTCTAGATTGCTTTCTGTCTGATCTGCCCACTGTCCATAAGATATGGTCCCACAAACACTGCTGACAAAGCAAGGGCAGATATTAGCTTGGGTCAAGGTCAGGTAGTAAAGTCGATGGAGACAATTTTTCACTGGCATTTAGATCTAACCAGCAGATGTGGGGCAGATCTATTAGACAGACAGAACCTCTTAAATGCAACAGAAATGCAATTCATAAAGCTGCAGTGCATCAGTACGATACAGGAAGTAGTCTGGAACCACGGGCAAGAGTGATACCTCCTAGCTTCATCTTTTGCTGTCACTAGCATGGTGTAATGAAAAGAGCATAGGGGACCTCCCCGGCGACCCCATGGTTGAGAATCCTCCTGCCAGTTAGGGGACATGGGTTTGATCCCTGGTCCCGGAACTAGGATCCCACGTGCCTCGGGGCAACTAAGCCTGTGCACCAAAGCTCTGTACCTGGCTCAAAGCACACACACAGGAGCTGCTGATATCAGGTAAGCCTCCCATCAGGGACAGGCTGAACCCCAGTCTCTCCAAAGCGTTGATGGTGTGTGAGGAAGTTGGGCAAAATGATTTTTAAATGTCCTTCAAATTCAAAACTCCCCTGAGTTCCTTTTTTCATTTTTAATTATTTTATGTGCTTATTTGGCTATGCCAGGTCTTAGTCTTGGTATTCAGGATCTAGTTCTCTGACCAGGGATTGAACCCAGGTTCCTCGCATTGGGAGTCTTAGCCACTAGACCACCAGGGAAGTCCTCAACGACCCCTGCCCCACGAATTTCTGACGTCTATATTCAATTGGAGGAAAGCAGCAAGAACTAAATTTGATCCTTGGAAAAAGATCATTTCATTTACGTGCAGAATGAGAAACTCCATATGAATAAACATTAAACCTGACTCTCCAAAGCTTTTTACTGGCTCTGAACCCAGCCCATTATTTAGCAAAGCCTAACACAAACAACACACCAGCTTGTTCACAATGTCCTGTGCTTTGAAGTGTCAGAATTTCAACTTCTCCCGCTCTTGTTGGGTTGGCCCCAGAACAAGATAAGGGACCAGAGGATCTTGTTGGCAAGTGAAAGACTGAAAACAGTAACAGCAGTTATCAGGGTAACTGTGCCATTCAGCCTAACTTAGGTTGTAATTACTGGCTGACCAGATAAAGTTCTTTGGGGCGGAGCTATCAATGTCTCTTGCTTTGCAAACAAAATGCCATTCTTTCCATCAAATGCGCTTTTAGGAGAGAGAAAGGACAGGCCAGCTTTGTACACAGAGCCCTTGTTGAAAAATCAGTGTTGTGAAGAGAAAAATTCTCCTTGGAAAAATGTGAATTTCTCTTTGTCAGAAGTAAAGTGAACTGTGAAGATTTCAAGAAACATAAGTTTTGTTTAAATATTTTTCTTCACGTTTTCTTAAATTCTTTCACTCCTTTTTTCCTCCCAGTTTTATTGAGATGTAATTGACATACAGTGCTGTATAAATTTATGGTGAACAGCATTATGACTTCACTCACACACATTAATAAATGATCACCACAATAAACTTAGTGAATATCCATTATCTGATATGATGCAAAATAAAAGGAAAAGAAAAAAATTTCCCATGTGATAAGAACTCTTAGGATCTACTCTCTTAACAAATTTTGTATATAACACACAGCAGTGTTAATTATATTAATGACATGGTACATAACATTCCTTGTACTTACTTATCTTATAATTATAAATTTGTATCTTTTATTTTTTTTTTACTTTTTATTTTATACTGGAATATAGTTGGTTAACAATGCTGTGTTAGTCTCAAGGGTACAGCAAAGTGACTCAGGTATACACATACATGTATCCATTCTTTTTCAAATTCTTTTCCCACTTAGTTTGTTATATTTAGTCTGTTTATTTAGACTTGTTTAGTAGTCTGTTATTGAGCAGAGTTCCCTGTGCTATACAGTAGGTCCTTGTTGGTTATCTAGTTTAAATATAGCAGTGTGTACATGTCAATCCAAACTCCCTAACTAGCTTCCCCACCATTCACTCTCTTTTATTTTTCAGTGTTAACTATGTGCTCAGCACACTGCTAAGCCTTTTATGTGTTGTGCTGGGGATTCTCCACCTGCTGCTCCAGACAGACTTTCATACCCTGCTTTGAGGTCAAGAAGCTGACCTCATGTGGATGGCATCCTCTAAGCTCCACCGACTTCTGGTTTGTAGTTGAGTTTGACCACTGAGGGGCAACAGCAAGAGTCAGAAGGATGGGAGGAGAGAGAAGTTACGCTATTTGTTCCAGCCTCCCATCTCACATTCGCTGTCCGAGTTGTAGTTACTGAAAATCCAAGAACTCCACTGAGTTGTCAGCAGCCTTGGGAGGTCTCACCATCCCTCGTGGTTTCTTTTAACCCTGTTTTGCTGCTCGTGTTCAATCACTTTATTTGTGTCCGACTCTCTGTGATCCTATGGTCTGTAGCCTACCAGGCTCCTCTGTCCACAGGGATTCTCCAGGCAAGAATACTGGAGTGGGTTGCCATGCCCTCCTCCAGGGGATCTTCCTGATCCAGGGATCAAACTCACATCTCTATGTCTCCTGCATTAGCAGGTGGATTCTTTACTACTGAGCCACCAGTGAAGTGAAGTCACTCAGTCATGTCCAACTCTTTGTGACCCCATGGACTGTAGCCTACCAGGCTTCTCTGCCCATGGGATTCTCTAGGCAAGAATACTGGAATGGGTTGCCATTTCCTTCTCCAGGGGATCTTCCCAACCCAGGGATCGAACCCAAGTCTCCCACACTGCAGGCAGATGCTTTACCCTCTGAGCCACCAGGGAAGTCCCTACTGATCCACCAGGGAGTCCCCTTAACCCTGCTTACACCTTTGTAAATAATCCATTCAATAAGTGGCCTTTCACAGGATGTTTACCTTTTGCTTCAATTATGACTGATCCACATACTTATTTCCAAAGGACTACAACCAGAAAGGACATAGTAACTTTGAGGCCAAGGGTGTAAAGAGCCAATGTGGGGCCTACATTCACTGGGAAGCAAAGACCTTCAAGATGTCAGAGATGCTATCTGGAAGCAGCCCAGATTCTTGATCACCTTTGAAGGAAAACCACCCCTCAGACTGTAAAAGTAAAGATTTTCAGGTAGAGCCACTGAAGTATTTGGGTTTATTTGTCACTGCCGCAGAACCTCTAATATCCTGACTAATCTTCTTATCTAATTTCAGTCTTGGGAATTCCTTGGTGGTCCAGTGGTTAGAAATCTGAACTTTCCACCGCCAAGGGCCCAGGTTTGATCCCTGGTGGGGGAACTAAGATCCCACAAGCCATGCTGTGGCCAGAAAAAGAAAACTGTAATTTCAGCCTTATAACCAACCTAAGAAGTAGATACTATATTAATCCTCATTTTGTAGCAAAGGCCTTAAGTAACTTGCAACAACACCAGAAACAGTAGAGCTGGTGCTCAGATTTTTCTGATTGCAAAGCCTAGGTCTTAGAGGACATAGTACAGTTTTACCCTAATCCATACTCCTTTATGTCAGATGGGGGAATGACTGAAGAGACTTAGCATGTAGGAAGATGTACTATCTATCAGTGAATCTTCAAATGGTATGAGCCCAGGACTGGCCTACTGGCCAGGCAGACAGTACCTCCAGAAAATAATGGAGGAACCTCTCCTGAAGCTGAGAGGTGAGTGGAGATCCCCTCAATACCTTAGTTCATCTTCCCTACCACGAAAAGAATGATACAGGATTTTTCCCCCTTGCTCTAGGCCTGTAAATTATTCATATGAAAGTATTAAACTTTTCTATCCTTCTCTAGAATAAAGACTGTAGCTCTTTTTTGGTTGCCTTTATTGAGTGTATTTTTTCAGATAGACTTAGGGACCTATTTATATTTATTTTAAAAACGTGATTCTTAATGTTCATAATGCCACTGAATTGCACACTTTAAAATGGTTTAAATGGTCAATTTTATGTACATATGTTTTACTGCAATAAAATTTTACTGGAAAAAATTGTTTTAAAGTAAGATGCTTCAAATTTTGATTGAAAAGGTCCAGGACTGTACCCTTGCATGGGACGATTTGCTTCTGAAAACACAGGTTCAGTGCCTTTCCAGGGTTGCATTATCAGCTGGAGGAAACAGGCTTTGTCACTTGCAGGAAGAAATCATTGACTCCAGGTCAGATCAGTTCCTTGCATTCAACCATAATGGCTGTTTTTTCTGTTACCAAAGGAAATTCAGCAACACAGTGACTTCTGAAATTTTGCGCATAGGAAGGAAAAGCCAAAGGAGGGCTTGGTGGCTCAAGCCGGAAATGTGACCTATTGAGCTTTTCTGAGGCAATGAGGTCAGAGAAATCCTTTTTCCTTTTAAGCTGGATGGTCCAAGCCTCAGCAGTTTGCATTCTATGGCTTTGTGGAGGATGAACTCGAAGGCTTAACATTCTGATCCAAATGTCCTCTGTGTTTTCCTGTAATCAGTTTGCCCTGGTTTCTTCATTGAGTTTACAACACATCTGGAGGAGGTCTTAGTGTGTGGAAATCATTCACTCCTATTTATATTTCTTAGATATGAAAGTGCTCCTTGGAAAAGAAAGCAGGAATTTACTTGGAAAAACCAGCACTGTTCCTAGTATTTAGAATAGTGTATGAACCATACATACTTGCCCAGGATCCCTTAAAAGACTTGTCAGGTGAAGTGGGAGTTGGAGGTCAGATTCTCTGGGTGGTGTCTGCAGCCAAAACAGGCAGGGAGGGAACTATCCTGAGATGGCCACCACACCTACTGTTTGCTTCCTGTCAGTCCTGGAGGTCAGATTTTCCAAGAGGCCAGTCAAGAGTGGCCTTATCCCTACTCTGTTCTTAAGGATGATCTGTTTTAAAACAGTCACACATCTCTACAAAGAGGATGAGAACTCACAATCCAGTTTGAAGCTTTTATTCTAAAAGCTGATGAGCTGCTTAAGTTTTCCACTAACCAGCCCCTATCCATTTCCAGCCCTTTTCTGACCTGCTCTGAAACTGCATAACCTGGAGGTTTGCAGAGCCTAGGGCTACTTTTAATGCTTCAGTAGCGACAGAGCTCTGGTTTGTGGTCATGAAATTTTACTCCGAAAGAGATTAAGCTTTTGCCACCCAGCGGCCTCGGCATCACCAGGAACTTGTTGGGAAGCTCAGGCTGCACCCAAACCTCCTGAATTAAGAGTCTGTATTTCAATGAGATTCCAGGCAATTGCCTTTCTGAACAAGCACTCTTGTAACCCAGAGACTGGGCTTCCCAGGAGGCTCAGTGATCAAGAATCCTCCTGCCAATGCAGGAGACCTGGGTTCGATCCCTGGGTCGGGAAGATTTCCTTGGAGAAGGAAATGGCAACCCACTCCAGTATTCTTACCTGGGGAATCCCATGGACAGAGGGGCCTGCGGGCTTACAGTTTCTGGGGCCACAAAGAGTCGGACACGATTGAGCGACCAAACAACCGCCCACAGATTATTGGCATCACTGGATACTACTGCAAGGCTGAGCCTAGCTCCCAGAGCCTTGTCAGGACAGAGGGGCTCTCTGGCCCGTGGCACCGCCGTCTGTCCACGTGGCCTTTTCTGCTCGCGCACCGCCCGGGGCGACCCCGGCATGCGCAGGCGCACCGGCTCTTTGCCGGCCTTGGCGAGGCCCTGCGCATGCCCAGTGGCGCCGCCACGGCCCTCGTGAAGGATCCCAGGTTCATCCCCTGGTGTCCCGTGTGCAGCAGGGACTTCGCCCGCAGCTTCAGGGAAGCTCCTGGTGGGCCCGGACAGTGGGCCCTTGCGCAGGTACAGCCGCCGCTTTCTGACCCTGGACATCGAGCCCGATACAGAAGCCCCGCTTCCCCGGGGGCCCGCTGTGCCCAGGGCACCTCTCCTAGCCCTGCTGCCTGGCAGTTACGGGGCTGCGCCCTGGGGATTTCATCTCTGAGGGTGTTTTCCTCTAAACGTGCATGGAGCACCGCCTGATGTCCCGGGGAATCTGCCGAGAATGGGAGCTAGTCCTGTCCATCCCAGCCACCCCCCCCCACACCCCCACACCCACCCTTTCTCAGACCTCGGTTCCTCACCAATAAAGTGCTGAGTGTCAGGAAAAATAAAAATAAAAAAACACAGGACAGAGGAGCAACTTTGAAGTATTTCAATGAGAGGCTAAAGAGAGCAGAGGAAATTTGGGTTATATCCCCTTTGATCATGCCTTCCTCTCAGGCATCTCCTGAAATCCTGTTCTATTTTCCCTCTTCAGCTCAACTCTAAGAGAATCTGGTCGTCATTTACCCCATAGTAAACAGACAGGAAGATCCTTTTTCATTCAGTCAATACCAAGGACTGGTAAGGGTGTCTTATGCACCAAAGACTGCTTTACAGGAAGAAATGCTGAACTAGCAATGGAAAAGGAGAGAAGGCTGGTGGAAGGAACTGAAAATGAGCTAGGCGATAAATTAGCCAGAATTTAGTAACTGGTGACATGGTGCTGGGGTGGGGAGTGGGGTTGAAGGAGAGTGTGGGAATGAGATGGTCTCTCAGTTTTTAGCCTGGGTGGCTAGGGTTGGGGTGGTACCAATACCAGAAAGAGGACAGAGGAGATAGTCAGAAAAGGAGCACGCTCAGGGAAGAGGAGGAGGAGTTGAGCATTGCCCAGGCTGAGCCAGGCATCTTATGGGCATTTAGTTATATGAGCCTGAAGAATAGGAAATGAATTGCAAAATGAACCAACCAGGAAACATATGATTGACCTGGAGCCACAGTGCGGGAGTAAGTGGTTTATTCCTCTACATTTGTGAATAAACTAAAGGACAAAGCCCTCCTGAAACCTGTAAGTTTAAGCGCGTGCGTGCTCCGTCGCTTCAGCCATGTCCGACTCTTTGAGACCCCATGGACTGTAGCCTGCCAGGCTCCTCTGTCCATGGCATTCTCCAGGCATGAATACTGGAGTGGGTTGCCATGCCCTCCTCCAGGGGATCTTCCTGACGCAGGGATCCAGCCCGCCTCTCTCATCTCTCCTGCACTGGCAAACAGCTTCTTTTCCACTGGTGCCACCTGGGAAGCCCAGGTGTGAGTGGGGTCAGGTCAGCTCTGCACTGTTGTTCTCTAGGGAGCAGGCCCGGGCACTCAACTTCTTCTCATCCTCTCTTCACACTACCCCCACCCCCTCGCAGGCTCCTCCCTCCGCACCAGGACGGGGAATAGGATGTGACTGCCCTGGTCTCCATTCTCTGTAGTTCCTGGACGTGGCACGCAAGCCTTCAGTTTGGGGCTTTTCATGCCGATCCGTATAGGGAATAAGAGGAGGAGGAAAATGAGAGCAAGAACAAAAGTGGTCTCCTGTGTAGTACTTCTACTAGGAGTCAATAGATTTTCTGAACCATGTAATTGGGCGTTTTTCCTGGACACCCCAAAAATGTGCCTTGGGAATTAAATGGGAAAGGAAACATGTTGGCTGCCTCGATTGAGGGTGAGAACAAGGGGGTTCTCATAATGAAAATGATGGTATGTGTTTTCTTCCTGGATTAATAGGTTGCGCTCTGTTTTCGGTTTCCCCCCCCCCCCCGCCTCTTCCTTTTAGCTTTGTTGTGTGTGTGTGTTTTATTTGTCCTGCTCTGGAGACCAAATCTTGACTCTTCTGTGAAATCTAATGCATGCAGATCGCTGTCTGTGAGGTCCCTTCATTGCCCTGGAGAATGAAATCAGAGCCCCCAGCTATAGGTATTATGAACCCAAGGCTACGAAACTCAGATAAATGAATTCCAAATGCTGCCCTGTGCGTGATGAATAGCAATTCCTTGCACTAAACAGGATATAGGATTCATGTGACATTTTGTGCTGAGAAATAAAGTGTCACTAACCAGGCAAATCGCTTGTGGTTCCTCCTTTTTTCTCTCAAATTATAATGATATTCATTTTTCTCCTCTTTTTGACAAACGGAAAAAAAATAAAAACCTGACCATCAGCCCTTTAACCTTCCTTCAGAGATTTTGTGCAGCAGGAAGTAATGCTGGCATTTTTTTTTTTTTAGTGAAATTCAGTAATAAAAAGACTAATCTGAATAGTTTCTCTCAGTTGACCATCCTTCACCCTCGGTTACTTGAGTAGCTCAGGTGAAAGTCATTTCTCCTGATTTAACAGAGTATTTGTTGTTCGGTAATGATAGTTTTTTGGAAAGGCTTCTGGGAAAATCCTTTGGGTTTTTCATAATGGAGGTAAACATACCCTTTATATTTGACTGCTGGAGATAACTGGTGGACTTCCACCTAAGAGAAAAATAATCAGTGCATTTTCTTTACACACATTCAATCAATAATGTTCCTTGACATGTATGATGAACACAGATTATGCTTGGTGTGGAGAGAGCCTTGCTCTTGGGAAATAAATGTTCTTGGCAGGAGACAGATATATAGTGATGAAAATAGTGTGAGAGTGATGTAACAGAATGATGTAGAAAGGGCCAAGGGGGCATGAAATTGTTGTTTTAGTCACTCAGTTGTGTCCAACTCTTTTATAACTCCATGGATTATAGCCTACCGGGCTCCTCTGTCCATGGGATTCTCCAGGCAAGAGTACTGGAATGGGTTGCCATTTCCTTCTCCAGGGGATCTTGCCGGCACAGGAAGCCCGCCCATGTCTCTAGCCTTAGCAGGCAGATTCTCTACCAATGAGCCATCTGGGAAACCTGGGGAGGGGAATAGAGACATGCTAGTTTTGTGGGAAGGAGAAGAGATGGATTGGGAAGCTTCATAGTAGCAGTGACATTGAAGCAGGGTCTTGAAGGATAAGTAAGAGGAACACAGGTAGCCTGGGCAAAGAAAGAAGAGTGAGAAGGCCACCGGTTTAAGGTATGTGTGAGTTTAGGCTATGGGTACAGGGAAGGGAAGGGAGAGGGCAGGGTGACTGTCCGGTGGGCTAGGTCAGTTCAGTTCAGTTCAGTCACTCAGTTGTGTCTGACTCTTTGCGACCCCATGGACCGCAGCACACCAAGCCTCCCTATCCATCACCAACTCCTGGAGTTTACCCAGGCTCATGTACATCGAGTCGGTGATGCCATCCAGCCATCTCATCCGCTGTCATCCCCTTCTCCTCCTGCTCCCAATCCTTCCCAGCATCAGGGTCTTTTCCAATGAGTCAGTTCTTCGCATGAGGTGGCCTAAGTATTGGAGTTTCAGCTTCAACATCAGTCCTTCCAATGAACACCAGGACTGATCTCCTTTAGGATGGACTGATTGGATCTCCTTGCAGTCCAAGGGACTCTCAAGAGTCTTCTCCAACACCACAGTTCAAAAGCATCAATTCTTCAATGTTCAGCTTTGTTTATAGTCCAACTCTCACGTCCATACATGACCACTGGAAAAACCATAGCCTTGACGAGACGGACCTTTGTTGGCAAAGTAATGTCTCTGCTTTTTAATATACTGTCTAGGTTGGTCAGGAAATTTAAATGTTATCCTGCAAATAGTGATGATCTGCTGAGAGGGTTTTAATCAGGTAAACTGCTGCTTTCTTTTATTTTCAGGGAAATATCCAGATCCTCTATTATTGCACTCTAGCACTACTAAATTAAATAACAGTAGGATTATGCAATTTATATAAGATTATACAGTTTATGAAATGTTGCTTGCTCTTGGGATATGAAAGTCCGGTTCCGTCTAGCTCTAGGTCTCCCTTTTTGCTTGTGCATGCAAAGCACACCCACATGCGTGCATGTGGATATACCTATGTGAGTGAGGGTGGGGATGGGGATGGAGATACTACTCCTGAACACCCAGCAGCCAACAGCACCTGCTTAGACATCTAACTTTGTTGAAGTCTTCCAGCCCTTTTAAGCTGGGGTTCCCCCATAACATTAATCCTTAATGCCTTAAGGCATCTGATGTATTTTTAATAAATCAACTTCTCTCTTATGTATCTAAAATGGAACTAACTATGGACTTGGAGTATTGTTGGGCTTCCCTGGTGGCTCAGCTGGTAAAGAATCCGCCTGCAGTGCGGGAGACCTAGGTTGGGGAGATCCTCTGGAGAAGGGAATGGCTACCCACTCCAGTATTCTGGCCTAGAGAATTCCATGGACTGTATAATCCGTGGGGTTGCAAAGAGTCGGACACGACCGAGTGACTTTCACTTCATGGACTTGGAAGAACTGATAAATGTCACTCAAATCACTTTCTGTGGGGCTTAGTTCTTCATTCTCTTCCAGTTAATGAAGGCTGGAGACAGGGAGAAAGGTTAAGATGGCACCTCAGTGGCCCAGGTGTTGGATGGGTTGTCTTTCTATGGTTCCCAACGGAAAGATGGGCCCCCAGTAACAATGTCTGTTCTGTGCAACTGTGTTCTCAGTTATAATGGGCTTTAGGGGAAGACATCTCACCCAAGTACACCATTAGGATTCTCTCACCTGATAATTTGAAACTTGGAAAAGGGACACAAAGATTGGGAACTCCTTTGAGCTGATTCAGTATGGCAGAACTTGAAAGCAATGCTGTTGAACTTCTTGGTGTTGTCTTGCTTTCTGCCTTCTGGAAACTGGATCATTAATTTCTTTTAAAATTTCAATGCTAACATTTATTTCATCACAAATATTAAAATGAAAAAATAAATTACAAAGTAAATCCTTCCCCCGTACGTACACTCTGTCCATTATTTATAAAATGTGACTTTGTAAAATTATATAGAAGTATATACATATATAGGGGCCATTTACTGTTTTATAATATGGGTCAGAGTTTTTTTGGTTTTATTTTGATTTGATTTTGGTCAAAAAATGTATTGTGGTTGTCTTTCCATGTCAGTTGGTACAGAACTTTTAATACTTTTTAGTGGTTTCACAACATTCCATTACATAGGTAGAATATAATTTATTGATTGTTAATTTCTTCTTGGGCTTCAATTAGAAGCATTCCCAAAAACCTAATTAAGTTTTACTGAGTAAATAGTAGAAGGGCTATGTAGATCTATGAAGGGTAAAGAAGAAGAGTCCAGAAATAAACCCTCATCTTTATGATGAATTGATTTTCAACAATGATGTCAAGACAATTCAGTGGGGAAAAGAACAGTCTTTTCAACAAATGGTTCTGTGATAAATGATTATCTATATGCAAAAGAATGAAATTGCATGCCTCCCTCCAACCATATAGAAAAATTAACTCATATTGATCAAAGACCTATATGTAAGCATTAAAACTATAGAACTCTTATAAGAAAACTTGGGTGTAAATATTCATACATAATTTTGAATGAATTTCTTAAACATGATATCAAAAGCACAGGCAAGAAAAGAAAAAAACTGGACATCATTAAAATTAAACACATTTGTGCTTCAAAAAGCACCACCAACAAAAGTGAAAAGACAACCTACAGAATGAAAATTTTTTGTAAATCATATATCCAATAAAATACTTGTATCTAGAATATATGAAAAACTCTTACAGCCCAATAATAAAAAGATGACTCAATTAAAAATGGGCAAAAAATTTGAGTAGACATTCCCCATTTGTACAGGAAGATGTACAAATAGCCAAGAAGCATATAAAAAGATGGTCAACATCATTAATCCTCAGGGAAATACAAATCAAATCAACAATGAGATTCACTTCATACCCACCAGGATGATATAATCAAAAAGACAACTAATAACAAACGTTGGCTAGGATGTAGAAAGATTGGAACTCTCATACGTCATTCACAGGAAGAACATACTATGATGTAGCCACTTTGGAAAATGGTCTGACCGTTCTGCAAAAGGGTAGACATAGAGCTACCTACCACATGACCCTGCAATTCTCCTTCTAGACCTATACCCAAGAGAAATGAAACAGTATGTCCATACAGAAAATTGTGCATGAATAGTCATAGCAGAATAATTCATAATAGCCAAAAATCAACCGTTCAAATATCCATCAACTGAAAAAATAAAAAATGTAGTATATCTATACAATGCAGAATTACTTGAAAATAAAAAGTTTCAATACTGATACGTGCTACAGCATAGATAAACTTGGAAAACATTATGCTGAGTAAAAGAAACCAGTCACAGAAGACCTCATATTCTGAGGTTCCATTTATATCAAAAGTCCAGAACAGGAAAATCTGTAGAGACAGGGGGTAGCTTAGTGGTCGCCCTGGGCTGGAGGGAAGGAGGGGAGCATTGTTGAGGAAAGCTGGGAGGTGACTGCCAATGAATTTCTTTCTGGAATGATGAAACTGTTTCAAAATTGACTGTGGTGATGGTTGCATATGTCTGTGAATATCTTAAAAACAATTTGGTTTACATGGGTGAATTTTATGAAATGTGAATTGTATCTCATAAAGGTGTTATTTAAAAGTCTATGGAGAAGGGGGTAACACGATGATTTTGTGAACTCCTCAGCAAGTTTGGGGTTCAGCAGAGACTCTACTGGGACTCAAGGCTCAGGCTCACAGGTTTAAGGACCTGAGGTGTGGCAGCAGGCACGACCCTGCAGCCCCAGGGGACCCCTCTGGGGTTGCTCTAGCAGCACGTGTGGGCCCCGCTGTGCTCGACCTCTGATCCCAGGGCCCCTATCTCCAGGGAACAGATCAAACCTGAGCCCCAGGTGTTAGGAGAATTCCTGGATTCAGCATCTGGTGACATTTCGTTTGGCCTTTGACCTCAGCAGCTGGAGCCTAACATTCTTTGTGCAGAAAATGATCAATGCCTCTAGGTTTGCTGTGATGATCAGGGCAGAATACTGTCGCCATCTGAGGCCAGCCCTGTCTGCCATTAATCAGGATAACTCGGAATACCCAAGATAGAGCTCTGTAAGGCCTACCTTGTCAGATTAATGAATGGAAGGAACGAAAACCATGTTTCCAGACGTGGCGTGAGTAGTTTGAAAACTCAGTCATGCCATTCAGACCATGTAATTCACCATTAATATTCCTAAGGAGAGATCTCCAAAATGGAAGGTGTCCCTCTCAAAGTGGGGCAGGAAAATCTACTGGGATACAACATCATATGAGAATTTGTATGCCTCCTTTTTTTTTTTTTTTAAATTTTTATTGATTTATTTATTTGGACGTCTTGAGTGTTTTTGTACAGGCTTTTCTTGTGACAAGTGGGGGCTACTCTCTAGTTGCGGTGCACTGGCTTCTCATTGCAGTGGCTTCTCGTTGCAGAGCTCAGCTTCAGGAGTTGTGACACGAGAGCTCAGTAGTCAGAGTTCCCAGGCTCTAGGGCACAGGCTCAGCTGTGGTGCATGGGCTTAGTTGCTCTGCGGTATGTGGCACCTTCCCAGATCAGGGATGGAACCCACTTCTTCTGCTTTGGCGGGCAGATGCTTTACACTGAGCCCCCAGGGAAGCCCTATGCATTCTTTATTTCATCTTTTTTAAGTTTCTATTTTTATTTTTTAATATACATAAGATTTTAGGAAAAGTGTACCCATATATTACTTATACAGGGATAAATTAATGGAAGTGAAGGTGCTCAAAAGCTTTTTACTGATGGTTGTATACAATTTTTCTTTTTTTGTATACAATTTTTCAAAAAAAAGTTGAGACTTGCTGCTCTAAGGGATGTTTTGGCTTTCTGCTAGATGGAGAAATAAAGATTGACTTAAACGATATGTTGATTCACATTTGAGACCTGGCCCCCAAAGAAAGACAAGGTTTGCAAAGATTTATTTTTCCATATAAATTCATCACACCAGAACTCAGATCTCTAGAATTCAGACTATCTTCCCACAATGAATGAACGTAAACCTCATGTGGCTGGCCCTGCTTGGGATCCTGAGCCTTCTGCCCCTCTTTTCCACTAATTGGGCAATTAGGCCTGCAGTGATAGATTCACCTTTGCCCTAATCTAAAAGATCTACCCTGAATTTTTTTTTTTTAATTTTTATTTATTTGGGTGCACCGGGTCTTAGTAGCAGCATGTGGAATCTAGTTCCCTGACCAGGGATTGAACCCCAACCCCCTGCATTGGGAGCTCAGAGTCTTAGCCACTGGACCACCAGGGAAGTCCCAAGATCTACTCTGACTTTGAACTTAAGGGTTTAAAATGCTCGAGAACTATGTTCTTAGCCAAAGTTAGCTTGCCTTCATCACTAGTCTAACTTCAGGCTGCTTTTCCCATTCTGAGACCTGAGCTTGTGTTTTGATCCTGAGACCCATTGCAATCAACACTCTGGTTCTGGTCATTGAATCGAATCCTGTACCCTGTGTTTAAGTCTAAATCTGAAAACCCATCTACTACTCTGTCCTTCAAAGGTGGGAACCGCAAATGCCTCACCAGTCTCCAGGCAAATGATTAGGGCCTGAGTACCTGCTGACATAGGTTTCAATGTTTTGGATTCTTGGAATGTTTTACATGTAAGTGACAAAATGAAGCTGTGTGTAACTATCTAAAGTATTCTCATAACTGGTTTTTAGTACTGGTAATCAGAAGGAATGTTCTTGATCTTAATATCTTACATTGTTACAGTGATCTACCTCACAGGAGACTGTGGGAGTAAAGAGTCATTCTTATTTTTTGATGTCTAACTTAAATTCTTCTTCAGTAGTCCATCAGCCTTGCTGTCTCTAGGGGCTCCCACCATCACTAAGACTAGACCCTTAAGCAGATGGAAGCTAACTGTTCCTCTCTCCAAAGTTTACCCAAGAATAAGTAACATTCAGATAAGAAAGAAGTCTTTTAAAAGAAACAATGTTTGATATTTTATTTATTAATAGCACCTCACCTTTCAGAGTGTAAACCATATATTGACTTTGAGTTTTTATGAATTGCCTTCAGTGAGCAGTAAAACTCATAAGGAAGCAAATAGAAAGATTTGAAGTTCTGAGATGAGAAAGCAGAGCAAAACCAATTCTGGAGGGAAAAACAGTCTCTGATACCTGGAGTTGAATTACCTGGCAGCTTGCATTCTAACTGTGGAAACCAGGGGAAGGTGTATGAGTCCTCCAAACTTCATTCCCTTGTCTGTAAGATGGATGTATGTGTTAGGGTAAGGTTAATCTGCTGTAGCAAAGAGACTTAAAAATGCATCCCCCTAAAGAATCTAGAAGCTATTTCTAGCACATATAATAATTCCTGAGTGAATAATCAGGTTGGCTGTGCAGTTCTGCTGCTGAACAATCACTTAAGGATCCAATATCACATTGAAGTCTCACATGTAACCCCATAAGAGTGTCTGAAGAAATCCATTCTTCATTCTTCTGGGGCATGTGGCTGCCCACTTACACTTTGCCCCGTACTTTGTGACATGAAGTGGCAAGGGATTTCAGAATGCATCTTGAAAACATAAACTGTGAGGCAAAATGTAATGAATTTGATTTGTTGTTTAGTCGTTCAGTTGTGTCCAACTCTTTTGTGACCCCATGGACAGGTTTCTCTGTGGGATTTCCCAGGCACGGATACTGGAGTGGGTAGCCATTCCCTTCTCCAGGGGATCTTCCCCACCCAGGAATCAAACCTGGGTCTCCTGCATTGGCAGGAGGATTCTTTACCACTGAGCCACCTAAAAATTAAACATTTTTGTGCCCATGCTATAAGAAACCCAGGTCCTATGGAGGGACCATGGTAGATGCTCTGATCGACAGACTCAGCTGGGCTCTGAGCCAAGACTCAGCAGAAACTGCCATCGTCCCATCCCAGATGAAGAAATGGAAGTGAAGAGGCCATCTTGAAGTGGCTCCTCCAGCGCCAGTGACTCAGCTAATGCTACAGAGATACATACTAACCGTTCAGCTGAGCCCTTCCTGAATTCCTGACCTGCAAAATGCAAGAAAGACAAAAGGTGATGTTAAGTCCAAAGTACTGGAAGAGAATTGAAGACAAAGCCTGAGTCAAAAACATAGATCTGAGACTTACATACACATGGTGAGCGAAAGCCCTGGAAATAGAAAATATCCCTAAGAATGGAGAGTAATAACAAGTAGCAGTCAGATGCTAACCCTTGTGTGTGGTCTGAGGACGAGGAATCGACAGAGACTGGAGAGAAAGGAATAAGGAAGAGGACATAGAAAACAATTTTGCTTTGTCAACTTGTTCAGTCGCTCAGTTGTCTGAATCTTTGCGACCCCACGGACTGCATGTCAGCCTTCCTTGTCCTTCCCCATCTCCCAGAGTTTCCCCAAACTCATGTCCATTTTTACTATTTAATAGTTCAACTCTCAAAGGGTTACCTGAAACTCTGTAAATGAACTCAGAGCAACACATTCATTCAGCTGATACACATGTAGAACCGCAGGGAAGAGAGAATAACTGTTACTGAATAACTATTGAAGGAAAAAGTTGCCTATGGATGAAAACAGAACTCTTTCAGAGGAGGAGAAAGAGGTCAGAGGAGCTCACACCCCTTTCTGTTAGTTTATAAAGAGCCGCAGAGAGCCTTGGTGAAGTGCTTGTAGAGCAGTGTTACTCAAAGTGTGGTTCCCACAGCGGCAGAAGTGTTACCAGCCCACCCAAGATAGCTATAGAAATTGACAGTAAGCATTTAGAAACTTGTCGGGCTTTAGTATTGCTGTGAAATGCAAATGTTTGGTCAGCAGACTCATCTCACTGAACAGGGCATGGACCCGTCGGGATGTTGTCAAACTCCTGTTGTGGGTGGCGTGCCGTGTGAGCTGGAGGCTGGTCTCTTGGGGTAGGTCCCCATTCGTTGCTGTTGTTCAGTCGCTCAGTCGAGTCCGACTCTTTTGCAACACCACAGACTGTAGCCTGCCAGGCTCCTCTGTCCTTGGGATTCTCCAGGCAAGAATACTGCATTGGGTTGCCATTTCCTCCTCCCAGGAGGTCTTCCTGACCCAGGGCTCAAACCCATGTCCCCTTCATTGGCAGGCGGATTCTTCACCACCACAGGTTTCCAGACACAACTCCTCTAATACCACTACCTTCCTGGCATTTCTCTTAAAAGCCTGGAGTATCTTCCTAGAGAGGGAGGAGAGGAGTGAATGCCTTTGTGGAAGTAAGTGGTTAGAAGCTGTGCTAATAGGGTGGGGAGAAGGCTTCTCCCAAGCCTGGAAAGTGGATGGGGTGCAGTAATGATGACCTGAACCTCCATCCTTTGCAGCATCATGAGGGGGTGACCAGGCTTTCAAAGGGTGGGAACAGCAACGCTGGGTAGGCACCCTACATGGGGGCTCCCATACCCAGCCAGCACCCTCTGCTGGTTTGACTGAGAAGGATCAGAGTGACCCGTCTTCAAAAGGCTTGGACAAAGGACAGACACCAATGCAACTCTTGGACTAAAGACAGAAGGCCCTTTCTCAGATGTTGGTAGGGGAGAGAGGAGCCTATTAACAAGATTGAGACTAAATTGCCTGCCTTCCAGATAGGGTCAAGGTCAGAGTAAAACTGGCTTTAGAAAAACAAAAGATTAGAATAGTATCTAATGCACCCAAGGTTGTGAAGTCAAATTGGTGTCTGCTTCTTCATCATTATACAGATGATCACAATAAGCTTTGAGATTAGTGATTTAATGATTTTTCCAAGGTCAGGTAATGGCAGAGGCTCTTGGTTTTTTCTGTCACATTGCTACTTTATTGTATCTGCTTAAGGCTAAGAGAAAACAGATCCAATCACAAAACTGTTTAATAGTAATAGTGATACCACCAATACCACTGTTCTGGGAGTTTACATTTATCATTTAATGTAATTCTCATAACCCTAGGGTATCATTATGATCCCACCTTACAGAAAATGGAAGCTTGCGGACTTTAACTAGCTTATAGGCTATACATCTTGGAAAGGTTGGACCAGGGTTTAAACTGGGCAGTCCGATTCCAGGGCCTGCCCACTTAACCCCCACAATAGTCCTGCAGCCGACCCACAAAACCGGGCTTCCAGGAATGAGGGCAAAAGACTTGCCATCTGTTTTCTATTCAACCAACCTGATTTATTTTAGGCTCAAGGCATTGAGAGTGCACTAATATGAAATCCTATGTTAGTCGTCTGTTTCAATTAGGGGGAAAGGGGAGCTTTGTATCAATGATGTCCTTTATTTTTAATGTGAAATTCTTTTAGCCTCGCAGTGAACTGTGCCCAGACCCCAGTTCTGCCATTTCACTCTTCTCTCCTGAAAGTTTTCCAGCCGAGTGGGGATTTAAGCAACTGCGAACCTCCAAGAGAGTCACACAGCTGAGGCACTCCGAAAATAGAACCATACTATTTTATTGTAGGTTTGGCAAATGCTCTCAGAGTCAATATATTCCTTGTCTGGTTTCCAGCAGCAATGCTTTTTGCCAGTGGGTCACCTATGTGCCTCCAGTCCACCTTTGAGTAAGAAATAAAATTCTTCGAACAAACTGGCTTTGATTTTTCTCCTTCTCTCAGAAATCTAATTCCTCACGACCACATCACTGAGCAATTCCACATGGTTGTAATTAAGACCACATTTCCCATGCTTGGCTTTCTGGTCTCTGATAAACGGCATGAATGGAGTATTCAGGTTCGAAACTCCCTGGACACATGGCCCATTTTACTCCTGGCCCCTCGTGTTGCTGCTCTTTTGGGTAAAGGAGGTGCTGCGAGCTGAATGTTTGTGTCCTCCCTTCCCCAGTTCCTCTGTTGAGATCCTAGTCCCCCAATGTGAGGGTGTTAGGAGGTGGGCCTTTGGGAGGTGATGGGGTCATGAGGGCGCCACCCTCACAAATGAAATTAGTGCCCTTATAAGAAAAGACCCCAGAGAGTTCTCTCCTTCTCTTTCTGCCAAGCAAGGACCCTGGAGAAAGCAGTCATCTGCAACTTGCAAGAAGGTCTTCACTGGAACCCAACCATGCTTGGCACCCTGACCCCAAAACTGTAAGAAATAAAGCCACTCAGCCCAGAGTCACACTTATGCAAAACACTATGAATATTTTGTATTTATAATTTTATGAGAGAATAAAAATACATGTTAAGTAAGAGGAGCTAATTCCCTTCCATTGTGACCTGCATTTGTACCTTGCATTGCCCTCGTGTTTTCTTAATCTAGAAAAGTGAAGTCTGGTGCCCTCTTGTGGCCTTTCATTTTGTTGTCCTAGGAAATTTTTATTCCACTAAATCGCATCTAGTGTCTCTCTGGCTTCCCTCATAGCTCAGTTGGTAAATCATCTGCCTGCAATGCAGGAGACACGGGTTCAATTCCTGGGTCGGGAAGATCCCCTGGAGAAGGAAATGGCAACCCACTCCAATATTCTTGCCTGGAGAATCCCACGGACAGAGGAAACTGACAGGCTACAGTCCATGGGATCGCAAGAGTCGGACACGACTTAGCAACTACACCACCACCACCAGCGTCTCTCTGGAGGAAGATGGCTTCCTTGAGGGAGAATCATTGCTTCTACTGCTAGCCGTGTCTCTCAACAACTTCAGATTGGAATATGCCACCCGTCAAAGATGTAGTAATACTGGTTGGGACTTTTCTGTTAGTAGCCAAGGGCTCCAAAATCACTGCAGATGGTGACTGCAGCCATGAAATTCAAAGACACTTGCTCCTTGGAAGAAAAGCTATGACCAACCTAGACAGCATATTAAAAAGCAGAGACATTACTTTGCCAACAAAGGTCCGTCTAGTCAAGGCTATGGTTTTCCCAGTGATCATGTACGGATGTGAGAGTTGGACCATAAAGAAAACTGAGCACTGAAGAATTGATGCTTTTGAACTGTGGTGTTGGAGAAGACTCTTGAGAGTCCCTTGGACTGCAAGGAGATCCAACCAGTCCATTCTAAAGGAAATCAGTCCTGGATGTTCATTGGAAGGTTGTTGAAGCTGAAACTCCAATACTTCGGCCACCTGATGTGAAGAGCTGACTCATTGGAAAAGGCCCTGATGCTGGGAAAGATAGAAAGCAGGAGGAGAAGGAGATGACAGAGGATGAGATGGTTGGATGGCATCATTGGCTCAATGGACATGAGTTTGAGTAAACTCTGGGAGTTGCTGAAGGACAGGGAAGCCTGGTGTGCTGCAGTCTACGGGGTCGCAAAGAGTCGGACATGACTGAGCAACTGAACAGACAACAACAGCTAGAGCAGATACTTTGAGGTCCTAGGGAGTTTCTTTAAAGTAAGAGAATGTACTTGTAGGGAGAGAGCAATCGGCTGGGTGGCGGTGGTCAGGCTCTCTCACCCCACTCCACTCACGTCCTACAGCTGGGATCATTTGTGGCATTGTGCACGCGCATCCTGGTGTGGTCCCATGGAAGCACCACCAGAGAAACTCTTGTAGGAGGGTCAAGTCTTGTAGCAGTCATTGTTAACCATTAGAGAGTAAAGCATCTCTGTCTTGCTATGCTAAATAAAGAATGTCTGCAGTTCCTACAGCTCCTCTCATCTTCTTCCAGCTTCCCCTGCTCTTGCCTTGCCTGCCCTGGGTTCAGCGAACGGCGAGACGCAGCGAGACAGTACTTAAATGAGCTAATTCCAAAATACTGACAGGTCAAGTCTAGGTATCATACAAGGACCATCATGATCCAGCCCACATCTTGCTTCCAGTCTCTCCCCGTCCTCATGCCTCTCGACCCTCAGAAAACCAGCGGCTCATCTTGCAAGACCACTGAAGGGTCATTTCCTTGTTAAAACATTTTCTAAGTGAAAAAAAGTGTCTATTTTTTCTTGGTGCTCCACCCCCTCCAACCTTCAGCAATGGCCAACAACTATTGTGCTATGTTTATCTGAACCCTTCATTAAGGGTTGTTGTCCTTGAGTGCAGGCTTTATGTCTTGAGATGAGGCACCTGCTCATGCCCATTATCCAGTGTTTAGCACAGAGATGCTAATTAATGTTGGTTGAATTACTGTAAATTGAAGATCAAGGCAGAATGTCCTAATGGAACCAAAAAACAGGCAAAAACTAATAGTTGTCTCCAGTGCGGTGCGTGCAGTTCAATTGTGTCCAACTCTTTGCAACCCTATGGACTGGCACTGACCAGGCTCCTCTGTCCAGGGGAGTCTCCAGGCAAGAATACTGGAGGGGGTTGCCACTCCCTTCTCCAGGGATCTTCCTGACCCAGAAATCAAACCCGTGTCTCGGATCTTCAGCATTGGCCGGCTGATTCTTTACCACTGTGCCACCTGGGCCTCTCTGTAGTTGTCTCCAAGGGCCCCCAAACTCCCCTCCCTTTTGATCTCACTAACCCAGCTGTTTGGTGCAGAGACTCTAAAGGCAGCGTCACTTACATGTTGCCAGCAGATCCCCTTGGCCTCACAAGGGAGGAAAATGTCCATTTTCCATCGCCTCTCTCTGCACTTTGCAAAGTACTGAGTCAAGCCAAACTCTTGAGGCAATTAAAGGTTAAAGAAAGCTAGTAAGCACTGCATTTTTCCTGTAATACTAATATGTGAGGAGGGCAGGACTTGAAGCACTGGTAAAGAACACAGGCTCAGAAGTTATGCTTGACCTAAGTCACGTGGGTTTTGAGTGATGGAGCCAGGACCAGAACGTGGGCCCCCGACGCCCAATTCCCCACTCCATTCATTGTGTCTTCGTGCAGGGACTCCTCCTGGCAGGGGGACTCTACTACTGACCTGGACATTTCGACTGTCTGTACCACAGTCACACAACAGCTCAGTAAACATTAAGATACTGTTAGATACCACAGGCAGCTCTCACTGGCCAGGCAGCCCCACCCCCAACTAAAGTAAACTAAACAGCCCCACCAAGGAAAACCACATTCCCAGAGGATCAGCAGGATATCAGGAATATGATGGAGGAATCTAGGCTTCCTGGGCCTGCATTTGGATCTGTGCTTTGCCATTTACCTGTTTGTGGGCCTTGGCAATTGATTCTTCTCTGCCTTCACTTCTTCATACATAAAATAAATTAAAAACTGTGTGTGTGGAGAGAGTTCGGTGAGTTCTGGTATGTAGTCAAGTATTTGATCAATTTTAGCTATTATTGCTATTATTTAAAGAATTGTTTCGGTTTTCCAGACTGTCCACATTGCTGAAATTCACTGCGCAATTTACAGTGTTTCTTTGTGTTGGCTATAGTCTTTGATGGGTGATTTCTTTAAAGGAAAGCGTATTTGAGCGCACGGGCGCGTGCACGGGCGCGCATGCACACACACACACACACAGTTATTTTACCTACTGTGCTATTATATACAGCAGCAGAACCACCTGGTCCCTCTCTTTCTCTGTCTCTCTCTTTTGATTTCAAAGTTAAAAAACAGTTTCAATACCATCATTTCATGTAGGGTGAGCCCTTCTGTACTCTTCCGCCTGTCCTGTTTCTAAGGTTCAGGAGCTTAAGGTAAGCCACTCTTTAAAGAACTGGCCAAGACTCTTGTCAATACAGAAAAAGGAAGCCTTGCCTATTTGCCTCCCAGAGGCAGCTGTTCTCTACTCAGACTCACCCCCAAAGGGAAGTTGGGTCTTGGGGCATTATTTGATTATTTTTATTTCCCTGCAAATAAAATCCCTCCATCCCTCTGACCTGTCGTCTCCTTTAATACCAATTCATGATACAAATGCCCCTTGATGAATCCGAGAACTAATAGTGCCTTCCGGCCAGCTGACTTCTGCATCCAAAAACACCCGCTAGCAGTCACAGCTCCCTGACCTCCTGGAGTCTCCCTTTCACTCTTGGATGCAGCAGCCCTCCTTTATCTTAACACACGCAATCTCCTTAGACATTGGTTCCATCAAACGGTGTGTGTTTTCGCCCCAGAAAGTGAAAGGAATGCCTCTCTCCCAGAACACGGGATTAAATCTTTTATCTGGAAGAAGTCAACAAATGGATTTGCGGTGAGATCTTTGAACTAAGTCTTAAGAACATCTACCCTTAAGACACCACTTGAAAGTGGAATGCTGCCAAAAGTTTCCTAGAACAAAATGAAAAATGAAGTGTGGGACTAAACAGACTTGACTGTTACCCATGACAACCTTGAATTTAATAAAACAGAGGAATCTCAAAACAGGCGCCTGTCAGTATGTAAGCACGTGACTCCTATAAGGAGTCCTATAACTGTGACCCGAGTGTGTAGACAGAAACTTGGGCTGATATTTCCTGACTTTGCACTCCAGTGTCCTGGTTAAACTGCAGCCCCACAATCTGGTAGACTTCTTCTCTTAAATTCAAACCACATGTAGTGACTTACTAAATAAGCATTTGTCATAACATATCCGGGTAACTATTGGGCAAGCGAGAAGGTTGGCAGCAGATCTCTTGATAGTTACTCCATTGTCTGGTAATGCAGGGCGGCTTTTGAAAGCACGCCAATTTCCCACTTCTTGAAACCCTCGATGTGAGCAGCTGCAGGATGGATGAAGACTGAAAAAGTTGCTTTTCTCTTCCTGGGTGGGTGAAGAGGAGGGTGTGGAGGTCCAGCCAGGGCTGTGTCTGCGCTGCCTCTAAGGAGGATGAAGCCCAGCCAGGCCCCACGCTCTGCGCCAGATTTGCTGGAGCGATGGGTGAAAACCCAGAAAGCTCATCCAGGCAAGTGGGCTGAAACTCCTGCCCTCTGCAGTTCTGAGAAGCATGTCGGAAGGCTGTTGGATTAATTGGGAGGCCGTTCTTGACTCTTAGTAACTTGTTTTGTTGTTGTTGTTCAGTCGCTACATCGTGTCCGACTCTTTGCGACTCCACGAACTGCAGGACGCCAGGCTCCTCTGTCCTTCACTGTCTCCCAGAGCTTGCTCAAATTCATGTCCATTGAGTCGGTGATGCTATCTAACCATCTCATCCTCTGCCATCCTCTTCTCCTTTTGCCTTCGGTCTTTCCCAGCATCAGGGTCTTTTCTTTGCATCAGGTGGCCTAAGTATTAGAGCTTCAGCTTCAGCATCAGTCCTTCCAGTGAATATTCAGGGTTGATTTCCTTTAGGATTGACTGGTTTTGATCTCCTTGCAGTCCAAGGAACTCTGAAAGAATCTTCTCTAGCACGACAGTTTAAAAGCATCAATTCTTTGGCACTCAACCTTCTTTATAGACCAATTCTCACATCTGTACATGACTATAGGAAAAACCATAGCTTTGACTATATGGACCTTTGTTGACAAACTGATGCCTCTGCTTTTTAATACCCTGTCTACATTTGTCATAGCTTTCCTTCCAAGGAGCAAGCATCTTTTAATTTCATTGGTACAGTCATTGTCCACAGTGATTATGGAGCCCAAGAAAAGAAAATCTGTCACTGCTTCTGCTTTTACCCTTCTGTTTGCCATGAAGTGATGGGACCGGATGCCATGATCTTAGTTTTTGTTCTAATTTAATGTAGTCATTTACACATGATGAAAAACACCAAGTATCCCCTAAATACACTCACCCACGTCCTCCTTGCTGATGTACAGCAGCCAGAAAATACAAAAGTGTTTATTGAGTCATTTGCATTTGCAGGTTGATTGGAAGTTTCACTGCTTTTCTGTGATTATTGTGGCTGCTCAAGATGATGGCAGAAAAATAGGCCTATATGTTGAAAGTCAGCAGGTCAGACCCTAGTCTCATCTCTACAGCTACTGCTGTGGCCTCTTCCAGCATGTGTGGTGTGGCAGGAAGTGATCATGGGAGCCTGGAAAGGGAAGCATTTGGAAGAGGATAACATTGTCAGATTCCCCAAATACTCTGGATAAGTCAGTATAGGACCAGCTTATCTATATGCTCTAGATAAGTCGGTATGGAACTGATAAGTGTGTGGGGCTTTTAGAAACAGCTTTATTGAAGTACTGACATGGAGTAATACATATTTAAAGCACATAGTTTAAAACTTTTCCTGTATTTATCAAAATTCTGGTGGTACAGTGCTGTCAGCCCTAACTTCATTTATTATTCAACTTTTACATTATGTACATCTGTCATCTTGTAGGCCAGTGATTTTCAAATGGGGTTTTATAAAAATATCGGTAGGTGCCCAATATGCTACTGGAGATCAGTGGAGAAATAACTCCAGAAAGAATGATGGGATGGAGCCAAAGCAAAAACAATACCCAGCCGTGGATATGACTGATGCTAGAAGCAAGGTCCGATGCTGTAAAGAGCAATATTGCATAGGAACCTGGAATGTTAGGTCCATGAATCAAGGCAAATGGGAAGTGGTCAAACAGGAGACGGCAAGAGTGAACATAGACATTCTAGGAATCAGCGAACTAAGATGGACTGGAATGGGTGAATTTAACTCAGATGACCATTATATCTACTACTGTGGGCAGGAATCCCTTAGAAGAAATGGAGTAGCCATCATGGTCAACAAAAGAGTCCGAAATGCAGTACTTGGATGCAATCTCAAAAATGACAGAATGATCTCTGTTCGTTTCCAAGGGAAGCCATTCAGTATCACGATAATCCAAGTCTATGCCCTGACCAGTAACGCTGAAGAAGCTGAAGTTGAACGGTTCTATGAAGACCTACAAGACCTTTTAGAACTAACACCCCCAAAAGATGTCCTTTTCATTATAGGGAACTAGAATGCAAAAGTAGGAAGTCTGGAAACACCTGGTGTAACAGGCAAATTTGGCCTTGGAGTACAGAATGAAGCAGGGCAAAGTCTAATAGAGTTTTGCCAAGAGAACGCACTGGTCATAGCAAACACCCTCTTCCAACAACACAAGAGAAGACTCTACACATGGACATCACCAGATGGTCAACACTGAAATCAGATTGATTATATTCTTTGCAGCCAAAGATGGAGAAACTCTATACAGTCAGCAAAAACAAGACTGGGAGTGGACTGTGGCTCAGATCATGAACTGCTTATTGCCAAATTCAGACTTAAATTGAAGAAAGTAGGGAAATCCACTAGACCATTCAGGTATGACCTAAATCAAATCCCTTATGATTATACAGTGGAAGTGAGAAATAGATTTAAGGGACTAGATGTGATAGACAGAGTGCCTGATGAACTATGGACAGAGGTCTGTGACATTGTACAGGAGACAAGGGAGCAAGACCATCCCCAAGAAAAAGAAATGCAAAAAAGCAAACTGGCTGTCTGAGGAGGGCTTACAAATAGGTGTGAAAAGAAGAGAAGCAAAAAGCAAAGGAGAAAAGGAAAGATACTCCCATCTGAATGCAGAGTTCCAAAGAATAGCAAGGAGAGATAACAAAGCCTTCCTCGGTGATCAGTGCAAAGAAATAGAGGAAAACAACAGAATGGAAAAGACTAGAGGTCTCTTCAAGAAAATTATAGATACCAAGGGAACATTTCATGCAAAGATGGGCTCGATAAAGGACAGAAATGGTATGGACCTAACAGAAGCAGAAGATATTAAGAAGAGGTGGCAAGAATACGCAGAAGAACTGTACAAAAAAGATCTTCATGACCCAGATAATCACAATGGTGTGATCACTCACCTAGAGCCAGACATCCTGGAATGTGAAGTCAAGTGGGCCTTAGAAAGCATCACTACGAACAAAGCTAGTGGAGGTGATGGAATTCCAGTTGAGCTATTTCAAAGCCTAAAAGATGATGCTGTGAAAGTGCTGCACTCAATATGCCAGCAAATTTGGAAAACTCAGCAGTGGCCACAGGACTGGAAAAGGTCAGTTTTCATTCCAATCCCAAAGAAAGGCAATGCCAAAGAATGCTCAAACTACCGCACAATTGCACTCATCTCACATGCTAGCAAAGTAATGCTCAAAATTCCCCAAGCCAGGCTTCAACAACACATGAACTGTGAACTTCCAGATGTTCAAGCTGGTTTTAGAAAAGGCAGAGGAACCAGAGATCAAATTGCCAACATCCGCTGGATCATCAAAAAAGCAAGAGAGTTCCAGAAAAACATCTATTTCTGCTTTATTGACTATGCCAAAGCCTTTGACTGTGTGGATCACAATAAACTGTGGAAAATTCTGAAAGAGATGGGAATACCAGACCACCTGACCTGCCTCTTGAGAAACCTGTATGCAGGTCAGGAAGCAACAGTTAGAATTGTACATGGAACAACAGACTGGTTCCAAATAGGAAAAGGAGTACGTCAAGGCTGTATATTGTCATCCTGCTTATTTAACTTATATGCAGAGTACATCATGAGAAACGCTGGGCTGGAGGAAGCACAAGCTGGAATCAAGATTGCTGGGAAGAAATATCAATAACCTCAGATATGCAGATGACAGCACCCTTATGGCAGAAAGCAAAGAAGAACTAAAGAGCCTCTTGATGAAAGTGAAAGAGGAGAGTGAAAAAGTTGGCTTAAAGCTCAACATTCAGAAAACTAAGATCATGGCATCTGGTCCCATCACTTCATGGGAAATAGATGGGGAAACAGTGGAAACAGTGTCAGACTTTATTTTTCTGGGCTCCAAAATCACTGCAGATGGTGATTTCAGCCATGGAATTAAAAGACACTTACTCCTTGGAAGGAAAGTTATCACCAACCTAGATAGCATATTAAAAAGCAGAGACATTACTTTGCCAACAAAGGTCCGTCTAGTCAAGGCTGTGGTTTTTCCAGTGGTCATGTGCGGATGTGAGGGTTGGTTGGTGAAGAAAGCTGAGTGCTGAAGAATTGATGCTTTTGAATTGTGGTGCTGGAAAAGACTTGAGAGTCCCTTGGGCTGCACGGAGATCCAACCAGTCCATCCTAAAGGATATCAGTCCTGGGTGTTCATTGGAAGGACTGATGTTGAAGCTGGAACTCCAATACTTTGGCCACCTCATGTGAGGAGTTGACTCATTGGAAAAGACCCTAATACTGGGAAGGATTGGGGGCAGGAGGAGAAGGGGATGGCAGAGGATGAGATGGTTGGATGGCATCACCGACTCGATGGACATGGGTTTGGGTAAACTCCGGGAGTTGGTGATGGACAGGGAGGCCTGGCGTGCTGCGGTTCATGGGGTCGCAAAGAGTCGGACACGACTGAGCCACTGAACTGAACTGAACTGAAAACTTGATCCCTTTCTTACTGAATCTCTTTTCTTGATATTCTTGGTATAATTCCTGATACGTTAAGTCTCAGGATTATTATGTTGTCTCTCAAGACTTTTTTCATCTATAAAGAGTTATACTCATTTATATCTATAAAGCAGATGAAAGAATCACTCTTTGAGAATAGACTTAGTCATCGTCTGTAGACATATTCTTGTTTAGAAACCATTCTGGAATACAGGCATAGCTCACTTTATTGGGTATCACAGATATTGTGGTTTTTAATAAATTAATGACTTGTAATTGATGATTTGTGTTGTCAGATAATAGTTAGCATTTTTAGTAATGAAATATTTTTGATTAAGAAAAAAATAAAGCACATAGTTGGTACTCACATATGTACACACCCTAAAACCATCACCTCAATGAAGCTAATGAGCACATCCATCACCCCCCAAATTTCCCTCTGCTTCTTTGTAACCCCTACTCCCCACCCTCTCCTGTCTGCCCTCCATAGAGAGCCACTGTAAACTAGTTTACATTTTCTAGTTTTATATAAATGAAATCATACAGTTTTATATAAATAAAATCACAACTCTTTTTTAAATCCGGTTTCCTTATTTTGAGAATTAGCCTAATTATTTTGAGGTTGAGACTCATCCTTGTTGAAGCATCTGTCAGATAGATCTCTGTCTTTCTCCAGCCCTCGCTCTCTCTCCCGCCCCTAGTCCTGTCTCTCTTTTTGCTGAGTGGTCTATCCATGCTATGGATATCTGGATATATCTTTGGTGTTTTTTTTAATGTTTATATCCCAGTTTGTTTTTATTTATTTTTGTTTTGCCACGCTGTGCCGTATGCAGGATCCTGGTTCCCTGGCCAGGGATTGAACCCGGGCCTCTGGGGCGGACGCATGGCGTCCTGACCACTGGATGGCCAGGGGAGTCCTTGTCTCTGCTTATCCTTCCTCCTGTTAGTGACACTTGGGTTGTTTCCAGTTTGCAGTTAATACAAATAAAGCTGTTTCGAATATTCATGTTCATGTTTTTGTGTGAACACACACTTTCTTTTCTCTTGGGTAAATACTTAGGCTGGCTTATACAAGTATGTGTATATTTAACTTTTTCAGAAACTGCTAAACTGTTTTACAAACCGATTGTACCATTTTTCCTTTCCACCAGCAGTGCTTGAGAATTCCAGTTCCTTCACATCCTTGCCAGCACTTAGTACAACAGGCTTTTTAACTTCAGCCATTCTTATATGTGTTCTCCATGAACTCTGACGATCAAATGTTCTGATAACCTTCAGAAAACATCTGTGTTGTAACTGTGGACACACAAACCAGACAAGAACAGAGGGAGGAGACAAGGAATAGAGGCTGTTTTCAGAGACTTTTGATTATAAGGGAATGCTCCAAGTCCGTGCAAAAGTCCTGGATACACTCAAAATAGGTCCACTGTCCATCTGCATTACCACAGTTTAAAGTTTATTGTTTGCCCAGTTCACAGTGTGGCAGTTAGGTGGGGACTTAGAGGATAAAATATCTCTTTTTTAATTTTACCAAATCATAAGGCCGCATTGCTTCTCGAACAGTATCTAAGTAGGAAGGTCGGATAAAAAAATCAGCTGAAGTTCCTCACAGTCCTTTCACCAAGCTATAAATACGTCCCACGTGTCCTCATCCTTTTCAACAGGGCACAGCCACACAGGTGACAGACAGGGAAGCTGGACAGGAGAGACGAAGACAGAATGAGAAACAGATAAGGTGACCGACCATCTGTCCCAGTTCGTGGGGACTGACCCAGTTTTAGCACAGAACATCTTGAGTGTGCGAGTGCCTGTGCCACTTCAGTCAGAGCGAAAGCGAGAATCAGATCAGTGAGGCCTGAGGGCCTGGCTGGAGGAACGGCAATGTCAGACAGCCTCAGACTGGCTTAGGGAATGCTCCTCATTGCTCCCTAGAAAGGGGAAGTGTCACTTTCATAAATCACCAGTGAGCTATGTGTGGAAGAGCTGACTAATGAATTCCAGCCCTGCTTTTTCCTCAAGTCAGATGTATGATTTGCTTTACTGTTTAAACAGTGTGCCCTCCCTTTTGGCCAACAACATATAACTTAACATTTCTTAAATGTTTACGTCACTCTATTTCCTTGTACCTGCAAACAGCTTGTGAGAAAAAAAAATCATATAGAATTGTGAGATAAAGGAGTAATGTTTGAGTGGAGACAGGGGTAGAATCACCTAAGGGTTAAATGGAATCAGATTGGGCACGAAGCCGTGATTCCACAGCTGCTACTTCGTTGGGCATCAGCTGTTTTCTTTTCGGCTTCTCCATACCTTAGGGTGAATGGCTACATAGTTAGGAGACACAATTATAGCTCCACCTATACACTAAAGAGAATATAAAACTTCCTTGAACTCCAGTTTGGAAAACCTCTGAGGAAGGACTCTGATTGGCCAAGCTTGGGATGCATGGCTTTGTGGCAGAAGATGGATGGGGTACTGTGATTGGTACCCTGTCCACAGGGTCAGGATTTGAACAGAGAGCCATGCGTATGTGGTTAGTCGCTCAGTCGTGTCCAACTCTTTGTGACCCCGTGGATGGTAGCCCACCAGGCTCCTCTGTCCACGGGATTCTCCAGGCAAGAATACTGGAGTGGGGTGCCATGCCCTGCTCTAGCCATCACAATAGGTGTGTGTAATTTCCAGTTCCCACTTCTCTCTCCTTCCCCAGCTCAGTTGGCCCCATGTCAGGAGACTCCACATCTCATCTCCTGAGCACTAAGTTTACATTCTGAAAATCTGCCAATATTCATAGATGTCCAGACCTCTGCTTGCCTGTATAGACTGTTCTTACCACCAATAGCTCTACCTACTGGACCTGCAACTGCACTGTGACCTCGGGTCTCCTGGCTGCACTGTGCTATCTGCTTGCCTTATCTTAATCTCCCACCATTTGGCCAACCCTTCTCATTCCAGCACCTGCCCTGGCTGCTTGTGGTCCCAGGACAGCCATGGAGAAGACAGCATCAAGGTCAATGTCACTCTCAGTCTCTAGCCCTAAATATGAAGGGCTTTCAGAGATCTCCAAATGAGAGCTTCCCTCAGATGCAGCCCAGAGTTTGCCAGTCACTGGATAGTCAATAGTGTTCAAATTTCATCCTTGTTGTTGTTCAGTCACTAAGTCCTGTCAGACTCTTTATGACCCTATGGACTACAGAAAGCCAGGCTGCCTGTCCTTCACCACCTCCCAGAGTTTGCTCAAACTCATGTCCATTGAGTCAGTGATGCCATCCAACATCTCATCCTCTGTCATCCCCTTCTTCTCCTGCCTTCAATCTTTCCCAGCATCAGAATCTTTTCCAATGAATCGGCTCTTTGTATCAGGTGGCCAAAGTATTAGAGCTTCAACTTCAGCATCAGACCTTGTAATGAATATTCAGAGTTGATTTCCTTTAGGATTGACTGGTTTAATCTCCTTGCTGTCCAACAGACTCTCAAGAGTCTTCTCCAGCACCACAGTTTGAAAGCATCGGTTCTTTGGTGCTCAGCCTTATTTATGGTCCAACTCTCACATCCATACACGATTACTAGAAAAACCATAGCTTTAACTATACGGACCTTTGTCAGAAAAGTGATGTCTCTGCTTTTTACTATGCTGTTTAGGTTTGTCATAGCTTTCTTCTAAGGAGCAAGTATCCACAGGGATGATTAAAGGAGCCATTTGTTTCATATTCTTTTAAAAATTGTGAAATAAAACATGCACTCAGAAAAAAATGTATAAAGCACATATGTGGCATTTAATAATAATTATATAGCAAACACCCATATGGCTACGGGGGAAGGCACTGGCAACCCACTCCAGCACTCTTGCCTGGAAAAGCCCATGGACGGAGGAGCCTGGTAGGCTGCAGTCCATGGGGTCGCTAAGAGTCGGACACGACTGAGCGACTTCACTTTCGCTTTTCACTTGCATGCATTGGAGAAGGAAATGGCAACCACTCCAGTGTTCTTGCCTGGAGAATCCCAGGAACAGGGGAGCCTCGTGGGCTGCCGTCTACGGGGTCACACAGAGTTGGACACGACTGACGTGACTTAGCAGCAGCAGCATGTGGCTATAACCCAGATTAAAAACTAGAACATGAGCAGCGATCAAGGAGCCCCCTGATGCTTCTGCCTAGTCACAACCTGTCCCTACCCCAAGTCCTACCAGGAACCACCCTGACTTTCGTGTTTATTTCTTTATTTTCCTTTATAGCTGCACCACTTATGTATAATCTCGAAAAACTGAAGTTGAGTTTTGTCTACATTGAATGACATATAAATTTAAACAAAACACATTTATTTTTTTATGTCTACTTCTTTGATGGTGATTATCTTTTCCAAGACAGAAAAATTGTTGTTGTTCTTAAAACACATTCTCCTTTTTTGCCGTTCTACCTGTACTATCAGGATCTGAGCTGGCAAGAAACACTATTGCTGATTTCACCATTCTCTCAGTCCAGGTTTACCTTGAAATGTGACTTGCAGTTTCCAGGTGGAGTTGATTGCTATTTTCCAGATAGCTTGATAGTAAACCCAGTTCTGTCATAGACTCTAGTCAGGGGGTGGTTCCTGGTAGGACTTGGGGTAGGGACAGGTTATGACTAGGCAGAAGCATCAGTGGGTTCCTACTACCCACCCCTTCAACCAAACAAAGAACATTAGATGCTTTCTGGCTTTTTTTTCTTTTTTTTGGCCACACCACGTACCATGAGGGATCTTGGTTCCCCGATCAGGAATGGAACCCACGCCCTTTGCGTTGGAAGCAGGGAGTCGACCACTGGACCACCTGGGAAGTCCCCTGTAAGATTCTTTGTTACCTCTGCATCTTCACGTTTGGAATAGTGCTCAATGACTTGCATTGGTACCTAGTATGTAAATATACAGGGCTTCCCTGGTAGCTCAGATGGTAAAGAATCCATCTGCAATGCAGGAGACATGGATCTGATCCTTGGGTCAGGAAGATCCCTGGAAGAGGAAATAGCAATCCACTCCAGTATTCCTGCCTGGAGAATCGCATGGACAGAGGAAGCTGGCAGGCTACAGTCCATGGGGTGACAAAGAGTCGAATACGACTGAGTGACTAAGCACACACACACATGTAAATATACAAGCTCTTATTCTATCGACAAACAAAGAGAATTCTTCAGGCCATTTTCCTGAGGTAGGAAAAAGATATTAATGGGTTGGCTAATCTTGGATTAATAACCACCAACCTGGAGCAACTAACAATCTCTTATGAAGAGAAGCTTTTCTCTAGGGCTTTAAAAAGGTACACACTAACACATTTTGAAGTACCCCAATTCTAGAGTATATTTGTATCACTTAATATTGATATTGTATAATTCTAGATTATAACAACTTTTTGAAAGTAGTGATGTGAGTGTTTGATTCAAGCTGAATCTTTTGGGAAACCTGCATGTACAGCTATATTTATGTCCCACAATTTTATCAGTAGAACCCAAGTATGTTCTCTGTTGCCATGAGTCATGAAAGTCTTGCCTCTTGTCATTGTTCCAAACATAGCTTTCTGTATCAGTGGTGTCACCCAGAATTGACTTAAACTGAGTGTGGTCATTTTGAGGCAGAGAATGAAAAAAATAAAATTAAAAACCTCTTATATTAGCAGTCAAGTCAGACACTTCCATTGTGGTTTGGAGAAATTGTTGCATAAATGCACCCACTGCTCCGAGCTCTTTCATGCTCTGCACTGGGGCAGCCTGGCTCAGAGTGTGGCGGTTACAAAAGGGCTGCATCAGCAGGTTCTATTTCTTACCCAAGCTCCCAGCTGCTGAGGTCTGAAGAGGGGTCTGACTGTGCAATCTTAGCAAAACACTCTTTTTTTTTCTTCTTCTTCTTCTAAATTTATTTGGCTGCACCAGGTCTCAGTTGCAGCACTCGGAATCTTCAGTTGCAGTATGCAAACCCTTAGTTGCAGCATGTGGGATCTAGTTCCCTGCCCAGGGATCGAACCCCCCCCCCCATCCCCCAGGATTGGGAGCATGGAGTCTTAGCCACTGGACCACCAAGGAAGCCCCCAAATACCCTGACTTTCAGGAATAAAAACCTGCAGCATAGCATTCCCAGGCATACCTACATGCCCTGGTTTCCTTGCACTGAAAATTATCTTACCAATAAGATAAGGAACGGGTAAGGTTAACTTTCACATACCCTTTTGTGGGCTATCAAATACAGGAAAAAAGAGGAAACAAAACATGAAGTTTATGATGATCTCTTGCTCTCAGACAGACTTCAGGTCAGGACCTCTCCTTCCTGAAGCAAAGACATTAGGTGGCTCCATGCAGAGGGACACTGGGTGACTGCAAAAAGCAACTAAAAGTTGTCTGTGTTAGCCACGGAAGTGGGATCCTGTGGCTTCTGGAAACTTCATACAGCAGATTTAATGTAGAAATACCCTTCAAAGCGCTTCCCTGGTGGCTCAGTGGTAAAGAATCTTCCTGCCAACGCAGGAGACTTGAGTTCCATCCCTGGTCCGGGAAGATCCCTTGGAGAAGGAAATGATTGAGGAGCTAAGACCCCACATGCCTCCAGGCCAAAAGACCAAACCAAAAAACAGAAGCAATAGTGTAACAAATTCAATAAAGACTTTAAAAATGGTCCATGTTAAAAAAAAAAAAAATCAGTGCTGAGAGTTTAATTTCAGAGCTGATTTTACCTGTGCAACCTGGGAACACACCAAAGTGGGGCTTGGAGTTGTGTTCTCTCTGTGCTCTCCTTGGCTGCCATCAGATTAAAAAAAGAAAAATCCCAGCACAAAGTTAAGCGATTAGATGTCCTTCCCCTCCTCCTGCCTCCTTCTCATCCCTCCCCCGTAGTTCCTTTTCGTTCCCACTTGCTCTGGATAAAATCAAGGCCGTGTACCTCCCGCTCCACCAGAATGTAGTACAACTTTTTATTATTATTATTGAATGAAAGATTCTGTGACTTCTGTAGTGCTGTATAAGTTTCAAGAGGAGTGTAGCTGGGTACATACGGCTTCGAGTGTTTTGGATAAGGATAAGGAGATGTCTGCAGTGATTAGGGTTTTATAGTCAATTATTCTTACCCTCAGCTGCTCTATCAATAAGAGACTGTGCTTAAAATGAGACTGGCAGTGAGCAGAAGGTTTCTCATAAGCCCATTCCCAGCGGCCCAGGAAGAGCTCACAGCTGGGGGTGGTGGCTTGTGAGGGGCTGGCATGAGGCAGAGAGTGGGGCTGTGCGATGCCAAAAAAAGAGTTTTGATGAAAGAAAATCAATCGACTCCTCACATTTGAAAATAAAAGGAAGAGCTAGGTATGTTTAGGATTTATAGGAAGAGTTCACATTTGTTAGTTTTTTTTTTTAAAAAAACTTTGTATTGTTTTTTAAAAAGATTTTAAAATTTTTATACAAAGGTTATTTTCCATTTGCAGCTATTCCAAAATATTGGCTATATTCCCCCATGTTATAGATTATATCAATACACCCAATAGTTTGTGCCTGCCACTCCCATTATAACCCCCGAATTGCCCCTCCCCATTTCCTGTTGGTAACCATTAAAGAAGACGTGGAGTACATACACAATGGAGTACTAGTCAGTCATATAAAAGAATGAAGTTTTGCTATTTGCAGCACCATGGATGAATCTGGAGGGAATTATGCTAAGTGAAATAAATCAGACAGAGAGAGACAAATACTGAATGATATCACTTATAAGCAGAATTTAAAATGTACATTTAACTTAGTTTGAATATTCCTTTTCATTCAACGGTAAATACCAATCTCCTCTTACATTAGAATTCATTCGTCTACACCTCAGCACAGGCAAGAGAAATAGCAACAAATGGTAGGAGTTAGTTTATCAAGTGAACTAATAATTAACTGGCAAATGGGGCTTTATTATTTAGGATCCTTTATTATTTAGGATCCTCTATTTAGTGAGCGAGAAAAACTAAGTATGGGAATCAAGCTAAAAACTTAGGAAGTGTTTATCTCCATGGTGAATGCATCAGTCATCGTGTGACGCCCTTCAAGCCAAAGTTTAGGGATCGTGAAAAATGGAGATCCAGTCAAAGTACTTCTTTACTGTCATTTCTTGTCACATCTTCCACTTCAGGGTATTTAAACTATTACAGTCTCCTTTGGTCTTTAACTACAGAAATAGAGCTTGACCCACCCTTTGCATTGAAAGAGCAAATTATATCCCCATAAAGAGAATATATATTAGGCAATACCTGAGATGCATTTCTTCCTTTCTGTTAACACAAGATTCCCTGTGGTGGAATGATAATTTTATCATCTGAAGAAGTGAGTGTTGGTTAAATAAATTGTGTATCAGTCATGTGATGGACTACTACACAGTCACTCAAAATCAGGTCTTTTTCAATGATATTTCATGAATTGCAGAAATGTGTATGCTATAGTATTTTTAAAATGAATAATACTGTATGTATATTTCCTATTTATAATATATGTGTATGTATATATACATAAACCAGAGAAGGCAATGGCACCCCACTCCAGTACTCTTGCCGGGAAACCCCATGGATGGAGGAGCCTGGTAGGCTGCAGTCCATGGGGTCGGGAAGAGTCGGACACAACTGAGTGACTTCACTTTCACTTTTCACTTTCATGCACTGGAGAAGGAAATGCAACCCACTCCAGTGTTCCTGCCTGGAGAATCCCAGGGACGGAGGAGCCTGGTGGGCTGCCGTCTATGGGGTAACACAGAGTCGGACACGACTGAAGCGACTTAGCAGCAGCAGCAGCAGCATATATACAAACGTACGTACGTATGTATGTAAAAAAGATAACAGTAATATAACAAAATGTTAAGCATGGTGGTTTGTAAGTTGAGTTGTAAGATTATGTATGGTTTAGAAATTTAGGATATTTTTCCATTCCAACTATCCAATAATGGATTCATTTTATTTAAAATCGGGGAAAAATCCACATTTTGAACATTTTAAAGAATTGTAACTCCCAGATTAAATAATATATTTTCTGGAACCACTAGCAAAGGTGATTAAAGTAGATGTCATTAAGGCCAAGAAGATAAATTTCATCGTCTTGTGAAATGTTCACTTTGGTTTCTGGGCCACATGCTACAGAGTTGTCTGTAAAAGAAAAGCTACTGAAAACTGATGAAGAAGCAGTTCAAAATCCTTTTCCTTTAGAGGGTCAATGGCATGACCATTGCCAGGAGATAACTGATGCCCAAGAATAACCTGAAGGTGCTCACTTGCTTACAACTCCGTTGAATACCCTGCATAACTGGTGAACGGCCATGTTCTGGCATCGAGGGGGTTCCTCCCAGGAAGTCTAGAGATTGGTTTGGACTTGCACTCATGGTGTAGGCTCAGACAGGAACTGCAGGACCCTGTGGCCCTGCGCTCTACTTCAGCTCTGCCTGGATCCACACAGAGTACTTGCAGGACACTGGAAATGGTGTAGTGACTCTATGGGAAATAGGAAAACTTTCTTTCCTATGAGTTAGATGCTTTTAACAGATAATTAGTGTCTAAAATAAGAATAGGACTGTACTAAATATTCATACTATCAAATTTTCATTTTTAAACCAAGACTTACAGAAATTAACCATCTTGTCCAAGATAAAAAAAAAACCCACATCATTTATCAGTTCAGTCACTCAGTTGTGTCCAACTCTTTGTGACCGCATGGACTGTAGCACGCCAGGCCTCCCTGTCCATCACCAACTCCCGGAGTTTACTCAAACTCATGTCCATCAAGTCAGTGATGACATCCAACCATCTCATCCTCTGTCGTCCCCTTCTCCTCCTGCCTTCAATCTTTCCCAGCATCAGGGACTTTTCAAATGTGTCAGCTCTTCGCACCAGGTGGCCAAAGTATTAGAGTTTCAGTTTCAGCATCTGTCCTTCCAATGAATATTCTGGGTTGATTTCCTTTAGGATGGACTGGTTGGATCTCCTTGCAGTCCAAGGGACTCTCAAGAGTCTTCTCCAACACCACAGTTCAAAAGCATCAATTCTTCGGCACTCAGCTTTCTTTATAGTCGAACTCTCACATCCACACATGACTACTGGAAAAACCATAGCCTTGACTAGATGGACCTTTGTTGGCAAAGTAATGTCTCTGCTTTTTAATATGCTATGTAGGTTGGTCATAACTTTTCTTCCAAGGAGTAAGCGTCTTTTTATTTCATGGCTGCAGTCACCATCTGCAGTGATTTTGGAGCCCAAAAAAATAAAGTCTGACACTGTTTCCACTGTTTCTCCATCTATTTGCCATGAAGTGATGGGACCAGATGCCATGATCTTTGTTTTCTGAACGTTGAGCTTTAAGCCAACTTCTTCACTCTCCTCTTTCACTTTCATCAAGAGGCTCTTTAGTTCTTCTTCACTTTCTGCCATAAGGGTGGTGTCATCTGCATATCTGAGGTTATTGATATTTCTCATGGCAATCTTGATTCCAGCTTGTGCTTCTTTCTGACCAGCGTTTCTCATGATGTACTCTGCATATAAGTTAAATAAGCAGGGTGACAATATACAGCCTTGACGTACTCCTTTTCCTATTTGGAACCAGTCCGTTGTTCCATGTCCAGTTCTAACTGTTGCTTCCTGACCTGCATACAGGTTTCTCAAGAGGCAGATCAGGTGGTCTGATATTCCCATCTCTTTCAGAATTTTCCACAGTTTATTGTGATCCACACAGTCAAAGGCTTTGGCATAGTCAATAAAGCAGAAAAAGATGTTTTTCTGGAACTCTCTTGCTTTTTCGATGATCGAACGGATATTGGCAATTTGATCTCTGGTTCCTCTGCCTTTTCTAAAACCAGCTTGAACATCTGGAAGTTCACAGTTCATGTGTTTGTTGAAGCCTGGCTTGGGGAATTTTGAGCATTACTTTGCTAGCATGTGAGATGAGTGCAATTGTGCGGTAGTTTGAGCATTCTTTGGCATTGCCTTTCTTTGGGATTGGAATGAAAACTGACCTTTTCCAGTCCTGTGGCCACTGCTGAGTTTTCCAAATTTGCTGGCATATTGAGTGCAGCACTTTCACAGCATCATCTTTTAGGCTTTGAAATAGCTCAACTGGAATTCCATCACCTCCACTAGCTTTGTTCGTAGTGATGATTCCTAAGGGCCACTTGACTTCATATTCCAGGATGTCTGGCTCTAGGTGAGTGATCACACCATCATGATTATCTGGGTCGTGAAGATCTTTTTTGTATAGTTCTTCTGTGTATTCTTGCCACCTCTTCTTAATATCTTTTGCTTCTGTTAGGTCCATACTATTTCTGTCCTTTATCAAACCTATCTTTGCATGAAATGTTCCCTTGGTATCTCTAATTTTCTTGAAGAGATCTCTAGTCTTACCCATTCTACTGTTTTGCTCCATTTCTTTGCACTGATCACCAAGGAAGGCTTTCTTATCTCTCCTTGCTATTCTTTGGAACTCTGCATTCAAATGGGTATATCTTTCCTTTTCTCCTTTGCTTTTTGCTTCCCTTTTCACAGCTATTTGTAAGGCCTCCTCAGACAGCCATTTTCCTTTTTTGCGTTTCTTTTTCTTGGGGATGGTCTTGCTCCTTGTCTCCTGTACAATGTCACGAACCTCCATCCATAGTTCATCAGGCACTCTGTCTATCAGATCTAGTCCCTTAAATCTGTTTCTCACTTCCACTGTATAATCATAAGGGATTTGATTTAGGTCATACCTGAATGGTCTAGTGGCTTTCCCTACTTTGTTCAATTTAAGTCTGAATATGGCAATGAGTAGTTCATGATCTGAGCCACAGTCCGCTCCCGGTCTTGTTTTTGCTGACTGTATAGAGCTTCTCCATCTTTGGCTGCAAAGAATATAATCAATCTGATTTTGGTGTTGATCATCTGGTAATGTCCATGTGTAGAGTCTTCTCTTGTGTTGTTGGAAGGGGGTGTTTGCTATGACCAGTGTATTCTCTTGGCAGAGCTCTATTAGCCTTTGCCCTGCTTCATTCTGTCCTCCAAGGCCAAATTTGCCTGTTACTCCAGGTGTTTCTTGACTTTCTACTTTTACATTCGAGTCCCCTATAATGAAAAGGACATCTTTTTGGGGTGTTAATTCTAGAACATCTTGTAGGTCTTCATAGAACCGTTGAGGCTCTATGAAACTCAAGGGACTCTCAAGAGTCTTCTGCAACACCACAGTTCAAAAGCATCAATTCTTCAGTGCTCAGCTTTCTTTATGGTCCAACTCTCATATCCATACATGGCTACTGGAAAAACTGTAGCTTTGACTAGACTGACCTTTGTCGGCAAAGTAATGACTCTGCTTTTCACATCATTTATACTCAATTGCTTTGTGTCACTGACACAGAAAACAGAACACAGTTCCTTTCCTAAAAGTATGTGGAGGAGGAAAAAATGTATTGAGTAATTACTATATTTAGCTGCTTAAACAAATGCTCCTTTGTTAAAAAAAAAAAAGACATTTATTGGGACCCATTACCACATTACCAAGTTACTCATAAATCTCAACATAAAAGTCTGTGCAAAAAGATGATGTGGATTCACTGAGAGTGAAATGACTTGAGGTCTGATGGACAAAGACCACACCAGTTGGGCTTTATGAGCTGTTAGATGGGAAGTGACTGGCTTTTTATGACAATGATTTGGGGAGAGAGAACAAGCCCACAGGGAAATCTGTGTTTCAAACAGATTATGTGGTTTATGATTTCCATTTGGATTAGGGGGAAAGAAAATCAATGGACATAGGATAAATACAAACAGCCCTTTTTTCCCTCCAAGTATAATCTTTTTGATGCTTGCAGGAATTTCATTTTATTTATTTTTACTAAGTATAGTTGATTTACAATGTTGTGTTAGTTTTAGGTGCACAGCAAAGTGATTCACTTATATATAATATGTATCTATTCTTTTTCAGATTATTTTCCCTTTTAGGTTTTTATAAAACCCCCAAGTATAGTTTTATTCAGGGAAAAGAATACATTAAAATAGATACTCATTTTTATCCTTTTTCAACAGTATCAATGGTGACCAGGGAAAATGTGCGTACAGGTGTGTGTGTGTGTATGTGTGTCTACGTGGCTAGTGAAGTAAACAGCTAACAAAAGTTTTGTTTTAAAAGCCAGCATTTATTAATTTCTTACAGTGATCAGAAACGGTACTGTTGTAGCCACGAGTTCTGGGAAACAAACTCACTCAGAAGGACAATGCAGGTAATGGAGTGCAGTTTATTACACCGGTGGGCCCAAGGCAGAATCTCCTCTTAGTCAAGGACCCCGACCAGTTTTTGTGAAAACCTTATATACCCTAAGTGTACTTGCTCAAACCCACCTCCCCAAATTCTTTGAAACTAGTCTGGACAAGGTAAGAGAGCGATACGATCGAATTTAACCCATGATTCATGTGTCATAAGACTAGATAAACAGTGGACATTTATCAATAGGCCTGTGGTCATATCCTGATGAACATAATGGAATTTATGACTTCGTTCTGTTACAGAGATAATTAGCATATTCTTTTAGGCAACAGAGAGTCCAAGTCCAAGTCCTAAGGCTCTTTTATCCGGGGTTGGGGGGGGGTCTGGTTTTCCATTGGTATGCCATTTCTATAGACACCAGGCACGAAGTTCAGAGTCCATGGGGAGGGTGACCGTGTGCTTAGCCCACTGTTCACAGCCTGGCCTAAGATGGAGTCCAGCTTTGTCTGTTTCTTCCTTCAGTACCATACATATTTTAAAACATTATCTCACCTAATATTCATAAAGACCTACACAACAGGTATTTTATCCTCTTTTACAGATGGAGAAATTAAGTCATAATGAAATTATCAGCATTGAGAATCAACAACGTTTTGAGTGTTTACTATACAAGAGACTATACTAAATATTCATATATGTATTTTAACCTTCATAATCACTGTTTTGAATTATATACTCTTCTCACTGAGCACACTTTATAAATAAGTAAATAGAAGCTTAGAGACCTTAGATACCTTAAATGTCAGGTCTAATGTTAAATATACATCATTTATACTATTATTTTTTTATCCAATTAATAATAGGAACTTTATTATAAGATTCTTCCCACAAACTGAATTATTCCCAAGCACAATTATAAGATTTTTATCTTATAAAATCTCATAATTATATCTCACAATTATAAAAATTTTATCATCTTATTTGCACTTTATGTTCATAACTGCAATTCATTAAAAATTCAAAAGCTGAAGGCTGTGAATTCAACTTTACAGCTGAATCAAGTATAATTTAGTGTTGCTGTTCAGTTGCTCAATCGTGTCTGACTCTGCGACCCCATGGACTTCAGCATGCCAGGCTTCCCTGTCCTTCACCATCTCTCAGAGTTTGCTCAACCTCATGTCCATGGAGTTGATGATGTAGTATAGTGTAGTATATACTATATATTGCTCTGCGTCCTTGATTAAAAAAAAAATTAGTCCCCTTTAGTCCTTGGCCTATCTCTGTGAAATATATTCCAAAACCAATAGACAAATTTGGGCAAGTTACTTTTCTATTGATGATCATCAGTGAATGGTTGGGATAAGGAGGATCCCATATCCTCAAACTGGCATCTCAGTCTCTTAAAGGTGTCCATTTTTCTGCAGTTTCCACCATCATGTGATGTGCACTAGTGTTTGGACACTGAGAAGCTCAGATTCTAGGAGTTAAGGAAAGTCTGACTGAACAGGAAGCCTTTGGGGTTGAATCTTATGGAGTATGAGTTTAGGGTGAAAATAGAATGCGACTCTGGAGCACAAAAGAGGTCTGATCATCCCATGAACTTCCCCACTCCAGACCTTGTGCTAAGATCCGGACGTCTAATGCTATGGCTAAATGGTTTTAGTATTAGGTCTGTTTTGCAAATAAGGGAAGTAAGGCTCAGAGAGAAGTATTTTGCTCAAGGCACATAGCTGATAAGTGACAAAGAGGATGGGAACATCCAGATGTTTGTCTCTGAGCCCCAGTGCTAAACACCCAGCTCAGCATTTCCCAAAACAAACAGGAAGACTGCTAGCTGAGGACTGGGCTTAGATACCAATCCTGTTTCAGCTTGTTTTTATTGTTAACTTCGAAAGGATTTAAGCAGGGAACCAAAAACCATAAGGGGAAGACGAGGATTTACGGAAGAAACTAAAATGAATAAGGTGGTATATGAAGTCAGTGAATCAAATGTGTGATGTAAATTTTAGCTTGGAAAAATGCAGTTAAAGTGATAAGGGATCAGACTTTCCTGATTAAGACTCTGTGCTTCCACTACAAGGGGGATTGGTTCAATCCCTGGTGGAGGAAGTTCTGCATGTTACACAGTGCAGCCAAAAAAAAAAAAAGTAATAAAGAATCATGATGTTACAGGGCTTCAAGAAATTATCTACTTTATTGTCCTATTTTTCTGATACAGAAATCCAATGTACCATTGCACAAATCATGGTCTTGCATTTTATTTAAAGACTTCCCCAGAACTACCCACCTTTTAATATCAGTAAGTTCATCCTTAGGTCTGATGATGAATCACCTACTGAAAAAAGTTTGAACAAAACAAGATCATCACTCCAGCAGCTGGGAGGGTCCCATGACTCAAGTCATGCTGACACCTCCATCAAGAGCTCTGTGCACTAGGAGGCAGTTTTCTTTCCATCCTATGGTCTTTTTAGGGGGATTCTAAGAGCACAACTGATTCCTCTTTTTTGTTCTCTCTCTCGTAAATCATGAGTTGGGAAAGGTCTGGTATTTTGCAATTGTCATGCAGCCATGAAGTCAAGGTGAAATGTAAGGCTTTGTGTGTGTGTGTGTGTGTGAGAGAGAGAGAGAGAGAGAGAGAGAGAGAGAGAGAGAGAGAGAGAGAGAGAGAGAGAGAGAGCACGTCTGGATCCATCTGAGTGGTCATTCACAATACCTTGTGAATCTCTAATAAATGAAAACCACAGCTGATACAAAAGACAGCTAAATTGTAGGTATTATTGAATATATTATTTCAAACACCATCATATCTTTTATGATTAGTGCTTCTTGTGTCCTGATTAGGTAATCTTTGTTCACCTTCAAATCACGAAGGTATTTATTCTTCCATGTGAGAGGGCTTCCCATGTGGCTTGGTGGTAAAGACTCCGCCTACCAATGCAGCAGACACCAGAGGCAGATTGGATGCCTGGGTCGGGAAGATCCCAGGGAGGAGGAAGTGGCAACCCACTCCAGTATTCCTGCCTGGATAAGCCCATGGACAGAGGAGCCTGGTGGGCTACTGTCCACGGGGTCGTGAGAGTTGGACACGACTGAGCGACTAAGCACACAGGCATGCAGGTAGGATTGAGCTGCTACCGAATCATATTTGAGCCCTTCAGTGGCTACTTTAGATAGGAAATAGAAAAGAGAGGAAGGCTTAACATGTGTTAAAGTAAATCTGTAGCCATTTAAATTTGAGAAGAAAGAAGAAAACAGAATCCCAAGCATATAAGCTGATGCGGAGAATTTGAGCTGCTTTTAGAATTAGGCCCATTGGCACTTGAACCAAACCCAAATGGGCAAGGTAGCCTTCTTTCATGGATTTTCCAGGTAAGTGCGGTTAACTTCTATTGTTTTCTTTCCAACAAAAGAAAATTAGTAAATGTTTAAGTAAGTTTAGGACAATTTTTTATAACTTTATAAATTCTATGATTGCAAATCAGAAAAAGTCATTTATCAGATGGTCTCTTAATACCATATTTAAGGGGACCGCAAACCTCTCTTGAACTCCAGACTATGCTTTTTTCCTTCTTTTTCCCCCAGAAGTGTTATCTAATAGCCTATTATAATTGCGTTAGGGCCAGCTGCCTCTGAGGGCTCGGCTGCTGTGATATTATGATCAGAGGAATCCGTGACAGGAGACTTCACTCATCAGAATAGTGACAGAGGGTGCACATGTGTATCTGGGTTGATAGAGGTGATGAGGAGAGGTTAATTTGCACAATGTGATTCAATTCCCCTTGGTAGTGAGTTAAGAAAATAATTGTGGTTACCTGGATACCCCTGGAAAAGTAGGCTGTGCACTTTTGGAGAGCATCTCCTCACATCCTAAGGAGTTAAGAGCACTCTAGAGCTGGAGAGAAGCAGCCAGCCCCCTGACTTTGAACTTAGGTCACTCCCTGGTCACCATCCTATTGAATTAACCTAATAGGCTGGGGAAGGACTGATGTCTTATTATGTCAAGGAGATGCCCACAGCCTGTTCTAGTGCTCATTTCTGTCTTGGGTGGTTGAGAGGTGACTGAGGTTGAAAGTTTTATTTTTTTGATAAGAATTAGCCATTTAGAGACTTGCTTGGTGGTCCACTGACTAAGACTCTGAGCTCCCAATGCAGGGGGCCCAGGTTTGATCCCTGGTCAGAAAACTAGATCCTACATGCCTCAATTAAGACACAGCACAGCCAAATAAATAATTTTTACTTTAAAGACGTGTGGCTCAGCTGGTAAAGAATCCGCCTACAATGCAGGAGACCTGGGTCCGATCCCTGGGTTGGGAAGATCCCCTGGAGAAAGGAAAGGCTACCCACTCCAGTATTCTGGCCTGGAGAATTTCACGGACCATATAGTCCATGGGGTCGCGCAAAGAGCGGGTCATGACTGAGCGACTTTCACTCACTTCACCTTATTTTAAAGATATAGCCATTTACTCTAGTACTCTTGGAGTAAGAATGCTGTATTCTGATAAAACTACATTCAGTTCCACAAATGTTGGCTGAGCCCTCACTGTGTGGTGGGCTCTGTGTGAAATACTGTGGAAGCCACGGTCAGTTGAGTAACTCTGAGTAGTGGCAAAAAGTGGTATTTGGAGAGCAGGGGATGCTTGGGCATAGATTCTGGGTGTAAATGAGTTGGAAGGGAGGGGGAAAGGGATTCAGTGAAGTGGGGGTGGGGTGGAGAGTTATAAGAGGGATCACCTTTGACCACACTCGAGAAATGCCAAGAAAGGGTTTGACTTGCATTGTAATTGTTGGTTGTCAAAATGTGCTTAAGCACGTTACCTTACTTCCTTAAGTGCAAGCGATAGCTGCTCAGTGGTGTCCGACTCTTTGCGACCCCATGGACTGTAGCCCACCAGGCTCCTCTGTCCATGGGATTCTCCTCAAGAATACTGGAGTGGGTGGCCATTCCCTTCTCCAGGGGATCTTCCCAACCCACAGATGGAACCCAGGTGTCCTGCATTGCAGGCAGATTACTCCTTAATCCTCCTGAAGTCTCATCGTAGGAAGATGAGTCTATTGAGAGAAAAGGGAATGGAAGCTCATCATCATTATACCCTCTTCCTCATCCTCATCATCACATGATTATAACCAAGCAAGACCCTATGGTTGGATGGCATCACCGACTCAATGGACATGAATCTGAACAAAAACTCCGGTAGGTAGTGAAGGACGGGGAAGCCTGGCATGCTGCAGTTCATGGGGTCGCAAAAAGTTGGACAGGGCTTAGCAACTGAACAACAACAAGGACCCTATGGGGCCTTCCCAGGACAGACCCCTCCCCCATACCCTCTGCTTTAGCTCCTCTCTGGAGTCCCTAGATAATATTATCTGATGCACATTTCCTGAGCTGTTTTGCAGGTGGGAACCACCTGCCCCTTCAAATGGAGGAAGTACTTGTTCACCCTGAGCACACAGCCTCGGGCCTCCCGGAGCCCAAGGACTGATAACACTAACCCCTGTGATACCACCTGACTGTCTCACCATCAGCCAGTCAGAGAATCGTGCACAAGTTGATCACTACCTTGCGACCTCCTCCTCACCTGCCCTTTAAAAATGCTCTGCCAAAACCTTTCAGGGACCTCGGGGCTTTTCAGGGCATGAGCCACCTCGTCTCCTTGTGTGACCTCACAATCAACCTTTCTCTGCTCCAGACTCTGACATTTCAATTTGTCTGCTCTCACTGTGCACAGGGGCACACGAACGTGCGTCTACGTGATTGCTGTAGTGTGACTGGCATCTGCCGTGTGCTATTCTAAAGTGCTTTTCACATGTTACTTCAGTCTCACAGCTTGGAAAGTATATATTTTGATAATAACAGCTGCTGTATATGGGATGCTGTATATTGACAAAACAAAGGCTAGAAGAGTCCTGTGTTTGTCTCTGCAATATCAATTTAAAGGAACCTGTTTCTTTATTTGCAGCCTTCCTTCACATCCCTAAATTAACAAAACCACAACACGGTGATCATTTTTGAAGAATGTGAAGTTGTTGGTTTGGTGTCATCCTCAAGAGTTCTGGAGAAATCTCTCCTGCTCAAGACAGCAGGAAAAAAGAATGTCAATGCCTATTTGGTTACTAAGTACACAGAGAGCAAGACGAGACAGAGAGTTCTGAGCTCAAAATCCAGCGAGTCCGAGTAATTGTCCAGAACAAATGAAGCGCTCAGAATGAATGACTAAGGACATTGCCACAATGTTCTCTGCTCAGGCTATTAGATCACCCCAGGAAAACACACAGCTATTTTTGAGGATGGAAAGGAGCTTTGTGTGTGCCCTCCAGCTGCTCGCTTGCCTTCTGGTAGGCTCTGAAAAAAATCCATAATGCATGCAGACAAGCGATTCTGTTCCGGCCTCTGCTACTGAAAGCATGGTCCACGGCTCAGCAGCCCTGACTTCACCCAGGAACTTGTTGCAGCCTCTGGGGCCCCACCTGAGAACTACTGGATTGGAATCTGCATTTTGTGTAGATTCAAGGTAATTCCTACACACGTCAAAGTTGTTGTTCAGTCGCTCAGTCATGTCCGACTCTTTGCAACTCCATGAACTGCAGCACTCCAGGCTTCCCTATCCTTCGCTATCTCCTAGAGTTTGCTCAAACTCATGTTCATTGAGTCGATGATGTCATCCAACTGTCTCTTCCTCTGTCACCCCCTTTTCCTCCTGCCTTCAATCTTTTCCAGCATCAGGGTCTTTTCCAATGACTCAGCTCTTCACATCAGGTGACCAAAGAATGGGAGCTTCGGCTTCAGCATCAGTTCTTCCAATGAATATTCAGGTCTGGTTTCCTTTAGGATGGACTGGTTTGATCTCCTTGCTGCCCAAGAGACTCTCAAGAGTCTTCTCCAACACTGCAATTCCAAAGTGTCAATTCTTCAGCGCTCAGACATCTTTATGGTCCCACTCTCACATCTGTACATGACTACTAGAAAAACCATAGCTTTGACTATATGGACTTTTGTCAGCAAAGTACCAGTTAGGAATGATGAATATACAAAAGAGGTTTCCTAGCTCATAGGAGCCTGGTGAGTGTGAATGTGGTCAGGTTCAGGGCATTAGCTCTGCACACAGCTTGATTTGAGAAGCACATCCCTTCCCAGGAGGGCACTTGAGTCAGCAACTTGCAACTGATGATGTTTTCCATGGGACCTTTTTATTTACAGACTTCCCTTGTGACTCGGGTGGTAAAGAATCCACCTGCCAATGCAGGAGACCTGGGTTTGATCCCTGGGTTGGGAAGATCCCCTGGAGAAGGGAAAGGCTACTCACTCCAGTATTCTGGCCTGGAGAATTCCATGGACTGTATAGTCCATGGGGTTACAAAGAGTCGGACACAACTGAGCAACTTTCACTTTTTTATTTACACTTGTTTTGACTCTCTGACAGCAGTTTCAGCTCCAGAGAATGACTACAGGACTCTTGGGAGCCCTTCTGAGCTGACCAAGTATTGTCATAATTCATTGATATGCTCTACTTGCCTTTCCTCCTTAAAAAAGGCCTAGTGTTTAGTGTTGGACATGATATGGGTGTCAGCGGTGTTGACAAGAATGTCACAAAGCTCTTCCACCAGCCAGCCTGAAGAGCTTCCACATGCCTCGGAATAGAAATGAAGCTTCCTCTTGCAGGAGTGAAATTACTACTGGAGACGAAGACTAGGCATTGCTTTTTTAAATTGAATCCACATTTTTCTCTGTAACTGGAAAAGACAGCTGGTCATTCTCATAACAAACTCTCTGTTACTTCAATTCCATATAATTTAACTACAAATTTTTTGATAGAGGAGGCATTCATACATAACTGGAGAGAAAGAGGGTTAAGCCTTAAATTTTTTAGACTATCAAAAATACACCAGTTATGGATCACAGTCTCTATATTTTGCCAAAAACTCATTGATTCACCATATATTTTTAAGATCCTATATTATGTTCAGAGGACTTTGATGATCAGAGAAGGGGGAAAAACATTGAGCTATCTTCAGGGGAGTCCAGGGACCAATCTGGCAGGGATACCATACTGTAGCTCCAGGAATAGCATTCATCAGTGTGACCAAAATCACTCAGTCCCTTGGGGTCTGTACTAGTCTTCTCCTACTCAATGTAACAGTAATAGTTCCCCATCATAGAGCTGTAGCAGTCTCCTATTGCTGATTCACACCATTAAGAATTTAGTGTCTTAAGGGACTTCCCTGGTGGCCCACTGGGTAAGATTCAGCACTCCCAATGCAGGGGGCCCAGGTTTGATCCCTGGTTGGGTATATGATACTGTACACTGCAACAAATACTGAAGATCCCACATGCTACCACTAAGACCTGGTGCAGCCAAAATAAACAGGTAAATAAATAAACATTAGGGGGGAAAAAAGAATTTAAAACGATACAGATTTGCTGTTGCACAGTTCTGGAGGTCAGAAGTCTAAAATGAGTCTCACGGAGCCAAAATCAAGATGACAGCTGGGCCACATTGCAGCACTCAGGCACAGTAGTTGTGGTGCATGGGCTTAGTTGCTCCAAGGCATGTGGGATCTTCCCGGACCAGGGATTGAACTCGTGCTGCCTGCATTGGCAGGTGGATTCTTGACCACTAGACCACTAGGGAAGTCCTCTCACTGGATGAGTCCAACCCACTCTATCTGCAACCTAAACTCCCCCTTGTTGTACAACATAACTACATCCTAATCCCTAACCTGGGGATTAGGATGTGGACATCTTAGGGGGACCATCATTCTTCTGGGGCTTCCCTGATAGCTCAGTTGGTAAAGAATCCAACAGATTCTTGGATTAGCAACGCAGGAGACCTTGGTTCGATCACCTGGGTTGGGAAGATCCCCCAGAGAAGGGAAAAGCTACTCACTCCAATATTCTGGCCTGGAGAATTCCATGGACTAAGAGTTGGACACAACTGAGCAACTTTCACTTTTCATTCTCCCTATCAGAGGACCTGATTTAATCTGAAGAAATTCCCTGGAGATTCATGTATAAGCAAGAATGATAATTTATTACTATTTACTGTGACACATATAACTTTGGGGGAGTGGAGTAGGTGAGAATGCCCATGTTGGCTGATTAGCATCTCCTCTCCCTGTAGGCAAATTGACACAGAGAATGAGTTTTTAAATAAAGATAGCTTGAGGAGCATGAAATCAGAACATCAAATCAAACTGAATGATTTTTAAAGGCTACTGAAATGAATTGGTGAGAGAGAAGATGTTGGTTGGATCCATCTATGTTATAGAGATATAACTTCCATTCATCCATTGGTATTCATTGTACTGGTACAATGCATGTGTTTTAATTTTTAAATTTCATGTGGCAAAATATTGATAAATTCAGTTGTTGTGTTCTTACTGCTTTGCAGAAAAACTTGAATGAATGAGATCACTGTTTTCTTACATCCTTGAAAAGGACAGGCAGGGCTTTGAGTCCGCCAGGGCAGAATTAAGAGGTTTTTGAATTTGGTGTAATTGTGGTTTTGTCACATGATAAGCAGAAAGGCAAGAGTTGCCTGAGTGGGAAGTAGCTTCCTCAAGAAGTAGCTAAGGAAGAGAGTTTTGTTTTGTTTCGTTTTCTTTTTTTTGAATGGGAAAGACATAAAGAGCCTGTGAGAGAGAGGCAGATTCTCTGAAGGGGCATTTGGTTGCTAAGTAAATGCATCCCAAAGAGTTTGGTGAAGGAGCCTTGCACTCGTGTTTGGCAGAGAGAGATGGAAATTTCCAAATTAACAGACTTCAGAACATGCAATGAGAGGACTTCCCTGGTGGTCTAGCGGTTAAGAATCTGCCTGCCAGTGCAGGGGCTGTGAGTTCAATCCCTGGTCCGGGAAGATCCCACATGCCTCGGAGCAACTAAGCCCAGGCAGCACAGCTACTGGGCCTGAGTGCTACAAATACTGAAGCCCCTGCCCCTAGCGCCGGTGGTCTTCAACACGAGAAGCCATTGCAGTGAGAAGCCCGTGTACTGCAACTAGAGAACAGCCCCTGCTCTCTGCAACTAGAAAAGCCCTCACAAAGTAACAAAGACCCAGTGCAACCAAAAATTAAAGGAAAAAAAACCAAACAAACACGCAATGACCATGATGGAACAAACACTGGAAATCTTCCCTAGGATGTTACATAAGCATCTGGGCTCTTGAGAAACTCTAGGGAGGGAGCAAGTCTCTCCACCATATGACAGATTTTTCTTGCCACTTATTCCAGTGGGAATACCAAGTCCAGATTAATTTACTTTAGAGAAAAATTTAGAAAAATAAGGTAACTTTGTTATGGTAACAGAATTATGGAGAAAATTCAATACCAGCGATACAGGATTTTTTTTTCTAGGTCTTTTAGCCTTCTTTTTAATCAAATAGTCCATGGGGAAATGACTTGAGGTATTGTCTACACTGGGCTAGGAGGCTCCTGCAGAAACTAATGCAGTGTCAGGCATGAAACACTGAAGGGTCAGCTCTGGGAAGCAGGTGTGAAAAGTATAAGATGTGGCTAATGGCTTGAGATACAAAGGTAGGAAAATATGAAGAATTCTCCCAGGGCAATTGGTGAGCCTTTGTGGATCTTAGGGTAACTGAAGCAGGGGTGAAAATGAAGTGAAAGTGTTAATCACTCATTCTTGTTTGACTTTATGACCCCGTGGACTGTAGCCCACCAGGCTCCTCTATCCATAGATTTCCCAGGCAAGAATACGGAAGTGGGTTAGCATTCCCTTCTCCAGGAGATCATCCCTATCCAGGGGTTGAATCAGCGTCTCCTGCATTGCAGGCAGATTCTTTACCGTCTGAGCTATCAGGGAAGCCCTGAGGCAGGAGTAGAAGAAGAGACTGAAAATTGGGTTGAGATCACAGTGAAGAACACTTTCAATGTTGACTAAGACGCTGAACTTTGGACACACTAACTATCCCCGAACATGGGATCATCTTAGCTGAATGTCATCCTCTTTTGTAGGATGGCATTTAAACCACACCCCACAGCCACGTGAATAGTTACAATTTTTATGAAGCGCCTAAAACATATGAAGGACAGAACTAGGTCCTGGGGAGGAAGCAACATGAGGGAAGGAATTCAGAAATGAATAAGGTCCCCTGGAGCCACAATCTAGTGGGCAAAACAGAATACCAACAACTTAATATTTTTAGCCCTAATGCAAATAACTGTTCACCACTGCACTCATGTGAGACGTCAGATCTTTATGTATACATTTTCGTCATGAAAATAGACCACAAACAGGTGCAGCTTCCAGTTCTACTTGTCCAGCTAAGGGCGTCTTCAAAGAGGAAAAGCAGGACCTGTGTAATAAAGACAGAGGAGGAGGAGGACTTGGGGACAAGAATTTCTCATTATCTGTCAGACAGGGGCACAGCCCCTCATCCTAACATCTCTGTAGAACACGCTAATCCTGGGGATCAGGGTTTGCCTGAAGCTGTGAGACTGCCGTGTCTCTTATCTTTTGTCTTACCTGCTTCGGTCCCTTACAGGTAAAGAGGCTCTTTCAGGGTGTGGCATCTCTGTGAGCCTCACAAAGCTCTGATTTGAACATGGCAGGGCTCTTCTTCCTTCTGAATGGGGGATGTGCAACGAACAACCCGAAAGCTGGGCTGTGGCACCCCTAAATGAAAGCAAAAGCTAGCAAGATTTATTAAAATTTAAGAAACTAAAACCCAGGGGTCACAGCCCCTCTCTTAGTGTACTGCTTTTATTTGGTCTTTTACTCAAGAGAAGTATCACATTATGACAGTAGATTTTCTTTTTTGTTTTTAAAACGTTGTTTTTTTTTTTTTTGACCGAGCCACTAGGCATGTGGGATCTTAGTTCCCCAACCAGGGGTTGAACTCACATCCTCTGCATTGGAAACACAGAGTCTTAACCATGGACCATCAGGAAAGCCTCGTGATAGTAGATTTTCAATACATATGTTTGTATTTATTATAAAATATAATAAAATAATTTATATTGTATAAACTAATTGGGAATGTATTTCTATACAATAAAATATAAAAATATTTTATTATGGTATAATAAGACCACCCCCAAGAACAAGAAATGCAAAAAAGCAAAATGGTTGTCTGAGGAGGCCTTACAAATAGCTGCAAGAAGAAGAGAAGCAAAAAGCAAAGGAGAAAAGGAAAGATATACCCATTTGAATGCAGAGTTCCAAAGAATAGCAAGGAGAGATAAGAAAGCCTTCCTCAGTGATCAGTGCAAAGAAATAGAGGAAAACAATAGAATGGGTAAGACTAGAGATCTCTTCAAGAAAATTAGAGATACCAAGGGAACATTTCATGCAAAGATGGGCTCGATAAAGGACAGAAATGGTATGGACCTAACAGAAGCAGAAGATATTAAGAAGAGGTGGCCAGAATACACAGAAGAACTATACAAAGAAGATCTTCATGACCCAGATAATCACAATGGTGTGATCACTCACCTAGAGCCAGACATCCTGGAATGTGAAGTCAAGTGGGCCTTAGGAAGCATCACTAGGAACAAAGCTATTGGAGGTGATGGAATTCCAGTTGAGCTATTTCAAAGCCTAAAAGATGATGCTGTGAAAGTGCTGCACTCAATATGCCAGCAAATTTGGAAAACTCAGCAATGGCCACAGGACTGGAAAAGGTCAGTTTTCATTCCAATCCCAAAGAAAGGCAATGCCAAAGAATGCTCAAACTACCTCACAATTGCACTCATCTCACACGCTAGTAAAGTAATGCTCAAAATTCTCCAAGCCAGGCTTCAGCAATACGTGAACTGTGAACTTCCAGATGTTCAAGCTGGTTTTAGAAAAGGCAGAGGAACCAGAGATTAAATTGCCAACATCTGCTGGATCATCGAAAAAGCAAGAGAGTTCCAGAAAAACATCTTTTTCTGCTTTATTGACTATGCCAAAGCCTTTGACTGTGTGGATCACAATAAACTGTGGAAAATTCTTCAAGAGATGGGAATACCAGACCACCTGACCTGCCTCTTGAGAAACCTGTATGCAGGTCAGCAAGCAACAGTTAGAACTGGACATGGAACAACGGACTGGTTCCAAATAGGAAAAGGAGTACGTCAAGGCTGTATATTGTCACCCTACTTATTTAACTTATATGCAGAGTACATCATGAGAAACGCTGGGCTGGAGGAAGCACAAGCTGGAATCAAGATTGCCAGGAGAAATGTCAATAACCTCAGATATGGAGATGACACCACCCTTATGGCAGAAAGTGAAAAAGAACTAAAGAGCCTCTTGATGAAAGTGAAAGAGGAGAGTTAAAAAGTTGGCTTAAAGCTCAACATTCAGAAAACTAAGATCATGGCATCTGGTCCCATCACTTCATGGCAGATAGATAGGGAAACAGTAGAAACAGTGTCAGACTTTATTTTTTTGGGCTCCAAAATCACTGCAGATGGTGATTGCAGCCATGAAATTAAAAGACGCTTATTCCTTGGAAGGAAAGTTATGACCAACCTAGATAGCATATTAAAAAGCAGAGACATTACTTTGTCAACAAAGGTCCGTCTAGTCAAGGCTATGGTTTTTCCAGTGGTCATGTATAGATGTGAGAGTTCGACTATAAAGAAAGCTGACCACTGAAGAATTGATGGTTTTGAACTGTGGTGTTGGAAAAGACTCTTGAGAGTCCCTTGGACTGCAAGGAGATCCAACCAGTCCATTCTAAAGCAGATCAGTTCTGGGTGTTCATTGGAAGGAGTGATGTTGAGGCTGAAACTCCAATACTTTGGCCACCTCATGCGAAGAGCTGACTCATTTGAAAAGACCCTGATGCTAGGAAAGATTGGGGGTGGGAGGATAAGGGGACGACAGAGGATGAGATGGTTGGATGGCATCACCGACTCAAAGGACATGAGTTTGGGTGGACTCTGGGAGTTGGTGATGGACAGGGAGGCCTGGGGTCGCAGAGTCGGACAGGACAGAGCAACTGAACTGAACTGGGTGAACTGAATGAATGAATCAATGTGAGTGCTCAGTTGTGTCCGACTCTTTGCAACCCCATGGACTATAGCCTGCCAGGCTCCTCTGTCCATGGAAATTTCCAGGCAAAAATACTGGAGTGGGTTGCCATTCCCTTCTCCAGGGGATCTTCCCAACCCTGGGATTGAACCCATGTCTCCTGCATTGGCAGGTGCATTCTTTACCACCAGGCCACCTGGGAAGCTAACATAACCTTTACTGTTGAAACTACGTTTCCCTTTTCAGTCTGTTTTGACTGAATATTCAAAAATCTTGGAATCCAGTCTCACCCAGAGTCACTTGGCATGAAGTATAAATCAAAGAAAATGGCAAGTCACACAGTCTTTGTTAACCATTTTTTAAGGATATAATTCAGTGGCATTTAGTACACTTGTAATAGTGTGCAACCGGTTATCAGCACCATCCATTTCCAGAACTTTCTCAGCATCCTAAACGGATGCTCCATACACATGAAACAATGCCCCCCTCCCCCTCCCCCAGGACCTGATACCCTCTGTTCTAATTTCTGTTTCCATGAATTTGCCTATTCTAACTTCTGCATGCAAATGAAATCATACAAATTTGGGGTTTTGTGGATTTAAAAAAAAAAGTGGGCATCTTTCAGGCAGACAGACAGGAGGAAAAGGGAGGGAGACAAGCCAAATGCCTCTTTCCTTGGCTCTTTCACTCCCTGGCGCGTGTGCTGGCTTAGCTCCCACACAGGATGGTCCCTCCTTCCCTGCACGTCTGCGTGGCGATGGTGCCCATGAGGCTCCTCCTTGCAGCCCCTTCTGCTATTCATCTCAGCTTGTTTCGCATCCTTCCTGTTCTGCAAGAGGCTGATTTCCCCTTGGCTGCCTCTGTCAGCTGAGCTCAAAAGCAGGGTCGCCTCTCTCCTGCTGGCACAAATCCCTTCTTGTGCAGCCTGGCTGGGTTGGGGTGGGTGGATGCCAGGCTTCTAGTCCCTCTGAGGGCGCCCTGGCCACAAAGGAACTTTGTGTGTGTGACCACCGGGAGCTGGCGGGAGCCCGGCTGGCTGAAGCGGTGAGTCGTTCCTGGTACTCGCTCTCACTGCCCTTGAGACCTGGGGCCTGGGGTGCACTGTGACCCGGAAGATGACCTTCTCCAGGAAAAATAAAAGCTGCCTCTGCTCCTCCTGCGTGGTTCTTGGTTTGTAATTACCTGTGACTTTCATAGGACTGACCGGTCAATGAGGCAGTCTTGGAAAGACTATTCCTCAGCATTTAGTGCCTGGGAAATTCTACTTCCAGATTCCTGGGGGCTGGGGGGTGGTGGGGAGAGGGGAAGGGTGCATAGAGCAGATTTCCATGAGTATTCCTAATTTGGAAAATCTGGGAACTTCCCTGGTGGTCCAGTGGTTAAGAATCTGCCTTCCAGTGCCGGGGATTCATGTTCAATTTCTGGTCCGGGATCTAAGATCCCACATGCTGTGCCAGGCAACTAAGCTGGCAGCATGCTACAACAAAGACCCAGCACAGCCAAAAAAAAAAGAAAGAAAGGAAGAAAGAAAATGAAAATCTGTCCTCTAACTTTCTTAGTTCTAGAGATACTCTTCCAGAATGTGGGCCTCCTCTGTCAGTGACTAGACATGGAATGTGGATATTCAGATTTATAGGATGCCCCTCACAGCAGTGCATAGGCCAGTCTATTTACCTCTCTGTGAAAGTGTTAGTTGCTCAGTCGTGTCTGACTCTTTTCAACCCCAACCGTAGCCCACCAGGCTCCTCTGTCCATGGAATTCTCCAGGCAAGAATCTTGGAGTGGGTTGCCATTCCCTTTTCCAGAGGATCTTCCCAATCCAGGGACTGAACCTAGGTCTCCTTCATTGCAGCCAGATTCTTTACCATCTGAGCCACCAGGGAAGCCCATATACCTCTCTACCTGTTAGTAAAGATGATTTCAAAGTGGCTTCAGAGGGAACTGACCAAACCATACCGTCTTGGTCTAAAATCTCCTAGTCTCCCTACAAGAAGGCTGTCCTTACCTGGGACTCCGTGCAGTCTACCACCGACTCAGTTTGTTTATTTGTTTTTTGCTTTGGTTTTTGACTAGTAGACTCTCTGATTTACTTTGCATGACACTGGCCCCCTTCATTTCATTCTTCTTCTGTGTCTTGCTAGTGACTGGGTGGCAACTGGATACACAGTTTCATGTTAGATACCTGCCTTCAAAGCCTGACTCTGCTACTTCCTAGCTGTGTGACCTGGGGCAAGTAACTTAACCTAGCTTAGCCACAGATCCCTCCTCTGTGAAAAGGGAACAAATGATTTGTTATTCTCAGGGATGTTGCTAGGATTGCTGAAAATAATTAGGAAAAGTGCCTGCCACATAGAAGACTCAGATGTTAGTACGCACCCCATACCCTTTTCCTTCTTGATTTAATTTAATGCAAACTATTCCCAGCCGGCCTTTAGTGGACTTGAGTTCCTGGGACAGAACCCTAAGTGTCCCGAGTTCTTTCAGGTCAGGCCAATCTAGGCTCGGCAAGAGTGCAGTGTGTGCTAAGACGCTTCAGTCGTGTAGGAGTCTTCATAACCCTATGAACTGTAGCCTGCCAGGCTCCTCTGTCCATGGGATTCACCAGGCAGGAATACTGGAATGGGTTGGCATCGCCTCCTCCAGGGGATCTTCCCAACGCAAGGATCCAACCGGGTCTCTTATGTGTCCTACATTGGCAGGCGGTTTCTCTACCACTCAGGCCACCTCCTCAAAACAAGCGGCTAATTGATAGCATGCACTCATTTGGCTCGTGATCCTGGTTCTCACTTAGGGCTTCATTCAAGAAGCCACGTCTACGCGGCGCTGCCCCTTAACGCTAGGCTGCACCTAGGAGGGGGGTGTTCCGAAGAGACACCCGGCAAATAAAGCCCCAAATACCTGCGACGTGGTTTCACAACCTGGAATTGACAAAGGGCAAAGCCAAGGAACCTAAAAGGAGTGCGATGCGGGTTTGGTTTTACCGAGCAAAAGGGCCTCTTCTAAGCAAGCCAGGACCGGCTCACCTGTGTGTTGTTACCCGAGCAGGTAACTGGGAGATTCTTTCCCCAAGAGACGCTGGGGGCGCTGCTGGAGCGCGCTGAAGTTCCCTGGGGGTGGCGTGGGACGTGATGCATTCGGCCGTAGGAACTGTCAGGGCTTGGGTTTCTATTTGTGAAAACTTTTTGTATTGGTTGGTTGCTTCTCCCCAGCCTCCCCCGCGATGCGCGTGCTCCCCGCGGCACAGCTGTGATGGGATTCTAAACCCCGGCTGCCAGCGGACAAGGACGATTAGGTTGGACGGATGCTGACCGTGGCGTCCTCCGGGTGGGGTTCCGCGGGGTGCAGCCCACTGAGGTCAGAGAGACGTGGCTCGCGCTCCGGGTAAGTTGCAGGCCCCCGCTGGGCCCACAGCTTGCAGCGCAGACTTGAATCCAAATTGCTAAGATCATCATCTCAGGCAATTGTACTCATGCTAGAGACCACCCGTCTGAAACTCTGGGGTTGGGCGTGGACGTCCGCCAGGTCTGGGATGATCTCGTTTCGACCCCGGAAAGCGCGGTTGCGTCCGAGTCCCCCGCGAGGGATAGGGCGGGGTTTCCGGAGGCAACCTGGAGGGAAAGGGGTGGGGCGCACAGCTGCTCCGGCCGACCCCAGCCCGCGCCACCCAGGGCCCGGGGTCGAGAGGAGGGCAGGGGGCCCGCGTTCCTTCCAGCTCGCCTCCCTGGCGCCTCCCAGCGAGCAGCAGGCCGGTAAGTGGCGTTCCGCTCCGCTGGGGAGCTTCTCGGATTTGCTGCGGGACCCCGGGATATTTTTGGTTGGCGCGGGGAGATGGGGGCGGGGGGCGGCGTCAGGACGCCGCTTCCCCCTCGTCGCCCCCTCTCTCGGGCGCTGGGGGGCGCAGTGACCCCGCAACGCCTCTCGGAGCCGGGCCCAGTGGCTTTTCCGCCGCTGGGGTGAGCGGAGCCCGACCCGGGACGCGAGGACCGCGGGAGGCGCGGGAGGGCGAGGAGGGTGGTGGGAGGGATGCCAGAGAGGCGTGCGGAGAGTGCGGGTGGGACCCCAAGGTAGGTCAGGGCACTGCTGAGTCCTCCCCACCCCGGGAGGTCTTTGCGGAGTTGACTGGCAAAGAGATGGGGTCCGGGGTTGGGGGGAAAACCCTGTGCTCGGCTTGGGTGCGGAGGAGCGCAGGAGCCGGACCGCCAGGCACGGAGGGCGCAGAGCGACTCTTCCGTGAGCGCAAAGCCTGAAGCGGTCCCGGACGCCGGGTGGCTTTTCTCGGTTCCACAAAAGCGCGTACGCAGATGGGGAGGGCCCGCCGGAGGACCACCTCCCCAACACGCCCCAACAAACTGGTGGCACAGCCACTTTCTGCGGCTTAACCGAAACAGGTGAGAGCCCGAAAGCGGCGCACCGGGCTTCGGCCGAGCGCCAGGTGTGGGATCCACCTGCCGAGAATGCGGCGGGGACGCGCCGGCTGCGTTGCACCCTCACCCCACCTGCCCGGTGACCGCGCGGGAGGTTTGCTACCGAGCTCCTGCGGAGTTGATGCTGTCAGGTTGGAGAATGTAGAGAACCTTCCGGAGAGGGGTCATTTAGCCTCAATGGGAATGAAGACCGAAAGGAAAGGGGATGATCAAGCGCTGCCCAGTGTTATGGCAGTGCAATTTGGAAGGATCTTTAAATAGGCTTGCAGGCAAAAGTGCAAAGGACTGGGGGTCGGCCGACTTGGATATCTTGGATCCTGTCCTGAAGTCGAATAGCAGGGAGGTCTCGGCAAGTCAGGAAACCTCGTTGAACTTCAGTTTGCTCGCGTGAGACGTGGGAGGATCGGAGGTGCTCCACCTCCATAGGTGGTTTGGAAGATAGCAGAGGGAGGGTGGTGTTTTGAAAAGCATGATCTGTGGTTTCTACAAATTTAGCATTGCAGACCACACCTCCTTCCTGGCCCCTAACCGAACCTTGCTTGTAGCGGAGACAAGGCAGGACCTTCTTAGCAGCGCTGGAGTTTTCCTGGTTACCTGCCGGGGTGAGATGTGTCTATTTCTCAATCTCTTGTTGAAATTTCTCTTCACGGCAGGCGCCAGTTACACTGCCCAACAGAGTGTGACACCAGGGCACGGGAACTTTGCTTGGTTCATCAAACTCTAGGGAGTGTACAAAGTGGGGGCGGTGCTCGGAGAGTGAAGGCAAGTTGAAAGTCGTTGTTGTGGCGGCTGGAGGAGGGCTTAGAGGTTTTTTTTTTAATTTTTATTTATTTATTTATTTATGGCTTTGCGAGGGTCTTCCTGTGTGCAAGCTTTCTTTAGTTGCAGCTAGTCGGGGCCACTCTTTGCTTATTTTAGCTGCGTTTGGGGGCTTCTCATTGCAGTGACTTGTCTTGTTGCAGAGCACGGGGCTCTAGAGCACAGACTCAGTAGCTGTGGCCCGCTGGACTTAGTTGCCACGTGGCATGTGGGATCTTTCCCCATCAGGGATCCAACCGGGCTTCCCTCATTGGCAGGGAGATTCTTTACCACCGTTGCCACCTGAGAAGCCCCTGGGGGGGTTAGATTTGATTGGGCATGTTCTCTGGGAGATCAGTTAGCTCCAAAAACATTTTCTGAAGTTGGAGTTCTTGTTTTCTGATGGGAAAATTCTGTCAGAGCCAAGGGTAGACATCCAAGAATAAGCATTTTAATTCAAATGTCTTCAGAGGAAGAAAGGAGCTCTGTAAATGTTTCCTACACAAGTCACACACAGCACACGATAATAGGGAGGAATCTGACTAGTTTCTCTTATTACTAATTTTAGATTCATATTTTTAATACTGAAAGGAGAGATTTGCATTGTTGGTTGCCTTAAAATTTAAGCAGTCCTTTTTAGATAAGCATGTCCAGCCTTCCAGAGATTATAAACGTGAGCAATACTAGAGCCCTTCTGTCATATTTTATCTTTTTATGATACCAAATAGGACCTCTGATTGGCTTTTCCGTTTTAACTAAAAGGAGTTGAAAGATGACTCATTTAAGAGTTTGGGGAATACAACTGAGACTGTCTTAAACAGAACTGTAAATTCTTATAAAATAACCCTGATGGTGATAATAAAGCCAACTTTTAGGCTATTGTGTGCCAGACTCAGATATGCATATTACAATCCATTTAGTTCTCACAACAATCTGTAAAGAAACTGAAGCACAGAGAGGTTGAGTGCCTTGCCCAAGGTCACACAGTTAGCAATGGGTAATTTCTCTTCAATTGGCATTTGATTGGTACTTTTTTTTTGTCTTAACGTCTGCACGGGGTTTTCTCCCAGCCCAGGTGAGAGATACTGAAGACTTTGGGAGCAGGGATCCTGGATTCTGAACGAGTTGCCAAATTGCTGTGTGGTCTTTACTTTTTTTATTGTTTTTTTGGCTGTGCTGGGTCTTCACTGCTGCTCGCCGGCTTTCTCTAGCTGAGATGAGCGGGGACTGCTCTTGGTTGCGGTGCGCAGGTTCTCCTTGCGGTGGCTTCGTCTGTGGCCCGAGCATGCACCCTAGGGCTCACGGCTTCAGTAATTGTGGCCCTTGGGCTCAATAGTTGCGGCGCATGGGCCTACCTAGTTGCTTCGGGGCTTGTGGCATCTTCCCAGATCAGGGGTCCGACCTGTGTCTGCTGCATTGGCAGGCAGATTCTATACCACTGAGCCACCAGGAAGGCCCTGCGGTGTGGTCTTTACTTCCTTTTTCTGAGCCTCAGTTTTCTCATGCACAAAACAGTGATGATAATCCTGTTTTGAGTGAATGCTTTATATTCACTGGAACATGGAGTGTGAACTGGAAAGAAATACTTCTCAGCGTAAAGGGAAGTTTCAGAGTCCTGTTTTAGTCAGCTGTAACAAATGACTGGCAGATGGCAAATAAGTAAAACCTGGAGGAAACTACACACAATGTGATTTGCCCAGCAATTATGTTTGAAAATTGTTTTATAAAAAATCTTTAGTTCTTTTCATAGATCCTTAGCATTACCATCATTAAAAGAGATAAACGCAAATGAGACCTCAAACGTTTTCTGGCAGGTAGCGTTGAATGGCACCCAGGGCCAACGTGTGCTTTTCTGAGGTTGCTTTCAGGTGATGAAAATTGGAGGGTGGAGGGTTTTATTTCTTTTAATCCTTATATTCTTCTACATTCTTTTATTCCAACAAGCTATAGTGGGTCAGAGAACAACTAAGTCCTGAAAATATATGTAAGTTATTCCTGTGATCTCTCTTGTTTGGAAATTGAGGACAGCCACTTTAAATCTGGCAGGTGAGGAAACTTGAACTCTGAATATAGTTACTTTTAAGGGCATTTTTTTTAAGTTTGCTTTTTTTTTTTTGATGTGGACCATTTTTAAAGTCTTTATTGAATTTTTTATAATATTGTTTCTGTTTTATGTTTTGTTTTTTTGGCCTGGAGGCATCTGGGATTTTAGCTCCCCAACCAGGGATGAACCCACATCCTCTGCACTGGAAGGTGCCCTGCACTGGGCAACCAGGGAAGTCCCAAGGGTACTTGAATCAATATGGTTCAATTGTCAAATCATTTGAACTGTCTATGACCTATAGAAGATCTTTTTCAGGGGCTGGGGTTCTCCCTCTTAATTTGGACTCTGGTCTCTATGGAGATTTGGGCTGGGGGGAGGTCACCGTGTCAGTGTTACTGATGTTACCGGGCTCACAGCAGCTACTCCGTGCTTGGTGAGTGTTGACCTTCTGGAGAGATGGTTAGGTCCATGAGATTTAAAGGTCTTCCCTTCACCCCTGTGCTGTTGTGGGTAAAAATGTGGACTTGGAGCAAGATGAGCCTGGGTGGGAAACTGGCTCCACTGACTAACTGTGCCTCAGTTTCTCTTCTGTAAAATAAAGATGATGTGGTCATATCTACCTCATAGGTTGTTAGGAGGATTGAGTGTGCGTGTATGTGTTTAGAAAGCTTAGAACCGTGTCAGGCATGTAGTAAACGCCATCTAAGAGTTAGTAATGAATGACTGCTGATGGGTAAGCAATCAGAGGCTAAGTGCTATGAACAAAGTGGGGCAGTGAATGGGGAGAGTGTACGCTTGTAGGGATGCAGCTTTTCAAAGGGTGATGGGGAATGTCTCAATCCAAAGGTAAATTTGAACAAGATTGGGATGGGGGTGGGTAGAGGAGGGTAGAAGGGTATAGGGTGCAGAGAGGTACAGAGGCATAGGGTTGTAGAGGTGGTAGGTAAGGAGGACAGAGAGGTAATTTAGGGACACAGAAAGACAGCACATGTTGAAGGTGTTTTTTTTAACTTGGGAATTGTCTTATGGAAAATTGCAAACATTAAGTAGAGAGAACAGTCCATGTGCCCTCCTCCCATCTTCAACAGCGATCAGTGTGGCCCATTTTGTTTCATCCATATCCCTCCCTGGACCTTCCTGCTGTATTATTTTAAAGCACATTCAAGAAATTCTATCAATTAACTCTAAATCCTTCTGTATATGTTTCTGAAAGATAGGCACTTAACCAAACATGACCACGGTACTTAACCTCTCTGACTTTGCTGTCCCATCTATGAACTGGGATCAGTAGAAGCTCCCCTGCAGTGCTGGCGTCAAGAGAAGGGTGGATGCCGGGAACCCTCAGTGTAGACAAGCAATGCCCCAGTACTCAGCCATCACGCCATGGTGTTGTCGTTCCTGGCCCTTGGGTTTTTTCTGCATAGTTCAGTTGTGGCCTTCTCACTTCTTGCTCTCTGCCCTCTCCATACTTACTTTAGGCACGTTTATTCCTGCTCCCTTTGTCTAGTCTCTATTTCCCCTTCTAACTTTCAGTTCCGTTGTTCTCAGCCTGACTCACAGCTCGTGCTCCTTTGATGCCCGTGGTCCACAGAATAACAGCATCTCTAGTCTTTCCTTTTGGAAGGGAGACGGCCTTGGCCCATTTCATTGTTTCAGTGACATTATTGAGAGGCAGATAGAATTGACATAACATAAATTCACCCATTTGAAGTGTACAATCCAGGGGTTTTCGTATCTTCACAGATAGGTGCCAGTATTACCATAGTTGATTTGAAAGCATTTAGAACCTCAAAAGGATATTTTTACCTGCCGCCCCCATCTTCCGATCCCCCAAAGGAACTGCTAATGTACTTTCTGTTTCTATGGGTTTGCCTATTTTGGATAATTTCGTTCATTCATAAAAGAATAAGAAATATTTTTTGTCAATGACTTCTTTCACTTAGTAGGATGATTTCAGGGCTCAGTCATATCGTAACATGTATTAGTACTTCCCTTCTTACTATGGCTGAATGATGTTACACTGTATGGCTGTCTGTCTGTCCAGTTGCTCAGTTGTGTTCAACTCTTTGTGACCCCATGGACTACAGCATGCCAGGCTTCCTTGTCCTTCACCATCTCCTGGAGTTTGGTCAAACTGATGTCCATCGAGTCAGTGATGCCAGCCAACCTTCTCATCCTCGGTCATCCCCTTCTCCTCCTGCCCTCAATCTTTCCCAGCATCAGGGTCTTTTCCAATGGATCGGCTCTTCACATCAGGTGGCCAGAATAGCATCCTTTATTTATTGATCGATGGACATTTGGGTTGTTTCCACTTTTTAACTGTTCTGAACAATGCTGCCACTAACATTCATGTGTGTATAGAAATAACAAATCACTGTGTTGTGTAACAGGAACTAGCACAGTGTTGTAGGTCACCTATACTCCAAAAACAAATTTTAGAAGAAGAGATCGGACATTTGGTTGCCAGTGATGAAAGTGGAGGGGGAGGGGAGGGAAAACTGGATAAAGGCCGTTGAAGGTACAGACTTCCAGTACTAGAGTTGTAATGTGAAACAGGATGAATATAATTAACACTGCTGTGTGTTGTGTGTGAATGTAGTCAAGAGAGTAAATCCTGAGAGTTCTCATTCACAAGGAAAAATATTTCTTTCTCTTTGTTTAATTTTGTGACTTTATGAGAGGATGGATGTTCACTAAACTTGTGATAATGGGTTCATGATGTATATAAATCAAATCATTATGCTGTACTCCTTAAACTCAAATATATCTCAATTTAAGAATATTTACAGGTAAGTTTTTTATGTTAACATATACTTTTGTTTCTCTTGGATATGTAGCCAGGAGTGGGATTGCTTGCTCAAATGGCAACTGTATGCTGAACCATTAGAAGCTCTGTCAAACTGTTTTCTATTATGGCTCCCCACTTTATTGAATTGGCCAAAAAGTTCATCTGGATTTTTCCAACCCAATATTTTGCCCAAACATGGGAATCTAGCCATCTTTCAAGGACAGGTACCTAGCCTTACTTTGGGTAAACTTTTATATGAATATTTTTCTAAGTCTTATTTAGTTATCTAATTATATTCATGTATAAGTCTTTTTTGTTATTGATTTTTGTATATAAGATTTTGAGTAAAGCATTACTTGAGCAGTGGTCCCCAAAGTGGAAGTTATGTACCTTTAGGGTACAAGATGATTTGTTGGAAAGCAAAATGCTATGCTCTTGCATCTTTTTCAGTAATGCTTTATAATTATACAGTGTATTAGAATATCTGTGCACATGTAAAATTTATAAGTAAATAGTCTTATATTGGAGATGTAAATGCAAAGATTTTTTTTTTTTCAAATAGGAAGTCATATCATAAAATTCTGGGGCAACTGTTCTAAAGGCATGGGATCAAATATATGTAGTTGTGTGGTTCTTAATTCCATGCTTTGTGACACACCTGGTGGGGAAATTCTTAAAATTACTTTGCTAAGGAAATTGAAAATATCCTGCTAGTTTCAGCCCACATGGAACACGTAAATACCAGGGGAAGGAGGTTTGCATCAGGTGTTGGACTTTTGTTTTTGTTCTACTTCTGCTGATTGCTAATAGACTTTGGGCGAGTCCTTTGATGCGCTGCATTTCAGTTCCTAGACTGGCCTAAGAACACCTGAAATATCGTGAATTTTCATTGTGCAGAATGAGAGTGTTAAGTGTGACATATGCAGTGACCACAGGAAGTCAGTCATTTGTGCATCTTGGGCAACCCTGAAGTCTTAGCCAAGTATCTGGAGTTCCTTGACCTCTGCCCTAGCTGGGTCTTCCCCTTCCCACCCCACCCTGCTTTCTGTCCTTCCTCTGTGTTCTTCTGACAACAGACCTTCACAGGTAAGGGTCACTGCTAAGGTTAAGTTGCCTAGAGAGGAGTCGGGTGACACCACCAGCCACCACTGCAGTCTGATGCTGTTTCTTCCCTGTGCTTTTCTCCCGAGAACAGTGTGCAGCACATGCACAGTGAAGGTGCAGCTGTCTGAAAACTGCACTTGACTCTGATTCCCGGCCCCTGACACGGAAGCCATGAAGTCTCATTATTGGGCATCTTGATTTCTGGGTGAGCTGTGATCGCTTGAGTCTGCAGATGTCCTGGGGGGATATGAGCCTTTGTTTAAAGTCAAAACACAAAGGGAAGTGGATACAGAAAGATGGGAAGAGATTCTGGGGAACTGTCTTAACCGAAGGGCTCATGTGCCATGGTTCAAGATCATTTCACTCTGCTTGCTTTTTCTCTTACTGGGCATGCTCACTAAGACACCATAAAGTTGTAAGGAATGAATGTGACCTTTCACACGCAACTCCTGTTTGCAATTTCTCTTCTCTAACATCCTCTGTTCTAAGGAAATTGTTGGCAGCCGTTTTAGGTCGTGATCTCCAGTGTCTTCTACGGGGTGATGCCTGTTCTTGGATTCCTTTCTTAGGTGATAGAAATAGCCAATATAACTCATGCTTAGGTACTATATTGGTGAGTTTGTTCATTCTTTTATTCATACACTCAGTGTATTTGTTGGGCATCTATTATGTGCCCCTGTTCTAGATACCAGGGGCAGAGCAGTGGTCAAAATAAAACTTACACAGCTGATTCACTTCACTGTACAGCAGAAACTAACACAGCATTGTAAAGAAATTCTTCTCCAGTTAAACCCACAACCTGGGGACTTCCCTAGTGGCTAAGACTGCATTCCAAATGCAAGAGGCCCACATTCAATCCCTGGTCAGGGAACTAGGTCCTACACATCCCAACAAAGGTCAAAGATCTTATGTGCCGCAACTAAAACCAGGCGCAGCCAAATAAATATTTTAAAAAACTGCCCTCAAAGATTTTACATTCTAGTGGGTGTTAGTCATTGAGGTTAAACAAAACGATTAGTGGTGAGGAGTAAGGAGAAAAAACTAGAGTTGCCAAGGGGAAGAGGAGCCATTAGGGAGGGGCAGTTGCCATTGTTTATAGGGTAACCAGGGAGGCCTATCTGAGAAGGTAACATTTAGGATGAGTCTTTACTCTGATGCTCCCAGCTATGTATTCGGGTACTAGTTAGTTCTGAGGCAGAGAAAACCCCAAATCCTAAACCTGACATACTTTGCTTATTCATGGAGTATCTTTAAGATTGTTAGGGGTGTTAGCTGCTAAAGTTGTTTATCTACCGTCAAAATGCTGGCTGCTTGGGTCTCCCTGGTGGCTCAGATGGTAAAGAATCTGCTTGCAATGCAGAAGACCTGGGTTTGATCCCTGGGTTGGGAAGATCCCCTGGTGAAGGGAATGGCAACCCACTCCACATTCTTGTCTGGAGAATCCCATGGACAGAGAAACCTGGTGGGCTACAGTCCATGGGGTTGCAGAGAGTCAGACACAACTGAGCGACTAATACTGTGGTCTACTGGGCTTTTGTGAGGTCACACTAGAGGTCATGGTGGCTCAAAATGAGTCATCATCCCCTCTTGCAAAGGTTGCATCTTTGGAGTGGATGTTGTACTCCAGCAGTGGCCCTAGTGATGCAGTCATTCTCAGTGGGATCACTGAGTCCAATGCACAGGGACCTTCCAGAATGATTTAGGGTGGGTGGGGGAAGTCCTGGAGTCTCTTCTTTGTCTAGGGCCTTTGCTGTTGCCCATGTGTTAACTAGTAATCTGGCCCATGCCTACTCTCAAAAGGAAAATCCCAGTAGAAATGACAGTAAGCTTTGCAACTAAATTTCTCTTCCTTTAATATGTGGTTGGAGATTGATTTTTATCTTTGCATATAAGCATCTCTGATCCAAAGGAGTTCATTTATGACAGTGGGAAGGACTTTGAGAAGATGCCAGTCATTCCTTAGATTCATATTATCTACTGCCAGTCAGTACCTGAGAGGTGTCAATGTATGTGTTTAGTCCCTGTCTCCCCTCTGCCAGAATGTAGGCTACTGGAAGTCAGGAAGCTTATCTTAGTCACCACTGTTACCCCTGTGCCACCAAAACAAAAACAATGCCAGTCATGTAGTATATGCTCAATAAATATCTGTTTAGTTGAATAACAGATTGTAAACAATGTGGCAGTAAGCAACATAACCAGCAACCATTTCTTGATATCTCACGAATTATCTGTTGCCCCAAAGATCAAGAGATGGAGATGGTATCTTATCACCAGGAACTGGACTTTGTTTCCAGTCATTGCTCTATCCTCTGTGTCCGTGTGCCTCTCGGGGAAACTCATGCTCCTTAATGAGTGTCCAGCCTGGCTTGCCATCCTTTCTCTGCCACTACCCAGCTGTGACCTTAGATATAGCTTGAATTTCTGTGGTTCTATTCCTGCTCTAAAAAGTTCTTATTTTATAACCTGGCAAAGCCAAGATCTGCAGGTTCTTTGTGTGAAACAAGAACATCTTTCTAGAAGGAAGTAGAACAAGCACCTGCTTCTGAAAATTACTTTTTATAAGAAAGCCTGTTTTTGCTCAGTGCAGTTGTTTCCATGTCTGAGAGGCTCATAAATAACATCATTGTCTTTGAATTATTAACTTTAATCTGTTTATAAAAACACAGGGATCACACTATTACTTACCATATGATTTCTCAGCTATAATTGTCTCTCACACAGAAAACTAAATATGATGTGTAAAAATATGAGAATAAAACATGACTTACATAGCTTCATTCTTTTGGAAATAGTAAGAATATCATAGGCCATGGGCTCAGAACTAAAATTAGAACTAGTAAAAGAAAAGATATAATAAAATCAACAAAAAGCAATATGAATGAAGATGTTCATTGCTGTATATTTTATAATAGTAAAAAACTGAAAATAAATTTTCATTAATAGGAATATGACTAAGAAAGTATGATACATTTATACCCTAAAAGTGGTAAGATAGTTAAAAAAAAGAGTATGTATCCTCAAGACATATTATTGAGAGAAAAAGAAAGTATATTTAGCATATGTCCGGTGTGATTGCATGTGTATATAAAAAATAAAACATGACATATCTTCTGATCTGACATATGTATGTTAATTCATAGAAGATCTGGAAGGAATACAATGGTTGACAGTGTTATTTCTGGGAAAGAATTGGGGTTGGTGGGGCTTGGTGTGATGAGAAGGCCTCACTTTTTACTCTAGACTTCTGTGTTTGGGGCATTTTATAAAACCATAGTCATGGGTGGGTTGTTTTTTCTTTTTTTGGTAACTATAACACTTGAAATTATTGGAGAGGAAAAGATGTGTGACAGAGAGAAATTGGGGAACAGGTGGGATTTGAGCTCGGGAAAAGGAAGATGACACACTTCAGATAGTGAGAGCTGGCGGTTATCGCCAAATCCTGTGATATTTTGTGACTGGTGATTTGGAGCTTGTGCTGTGTTTTCAGGATGGCATATATATACACATTCAGCTTAGTTCAGTCGCTCAGTCATGTCCAACTCTTTGCAACTCCATGGACTGCAGCACACCAGGCCTCCCTGTCCATCACCAACTCCCAAAGTTTACCCAAACTCATGTCCATTGACTCAGTGTACACACACACACACACACACGTATGTATGTATGTCTCCTGCATCACACACACACACACACATATGTATGTATGTATGTATGTCTCCTGCATCAGTCTTCCTTGGTAGCTCAGTGGTAAAGAATCTGTCTGCCAATGCAGGAGACGTGGGTTTGATTCCTGGTCTGGAAAAATCTCCTGGAGAAGGAAATGGCGAGCCACTTCAGTATTCTTGCCTGGGAAATCCTATGGACAGAGGAGCCTGGTGGACTATAGTCCACGGGGTCACAAAGAGTCGGACACAGCTTAGTGACTGAACAACATGTCTCCTGCATCACTCCAAAAGCTGTGACCCAGAATGGAAGACCCCCAAATCAAGAAAACCCAAAGATTTTTAGTACGATTTTAACATTGCCTTTTTGGGTCTATCTGTAAGCATTGGGTGAGAAAAATTTTGTATCTTTAGGAAACAGGGACTCACTTCCATCTCTGATGAGAAGGTCTGCCATGATAGTAGAGCGTTTGTATCGATCACAGAAGTCTTTTCTCTAGCCTGTAACTCTATTTTCATTTTGTTGGATTTGTTCATTCAGTCTGTAGCTTTTATTGAGCCCCCATCGGCCGCTCTGAGACAAGGCCCCTGCTCTCCTGGAGCTTCTAGCCAGGGGTGGAGAGGTGGACAGGGATGATAGTAAGCAGCAGGAAGTGAGAACTGCTGTGCTGAAGATGAAGCAAAGTGGTGTGATAAGGTGTAATCAGGGAACTGTGTTAAGAGGTGGTTAGGAAAGACTTCTTTGAGGAAGTCATTCATAAACCCAGGAGTACATAAGACAGGAAGGTGTCTGATGTGCAGTCATTTGAGGGGAGAACTGTCCAAACAGAGGGACTAGAACAGAAGGTGAACAAGAGCTTGTGGGAGTCAAGAGCTTGCTTTGTAGCTGGGACTGACAGAGGGTGGACAGGCCAGAGAAGTCTTCAGGACAGGGTCATGTTGTGCCTGGGGGACAAGGTAAGGATTTTAGATTTTATTCGGGATTTAATGGGATGCTATGATGGGGGTGGGAGTTGTCAACTTAAAAAAATGCACAACGTGAGTTACCAGTTAAGTTCTATTTTATGTAATTTTATTTATATATTTATTTTTAGCTGTTCTGGGTCTTTTTGCTGCACAGGCTCTTCTCTAGTTGCGGCCCATGGGCTCAGAAGTTTAGTTCCTGGGCTGTAGAGCACCTGCTCCGTGGTTGGGGCGCGCAGGCTTTGTTGCTCCACAGCAGGTGGGATCTTCCCAGACCAGGGATCGAACTTGTATCTCCTGCATTGGCAGGTGGATTCTTTACCGCTGAGCCACCAGGGAAGCCCGCGAGTTAAGTTTCATTTGGGGTGAAATGTGGGGTCTTGCCCAGGAGACGGCACCTCAGATAGCTCTGAGAAACTGCTCCAAAGAGGCAGGGGGGAAAGTCAGTATATATGTGATTTTAGTGATGGGAGAGTATATGCAATCAAGCACATATTTTTCCAAAAGTTTTCTGCTAGTCTCATGATGCTTTCTGCTAGTCACAAGGAATAGTCATCACCATGAAGGATTTTAGGACTTTTCTAGATATGAGGAGATATACGAGTTGGCTCATAAAATCAGCTCCTAAAAATATCTAACTATCTGAAGACCTATCCTGACAGTCCTGCTCATCCCCGGAACACAGGGTGCCTCATTTCTGCTCTCCACCCTGAACTCCTTCAGGAGGTGTTGAAAATCAGTAGCTTCAGTGGCACATGTTTAATCCTTGTAAAAGTAGATGGCAAGTGCCAATTTGTAGTTGACAGGGTCAGGTCGGGGATTGATTCAGATTTATAAAAGATGTCTCTGAATAACTTGATTATAAACAGGTAAGAGAAGAATCAGGGAGATCATTGGAAAGATGGTGGCTTAGACTAGGTGGTAGCTATAGATGTCAGCTTGTTGTTGTGCTCAGTCACGTCTGACTCTTTGTGACTCCATGGACTGTAATCTGCCAGGATCCTCTGTCCATGGGATTCTCCAGGCAAGAATACTGGAGTGGATTGCCATTTCCTCCTCCGGGGATCTTCCCCACCCAGGGATCGAACCAGAGTCTCCTGCGTCTCCTGCATCGGCAGGCAGATTCTTGACCTCTGAGCTACTGGGAAAGTTCAGGAATAAGCTTGCTGGTGGGTTAAAGATGGAGAGCTCTGGAAGGTGGGGTCAAGATGACTCCTAGACTTGAGACTTCAGCAACTGGGAGGTATGTTTCCTGAGATGGGGAAAACCAGGAAGGAGCGGATTTGGCCGGGGGTGGGGGGGTGCAGAAATCAATGTTTCTTTGGATATATCAGGTGTGATACCCCTAGACAAATGTCAAATGAGCAGTAGGATACACTAGTCTGGAGTTCAGGGGAGGTCAGGAATAGAGATCCATGTGGGAGTCACCTGTATACATAAAGATGATGTTTAAAGCCCTGGAACTTTATGAGGACCAGAGCCTCGGCTCACTGAAGTGTACCTGTGGACTTCACCCTTCATTTAGGCTCAGCGTCCAAGCAGACACCTTCATCGCTAAACCTTCCCCTTGCCAATCTTGCAGTGAGTGTTGAAGGCTGAGCTTTACAACGTGAGGGACAGCGGGAGAGTGTTAGGAAGACACACGTGCTGGGCTGTAATTAGTGATGAGTGCTTCTCATCTGTGTCGCTCTCGACATTGTAATCATTGCCTAATTTACTAATGCTAAAAATGGAGCTAAAAAGCTAAGTGGACCGTTTTAAAGACAGCATCTAGATCACAGTGTGTTCTTTAGATATTATAAGCAAATCATAAATTTTGATTGCTTTTATAATCTAAGTAAGTTTCATAAGCTCATGTAAAGTTACACAAAACCAAGTTTTTAGTGCTGTTGGTTGTTCTCAGTTTCACGTGCCATGGGTCTACTTTGTTGAAATACCACCGCAAGCTAAATAAAAAGAAGAAACATACATATACTACCATATGTAAAATAGCTAGCTAGTGGGAACATACTATAAAGTGCAGGCAGCTCAGCTCAGTGCTCTGAGATGACCTAGAAGGGTGGGATGGGGGTTGGGAGGAAGATCCAAGAGGGAGGGGATGTATGTATACTTAGAGCTGATTCACTTCTTTTGTACAGCAGATACTAACACAACATTGTAAAGCAATTCTACCCCAATAATAATAATTTAAAAAACTATGAAAACATGTCTTTACTCCTAGGCAGCATTCCCATTTTGGGTTTGACATTTGATTTTGAAGTAATGCATGGGATGTTTTACATTTTGCTGCTGTTTTAGTTTTTTTTATCAGCAGTATCCTTATACGACTTTATCCTTGCATAAAAAGAATTATTTTTATGCTTTGAAACCCCTTTCCTATCTCAGTGTCATATCCCTTACATTTGCTGCTAGTTTTATGGCCGACTTATTTATTAATATTTTACTTTTAAATCTAAGTGGAATTTACTGTGTTGTATAGGGCAAAGTCCAGACTCGGTTTAAACATGAAGTTTCTTTGCTTCCTCATAAGAATGTGGAGTTAAAAAATATGATTGAGCCCTTGTTTATGTTAAATGATTCTCATTCATTGCAGAGAAGCTCTCCAGCCCTCCAGCTGGCCATGTGGTGAGTTCAAGGTCCAATCCAACAGCAGAAGGAGATTCACACAAGCCCTGAGCCCTAAAGATGGTATCACAGTCTTCAGGTTGGCAGGACTCACCTGTGGACCCCTGGGAAGGGGTCGGCGATGACCCAGGTGACACTGATGGTTTGCCCAGCCTGCTGGACACCGAGCACCCCTCCTGCCCATCAGATATCAGGTTCACAAGGCACAGAGCTGCCTGGATTAACCCCCCGTGTGTGCAGCAACAGCTGCAGGACTCGTGCCCCCAAGTGCCCGCAGTGGGGAACAGAGAGAGCCACATTGTGTCCGACACCAAATCTCCCTTGGGCGCTTCACCCTTGTCTCTTGGGGACTCCGTGGTGGAGACATCACTGGCAAAGGGCACCGCGGACTCCTTGGGCAGCTCCTCTGCCCGGGGCTCAGCTGGCAACGGCAGTGACTCCTCTCTTACCTCGAAGGAAGAGCGGGCAGTGCTCCCAAGATGCTGTCCTCACACGTCTCTGATCACAAGCTCCAAGGCTGTGTCCAGTCCCCCATGTCCTGAGGATGGCAGGGCTGTTTTCAAGCCTTCCCAGCTGACAGCTTCCGCTGATGCAGGTAACTCTAGTTTGGACTTCCACCCTTCCTGTCTGATCTCACACCTGCTCTTGCTTGGGGCTGAGGCTGAGTGTTCCTTGTGAGGAAAAGGCTCCCGGTTTTCCAGGATGCTCACTAGCCAGGGCGCCAGCTCAGTTCATATTGTCTTGAGCCCAGCCACTGGGACGGTCACAACTGATGGAGTCAAGAATTCCCTTTCTCCTGAGACTGCAGGAGAACTTAGCCAATAATCAGTGTCAGCTGCCATCTCAGAGCATGGGTAAGTGCCCTGCAGAAGAGCACTGGAAGTGCTCTGAATTCCACCTGACAGTGGAAGGTGGTCCCCACAGAGTGAGCCCCGGTTCACACCAGTGCTCACGTGGGAGAGGAACACGCCTCACCTGTTAGATTCACCTGGACAGGGTGTGACTAGAAAAATAGTAAGGTTTAAAAACAGGAACCACAATTCCTCCAAACCGGACAAAACTTTTTTCCAATGAAAACCAGATCTCCTGTTGCACTAAGGTCAGGCACGTATTCCTAAAATGCCAAAATTCTGAAACCCAGGTCATCCATGTCAGATACCACTTGAGTCAATAAATTTAGCTATTCTTGTTATTATGATTTGTGGCATGCTTAGTTAATTTTAAATATTAATTATACTATGTTCACACTTTGCATTAATTTGTATTTTTGTTGGAATCCTAGTTCAAATAGTCAAGGAAGTTTTTTATTTCAAAGCAACTTAAAAGTGGCCTGTGTGTATGTGTGTGTGTTTGTGTGTGTGTACATGCACGTGTATTTATTTCTCATTAGCAGAAACAAGTCCTCTCCCTTTCCTAAGATATGAGGTTTATTTGTTCTACTGAAACTTTTGAAAACTCAAAGATGGTGACAATCTTTAATATGCAATTTAAGAATAAGCAGATTCTGGACAATCTTTTCAATGAGCTAACTTTGAGATAAGAACCAAGTGTGAGCACAGTCTGACGGCGTGCGTGCTCAGTAGCCAGTCTGATTGCAGGCTTCTTTTTCCTTTTCGCTCACCTGCCTGGATAGTTCTCAGGAAAAAAGCGACTTGCAAATTAAGTGGTTGAAAACTGAGAAATTAGTCTCCTGCTTGATTTTCTCACGGGAGGGTGAGGAGAAAAGAGAAAATTGAAAGTCTTCTTTCCCACAGACCACCACCACGACAAGTTATAAAGAGAAGATGATCTTTAGGGCCTAGTGTACCCCTGCCCCAAATAACTTTTTGTGTTCCTGTGCAAGAAGTTGTTCTGCAATTTAAAATTATCCTTTCTAAAAAAATAAAAATAATAATAAAATAAATAAAATAAAATTATCCTTTCTGGAACTTCCCTGGTGGTTCAGTGGTTGCAACTTCGCTTTCCAGTACAGAGGGAGCAGGTTAAATCTCTGCTCAGGAAGCTAAGATCCCACATGCCTCTCAGCTAAAAAAAAAAAAAAAACACCAAACAAACAAACCAAAACATAAAACAGAAGCAGTATTGTAACAAATTCAATAAAGACTTTAAAAAAATGGTCCACATCAAAGGATATCTTTAAAGAAAAGAAAATAAAATTATCCTTTGTCCCAGAAAGAAAACAAACACACCGGCCCCTTCTGTCTAAAACCAGTGACCCTAGCAATCTAAGGACCTTTAAAAACCCACTCCATTTTTTGACCGTCTGTCTTAAACTTGGCAAGGGGATTCATTCCACGGGCTTGAGAAAAAGAAGTCCTGAGTGATCTGGTTCTTTCTTTCTTTGGTGCAGGGGCAGCAATGGGCAGAACAGGCATATGAGACATTTTCCTGGATCTGCTGCATTTCAAATGGCAGTAGCAGGGATTTCCTTTTCGTAGATTATATGGGAGGGAAACACACCTGAGCCTGTCTGCATTTCCTGAGGCTGTAAGAAACAATTCCTTTTGTTAGCATAGGATCTACACGTTTACAGTGCTTCTGCATTCTTTAGCTCCTTCAGTTTCCTAATAAAATGATTATCCTAATTCCTAGGATGAGAAAATTTTACTGCAGAGGCACAGCTAATGCATGGAGAGCTGGAACTGGAAGCCACTGCCTGACTTTTCTCTACATTTTCCCCTCTATCTTCAGAGTCCCCAAACCAGGACCTGTAGCCAAATGCCACCAGACTTCTGATTTAAGTGATAAAGCTGTGTTTGTTTTGTTTATAGCTGCTTTCTCAGGGCAATGGCAGAACCAAGTAATAATTGTAGCAGGTGCTGTGTGGCCCTCAGGTCCTACATTTACTACATAGCCCTTTTCAGAAAAAGTTTGCCCACCCCAGATGGCTTCTGAAGCTAACAGGTTCAAAGTTTTCCATGTGGAGTTCTTGAACACGAGGCAAGGAAGGTGTTAGGTTACTGAATCCAAACCCACTCTGCTCATCACACGACAGGTCAATTAACTGAGAGATGAGGTGTTGAGGCAAGGAATATGACTTTATTCAGAAAGCCGGCTGACCCAGAAGATGGTAGACGTTTCAAAATAACCATCTTATCAGGGTCTGGATGCCAGTTTCTTTTATAGAACAGAGATGGGGGAAATGAGGATGTAAAGGAGAAAAGACCATTAATCTTACAAATATCTCCTGGAATGGCCAGCCTCCAGAAAGGAATGTGTTAATTTTTTCCTTCCTATAGCCATCCACCGGTGGACAGGGTCCTGAACAAAAGGCATTTTGGTTTAACCTTCAGGCAGAGGGGCAGGGTTTCCTGAGGCAGGCCATTATGTACAGACAGTATCCTTTTAGTGAACCAAAGCAACAGGGAAGCACGGGTTAAAGAAACAGATCCATCATGGAGTCAGTTCTTCCCTGCAATAGTTGGAGGAATCCTGCTTGCCTGTCTGCCACCCCAAGAGCTTTAAAACCATCAAGACATCTGTAGCACTTGGTTCTGATTCATCAAGTTGGGACAGCAGCGCTTATGGATGTCACAGAAATGTTTGGCCTCATGTGCTGCAATCAGATATCACATGACAGACCTCATTTTTGTCTTGGTGGCGTTCACTGCCAGTAACGGAGTGGTTTAATAAGGATGCAGAATGGATGAGTCAGCCGAATATAAATTCTGCAGTTTCTTCTTGTTTCTCACTGGAGGAAGATCATTTTAGAGAAGTGGTGCTGACCTTTTTCAAATAGATTTTGTTACTGTAAACAGGAAGTTTTAGGTCATTTGCAGTGAGTTGGAGGAATGATCCCATAATTCTTAGGGTCCTGCGGCCAGACTATTCCTTCTCACCCTCCATCTCCTGTGGGTAGTTTCCAGGATCCTCTTCTCTTTCCCCTCTTTCCTCATGGCTCTCCTCCATTCCCGTGGCTCTCCCAAGCCTTCTCTAAGGATTCCTCTCAAGTTGTTCCAGCAGCTTCTTGCAACAGTGATGACCCTCTGCCATCTACAAGTCCTACCATCAGAGGAGTCTTTCTTCTTGTGTCATCCTGTTTTACTCTAGAATTGTGCTAATGTTCTAAACAACATTTGAAAGTCACTCCCTAAAATTGTTTTCTTAGATAAACTTTGAATTTCTTTTTCTCCATTTTTAATAACTTGCTGTATTGGCAGATGCTGTTCAAGTTGGCGGAGGAACGGTTTCTTCAAATTCCTCCTCACCAGAGGCATTCGTTCTCCCTGTTGATGTAGAAAAGGTGAACATGGCTTCCTTCTTTTTAAAACCACCAAGAGGGTTAACACTTTGGAGTATGCCTGTTCTGATTTCAATCTGTAAACTTCACTGGAAGAGGCATGGCAAATAAGTTTCATTTCAACATTTGACTGGTAGGGTCTAACCTCAGCTGGGAAATTTTCCATGATTGATGAGTAATGTCTCCCATTGCAGCACCACCAATCTAGGGTTTAATATCACAGGAAATTCAACTTGCATCATTGTTTGGTTGCAGTGGGCTAAATCTTCCACCTCTGGAAGATGTGGGCTATTCTTGATGTAATGACCTATGATAACACAGTGAAATAAATATATGTCTATGCATTAACTTCACTTAAATATAACTTCTTGATTTTTCAATCTAATACACCCTCATTAGGAAAAAAAAAAGTTGATTATGCTTGTGAGAATTTTAACTGATCATCTTTGCCTCTGCAGGAAAATGCCCACTTTTACATTGCAGATATGATTATATCAGTCATGGAGAAAATGAAGTGTAATATTCTAAGTCAGCAGCACACAGAGACCTGGAGTACAGAAGAGGCCGGCAGGTCACTTGGGAATGATCAGGCAGACTTGGAAGGGACCTTTTATACCCACGTAAAGCAGGAATCTGGGTCTTCCGCTTCGTCTGACAGTGGCTATGAAGGTGAGTGGGGCAAATATGAGGAAGCTTTCTGCTGTATTCTCCCCACACACCTGTCAAACCCTGTCCTTCTGGAGTAACCTGACGATCCCCACCATTGCTGCCGCTTGGCTTGGAATTGGTCATCATGTGCCATTCAGCTGTGAAACCCACGTGCTTTTTCTTAGGCTCCATCCTGCTTTCCCCCTTCCTCTGTCTTGTCACCCAGCGTTCCTCCGCTTACACTGGTTTCCTTCCGCACGTCGTCCTCTTTCATTCATCCTGGTAACAGGGAGTCCGTGATGCACTGGGTATCCGCAGATGTTGGGAATCCACAGGTAGGGCTTTGCCCAAAATATTTTATAAGTACATGTTGAATGGTTGACTGGAAGCTCATGTTTAGCTGAATTTTTTTTTAATATTAATATATTAAATAAAAATTTAAAATATTTCTACCACCCAGATAAAAAATTGATCTTTTATCAAGTGTCACCCTTGTGACATTTATGGTCATAGAGGTTACTTCATGAAGTAGAGCAGAGTTCAACAAATTGCACATTGATCCAGACAGTATTAAAAAAGCAAACGAACAACTGGACAGTATCAGCACGCACCTCACATAGGGTGAGCAATGCTTCCTAGAACTTTATCAGTTATATATATTTTTGTGCCTGTACCAGGTTGCAAAGTAAATTGTATGTTACTGCTGATCATGATCAAAAGAGTGTAAGAAACACAGAAGTGGGTGAAACTGCCCCCATTAACCCAGGAGGAAACCAAAGCTGAGAAATTGATATCCCCCAGCTAGAATGGTTTTTCAGTGATCACATTTTTCAGTGAGGATGTTTCTTGAAGTAAGAGCATGATTTGCAAAGTCTTTTCCCAGTTATTTGGCATTTAGGTGGCTTTCAATATTTTAACACTTTAAATGGATTTAGAAACTCCTTTGTGATCGCAGCCTTTCTTTTTCACTTTTTTTCTCTCTGTGTGAAGACATTCTTAGGCTAATTCTCCAAACTGGTATTAGGGATAGAAAAGCATGAACATATTTATATCAGTGTCTTGGAGCTCCTGTAAGCAAAATACTACAAATTGGGTGGCATAAGATGACAGAAATTGATCCTTTCACAGTAATGGAGGTCACAGGTTGGCCATGGAGTTGTCCAAAAGGTTGGTTCCTTCTAGAGGCTTTGAGGGAGAATTTGGTCCCTGCCTGTCTCCAGGCTCTGGGCAGTCGCTGCTGCTCCTGGCTTGTAGAGCATCCCTCCAATCCTCCATGTTCACAGGATGTTTGGTCTCTGAGTATCCGTGTCTGTGTACAAACTTCCCTCTTTTTACAACATCACTGACATTGGCTCTAGGACTCACCCTGATGCAGTGTGACCGCAGCTTAACTTGATTACAATGACCCTATTTCCATATGAATTCATGTTCACAGGTACTGGGTAGGGGACATTTAGGAGAACATATTCAACCTAGTGGGCTCCCCAGGTGGCTCAGTGGTAAAGCATCTGCCTGCCAATGCAGGAGACACAGGAGACATGGGTTTGATACCTACTCCAGTTATTCTTGCTTGGGAAATCCCATGGTGGGCTACAGTCCGTGGGGTCGCAAAGAGTTGGACACGACCAAGTGACTGAGCACACACACTCAGCCTAGTACAGTGTTCATGTCACCTATACCCTTTTCCTTACTGTGAACAACAACAACAAAAGATCGTTTCTCCCATCTCTTCCATTTGTTAGACTTTGTATTGTGGAAATTTTCAAACTTCCACGGAAGTAGGTAGAATACTCCTATGGACCCCAATAGGCTTATCAGTCTGTTTTACTTAATCTTGTGAACATAAGAACAATGCAAAAATAGCTCCCTGCCCTTTGTATTTTAATTGGAGGATAAGTACTTTACAATCTTGTGATGGTTTTTGCTGTGCATCAACACGAATCGGCTCTAGGTATACATGGGTCCCCGCATCCCAAACTCCCCTCTCACCTCCCTCCTCACCCCCTGACCTTTCTAATTATTGCAGCTGAATTTTAAAATTCTTTTCAAGTCAACTCAGCCCTTTCATTCCTCCCTTTCGGTTTAGCCGGGTGTTGCAGGTTGGACAGTCTTTTTTTCTTCTTCTTGGTGAGAAAAGAAGACAGTCTTTTTTTCTTCTTCCTTTCTTCCTCTAGGTTGCGCTGTGTTACAGGTCAGCCCAGTGGTTGAAACACCTCCTTTCTCTGAGGTGAAGGAAGAGGACTGCAAATGTGACTTTGATGACTTTGTTATCGTAGGTGAGATTTGGAAACTCGTGGGCTGTGATGGAGGCACCCTCCCCCACACACTTGATGACATTCATCACACACAGTACATGACAGTGTCATTCAGAGAAACCCCTCCCCAAACCAGAGTGTGTCCCTGATATTAAAAAAAAATGCAGTGTCTTCATATTAATCTCTCATCTCATGTAGATTTGAATGCAAAAGCAGATACCATTAGGGTCTGATATCTGTTTGGCCCCCTCCATTATATTTTGGTGAAATTTCAGATGGGCATATTTTAAAATCCCATCCGTGGCCTCATAATACCTGTTGTCTCACAAGAGAAATGCAAAAGAACCTGAAGGATGGAGAAATTGAATAATTGGTCCTTTCTGAGATGTAGGCAGCTAGTTTTGTGTTCGTATCAAATTGACTGTGATTAACAGAAACAGACTACAAGCCCTCCATTACCTTTTCTTTGATTTTCCCACAGAACTTGGAGATTTCAGCAATACCACAGAGCCCTGTGGATGTTCTGCCGACACCTCTAAGAGGTATCTCCCTCCCACTTTCATCAGCACACAGACCTCTGGGCCATCACCTCTGAGGCACTGTGGACACCAGTCTGACATCTTGGGCCAAACTCAGCCAGTTCCAATAACAGGGATCACTGTTTAGAAATGCACCAATCACCACGAAAGTTCCTACTGTGTTTTAATGTTTGAAAGACTTTAGTGCACATTCTCATTTAATCCTCATGAGTGGGATGGGCAGGGTTTTTAAACCCAATTTTATGGGTGTAGAAACTGAGGTTCAGATGAGATGTGCATCAGGACACCATGCTGTTAAATAGCAGCGGGAGAACTCGAGCTTGCTTCCCAGCTGGCTCAGTGGAGAAGAATCCGCCTGCCAATGCAGGAGACGTGGGTTCGATCCCTGGGTGGGGAAAATCCCCTGGAGAAGGAAATGGCAACCCACTCCAGTGTTCTTGCCTAGGAAATCCCATGGACTGAGGAGCCTGCTGGGCTGTAGTCCATGAGGTCACAAAAGAGAGGACTTGAACCCAGGTCTTCTGACTTTAAACCTGGTCTTCTTCTCACCACCACTCCCCACCTTGGTACACTCAATAAACACAAGCGGCCCTGTGGAACGTGGAGGCTTGATTAAGTAAAATAACCACTGGCATGTGGTTGACGCGCCCATGGTCTGTGGTGTGTCACCTCCTCTGCTTTTTTGAGGGGGGAGGGGAAATAGTTAAAAACCCGAAGCAAAAGACCCTTAACACACTTCTTATGAAAATAATTTTCCATGTTTGCGTCTCTTACATTGCAGTGTCATTCATGAGCCAAACTTCAATTCTGCTGAGCTAATAGCCAAAGAGTTATACCGCGTATTCAAGAAATGCTGGATGCTGGCAGAAGTTCATTATCAGCTGGCAGGCTCCCTCGATGCAGCTGGCTCCATAGTAAGTCTCAACAGAATTTGATCTTCAGTTCTTAAATTCTCATTTTGCCTGCTCTCCACATCAGAGGTTTCTGTGTTTCCTTGTATGGCTGCTGGACGTTAGGGGAGACTCGAAAGGAAGGACAAATCTGATGTTTATTGGGTGTTTGTAATGCATCAGGTGGAGAAGGCAATGGCACCCCACTCCAGTACTCTTGCCTGGAAAATCCCATGGACAGAGGAGCCTGGTAGGCTGCAGTCCATGGGGTCGCTAAGAGTCGGACACGACTGAGCAACTTTACTTTCACTTTTCCCTTTCATGCACTGGAGAAGGAAATGGCAACCCACTCCAGTGTTCTTGCCTGGAGAATCCCAGGGACGGCGGAGCCTGGTGGGCTGCCATCTATGGGGTCGCACAGAGTCGGACACGACTGAAGTGACTTAGCAGCAGCAGCAGCAGCAGCAATGCATCAGGGCCTGTGCTTAGCAATTCATGTCTTAATCCTTACATATCTCCTATGAGGTAGATGCTATTATTAATTAATTTTATTTTTTTAATTTTATTTATTTACTTATTTATTTATGGCTGTGCTGGGTCTTCATTGCTAGGCACAGGTTTTTCTCTAGTTGTGGAAGCCGGGGCTAATGCACGGGCCTCTCATTGCAGTGGCTTCTCTTGTTGCAGTGCATGGGCTCAGTAGTTACAGCTCACAGGCTTAGTTACCCTGCGGCATGTGGAATCTTCCCGGACCAGGGATCAAACCCATGTGCCATGCATTGGCAGGTGGATTCTTAACCACTAGACCACCATGGAAGCCCATTCTTTTAAGTTTAAGGTGTTGGTTGCAGACCCTCAGTGGGGCTGGTCAGTGGTAGAGCGGGAGTCGAGCCCCCAGGCTGCCTCATTTGAAAGTCCAGGCTGGTCCCCTTGTGGAGCGCACTGCCCTCCAAGCAGGCAGCTCACTGCGGGCAGAGGTTGGGGTGGCAGAGGCTACAATCGGGGTAGGAGAGAAAGCACACCAGAGGTGCAGGGGAGGCGGTGTTCCATGTCATCAGGGGAACTTGGAAAGGCTGAATGGAGATCCCAGGACTTGAGCTAAGTATCAGGCTGGGCAGAACTGTAGCAGGTCAGGTAGGGGTGTATGAAGGGCACTCTTGGCAAAGGAGCAGCTGGAGTAAAAGTGACTGGGAGGTGCAGGGTGCTTCTGGGTTTTGGTTCTTTTGGCTGCATCATCTTAGTTCCCTGACCAGGGATCGAACCTGCGCCCCCTGCAGTAGAAGCACAGAGTCTTCACCACTGGACCACTGGGGAAGTCTCCGTGGTGTGTTTGTTGAGCAGAGTCATTTGATGTAGTTGGAGAACATGTTTGTGGGGTATGTTTGGGGGAGGGTTCATCTTAATCTTCCTGGGAAATAAGGCTCAAAAGCGGCCAAACTGTGAAGGACGTAGACAGTAATCGGAGAAGTCTGGATTTTAGATGCTAAGAGGAAAGTTTCATGGTCAGAGGTGGGGTGGGGTCTGCACCTGTACAAGCTGGGCAGTGTCTGCAGAGAACAGTTCCTGGAGAAGGGGATTCAGATCCTCAGCGTCTGTCAGCTGTTGACTAGGCAGGGTGAGGCTTCGGCTTCTGCTAGGCAGGGAGGCATTCCAGTTCACACTGACCTACTTACAGTAATTCGCAGTCTGGAAACAAAAGAACTGACTAAAAATACTGAGCAGAGTGATCTCAGCTGGGTGGCGTCTGCAGCAGTTCTCTTGCAGAGGGTTTTAGACACGGAGATGGCTCTGGCCAGGTTCTGTTATTCACTTAAAAGCAGTTATTTTTCAAGGTAAAGGTTAATGTTGGGAACACAGCTGAATGTTCTTTTTATTTCAGTTCCTGAAATGTGCTTGTTTAAGTTGCTCCTGAATCCTCTTCTGGGTTATTTATGCAGGTTGTAAATGAAGAACGGGTCCAGAAAGACTTCGAATCCAGCGCAGATGTCGTCCAGGAAATTAAACTGAAGTCGAGGATCAGAGGGACTGGAGACTGGGCGCCCCCTAGGTTTCAAATCATATTTAATGTTCATCCACCACTCAAGTAAGTCTAGGTGCTGCTTGGACCACCAGTCCAGTTAAAACAAAAGTTGTGATGGGTTCCTTCTGTCTCTTCATGGAGATGGGTGAAGGCAAAAAATAAAACACCAAGGGACAAAGGAAAATTTGTTTTAGGAAAAAGAAATTTGGGCACATTTTTCTGTGTTAGCTTTCTTGGCAACCCATTTATCGTGGGCTTTTGGTCTCTGTAAGTTTTGACACGTTGAGAATTTAACTATGTTTCCTTAACTATGAACATTACATAACAATTGAAAAGTAAACAGGCTCATATTAAGTGGCTAATGGTGAACCTTAAAAATATCATACAGTAATTTTAAGACTAGACTACTTGATTTTCCAGGGCAATGTGAAATAAAAAGTCAGTGAATTCATTTTTTTAAAGGAAAATTTCATCTTGAGGAGAGCTCTTATAGTTAAAAAACGTGACAGAATGCAAATGAAAACATCTCTGTTCTCTAAGAAGTTAAAAGGATATAGATATATATAAATATATATGATAATTTAAAGTAGTGCTGTGCTGAGTCGCTCAGTCATGTCTGACTCTTTGTGACCCCATGGACTGTAGCCTGCCAGGCTCCTCTGTCCATGGAATTTTCCAGGCAAGAATACTGGAGTGGGTTGCCATTTCCTTCTCCAGGGAATCTTCCTGACCCAGGGATGGAACCCGCATCTCCTGCATTAGCAGGTGGGTTCTTTACCACTGAGTCCCCTGGGAATCCCATAATTTAAAGTAGTAGTTTAATTTATTTATTCTGAGAGTATATGACATTGTAGACAAAAGGATATTTTAACTAAATGCATTTTTTTCATTCCTCTTAGTTGGTATTTAATACAGTATGCAAACTGCAGAGTTATGAAGGGGCTGGCGATGGTCATTGCCTGTGCCCCACAGAGGTGCCTTATAGACTTTATTTTTTCCTCTTGGGAGAATATGAGGAAGTTCTCTGGGGCTGCTTAGGGAGAAGAGTTCCCTCTCCAAGCCTTGGGCGGGGTCACTTCCCTTGACGTGGATTGTCTTTCCTCTGGGATTTCCCTGAGTTCTCTCTAAAGCACATATTTTTACCACGCACACATATTTTTACCATGCATTTTTACCTTGGCCGTTTTTTGCTGACCTTAAACTGTATTAAAGTGTTACAACTTTCTCCATATTGCCAAATCCCGAATGGAATTGCAACACTAACAGTTGAATAGCAAACACTTCAATATTCTATCCTTCACCAAAAATCTTTGACAGCATTGTCTTACAATACTTCATATTCATCTAAATGTCCCTGGATCCATTTGTAAACTTCCCAAGCAAGTTTGGGGATGGTGTCTTGTCCCCCTGAACCTCCTCCCACGTGTTATATGCTTCTAGTTCTCTCAGGAGAGAGAACTCTGTGATGCCCCATGCTGCTGCTGCTGCTGCTAAGTCGCTTCAGTCGTGTCCGACTCTGTGCGACCCCATAGACGACAGCCCACCAGGCTCCCTCTGTCCCTGGGATTCTCCAGGCAAGCACACTGGAGTGGGTTGCCATTTCCTTCTCCAGTGCATGAAAGTGAAAAGTGAAAGGGAAGTCGCTCAGTCTTGTCCGACTCTTAGCGACCCCGTGGACTGCAGCCCACCAGGCTCCTCCATCCGTGGGGTTTCCCAGGCAAGAGTACTGGAGTGGGGTGCCATTGCCTTCTCCAGTGCATGAAAGTGAAAAGTGAAAGGGAAGTCGCTCAGTCGTGTCCGACTCTTAGCGACCCCGTGGACTGCAGCCCACCAGGCTCCTACGTCCGTGGGGTTTCCCAGGCAAGAGTACTGGAGTGGGGTGCCATTGCCTTCTCCATGAGAAGTCGCTAAAGACTCTTTGGTGGAATGGTTATTTGTGATACTGACTTCTGCTTTGGTGGTAGCAAGAGCTTTTAAAAGACCCAGAGATTTCAACCAGAAAGCTCTGTTCTTGGGAAAGAAAAATTCTATTTCTTTCCCAAATGAAAAAATGATAAAATTAAGCCCTCAAGCTAAGAAAAACATCCCCATGTTAATTTCTCTGCCAATTAGTGCAAAATGCTCCGTTGGCCTTTTCTGAAATATAACTCGTATCATTTTCTGTCCTCAGGAGGGATCTCGTGGTAATAGCCCAAAATTTTTTTTGTGCTGGCTGTGGAACTCCAATAGAACCTAGTAAGTATGGATATTGGGTTGCTTACTTATTAGGCAATGACATATTTACCTTAAAGCATAAATGTTTGTATATTCATTTCTCTCAAGTGCATGCAAGACAGTATATGCAGCAACAAATCTTTTGTTCAACAGTGATTTGATTAATAAGCATATGAATGAAATTTACATTATTTCATATCCATACTCTTACATTTTTAAACATCATAAGTAAAAAGCCCCTCAAATAACTAATTTTAGATTTCCTATTTATCTCTCTACACATCCAAAGAAAGTTGGGCAGTTTGCATCATTACTTTTTAATGTTTTTTTAATTGTCATGAAAGTCACATAATATAAAACGTATTCTTGTTGTTGTTCAGTCGCTAAGTCCTGTCCAGCTCTTAGTGACTCCATGGACTGCAGCACGCCAGTCTTCCCTGTCCTTCAGTATCTCTCTGAGTTTGCTCAGATTCATGTCCATTGAGTCAGTGATGCTTTCTAACCATCTCATCCTCTGCCACCCTCTTCTCCTTTTACCTTCAATCTTTCCCAGCATCAGGGTCTTTTCCAGTGAGTCGGCTCTTCACATCAGGTGGCCAAAGTATTGGAGCTTCAGCATCAGTCTTTCCAATGAATATTCAGGGTTGATTTCCTTTAGGATTGACTGGTTGGATCTCCTTGCTGTCCAAGGGACTCTCAAGAGTCTTCTACAACCCCACAATTCGAAGGCGTCAATTCTTCGGCTCTCAGCCTTCTTTATGGTCCAACTCTCACATCCATACATCACTAGTCCATCCACATTAGTCATGTATGGATAAAACATACTGTTTTAACCATATTTAACTGTACAGTTCAGTGGTACTAAGTATATTCACACTGTTGTGCAACTCTCGCCATCATTCATCTCCCAAATTTTGCACCTTCCTAAACTGAAACTCTGCCCCCATTACACACTGTCCCCATTCCCCCTTCCCACCTCCTATCCCCCAGCCCCTGGCATCTACCAATGTACTTTCTGACTCTATGAATTTGACTCTTCTTGGTACCACACATAAGTGCAATCAAATAGTATTTTTCTGCACCTAATGTATATTGTAAGCTGAAGCTGAAACTCCAATACTTCGGCCGTCTGATGCAAAGAACTGACTCATTGGAAAAGACCCCGATGCTGGGAAAGATTGAAGGCAGGAGGAGAAGGGGATGACAGAGGATGAGATGATTGGATGGCATCATCAACTCAATGGACATAAGTTTGAGCAAGCTCTAGGAGTTGGGAGTTGGTGAAGCACAGGGAAACTTGGCATGCTGCAGTCCATGGGGTCACAAAGAGTTGGACATGACTGAGCAACTGAACTGAATGTATATTGGAATACATGTTTAAGGTTAACTTAATGATATGTCCTACAAATAGACTGTACCTTCTTTTTGGGGAGGTTGGAGATTGGGATTGATGTATGTGTACAACTATGAGTGAAGTACATGACTAGTGAGAACCTAGTGTATAGCACAGAAAGGGGGGACGTGCATTGTTTTTATGAGAGATGCCTGCGATGAGAAGTTGTTATAGTCATTTCATAACACTGCCCTCTCTGGTGAAGAGGCCACTGTGACCTGCACTGTGACTGCCCATTACTTTCCGACTCTCATCTCCCAGCTCTTGCCCCATTTGGCATTGAGGTCAAGCCACATGGCCTCCCTGCTGGTCCTTGAAGGTGACAGGCTCACTCCTGACTCAGGGATTTGCATCTGTGCTTTTCTCTCCCTGGAATGCCCTCCCCTGGACACCCCCGCCTCCCCGACTGGGGCCAGTTCCCTTCCTTCCTTCCCATCTGCACTCTCAGGCCTTCCTTGGCTGCCCTATTGAAACTCCACTTCATCACCCTCTTGGCCCCCCACACACACATACACTTGATATTCCCCTTCCTTTTTGTTTTTATTCAAGTCCTTATCTCCCTAAAATACTCTGTCTTATTGATTTTTCTTATTATTATCTGTCTCTCACTAGATTCTAAGTTCCATGAGGACAGATACATGGTTTGTTTTATTTTTGATTGACTGTTATTAAAGTATACTTGCTTTACAATCTTGTGTTACTTTCTGCTGTACAGCACAGTGAATCTGTTATATGTTTAGATATATCCCCTCTTTTTTGAATTTCCTTCCCATTTAGGTCACCACAGAGCACTGACTATACTTCTCTGGGCTCTACAGTAGGTTCTCATTAGTTACCTATTATATACATATTATCAATATGTGGTCTGTGTTATCCATTGCTTTATCTCCTGCTCCTACAAGTACGCCTGGCACACAGTTAGGACTTGAAAGATATTTGTTAAATGATTGGATGGCTTACCTAGGACCTAACCATACTCCTCTGACAAAGTTTGAGGGAGTGGCCTGAGGGCCTAGAAAATCAGGGTTCATCCAGTCAGAAAGGCGAGTTGCCCAGTTAAGAGTGGGAATCACTTATTTTGCTGTGAAAGCATCCATAGGTCTGACCTGTGGAAGCGTAGGAAGAGGAGATTTGCTGGAAAGGGTTCCCTTGGCCTTTGATAGGCGTTCTGGGACAGAGTAAGACTTTGAGCATCTCCACCTCAAGAAATAAAAACAAAAAGCATAAATCCATCTGAACTTCCTTCTACCATGCTGGATGATAGTGCCTGCCATGCATCACAGTTGGAACTGATTTTCTTTCAATGACTCATCTTCCCAGCTAAAGTCTAGTGGGGACCATATCTCTCTGGTTAACCACTGTATCCTGGTGCCTCAGTAAATATTGAATGTATGAGTCAGAAACTGTGAAGATGTGTGACTATGATTCCACCAACTTTTAAAGTACCTCCCAGAGTTTGTTCAGATGTGAAGATGTAGGTGTGCAATGTTGATAGGATGTGGTCCTTCCCTCATGGGGTTTGCTGACAGGATGTCATCAACCAAGTAAATAACTGGGTGATACTTTCAGTGAAAGAGAAAGTCAAGAATGCTATGGGTTATATAGCCAGGGAATTGGCCTGGGAGCGGAAGGTTGCCTAAGGAAGTGATTGTCCCCAAAGGAGTGTGTGTGTGTGTGTAGGGAATGGGGGTTACCATATATGTTTTTTCAGATCTTTACTGGTTATGTTTTCTCTTCCCATGTATTTCCATCCTTTGTGCATTTTTCTGTTTTTTTTTTTTTTTTTTTTCTCATGAATTTATCCAGGGACTCTTTAAGGGTACTATTTTCCAATAGCATACATAAGAGTGTGTTATCATTTACAAAGCATTTTTCAAGCCTATGGTATCACAGAATCCAATTCTGGGCTGTTTTTGTGGCCTCAGGACAGTTAACCTGAAGAGATTCGGGCTTGTCAGAGTCTTCCTGCCAAGTAGGAGGCTGGGTCTGAACTCCCACCAAATCCCCAGATCTTGAATCTCATGTTTTGTTGGCCACGTGTCATTTTAAACGCCCATCTTCCAAATCCAGGAGTGTTTGGGGGAGGGTTCTGTTTTCCAACATCCGTTCCGCAAAAGTGAAGCTCATGACCGTCCATGACTCAGGGCCTCCAGTGTCTGCTGTTCTCTCCAGCATGGCTTCAGCAGCATGAGAACAGCCATCTTGAGTCTTGACCTTGGGCGGGCATTGCAGGGGAGGGCGGGGCGAGGGTGGGTTTCCAGCCTCAGGTGACCCGGTGCTCATCTTCCTGTGCACCCCGGCAGAGTTCGTGAAGCGGCTCCGGTACTGCGAATACCTGGGGAAGTACTTCTGCAACTGCTGCCACTCGTACTCGGAGTCCTGCATTCCCGCCCGGATCCTCAGGATGTGGGACTTCCGGAAGTACTACGTCAGCAACTTCTCCAAACGCCTGCTGGACCACATATGGCATGAGCCCATCTTCAACCTGCTGCGCGTCAGCCACGGCCTGTACACGAAGGCCAAGGAACTGGACAGAGTGAGGGTGAGCAGCCACCTTTTCTGGGGGAGGGAGTCCAGAGGCCGAAAGGGCCCTGCGGCAGTAAGTGGACGTCCCCCCCCCCCCCCCGGCTCCGGGGATCCAGACAGACCCTTTAAGGGGCGAACTTACCATCCTGCAGCTGGAGCTTATGCTTCAGAGACCTTCTCCTGCTTAGGCTCTCTTTAAAGCCGCGTACCCAAATCTTACCTTTATGCCTAGTTTTGTTTGTACCTAGCTTTTGAGTTTTATTATCTTTTAAATGGGGCTTCCCTGCTAGCTCAGTCAGTAATGAATCTGCCTGCAGTGCCGGAGACCAGGTTAGATCCCTGGGTCGAGAAGATCCCCTGGAGAAGGAAATGGCAACCCCGCTCCAGTATTCTTGCCTGGAAAATCCCAGGGACAGAGGAGCCTAGTTGGCTACAGTCCATGGGGATGCAAGAGTCGGACACAACTTAGAAGCTCAACCACCACCCTCTTTTAAAGAAAAATTGTATGTGTTTAAAGGGTACTACGTGATGACTTGATGTATATATACACAGTGAAATGATTGATAGTCAAGCTAATTAACATATCCATCCCGTCACAGGGTTACCTGTCTGTGTATGGGATGAGAACACCTGAAACTTACTCTCCCAGCAAATTTCCAGTTTTTAATACAGTCTTGTGAATTATAGTCATCATGCTGTACATGAGATCTCTAGACTTATCCTTGTTGTTTAGTTGTTGTTTAATCGCTAAGTTGTGTGCAACTCCTTCACGACCCCATGGTCTTATCCTGGGTAACTGTAACTCTGTGTCCTGGACCAGTTAACTCTCCATTTCCCCACCTCCTTACTCCAGGATCTACCCTTATAATCTGTGCTTTTATGTACTTGACTTTTTTAGATTTCCTGTGTAAATGAGGTCAGGCAGTTTTTGTCTTTCTGTGTCTGACTTCAGTCTCTTGGCATAATGTTCTCCAGTTACATCCATGGTGTCTCCAATCACAGAATCTCCTTCTTTTGTACATAGTTTGGTGTTTTTTTAAAAGAAGGCCCCCAACATCATGTAAGCTTTAGACTCCCCAAGACCTGGGTCCTTCCTGGGCCCTCTGTAGATCTCTAGACTCAGTCATGGGCCCCTTTATAGACTTTATAGACTGTGCACTATATGCTTTATATATATGCACAGTCTATATGCTTTATAGACTGTGCATTTCAAAGGCTTATTTTCTAGAGTTGTAGCATTTCAAGGTTAGAAATAACATTTAATTTTGACTTATACATCTCCAGTGTTACTTATCATATTACACCCCCCCCCCCCCATCCCATTTGGTTTCTCACATTAGGAAATCCAGGAGCAGCTATTTCATATCAAGAAGCTGTTGAAGACCTGCAGGTTTGCTGAAAGGTACTACTGCTGGCTGGGCTGGGCTGGGTTATGAATGGGAGGTCTGATAACCTCCACACTCTTGCTGATCCTCTGTGCTTTGTGGTCCATCTCCACCAGTGCACAGTGATCATCTCATGCTTCTCCTTGGGGATGTAGACACTCTCTTGAATGTTGCTAAACGTTCTTACTCATTACCAGGAAGTTTAACATGTTAAGAAGAATGGACCAGTATAAGTATAAAACAACCCTAGTCAGTGGACTTTTATTATTGTTTTGAAAAAAAAAAATGATAAAGTTGTATTTCAAATATCTAAAAAAAGAAAAAAAAAAAAGTCTCTTCAGTTGTGTCCAACTTTTGTGACCCCATGGACTGTAGCCCACTAGGCTCCTTTGTCCATGGAATTCCCCAGGCCGGCATACTGGAGTGGGTAGCCTTTCCCTACTGCAGGGGATTTAAGTCGTGATAAAATACACATGACATAAATTTACCATCCTAACCCTTTTTAAGTGTACAGTTAAGTGGTTAGGTACATTCATGTTGCTAGGCAGCCATCACCACCATCATCCACAGAGCTCTTTTCCTTTTGTAAAACTGAAACTCTTTACCCACAGTAGTTCTCCATCCTCTGTTCCAGCCTGTGGGAACCACCATTCTCTTTTCTGTCTCTATGATTTTGACTATTCTAAGTACCTCATATGAGTGGAATCATACAGTGTTTATTGTTTTGTGCCTGACATTTCATGTAGCATCATGTCTTCAACTCACACTGTGGCCTGTGTCAGGATTTCCTTTGAAAGGCGGAGTGATGTTGAATATACATACATTGTCTGTATATTCCATCTTTTGTTGATCGATCCATCCATCTTGGGCTGCTTTCTTTTGGTTATTGTGACTAGTGCTGCTGTGTTCGTGGGTGTACCAGTGCCTTTTAAAACACTCTGATAAAGAGGCATGCCAACTTTTATTGGCTGTATAATATTCTGTATTATGATGTGGTATTCATTCAAGTATTGTCCTTTTACTGAACACTTAATACATTTTAAATATCTTTTGTTATCAAAAAAAAAAAACCCAAAACACCCAAACACTAAGCTTCAGCTGAATCGCTGACCACGTCCATAGGTGTGTCCTGAGGATGAACTTTTGGAGGCCATAGCCGTAAAGGCACAGGCATGAATTCATTTAGCAGAGATATTTTTAAGAGGGGGAAAAGTAGGTTGCTCAAGGAGTTAGGATTATTTGTTATAATAGCTGAGATCATAGTGTTAGTCTCTCAGTTGTGTCCAACTCTTTGCGTCCCCACGGTGTGTCCATGGGAGTCTCCGGGCAAGAATACTGGAATGGTTGCCATTCCCTTCTCCAGGGGATCTTTCCGACTCTGGGATTGAATCAGGGTCTCCTGCGTTGCAGGTAGATTCTTTAGCATCTGAGCTACCAGTTGGGATTATAGGTTTTTAAAAAATTTTGTTCTCTTTTAAAGCTGCTTTCTGTTTCTGATCTTTATTTAATGATGCACTACTTCTGAATTACATTTCTTGGGGAGGAACTTGTCCTTTTAAAAAATTATTTGGCCTTGAGCTCTATCTCCTGGCTTTGGGGTGAAAAGTTAGTTTCTTCTCAGGGCCTCAGTTTTCTCTGTAACGTGTAACAATATCCACAGTTCTTAGCATCTGCAAAAATGTCTTGAATATCCACTCTGTGCTCCACATGAAAAAGCAACAGGACACGTGTTCAGGGAGAGTCTGGGGAGGAAGTTAGCACAGAGAGATTATTGCCAAAGTGTGTGCCTGCCACTGGGGCATGTGCTCCTGAGGGCATGGGGGAGGGGCAGCACGTCGTTAAGGGGCAAAGTGGGGAGGCGGGCAGACAAAGCTTCCTGGGGACAAAGCCAGAGCTTGAAGAGCAAGTCAGAGCAAAAACGAGGGTTCAGGGACCCTCCGGCCGAAGAAATAGTGTGAGCGAGGACCACCTGTAGCTGGGCAGAGAATTAAACTGAGTTTAGCATCCCTAGAGCATCAAGTTCAGTGTAGGCTTGGGAATGCAGTGCATGGTGATGCTGCTAACTGACATAGAGGGTTCAGAAAGAGATCAGGGGGGCTTGGAGAAGATTGCGTACAGTCCTGAATGCCCTTGGGACATCCACGTGCCTTTAACCAGCCCACACTTGGATTGTGGTTGTTGCTTGGTTGTGTCCGACTCCTTGTGGGACTGCAGCCCGCCAGGCTCCTCTGTCCATGAGATTTCCTAGGCAGGAATACTGGAGTGGGTTGCCATTTCATTCTCCAGGGGATCTTCCTGACCCATTTGGATGCTTGTGTCTTAATATCAGTGTTGGACCTGAGGTTTGGAAGTCATAGCATCAGTAACTCTCCTGAGATATCCATCAGTCACACTGATGGACTTGAAATTGAGCTGGAGTTGAATAAAGTGGTCATTATCATCTCAGTACGTGTTGTCAGGACTCAAAAACCTAATTTTTCGTTTTCTTTCACTCAAAGTGTACATGGGCAGCTACCAGAGATACTTTGCTCATTTAGCTTTTTGAAATCATCATTTACAGAATTTTAACTTGCTGGCTTCCAAGCAAAACTTGCAAAATATAAAGTAGGGAGTAAGGTTAACTTGTTCCTGGGGGTATTTTTTATTTTTTAAGTTGAAAAATTTCAGTGTTGAGAGCCAGGAGAAAACAACCCCCTCTCTCCAGTCCCTGGTTCCTGCCCTGACCTGTGTGGGTGGGTTTCTGATTTTCTCTTGGTTTTCTCTCCGGAAGCACATTAAAGGAGTTTGAGCAGCTGCCAGGACACTTGACGGAGGCACTCCACTTGTTCTCCCTGGAGGACATGGTCAAGGTCAAGAAAGGGCTGCTGGCGCCCTCACTCAAGGACATTCTGAAAGTTTCCCTCGAGCACGTGGCCAGCTGTGAGGTGAGATCTACTTGCCCCAGCGGATGTGTCCCTGAGCTGTCCTTTCTGTGGCCGATCCTGGGTGCGCTGTTTCTCACTTACCTCCTTTAACCCTCACAAACTGAGGAAAGTGCCAGCAACACTTTTCATTGTCGTAGTCGCTAAGTCATGTCTGACTCTTTGCGACCTCACGCACTGTAGCCCACCCGGCTCTTCTGTCCATAACATTTTCCAGGCAAGAATACTAGAGTGGGTTGCCATTTCCTTCTCCGGGGGATCTTCCCAGTCTGTGGTTGAATCCACATCTCCTGCATTAGCAGGTGGGTGCTTTACCACTGAGCCCCCATGGAAGCCCCTGCACTATTTACAGATGAGTGAAATGAGGTTCAGAGCTGTTAAGTACCAGACCAAGAGTGTCCTGCTGGAATGCAAGCCTGGGCCAGCAGCTGGTAGTCTGAGCACCCAGCCCGGTGTGGGGCCTCCCTCCATTCTCGTCTGCTCTGATGTGCCAAGTGCAGCCACGTATTCTCAGGATCCAGAGGAACAGGAGCTCCGTGTCTTCATGGGCTGATGAATTGCAGGGGAGCTCCCAGAAATAAAATGAGATCATTGAAGAACGCATGTTTAAAATCATGATCGTTCTCTGGTGCCTCAGACTACCCTGATGCAGTTCTCCAGGCAAAACAGACGCACAGTTATTGCTCTGATCCATCCATGTGGCAGGAGATAGTATTCTGTTCCTTCTAGAGGCTGAAATCACAGATACTTAAAAAATGATGTTTTTGAAACTCTGTATATCATTAGAACTCTTGTATAGTGAGAGGAGTTTACAGTCTTGGCTTGTAGAATACCAAACTGAAGTTTTTCTTCCATCTGACATAGACAGGCTTTTTAATTGTTACTTGTATCTATGACATTCAGTGGCCTTCTGCAAATATGTTGCTTAGGACTATCTTTTGTCCTGTGCAGAACGTTTCATTTTGACTTCTATGAAAATTGCAGTTCACAAATTTATTTAAACCTTTTAAATGCAGAAACTTGTTACTTCCACAGTCAATTTAGGAGATGTTAGAATAACAGATTTCAGTACCTAGGTGGGGGTTGGAAATCTGGTCTTTATAGAGTTCTATAAAAGTGGTAACTCAGTTTCTTCATCAGGAGAAACATTATCCATGAAGACTCTCACTTTTGACTCCTGTTCTTACAGCTGTGTCAAGGAAAGGGCTTCATCTGTGAATTTTGCAGGAGTACAGCTGTCATTTTCCCATTTCAGACTGCAACGTGTAGAAGATGTTCAGGTATATTAATACCATAATACCACAAGCTTAATAGCAGTGTAATAACGTAAGTGCAAAGTTTGATGACTTAAGCACAAAATTAACTTAAGCTTGAAAGTGAAAGTTGCTTAGTCATGTCTGACTCTTTGCGACCCTATGGACCCATGGAGTTCTCTAGGCCAGAATAATGGAGTAGGTAGCCTTTCCCTTCTCCAGGGGATCTTTACAAACAGGGATCAAACCCAGGTCTCCCACATTGCAGGCGGATTCTTTACCAGCTGGGCCACAAGGGAAGCCCAAGAATACTGGAGTAGGTAGCCTGTCCCTTCTCCTGAGGATCTTCCTGACCCAGAAATCGAACTGGGGTCTCCTGCATTGCAGGCAGATTCTTTACCAACTGAGCTAACAACTTAAGCTTAATAACAGCTTAGTAACTAAAGCATAGTGTTGTTTCCTTAAGGTATAATGATGCTAGTGTGTGCTTCTCTGTTGAATTGGAGCTGGTAAAGTTTTGGGTGCACAGTGAGGAGGTGTGAGTGGGGCAGGGATAAAGGATGATGTCTCAGGGAACAGGGTTCAGAGATAGGAGGTGGCCCTGTTTGACCTGTCCCCCAATTCTTCTTCATCAGGGCAAGTTACAGCTGCACCTGTTTTATAGTTGAATCACAGTCAACCCCAAGTTCGCTGCAGGGGTCCCCAACCTCCGGATCTAATGCCTGATGATCTGAGGTGGAGCTGATATAATAATAATAGAAATAAAATGCACAATAAATTTAATGCACTTGAATCATCCCAAAACCATCCCCTACCCTGACCCATGGAAAAATTATCTTCCACGAAACTGGTCCCTGGTGCCAAAAGTTTGCGAACCGCTGCCCTAGGGTTTGTTCTCAGGCTCCACACCCACGAGGGTATGAAGGCAGCAGGACTGGGCCAAGGAAGAAGAGGGTATGGTTGCCATGAAGGCTCAGTGCATCTCTCAGGGAACTCTAGAGCTGGGGTGGATTTTCAGCATTTTCCCAAACTGGGGACAAAGATCCAGCCAGGCCTTTAAACCTCATATTGACCAGTCACTGGATGTGGCCTGGAACCAGCAAGGGGGCATAACCTTGATCGAGGCAGCTCTCTTTAGTTAGGGCCATTTCCAGAGAAAGGGTGTCACCTCCTGAGCCATCAGCCAGCAGCTCTCCCGGCACCCATGATGGATGGTCTTTGAGTGGACCTGGGAGGCAGAGTCCACTACCCAAGCCCTCTCGGCCTGTTTCACTGGTCCTCAGGGCCTTGTTATTTTTGTTTAGTTTCTAAGTCGTGTCTGAGTCTTTGTGATGTCATGGACTGTAGCCTACCAGGCTCCTCTGTCTGTGGGGTTTCCCAGGCAACAATATGGAGCAGGTTGCCATTTCCTTCTCCAGGGTATCTTCCCAACCCAGGGATGGAACCCGTGTCTCTTGCATTGGCAAATGGGCTCTTTACCACTGACCCACCAGGGAGGCCCGTCCTCATGACCTACTGGGGACAAATCCTCTTGTCTTCAGGGGACCTCTTGGCTTCAGGTCCTCTCTCCCCAGGCTGGGGATGAGCGTCTGTTACATATTTGAGAAACCAGCTACCCATTTGCTGACGGCTCTCCTCCTTGCTTGCAGCATGCAGAGCTTGCTTTCACAAGCAGTGCTTCCAGTCCTCCAAGTGCCCCCGGTGTGCGAGGATCAGAGCAAGGAGAAGACTTCTGGAAAGTCTACCCTCTGCAGCGACATGATGTACTTGACTATAGTGAGAAAGACTGTGCAACATGCCTCACGATCACATCGCTCATGTCTCCTGTTGATAACATTGTTTTGATTATTGTCTATTAAGAAAAAAGACGACCAATATTCTCTTTATTATATATATTTAATATTTTTGGAGACTGTGGGTTCTTTGTTATTAAGAGTAGAGTTGTTACTGGTGATTTTGTTTACAAATGTTCAATGTTTTTGCTGCTACTGGTATTTTTTTAAGGGTTTTTTGATACTTCTTAAATTGTATTTGAATGGTTGTATTTAGCTAACGGTGGAGCCTATTTTTTATGAATTGTAACTGACAAGATGAATTACTCAGTTCCTATTCCTATAAAGCTTGTTTTGTGAAAGGAATTGGTACTTTCAATGAACAAAAAATGCAAGCAAAAATCTGTCTTCTCAGGCTTTGTTTCTGACCTAAATTCAATTTTGTAACTGTATCATAGAGACTTGACTTCTTCCAGGGTTTGTGTCGAGGGTATGCTTTACTTTTGCAGTTACATGTGTGTATGGATGAGTTTTGAGTTGCTTAGCAGTGCGTGGAGGTGCTATTTGAAGTACTTGCCTCTAGATGGTGCCCTTCAAAGGGCACAAATCAAACCTCTTGTCACCTCTATTCCACAGAGTCAGGGGATGTGTGGGTGACTAGAACTTTCTCCCTGCCTTTCAGAACTTTGTCTTGTAGATATAAAATTGAACATAAAGTAGTTGAAGACGTAAACAAGCTATTTACATCTTCAAATACAGAGGAAATGCTGTTAACGAACAATGTGATGCTAGTAATAACTAAAATCACAGACATTCCGTTAACAAGGTTGGGTGACTCACTAAACCTTTATGAATCCCTTTTTCCTATTATTTCTTATATTTGCATGCTTTCTTGAAACATGTGAGCTTATTTTTTCTTCCACCTCCTATATACTTTCTCCTGCTTGAGAAAGAGCTCTGGTGCTGGGTCCCTTCTCAGCACATCTTTAGTCTGGAATGTGGTGTCATATCCCCAGGATTCCCATGCCCTAAGTAAACCTGCTCAGAATGAACTTGTCAAACATCACTGGCCAGCAGTAAAGTGGGACAGGTGGTTCCCTCGCCCCACCCAGTCCTGTGTATGTGTGTGTGTTTCATTCAGTGGGTTAATGTTGTTTAGTCACTAAGTCATGTCTGACTTTTTGTGACCCCATGGACTGTAGCCCGCCAGGCTCCTCTGTGGGTTGCCATTTCCTCCTCTAGGGGATCTTCTTGACCCAGGGATAGAACCCACATCTCCTGCATTGGCAGGTGGATTCCTTACTGCTGAGCCACTGGGGTAGCCCTGGGGTGAAATTGAGTCCATGCAAGAAATGAGTCGTGGTCTTTTTATCAGACTGGGACCAGGTGGACCAGAGTCGACGAAAAGAAAGACAGAAAGAAGGACGTGGGGGACCCAGGTCTCTAGTGGAGCAAGGGTGTTTTATTAGCAGAAATGCAGGTTTATATATCTTTGGTGAAATGATTACACAGGATGAAATGTCGTTAATTGCAACACAGTGAATAGTCTAATACATACAAGGTCGCTGATGTTGCAAGAAATCACGGAAGGGAGTAACTAAAAAAAAATCTAAGTAGATACTCTTTTCCACCATCTCAGTCTTGAGAACTGCGTTCAGGTCTACTCGTTCCAAAATGAAAACTGATAAAAACCAAAAAATCTTTAAAAAATGCCGCACACACACACAAAAGTACAGATTTCTTAGAGTTAACCGTCCCCTGACAATGAGTGTCTCCTGTGAAACTGGTATTCTCTCATTCTATCCATGTTTTCTTGTCCCAGGCACCTCTGCCAAAGCAGAGTCCTATTTCATTATTTAAGCTGGGTCTCTTTTAAATAGAAATTTAGGCACAGAGATGGACAGGGAAGCCTGGTGTGCTGCAGTCCATGGGGTCGCAAAGAGTCGGACACGACTGAGCGACTGAACTGAGGATAAGATAAGTGAGATGTAATTTAAGACAATGTTTTACTGGAGCTGGTTGCCATTTCCTCCAGGGGATCTTTCTAACCCAGGGATTGAACCTGAGATCTTTTCTAACCCAGGGATTGAACCTGAGTCTCTTCCATCTCCTGCATTGGCAAGCGGATTCTTTACCACTGAGCCACCTGAGAGGCCCTTGTTGTGACATAGATTCCTCTTTAGTAGGATTTACTCCTTGCCCAGTTTTCCTATGTGATTCTTCCTCGATTGCTGGAAGGAAGATGAAGACCTGGTGTTTCTCATCAAACCATGGTCTACTGTGGGGCACCGAGATGCAGAACCCAGATCCCAGTGATTAACTTTCTGCCTTTGTATTCTTCACTTAGAAAATCCCAGTAACATGTGCTTTACAGTCCGATGCTCTGCAGGTAGGGAGTTATAGCAGGGCACGTGTGGTGAGGAGGGCGAGCATCCCAAAGATGTTCTGCTGTGTTGACTTGGGTGAGAATCATTGGCTGGAACTATGGACCGAATCCCACGTCTGCACTTCCTACCCAAATGACTCTGACCACACTACATCCATGACCTGAGCTGTTTGGAAATAAGGGGATGATAACAGTGTGTAGTTGATATGAGGATCTGACATGAAAACAAATCACCCAGCAGAGAGCTGGTTGACCCCAGGTGGGAGCACGGAGGCAGGAACCCAGCTGGATGAGGGTCTCAGTGGACCTGGGACGAGAGGCCCCTGGAGGGCCCGGCAGAGGCCTGACACGATGCAGAGAAGAGCTCAGGACTGGCTTCAACTCTGTGGTTAATCTCTGGGACCCCTGGTCCTCTGGACCGGAGAGCTGCCCCTTCATGTGTGAGGAAGCAGGGAAGTGTGTGTTCCCAGTTTTAGGCTGAGGTTTTCCAGCTGTGTTTGCACTCTGCCTCCCATGGCACCACTCATGAACATACTGTTTGGGTTTCTGGTGAAGTGAAAAAGAGAACTCTGCTGCTTCTTCCCAAACAAGTTGGGGAATTATTTCAAGAGAGAGGTCCTTAAATGTTTGTTTTGAGGAAACATCTCACAAGGATGTTGACAATGAGGCATTGCAATTCTCCCCACATTCCCCTTTGGAGAAGACCTTGAGAAGTCTCGTGATGGAGGCTTCCTGTATGTGGCATCTGGCTGGCCTGAAACCCACTGCGCTGTAGTGACTTGGACTGAAGTTCCCAACTCGCCCCTGACACGCCCCCAATGTCCCTCTCGGTGAGAAGAGAAAGCCAGTTGCAAGGAGTCTGTGGGATGCCTGAAGTCACCAGCCCCACCCCGGGCCTGTAAAGCCTTCCTGCCACACCCAGGCAACTCAGAAAAGCTTCTAACTGCTCAATGGGAAGCGTCCCCTTCTCCACCTGCCTGAAGTGAAATGAAAGGTCTAACTCTTTGTGACCCTGTGGACTGTAGCCCGCCAGGCTCGTCTGTCCATGGGATTCTCCAGCAAGAATAGTGGAGTGGGTAACCATTCCCTCCTTCAGCAGATCTTCTCAACCCAAGGATCGAACCCAGGTCTCCCGCATTGCAGGTGGATTCTTTACCAGCTGAGCCACCAGGGAAGCCCAAGAATACTGGAATGGGTGCCCTTCTCCAGGGAATCTTCTGGACCCAGGAATTGAACTGGTGTCTCCTGCAGGAGAATTCTTTACCAGCTGAGCCACCTCCCTTCCCCCACTCTATTGTGCTCGCCTTTGGTCCCATTCACTTTAGACAAGTTTCAACACTTAGGGGAACTGATGTACAGCACCCGGATCTCAGTTGGGTGCTCTGTGGTGACCTAGAGGAGTAGGGGCACGTGGGAGGAGGGGGTTCTCAGAGGAGGGGATATGTGTGCACATCCAGCTGATTCACTTCATTGTACAGCAGAAACTAACACCACATTGTAACGTAACTCTACCCCAATTAAAAACAAAAAAAATGAAGCCATTCCATTGGCCACTTGTTGAGTGGGTACTGTTGCCAGGCAGATAAATGTGACTTGGGGAAAGGGCTGGACTTCAGACTCCAGTTACCTGGATCTGAACTCCTTCCCCCAAACTCTGTTCATTATGGGCCTGGCGTGGATCAATCAGAAGTACCTTGTCTTCCCACTGAAAGGTGGACACCCTGGGGATAGCTTCTCAATCAAAAGTCAATAGAAGATGGCTTATTAGTAGCTGGTGGACAATGTTCATTATATCAAGGTAATAGACAATGGCTCCCATTAACCATGGGCCTATAAAAAACAAAAGGAAAGATGTGTTTACAGCTTGCAGCATGTCCACCAATATCTGCTCTTCTCCTCCTAGGCACACCATCCTAGCCTCGTGCATCTGGTTGAGCCAATGTAGCCAAAGAGGGACCAGTGAAATTCAGGTGGAGGTGATGCCCACTACTTCCGGTCTGGCCTTGAAACATCCTGCCTTTCCTTCTACTCTTCTGTGCCCTGAGACCCCTCTCTGACTTTTAGCCTGAGAGGAAAGGCTAATCTGGATCTGGACTGTTTGTTTTTATACACTTGGATTGGTGGTAGCAGTGCATGGGCAACTGGATAAGAATGTAAAGATGAACAGGTGGGACTGTGGGGGAAGGGTAGCTGTGACCCCCAGCCTTCCCTTGGTTTAGTCCAGTTCCTTTGACAAGGTTCTCTGGTGTTCCAGTTAGACCCCCCCGTCCTGAGGATCTCAGCCTCACATGGACACAAGCTGAACTCACCTACTTACGACTATCCTTAGTCTTCCCAACTCTACTAACTTATGCTAACAGGTGAATGTGTTCTCCCAGTTCTGTACCAACTTCAGAACTAGGGGGCAGGTGAGGACTTCAAATGATAATTCTTTCTACCCATGGCTTTGTGTTAACAGCACTAGAGCCTTGGATGTCTGGAGAAAGGAAGAAAAGGAATACTTAATAGTGCATCTGTTATGTAGTAATAGTGGGGGCTTCCCAGGTGGCTCAGCAGTAAAGAATCCACCTGCCAATGCAGAAGACGCAGAAGACATGGGTTCGAGTCCTGGTTTGGAAGATCCCGGAGTAGGAAATGGCAACCCACTCCAGTATTCGTGCCTGGAGAATCCCATGGACAAAGGAGCCTGGTGAGCTACAGTCCATGGGGTCGCAAAGAGTCAGACATGCTGAGCAACTGAGCATGCGTTGTAGTAGAGACTGAGATTTTGTATTTTAAAATGAATGGCCAGAAATTCTCTCTGGCGAAATGACTTTGATTCTGGGCCATAAATAAGAAAGAGTAGACAGGTGTGCAAATATCTGTGGCCTGAGCTTTCCTTGCCAGGAGGGAATGGCAAATATTGATCATCTCCTCTCTCCCTTCTTTGTTTTTATGATTGTTAACATTGTTTTAGGAAAGAGCAAAAAGTATCAGCCCATCTCTACAGCAGGTGGCAGTCTTGCTTTGAGTTTGAGCCTCAAACAATGACGCATGTGCGTATCAAAGCTACCAAAATCCACAGTACTTCAAGCCCAATTTGGGGTCTCCATGGGAAGAGAAGCAGCTAATCAATAATTATCATTATCTAGAAAAATCACCCTTTAGGAAGGTGGTCGATCAGAGTATAAACATGTCATTTTCACTAAGGATAACATGTCCCTTTTTTATAAGGAAGAGTTGGTTTTTCCTGCCTTTCCAGTCATTACAAAGCAACACACTGCACCAGGAGTGTTTCCTGGTAAATCTTCACTGTCTTTATCTCTTTAAAGGTGGGGCTCCCAGGGCTGTTTTTAGAGCTGGGGTGGGGGCTGTGGGTGCCAGACAGCGCAGAGGTTCAGAGCCTCAGACCTCTTGGGTTTCAAAGCTGGCTCTTACTAGTATGACCTTATGCAAGTTATGTAAGGCTTATACCTCAGTTTCCTCATCTGTAAAATGAACATAATAGCAACATTTGCCATGTGGGGTTGTTGTAAAGATTAAATGAGTAGTAAGTGTGAAATATGTGCTTCCCTGGTGGTAAAGAATCTGCCTCCCAGTGCAGGGAATGTGGGGTTCAATGTTCAGTCCCTGCTCCAGGAAGATATCTGGAGAAGGAAATGGCAACCCACTCCAGTACTCTTGCCTGGAGAACCCCATGGACAGAGGAGCCTAGCAGGTTACGGTCTATGGGGTCACAAAAGAGTCAGACACAGCTTAGCAAGTGAACAACAGCAAGTGTAAAGCATGTAAAACAGTACTGGCCGCATGGAGGTAACAGCATGATGCGAGTGAGAGTGAATGTTGTCGATATTGCGTACATGCCTTTCAGGGGTGGGAACAGCTTTGCAGTGCACCGAACGCTCCTCACCCCAAGCCAGGGACAGCTGGCCACAGAATACCTCCTCTCCCCCAAGGTAGAATCTAGGTGGTAGAAACCTCAAGTTGGAGTGGACAGAGAGGCATGAGGTGTGTCTCTGCTTTTAGAATGGACTACCCACCAAACTCGTGGAGAGGCAGTGCTCAGTTGCTCAGTTGTGTCTGAACTCTTGGCGGCCTCATGGACAGTAGTCCACCTGGCTCCTCTGTCCATGGAGTTTTGTCCATGGAATTCAGGCAAGAATTCTGGAGTGGGTTGCCACTTCTACTCCAGGGAATCTTCCCGACCCAGGGATCAAACCCTGGTCTCCTGCATTAGCAGGTGGATACTTTACCACTAGCGCCACCTGTGGAGAGGCAGAGTAAAACCTAAATTTGTACCTGGTCCGACCTTCCGCTCCTGTGAAGTCCTGGTCTCAGAAAGCACAGTGGTGCCCCCTCTGCCAACGTCCCCTGACTCCCCTGCCTGCTATACCCCAATCCTAACTGCACATTCAAATCAGCCTCAATAAATGGAAATCTGCCATTCCAAAGTTTGTGCAAGGAAAGAAAGCATGAGAGGCAAACTTTGCCCCAACACTACCACTGTCACGAAATCCATGAGGAAAAGGGACTATTGGAGAATTCAGTAAGGAAAAGGGACTCTTTCTGAACTTAGCCTTCTTCTTTTGTTTGAAAAACAGAAATTCATTACGGTAGGACTTTGACCATAGGGTCAAACATGAGCTGATCTGTCCTTCAGTGAGTGTCCAAATGCTCTGGGTCCATAAGCTGCCTCAATAAGAGAGGGAAAAACATGTCCAGTATTTGAGTAGCTGTGAAGCAGCACCAGTGAAAAGATAGGGCTTTACGGAGCTGAGTTAGGGCTGTCCCCTGATCCCATCCCCAGCCCAGACTGCCAGCATCGCCTAAGAGAAGAAGCTAGGCTAGTCTTGAAGCCCCAAGAAGCAGGGTTTATTTGGAGACTTAGTTTTCACACACATCACTTAAGTTACATGACAGACATGAGCAAGTCACCTCACTTCCCCAGGCCTTCATTTCCTCTCTCCCTTAAACTGAGCATAAATAAACCAAGTCAGTGTTTCCAGAAGTGAATTCCCTGGAACATTAGTCCTTTGAGTTGCTCCATGAAGAAAAGAGTTCTATGGTCTAAAGCAGTAGTTTCAGTCTTGTCCCTCTGGAACCAGCTGGCCATGTCTGGATAATTTTTTTTTTTTAATTAAAAAAGTTTTTTTTTAATTTATTTTATTTTTTGGCCACACCACACAGCATATGAAATCTTTGTTCCTCAAACAGGAATCGAACCCAAACCCCCTTGCAGTGGAAGCATGTTTTCCTATCCACTGGACTACCTGGAAAGTCCCTGGAGATAATTTTGGTTATCAGGACTTGGGAATGGGGGCTGTCCTGGCATAGAAGCCAGGAATGCTGCTAACTATCACTCAATGCATAGAACAGTCCCCACAATAAAGAATTATCTGGCCCAGGGTGTTATAAGGTTGAGGAACTAAGGTATAATGAGCATGCTCCCTCGCCCAGTGGCGACCCCACGGAGTGGGTTGCCATTTCCTCCTCCAAAGATATAATGAGAAGCCCTGATTTGATGAGTTTGAGATTTATGGAGCACATCCCATCACTTTCTTTATCCACACATATTAGCACAATGAAGACAGAAAGTGTTAGTTTTAGTGTTAGTGGCTCAGTCATGTGTGACTCTTTTGCCACACCATGGACTGGAGCCCGCCAGGCTCCTCCGTCCTTTGAATTCTCCAGGCAAGAATACTGGGGAGTGGGTTACCATTTCCTTCTCCAGGGGATCTTCCCGACCCAGGGATCAAACCCAGGTCTCCTGCATTGGCTGGCGGATTCTTTACCATCTGAGCCACCAGGGAAGCCCTGAAGACAAGTGTCAGCACAAATTTTTTTTCACCCTGTGTTTCATTTGATCTTGGAATATTCTGCCTCCCCAACCCCACCATCACATACCCACAACCTTATTATCCTCATGCAGAATGCCCTCCAGATAATGGGCCACTGGGGAAAATGCTGGCAAGACGATCTCCAAAGTGGTTTTCCATTTTCAAAAATATTTGAAGGAATTTTCCTCTGATGCGGCCTCTGAGGCCTCACGCTGAGTTGTGAGGACAGCTCTTGGAATCCCTCTCCGTGAGTTGGGTCCCTCTGTTACCTGTGTGCTGCCTGACTTTGGACTGCGGCTTCAGCCTTGGGTTCCTCGGTTTCCTCTGCTCTAAGAGGAAGTAACATCATCACCACCGGGCAGGGGTGCCGAGCGGTTACCGCAGCGCCCTCGCTCAGTGAGCTCTCAGGTCAGCGTTACCCGTTATCACCTACGTTTTTTTATTTTGTTGATTTCCTCAAGGCACTGAGGCTGTTCGAGATGTCAGATCTGCCCACGAGAGGGCACGAGGCACACGGTTTTACTTCAAAGCGTTTTCAAATCCATTTGGAAGCCCCTGCAGGTAGTTTTGCCAGAATGTGCCTCCTCGGTCAGATTTCTCCTGAACGACTGAACCACGGACTTCAGAGCCGGAAGTGTGTGTGTCAGTCACTCATTCATTGTCCGACTCTTTGCGACCCCATGGACTCTCCAGGTTCCTCTGTCCATGGGATTCTCCAGGTGAGAATACTGGAGTGGGTTGCCATTTCCTTTTTCAGGGGATCTTCCCAACCCATGGATCAAACCCATGTCTCCTGCCTGGCAGGCAGATTCTTTACTGTCTGAGCCAGAAGAGACCCTGCAAAGTATGGGATGAGACCATCAGATTTTGCAATTAATAGCCACAGAAGGCTAACTGTGACGCTGGTGAGAGTGACTTGCAAAACCAGCAGAGTGGCAGGAAACCGACTCCAGAACATTCTCTGTGGAGTTGGATGGCAGGGCAGAAACGGTGTTTCTGGAAGGAAAACAATAATGCATCAAGTGGGTTAACAGCAGTGTGAAGCTGAAATGAAAGGATGCTGCTGGTGTGTGACTGCGTGTGTGTATGTGAGACAGACATCGGAAAAAAGAGCGAGGAAAGAAAACACCAGATTCTGTAGTGTTCCTTTCCTCTGGACCAGCTTGGTGGTGGTTTAGTCGCTCAGTTGTGCTTGACTTTTGCAACCTCATGGATTGTAGTCCACCAGGCTCCTCCGTCCATGGGATTCTCCAGGCAGGAATACTGGAGTGGGTTATTATTTTCTTCTCCAGGGGATCTTCCCAGCCCAGGAATCAAACCCGCATCTCCTGTATTGCAGGCAGATTCTTTACGACTGAGCCTCTTGGAGGACTGAAGTATTCAAGACTACATTCGACAGATTGAACGTGAGAGTATCTTTCACACCCACAGCCCCTTTAAGGGACACTGTTCCACCCACCCGCCCTGGGGCTCAGACACCCATATTTTGTCCTTCTCTCTCCTCTCCAGCCACACCTGACCCCAGGTGTCCAACCCTTCAACTGGCTGGGACCTGTGGTTCATTGCCTGGTGGGGTGGTTGAGCTGGGTCCCTTGTTCCCTGAGATGTAAGTTATCAAAAGGTAGAGGTGATGAGCAGTGGGAATTCCAGGTGACAAGTCACAAGGCCGACAGGGGCAAGGGTGGGCTGAGTGACCACATCGGACCAGAGGGTGAGGGGAGAGGACGTTGGTGTCCCAGAGCAGTACCCACACCCCGAGAAGCGAAAGTGCTGTGAGAGGGGATGAAACCATGTGCCCGGGGAGGGCTAAAGCAGATGGAGGGTTACTGCAACACCCTGTCCCCCGTGTTTTTTCAAAGCAAATTATTTGGGTCTTTAGGCTGCCCTGATGGTTTAGTGGTAAAGAATTCTCCAGCAATGCAGGATACACAGGAGACGGGGGTTGGATCCCAGGGTCGAGAAGATCCCCTGGAGGAGGAAATGGCAACCCAGTCCAGGATTCTTGCCTGGAGAACCCCATGGACAGAGGAGCCTCGTAGGGTACAGTCCGTGGGGTCGCAAAGAGTCGGACACGAGTGGGGGACTGAGCACGCATGCACTAGCTTCCTACAACTAAACTGCTTAGTGAAGGCACTGTCAGATTGGAAATCTTATGACAGAGGCAACACTGACGGTGTGTTTACAGAGTGGAATCATATTGCAGGAGAGCCTGTGGGTGTGTGTGGGCTCAGCAGGCACAGGCTTCCTCCCCTCCCCCTCTTCCCCCCCCCCCCCCCCGCCTTCCTTCTCCTCCTCAGTCTCTTCCTCTTTCTCCGTTACTTTCTCTTTCTCTCCCTACTTCTCCTTCTCCTCCTTGGCTCTAATACCTTAATTTTTAAAATCTTTCATATTTTGAAATAGTTTCCAAATTACAGAAAGTTGCATTCTGCTGACCACCTGCCCTGATAGCTTCAGGGCTGACTCCCTTTTGTCATTAAAATTTGAGCTCAAACAGCACCACTTTGTGGCTTCCCAGGTGGCACTAGTGGTAAGGAACCCGCTTGCCAGCACAGGAGACAGCCGTGTAAGAGACTTGGGATCGATCCCTGGGTGGGGAAGAGCCCCTGGAGGAGGGCAAGGCAACCCATTCCAGGATTCTTGTCCGGAGAATCCCATGGACAGAGGAGCCTGGTGGGCTCCGAGCTGCAGAGTCACTGGAGACGCAAAGGGCATGACTGAAGCGACTGAGCACAGCACAGCACATCACCACTTTGAGACACCTTGTCACTTTTCACTTCTCCTTGTTAACTCAAGCCAAGGGAATTTATATAAGGATACACAGGGCAATGGGGGAGAGAGAGGGGATCCAGCGTTGCCTAATTGAGTCAAGGAGTTGGCAGGTTTTGAGCAAGGACACGCCTGCTAAAAGTGGGGGTTGGAGGGTTTTGAGGAAAGACCTGGAGCAGCTAGCTCTGGCAATAAATACAATATTAGGAAAATGTGGGCCACTTGCTTGAAGAAGTTGTGAGACTATTAATCATATCTGTGGGCACATGGGGGAAAAAGTCACCATGAAGGATAAAAACTCTGTTTGTGGTAGACATGCAGCACACAAGGCATCATGTCTCAATGTATCCTGCTTGCATGGATTGTGAAACCGGAGTCAAGAAGTGAAACCGCAAAGCGGTCCGGAGCCATTGAAAGCTCTAGCATGCATGCCTGTGTGCGTCCTTTGTTGTGTCCGACTCTTTGCAACCCCATGAACTGTAGCCAGCCAGGTTCCTCTGTCTATGGAATTCTCCAGGCAAGAATCCTGGAGTGGTTACCAGTTCCTTCTCCAGGGAAAGTGCTAGAGCTGTGGCCAAAACAAACGCAAGATTTTCTTAACCCAGGGCTCACTGGGACTCCCACTGAAAAAGCAACCCTTAGTAAAGATGAGTACAATTAAAAAATAGTCCACTCAAAAGAGGAAATCAGGGACTTCCCTGGTGGTCCAGCGGCTAAGACTCCACAGTGTCAAAGCAGGGGACCCAGGTCTGATCGCAGGACAGGGAACTAGACCCCACATGCCACGACTGAGAGTTCTCATGACGCAACTAAAAAACACATATCCCGTGCATAAGACCTGGTGCAGCCAAATAAATAAACAGTTATTTTGAAAAAGAGGAAATCATGAAGGAGAGTTAGCATACATAATAAACAGGAGATTAACATGCTGAGAATGTTAAATAACAGAATAATCTGAAAGAAACCATAAAATAAACATATTTATCATTATAAATATGATACTTTATAAGCTTAGAAATTTTTTTAATTTTGAATAAGCTGAGAAATCAAAATAACAGCATAGATGCCATGAAAAAGAGCATTAAGGAAGAATCAAATAGATTTTCTATAAGTAAGGCGTTGAAAAGAAAAACTCGTATCAATTAAATACCATATTAGGAACAGCTGCAATACTGGAAAATAAAGTTGAAGAAATTATCTTGAATGGAGTACACCAAAATAAAGATATGGAAATGCATATGAATAAAAGTTCAAAGACACAGAAAGCTAAATAAGAGATTTTTAAAAATTGCACTGAGAAGGAGGGCATAGAGGGAAGGGGGGAGGGACCAGTGAAGGGCAATGGCTAAGACATTTCTAGAAAGGAGCAGTATGCAGCCTAGATCTGAAGATGCATTTTGAATGCCCAAGCGTGTATGTAAGTACATGCTTGCTCAGTCTTGTCTGATTCTTTTCGACCCCATAGATTGTAGTATTCTTGCTTGAAAAAATCTCATGGACAGAAGAGCCTGGCAGGCTTCAATCTGAAGGGTTGCAAAGAGAGGGACGTGACTGAGCACACACACTGAAGGACCCAAGTTGCCTGCTGGGTGGGACCATGATGTGAAGGATAAGAATGGGCTTTCAAACAGACAGGTGGGGTCATGTTCCAGCTCCGTCTCTTATTAGAAGAATATCTTTGGGGAAACTACTTAAATTCTCAAAGCCTCAGTTTCTTATTTTGTAAACATCCCAAGTAGACGTTTGCTGTATGGATTAAAGATACAAAACTAAGGTCTCTGATGTTCCTTCTTGTGGTAGGCAGAATAATGGTCCCCCAAAGATGTCTCAGTCCTAGTCCTTGGAACCTGTGACTACTGTTACATCTCATGGCAATGGGAAAATTAAGGTGGGCAGGTGGAGTTAAGGTTGCTAATCAGCTGATCTTGAGATGGTGAGATTATCCTGGATTATCTGGGTGAGGCCATTGTAATGAGGAAAGTGCAATTCGCTCAGTTGTGTCCCAACTCTTCGGGACCCCAAGGACTTTACATTCCATGGAATTCTCCAGGCCAGAATACTGGAGTGGGTAGCCTATCCCTTCTCCAGGGGATCTTCCCAACCCAGGAATCGAACCCAGGTCTCCCCCATTGCAGGCAGATTCTTTACCAGCTGAGCCACGAGGGAAGCCCAAGAATACTGGAGTGGGTAGCCTCTCCCTTCTCCAGGGGATCTTCCCAACCCAGGAATCGTACTGGGGTCTCCTGCATTGCAGGTGGATTCTTTACCAACTGAGCTATTAGGGAATCCAATTTTTTTGTTTTTTAAGTCACTCATCAGTGGAAAGAGCTTAGCACAGCACTTGGCACATATGAGGCTTTTTTTTGGTGGGGGACTGGGCCCTGCAGCTTGTGGGATCTTAGTTCCCCAACCAGGGGTTGAACCTGTGCCTTCAGCAGTGAGAGCATGCAGTCCTAACCACTGGACCACCAGGGAATTCTGTAATGAGGATATGCATGCTAAGTCGCTGCAGTTCTGTCTGACTCTTTGTGACCCCGTGGACTGTAGCCCGCCAGGCTCCTCTGTCCATAGGATTCTCCAGGCAAGAATACTGGAGTGTGTGGCCATGCCCTCCTCCAGGTGATCTTCCCAAACCCAGGGATCAAATCCAAGTCTCTTATGTCTCTTGCACTTGCAAGCAAGTCCTTTACCACTAGCGCCACCTGGGAAGCCCTGTGATGAGGACAACTGTCCTCATAAAGCACAGACAGAAGAGGAAAACAGAGATGACAGTAAGAGAAAGAATCATTGCTGGCTTTGAAGATAGAAGGGGGCACTGAGCCAAGGGATGAAGGGAACTTCTAGAAGCTGCAAAAGGCAAGAAAACACATTCTCTCTCGAGCCTTCAGAAGAAACACAGCCTTGCTGACACCATGACTTTATCCCTAAACCCAGTGGGACCCGTTTCAGATATAAACCCTTCCGAACTGAACGATAATGAAATTGTGTTGTTTTAAGTCACTGATCTATGGTACTTTGTTACAGTAGCTGCAGGAAATGAATATACCTTTCATCTGAGCATTATTCCTGCTTTCTTTTTTAAAAGTATAATTTTGTTTTGGCTGTGCTGGGTCTTCCTTGCTGCACAGGCCACTCTCTAGTTGCGGTGCGTGGGCACTGTAGTGGCTGTAGTGGCTTCTCTTGTGGTGAAGCACGGGCTCTAGGGCACAGGGGCTGCAGTAGTTGTGCTCGTGGGCTCAGCAGTTGCGGCTCCCAGGGTCTAGAGCACAGACTCAATAGCTGTGGTGCATGGGATTAGTTGCTGTGCGGTACGTGGGGGTATTTCCAGACCAGAGATCTAACCCGTGTCTCCTGCATTGGCAGGTGGATTCTTTACTACTGAGTCACCAGGGGAACCCTATTCCTGCTTTCTGAAAGTAGTCTTTACATTATCTTTTGGAAGACAGAGCTTTTTGCAGGACACACCTCGTGGTGTTATTTGGGGATAGAATATGCTCTAACAAAACCAGCCAAAGCAGAAAGGCAGCTTCTTTTCGGGGTGTAGCTTCTCTTTTGCTGCTTCTCAGTTGCTTTTAGCTACTTTGGTTAGAAAACAATGGCTTCACTTGGGAGTCATCCCACTTGGGAATTCAAATGTACTCTAAAATAGCTGATAAGCTGATTTTTTTTTTCTCTTGCCTGATCGTACATTTTAGTTAGAGCAGCCCTCTCGTGCTGCATCAGACACTGTTTGCCAGGAAAGGGTTGAGAGGGTGTCAACTCTGAGGTTCTGCGGTGCCTGGCAGGGGTGGCAGACGGTTTGTGATCTCTGCCCCTTGCAACATCCAACATCCTGTTTGATGAAACCCTTTGATGCAGCGTGAAAGGGAGCAAGGTCCTCTATTTGACCCACTTCCTTATTCTTGAGCACAGGTATTGGGATTTGCATATTTGATAACCGGGTATTCATTATGGTGCATAAAATTCTTAGCACGTGGAGACACCACAACATGACCATTGGCAGTGATGAGTTTTTATTAAAACAGGAGAAAATGCAGAGTGAGGCTCAACCTAGTTTTGACACATAACTTGCCCACTTGCTTCCATTCACATGGGTCTGTCGCCCTCAGCTTCTCCAGTGATACTGATGCGGATGGGGACCCACTGGCTGTTGAGAAGAGGAACAAACTTTTTTCTGGTTCTTCCTTGTAAAGAAGCTGCTTCTGTTTCTGGAACAAGCTCTGGAAATGTGGGATACTTTAAGCTTCCCCCTTTTCTAATTTTTTTAAAGAATAAAACATCTAAATCTGGCTCCAGGTAAAATAGTGAAACATTTAACTCATTTCCTTAGGATTTGTACCGTGTTTGCTCCCCCATAAAGAAAGATTACAAAAGTAAACTAGCAGAAAATGGGAGATTTTTAAGAGAGAGTTAAAATAATCATGACAAAGCACCCATTTCCCCTACCAAGTGATTATATATTTTAAATGACAATCCTCAGTGTTTTGATGAGTATGTGGTGGGACAGATGATGTTGACTGCTGGTGTGTACATGAGTGGGGGCATGAATTTTCCAGAAAGCAGAGTGACTTTCTGTATTAAGAGCCTTTAGCAAGTTTATATATATATATACACACACACACACACGCACATATATATATATATATATATATATATATATATATATACACTCACATATATATATACATCTGAAATGATACTGTTCAGAATATATCCTTTTTTAAACTCATCCTTTCAGTCCCCTTGTGTCTAAAATAGAGATATTAACAGGGACTATTTCACAGAGTGATTTGAGAATTAACTTGTGGAAAACTAGCACACAAATGTGTGCTTGACAATTGCTAGGCATAATTATTGATGAAAAACTAAGAATCTTTTCAGATAAAAATTATTACAATATGGTGGCCTGAAAATTTGGAGTATTGTTACTCTATGTTCTAGAGCAAACCTAAAAACCACTTTAGGACGAGATCTCTGGTCTACTCCCTCCCCATTCACTTCTGGAAACAGATCTCTTTAAATGTCTCAAAGTTATGTAAACCGGAGCTTTCGATTTAATTCAGACATATTGCCATAAAAAGGGTTAAGGATTTCTTCGACATAAAACTACCCATATAAGCTTTATGGATTGCTTTTAGGGTGAGCTTTGTGTTCTGAGGCAACATTCTAGCGAACACGCAGTGCCTGAAATTGTGTGTTTCATGTGAGCTGATAAAGCTTTCTAAGCAGCAGGTTTGTAGGATCAGGCTCTGGATCTCTTTGAAGGTTTTCAAAGATCTTCGAAGATCTTCTTGGCCCCCAAGAAAAGGAGGTTCAGATTAGCCTTGGCTGGTAATGATGGGGCTGTGGTTAGGATGAGCAAGTCAAGGCCTGTTGTGAAAGAAAAGAGAATTCAGCCGTTTTGGAAGGCAGTAAAGTGAGTGTTCAACAGGAACTCACAGAAAATAGGGAAGAGAACACTGCAAGCAGTGTTTCCGGGATGGAGAGCTGGTTACCTGGCGCTTGAGAAAGAGGGAATGGTCAGAATGGGGAAGCGCTGCCTGGAAAGGGAGAGGAAGGTAGACTGATCAACCTGTCCTGGGTCCTTCTTAGGGAACTTCTTATGCACCTAGAAGCCACCTTGAATGGTGTCTTCAATCACAGACCCTCAGCCTTCACACACTTGGAGACTTCTGTCCCCTCCACCTCTGAGCTGGGTATAGGGTAAACCTGGGCTTCACCTGCCCTCTGCTTTGTCAACTGAAAGATTAGATCCTCAGGCTGGGTGGGACGGTGCTTAATGGCATCCCCATTACCATTATAAGGTGATTTGTTGTTCAGTTGCTAAGTCGTGTCTGATTCTTTGTGACCACATGGACTGTAGCATGCCAGGCTTCTCTGTCCTCCACTCTCTCCCAGAGTTTGCTCAAGTTCATGTCCATACATAAGATAATATGGTTTTCCTATTTTTAAAAAACCTATTTATCTTTTACACAGGATGTGCTCTCTGCTTGCGTCCACTGGGAACTACAAATAGCTGTAATTCCATTTGCACTGTAAAAAGGTGGTCAAAGAGACAGATCCAGTGGTCACGATAACAGCCTCTGTTATTATAACGGAATGAAAGCAGCTGCAATCTAAATTCAGGGACTTTTGTGGGTTCTTTGAGAAGCCGCTGAAAGGACTACTGGAGATCATTTGGGGTCTCTTTCTCTGTGTTCTTGCCAAGTGGAAAGGGAAAATGAAATTGGAAAGTTCCAGTTAAGGCAATTCTTCCTATGACACATGATGTTACAAAAAAGTGCCCTTGTCTGCATGCTGTTTCAAGGACTGTCTATTATTGTGCTTTTTGGGCCAAGAGAATCTTCAGTTAAGGTCAACTGAAAATCTGGTGTCTGAGCATATATTTCCCAATTAGATAATGACTTTTTGGAACTGTCTCTGTATCTGCCCCAGGCCTTATGGAGACTATTGATCTGTGTGCTGGGCCAAGTTTTGCATTACTATAAATTACTTGGGTAATTCTTACTTTTTAGTGCCTCATTCTTTAAATTAAAAGTTTATGACTGAAGCAAGAGTGACTCAGGGATCAAAAAATGCAATTAGTGTGCATCTCTTTTTAGTACAAAAAAAATCTTCTACAACTTAAAAACTATATGGATTGAGCTTAAAAAAAGAAAGGGAGAAAATCAAGCTGATGATTATCTGTACACTTTTAAGTTAGCCCATGGTTCTTATTGAACTTTTAAAAATTATAGTAAGTGGCCTGAGTTCCTGAGAAATATGCCAATTGTCCCCATAAAGTTCCAACTCCGGCTTCTGCAGAATTTTCTAATGTCAGCTTTCTGTCTTTGAAACAGTAAAAATTTAATTGGTTCAGCTTTTCCCAGTGATCAACATATTCAGGCTTCCCAGGTTGCTCTAGTGGTAAAGAACCAGGCTGCCAATGCGGAAACGTAAGAGACACAGGTTCGATCCCTGGGTCGGGAAGATCCCCTGGAGGAGGGCATGGCAACCCGCTCCAGTATTCTTGCCTGGAGAATCCCATGGACAGAGGAGCCTGGCAGACTACAGTCCATAGTGTTGCAAAGAATTGAACATGACTGGTATGACTTGGCATGCATACAAACATATTCAGCAATTGTTAAGGAGGGTCAAACAACATTTCAAATGATGAGATATTTTGAGGAGACTTACCCTGATTCTTCTCACACTCTGGATGCCAGAAAATATCCTTTCCAATTTTCAGAAGCAGCCAGGGTGGAAATTCTCTCAAAAGGGATCCTGCACTATGCATTGTTCTTGGGCCATGAGGGCCCAATGTGAGGGCACTGCAGCTGCTTTTTTGAGCAAGCGGGACCCAGTGAAGGTGGAGGCAGTGGCCATGGATTAACTCGACCCTTTCTCTGCACAACCTTTTATATCTGCATCTAAGGACTGGTTCTTTTTTTAGCTTTTTACTATTCATTCATTTTTTAATCTGCTCCAGGTCTTAGTTGCAGCATGCAGGATTTTAGCTGCGGCATGTGAACTCTTAGTTGCAGCCTGTGAGATCTAGTTCCCTGACCAGGGATCAAACCTAGGTCCCCTGGATTGGGAGCAAGGAGTCTTAGCCACTTCCACCACCAGAAAAGTCTCTAGAGCATTGCAGATGAAGCACATGGTGCTCATTATCTAGTAGGTGCTCAATAAATCACTGATGACTTGAATTCAGCTGAAAAAAATTAGTTTGAAAGTCTTATTTAAATCATAGTGAATGTGACTATTATTTATTTTCTTCCTCCCTTACAAAACAACAACAACACAACACTAATCTTCAGGCCTCACTGGAAGTATGAGCAAGACTTGTTGAATCCTTTGACCACTCACATATATATGTTCCCCAACCACCATTTTATGGTCAGATATATAGCAATTCTTATTGGTGGGAAAATAGTAATTTCCAAAATATGCTAGAAAAAGTGGTTAGGTAGTCAAAATGGGCTGGCACTCTTGATTTGTGGAGGTATGGATTTCTGAGATTAATTACACTGGGAACATGTGCATTGCTGGCCTAGCCAAAGGAATCCTATTTAAAGATTAGAAGTGCTTAACTAAGCACATCTTGGAGAAAATAGAAAGAAGAATCAATTTTCCGTCATTAATCTTTACATCATCTCCCCCCACTCAATGTAATGAAAACAACAAATAAAAATAATCAGAGATCCTCAACTGGCATTCAATCAACTGGAAGCATCACTGTGTCAAGAATTTTAAAAGAGAAGTTGGAAAATATGTGTTTAAAATCTGTTTAAAAAAACAAACCATAGGACCCTCGTGGTGGTCCAGTGGCTGACCTTTCCTTCCAGGTGGCACTAGTGGTCAAGAATCCCCCGGCCAAGGAAGGAGGTGCAAGAGACTCGGATTCGATCTCTGGGTCAGGAAGATCCCCTGAAGTAAGGAGGAGCAACCCACTCCAGTATTCTTGCCTGGAAAATTCCATGGACAGCGGAGGCTGATGGGCTACAGTCCATGGGGTCGCAGTCAGACACAACGGAGCACGCATACGTGAAGTGCGAGCAGTCCATTGCGGGCAGCAGGGGCTCCATCCCTGGTTGGGGAGCAAAGATCCCGCATAACTTGTGACCAGAAAACCAACACATAAATAGCAGAAGCAGTAGTGTTAAATTCAACAAAGACTTTAAAAGTGACTCAAATCAAAAAAATCTTGAAAAAACAAAAACCCAAAACGTAACTCTCTTGAAGGCAGACATCATGGTACAGAAGTGAGGACTGGGCTGGGGCTGAGGAGCCACATACTGATGTTAAAAGTAAGAGCTACCCTTTTCTGAGCCCCCACTCTGCGCCAGGTCCGATATTACGGACCTTAGCAGTCCTGTACCGAGTGGAGGAGCTTTGGGCCTCTCAACTTCTCCTGGCCTTATTGAAGGACGGACTCTGAATCTCAGCTTTGGGAGGTGAAAGAATTGACTCCTTTTTCCCCACCACCCTGCCGCATAGCAGCTGCCCAAGTGGTGGTGTCTGCTGGCTAGAACAACTCTGCACACATATGTGGCTTTCCAACCAAGCATCAGCCCTCACTGCCAGCAAGTGGGAGGAGAGAGAGGTTGGGGAGGGATGGATCATTACCAGAGGAGGGTGGTTGGGCTGTGGAGCGCCTGCTCACCACAGGACAGTTGTCTGCAGGCAGCAGAGCCCTGGGCGTGGGGGACCACCTGGAATGCTCACTGCCACTGCCCCAGCCAGGGCTGGAGAAGGCCCTGGAAGGTGAAGCTTCCCTGCCCCCACCTCTGCTATCTCAGTGACAGTGAGTGACCCAATGGAGTACCTTCAGATGTCATTCATGGGGTATTGTAAGAAGGGCAGTATATGCGAGTCAGATTATCAAGAGTCCAGGCTCAGGGTATAGGATGGCCAGTGTATGAGGCCCAAAGTACTGCCTTCGTGGGCAGGTTATGGTTAAACTGGTTAAACAGTGACACAGGTGAGTGACCTCTGACCAGGAGATGTCACACATTCTTTAAATTCTAAGCAGGGGACTTCCCTGGTGGTTCAGTGGTGAAGAATCTGCCTGTCAATGCAGGAGACATAGGTTCAATCCCTGATCTGGGAAGATCCCACATGCTGTGGAGCAACTAAGCCCGGGTGCCATATAGTTATATATATTTAAATCATTTCATCTCATCAGGTTTCATTAGAAATAACATTTTACTTTAACTGCACTTAAAAGTTATGCCATACATGAAACGATTCTATGCCTTTCTAAAATTGTTTGTTATATCAAAATGCCCTTTTACCTTCCTCTTACCAAATACTAATTTCTAAATCCTCAAGTTCTACTGTATGCTTATGTTGCTTTGCAATATAATTTTGTACTTATACTTTATTTTCTTGCTGGACCATTACTGAAAGCCTAATGAATGCTGACACGGGCCTATGGATTCAGGCTTTATGAGATGGTGGTCAAGATAACTGAAAGATGGTACCAATTTTCTAAGAGGCTGGGTGATGAATTCAAACAACTAAGTATAGTGTTGGAATTAATCCTTTATTCCCCAACTGCTAAGTCGCTTCAGTCGTGTCCGACTCTGTGCAACCCCATAGACGGCAGCCCCCCAGGCTCCCCCGTCCCTGGGATTCTCCAGGCAAGAACACTGGAGTGGGTTGCCATTTCCTTCTCCAATGCATGAAAGTGAAAAGTGAAAGTGAAGTCGCTCAGTCGTGTCCGACTCTTCATGACCCCATGGACTGCAGCCCACCAGGCTCCTCCATCCAAGGGATTTTCCAGGCAAGAGTACTGGAGTGGGGTGCCATCGCCTTCTCTGTTATTCCTCAAAGCAATCCACAATTAAGACAGTTGGCACTGGACAAATTTCCACAGAGATGCACAAATATTGAGAACCTGGCTGAACGACTTTGAATCCATATAGGCTCAAACCCCACCAATGACTTTGAATTACTATTGTATCCCTAAGAATGGATGCATACAAAGACCAATTGTAAGATGAATCCTTTTTGCAAAGGATTTTAACATTTTTCTTTTTATACTAAACATGCTCTGAAAGAAATTTTTTAGATCTTTTTTGAAATCCTCAAAGACTTTACTAATCCTTCTCAAAAAATATTCTGAAAAGATTCCCTAACAATCACAACTTTCATAAGGAGCTAGGATTGCAAAGAGGATTCATGTGAGAAGACATTTCCACACAGAACCTGTGCTCTTGAAGACATGAATGATTGTATACATCAACTTTAATGGTTTTTAAAGTGGAATTCATAAATCACTGTATGATTCATCAATTCAGGATTTAGAGATATTTTTTCAGGAACATGATCGAAAACAAAGTTGCTTTCCTTTACTTTCCTATAGCAGGAAGAGGAGCAGACATAAAATATAACAGGAAGCTGTGCTACTCCAAAAACATCGCAGGATCGGATGACGTGAAAACCTTCACCAAACATTGGACCATGACACCATTCACATTGGGATGTGCTACAATGAAGGAAACATCACTGTTTACTAGAGGAAAGACATTTTGCTTGAGGCTATGTCAGACTCAAGGCAGTATAAAACATGGCCTTTCTCATTATTGATCTTACTCTCTCTCTGAGGAGTTGACATACACAAGTGAAAAATTAAATGCTAAAAAAAATTGTACAAAATAATCCTAATTTTCTAGAACAGGAAAGTATAGCTTTAGAGTAAGAAAACACCCTAAGGACAATTTCCACAAAATGTGTATAAAATAATCCTAATTTTCTAAAACAGGAAAGTATAGCTGCTCCTATTTAATATGTGACCACAGGGAATTTTTCTGCATTTTCCAAATTTTTTATAATAAATACATATTATATTTATCACTCGAAATAAATATATATATCTTTTTAAAGATAAAGGGACTATTATAACCTAGCATAGGATTAGTATCCACATGTATATATTCCATGTCTATGAGGTCCATATATATTCCACAGCCCATGGGGTCGCAAAGAGTCAGACATGACTGAGCACACATATTTTTAAAGGCTTACAAGTCAGTTAAAAAAAGACATTGGCTCATTAGTACTTTTAACAGTAGCACATGAACTAGTCACATGACTATTCACAGAAGAAGAAATTTGAACGTCCAGAGAACCTCCAGAAAAATAAAGATTCTCAATTTCATTAGTAATCAGGGAATACAAAACCAAATAATAAAGGAATGTGTTCAGTCATGTCTGAGTCTTGTGACCCCATGGGCTGTAGCCCACCAGGCTCCTCTATGCATGGAATTTCCCAAACAAGGATATGGAGCAGGTTGCCATTTCCTCCTCCAAGGGATCTTCCCAACCCAGGGATTGAACCCAAGTCTCCTGCATTGGCAGGTGGATTCTTTACTATTGAACCACCAGGAAAGCCTCCAGTGGTTCACAGAAAAGACTTAACTAAAACTGTATAGAAGTTGCCAGCTACATCTCAGCAATCTGTACCTCACCTTAGATTTAAGTAATAGCTTGAGAATATTAGAAGATAGGCTGAATTCAAACTATATTATTATGCCAGAAAAGCCAGAAGGAACAATCTGAAGAATTGCATGTGTGGTGTGCGATGTGTGTGTTTTGACTATAAACTATCATCTGGCCCTATAATAAACTACATTTTAAAAGCTTAAAAGTGTGTCTTGGTAAAAAGGACTTCAGAATTTGCTCACCATTTTAGTAACTTTTGGATTTCCACTGGGATCACATTATAATATTTATGTAGATTATTCTTTAAAAAGAACAAAGCTGTAATTTGAGTAAGACGTTGTGGATTATTCAGAGAATTCTCTTTCCAAAAAATAGGATTGGTGAAATTATTCTCAAATAGGATTTTTTTCAGATTAAGCTTTAAAATTCCATGTGGAAAACTAGTCAGTTCATTTCCATCAACAATCAATTTTTCAAGTGATCTGCAAATAAAGGAAACCATACTTTAAAAGAAAAAAGTAGACATCTGTCCCTGAGTGCCCCCAAATTGGTATAAAACTTAGTAGTAATAAAATACGAGTGTCAAGTATTTCCTTACAATCCAGAGAATTAACTGAAAAAGCAACCAACCAATATATTATTATGCAAATAAGTGCATTTGTGTAAATGGTAGAGTTAAAACACATATTTTGTGCAACAGGTCATCACTATGGAAAAAGAAATAATCACAAACATAGAAGAGTGAATGTTGTACTACATAAAGTATAATGTAATAGTGGTACAAAGAAAATTTATTTTCATAGACACATTAAACATCAACACAAGCATTTTGTTTCATTCAGGTGAAAGGTCTCAACTATTAGCAGAAGGCAGCCAAGAGGGAAGACAGACCGCTGTGTTAGGCGGAGCTTTTATAAAATATTAAGGCAAAAATGTGCTTATGAATTTTAGGGAAGGAAAGATAGTCAGTAATAGACTTGGAAAATTCAGTGGAGTTCCCAAATTAACAAGGGAGAAAAAAAAAGAGAACAAATAGCATCTTGAAAAAAAAAAATCTCCAAAAAAAAAGGAAGAAAGAAATATGAAAAGGAGAAAGAGACAGTAAATACAATGTTAAACAGAAGGCAAAAAATTAAATATATCAGCCATAACAAATAAGAACAGGCTGAATTCTTCTATGAAAATACAAAGATTGTTATACAGGAAATTAAATAATTGGTCAAAACATTAGAAATGCAGAAATAAAGTGATCAAGTTTTACTCAAGATAATGGTCCTTAGAAACCAAATAAAATCTAGTAAAAGGCATTCAGAGATAAGATATTTACATAGTTTAATTTTAAATGAATGTAAAGAAGTAAATAGCTTTATTTTGCTCTATCCTTAAGGGGCATATGTCTTGTGGGTACTTACTACTTGCAAACTACCTGAGTTTCTGGATATCATTTGGAATAAAAGCAATACTATTGTAGGAAATATCAAGTTCTTCAAGATTATGCAAGCAAAATAGCCTGTAATAGAAAGAGAAAATGAATTGTAAAAATGTTTATATGCTTATCATTACTGGATATAAATCATTTCATTCCTCAGTTAGTAGGTAGAAGTACAGAGAGAAATCATATATTTTTAAGATCTTGAAAGTTATACAAACAGACTTTTGTTTCCATTATAGATGGTATAATTACAATAATTTTCTTAAAATAATTCATCTATCCCTTAAGACTGATTAGAAATGTTTGGAGTGGATAAAGCCCCATCTAGAAAAAAACCTCCTGAGAAATTCCTTGTGCTCAGCGATGTCTTGACTCTTTGAGACCCCATGGGCTGTAGCCCGCCAGGCTCCTCTGTCCATAGGATTCTCCAAGCAAGAATACTGGACTGAGTTGCCATTTCCAAGGGATCTTCCTGACCAGGGATCAAACTCCCTGTCCCCGGCATCTCCTGCATTGGCAAGCAGATTCTTGCCAATACCACTGCGCCACCTGGGAATAACCTGAGAAATTCTTAACAATATTTAAAAATATATATTTTATTGGTTGCTGTATTAGTTTCCCAGGACTGATGGAACAAATTCTCACAGTCTGGGTGGGCTTAAAACAACAGAAGTTTATTCTCTCACAGTACAGGAGGCCGGAACTCTGAAATCACGGTATCAGCAGAGCGTGTTCCTCTGGAGGCTCTGAGGAAGAAGCTGTCCCTTGCCCCTCTCCTGGCTTCTAGGGGCTGCCAGCAGTCCTTGGTGTTCCTTGGTTTGTGAAGCATAACTCCAGTCTCCATCCCTGTCTTCATGTGGCCTTCTTATGAGGACACCATTTATTGGATTAGAGCCCCCTCAAATCCCACCCTAATCAAGTATGACTTCTTGTTAACCAGTTACATCTGCAAAGATCCTATTTCCATATAAGGTCTCATTCTAAGGTTCTGCATGGACATGAACTTTTGAGGGACACCTTTCAACCCAGTGCAGGCTCATTAAGAGTTTTCTAGTGAACCAGCCTTGATTTTTCCTTCCATTAAGCGAAGTATGGTGCTCAGTCGCTTCAATCGTTTCTGACTCTTGAAACCCCATGGACTGTAACCCACCAGGCTCCTCTGTCCATGGGATTTCCCAGGCAAGAATATGGGAGTGGGTTGCCATTTTCTTCTCCAATTAAGTGAAGTACTTAAAAGTAAGAACCAAAGAACACAAAGACTAAGGCAGAGAGCCCTGTCTGGAGAGTGGAAGTGGGAGTTGCTTCTTGAAGACTGGAATGGAAAGGCTGAGTATGACATTTCACTAAAATCCCCAGTAATTATCCCCTCTTTGTGAATGCTGTTATCAAATACCTTCCTGTTTTCCATAAAGATGAAAAGTTACTTGCATGATTATTAACTAAAGCATCACGAGCAGAATGTTTCATAACTTCCTACCATTTTTGTGTGGATTGTAATGGGCCTCATGATCTGTCCCCAGGCTACTGATCCAGCTCACCTCTCACACCACTCTACATCCACATATAGGCCAGGATTTATTTGCTAAAATTCCCTGAGTTAGCCCAGTTCTCACATATCTCCAGTTCCCCCAAATTTGACTCTTTGATAAATAGCTTCCTTTTTTTAAGTCTTGACTTGGAAGTCAACTCTTCCAAGGAACTCTTCCTGAATTTTTCAGACTAGGTGAGCAGCCACTTCTGTGCTTCTCTGTTTACCTCTATCAGAGAATTTATCACACTCTGTGATGTCTGTCTCCTAAACAGTGACACTCGGGAGGCCAAAGATTCAATTTTACATTTCTATATATCTAATGCTTTGCATGGTGCCAAGCACATCAAAATTACTTAGGAAATCACAATAGAAGGAAAGGCATGGTGATGGTTGTTCAGTTGCGACCTCATGGACTGCAGACACCAATCACTGTCTCCCAGAATTTGCTCAAACTCATGTCCATTGAGTCAGTGATGCCATCCAACCATCTCATCCTCTGTCGCCTCCTTCTCCTCCTGCCCTCAGTCTTTCCCAGCATTAGGGTCTCTTCCAATGAGTTGACTCTTCACACCAGGTGGCCAAAGTATCAGAGCTTCAGCTTCAGCATCAGTCCATCCAGTGAATATTCAGGATTGATTTCCTTTAGGATTGACTGGTTTGATCTCCTCGCTGTCCAAGGGACTCTCAAGAGTCTTCTCCAGCAACACAGTTTGAAAGGCGTGGTGATCCTGGTTAATTTTAAATCATTTGTTCTGAGAAATGAATGAGATCAAATAGAAAAGCAAAAAAAAAAAAAGAAGACCAACAAAACTTTTCAGTTCAATGTTCGTCTTAGACTTTTTTCACCTCTGGAAAGAAAATATTAATACCATCTGTTCCAGTTTTTTATTTATTTAAAATTATGTTATTTCACTTTTTTACCTCAGGAACTTTCTAGAATCATTTTGTCTTCCTTTATTTCTTTAGTACAGGCAAACTTGTCTGATTTCAGGCTTTCATCTTTGATGATACATTCCTGTTGATTGTGATGTTTAATTGGGCTTGTAGGAAGCACTGAGAAAGCTAATTAAGAAACTTCATAGGCTCTACAAATGAAATTCACCTCATTTATATAGGATTTTAGAGAGCAATCTGTTTAGACAACCTCAGTTTGGTCTGACAATCTATACCCCATTAGCAACAAATCTATCATAATTTTTAGGATGTATAGAATGTTTTACATCTATTTCATTGTTTTATTTATCAGCACATCATTGAGCAATGAGCTACTTAAACTAGAGCCCTGGTGATGGCTTTAAAGATTGTGCCAGCATTAATAATTGCATGTAATAACATCACACTACCATGGAAATATAAATGTTATTTACTGAGAGCCTACCATGTGTTCGTGGCCATTTAGGATGATCTTTCACTGGACTACAGCATTACTATTAATATTATTTACAGATTTTTAAAAATGGAAGCTATAAGAATATTAATAGTTTATACAAGTTAGTATGAAATCAAACACAGCACTCCCTGTTCTTCAGATATATGGGTATAAAGTAATTCAATCCCTATCTTTAATCAATAGCAATATGGGAAAAAAATTTGTGCATTTCCAGACTCAGCTCTTACTCAGGGTTCACAAGTATGTTCTTAGATTCTTTATTTCAAACAGCTTCTCTCTCCCAAAGAACATGCTGGCTAACCACATCAAACTATATCAAAAAAGCAAGGCAAAACTTTCAGTCTGTCAGTTAAAAGTGGTAATTTTCTATATCATTTTTCTCCTGTTATCCACTGAGAAAAAAATTAAGATTTTTTTTAACCTTTGTTACAGTCATGCTTGCACAATTTCAGAGGGTGAGTTGTGTGTATATATGTGTGTATGTACACACAAAAAATTATAGACATGTGTGTACACACAGACTAATATACTTCACAGTTACTTATCTCTGTCCACTGAGAGTGTCTACAAGCAATATCATTCCAGTAGCAATGGGACTATCCAGCACCCAGATCTTGCTTTTTAAATACCATCCTCCAATTAAAAAGGAAACAGGATTTCCTAAGAGAAATGGCTGATTCTCATATCAAAGCAGGGCAAGGCAGTTCAATTTATGTTATTGTGGAGATATAGAGGAGTTAAAAAAAAATAAAATCCATAATGTAATATTTTTACTCCCTTAGAATTGATTATTTCTTTTTTAATATACTTTATGTGTGTTTAATAGAATGGGAAAGACTAGAAATCTCTTCAAGAAAATTAGAGATACCAAGGGAACATTTCATGCAAAGATGGGCTCAATAAAGGACAGATATGGTATGGACCTAACAGAAGCAGAAGATATTAAGAAGAGGTGGCAAGAATACACAGAAGAACTATGCAAAAAAGATCTTTGCGACCCAGATAATCATGATGGTGTGATCACTCACCTAGAGCCAGACATCCTGGAATGTGAAGTCAAGTGGGCCTTAGAAAGCATCACTACGAACAAAGCTATTGGAGGTGATGGAATTCCAGTTGAGCTATTTCAAATCCTGAAAAATGATGCTGTGAAAGTGCTGCACTCAATATGTCAGCAAATTTGGAAAACTCAGCAGTGGCCACAGGACTGGAAAAGGTCAGTTTTCATTCCAATCCCTAAGAAAGGCAATGCCAAAGAATGCTGAAACTACCGCACAATTGCACTCATCTCACACGCTAGTAAAGTAATGCTCAAAATTCTCCAAGCCAGGCTTCAGCAATACGTGAACTGTGAACTTCCAGATGTTCAAGCTGGTTTTAGAAAAGGCAGAGGAACCAGAGATCAAATTGCCAACATCCGCTGGATCATCAAAAAAGCAAGAGAGTTCCAGAAAAACATCTATTTCTGCTTTATTGACTATGCCAAAGCCTTTGACTGTGTGGATCACAATAAACTGTGGAAAATTCTGAAAGCAATGGTAATACCAAACCATCTGACCTATCTCTTGAGAAATCTGTATGCAGGTCAGGAAGCAACAGTTAGAACTGGGCATGGAACAACAGACTGGTTCCAAATAGGAAAAGGAGTATGTCAAGGCTGTATATTGCCACCCTGCTTATTTAACTTCTATGCAGAGTACATCATGAGAAATGCTGGGCTGGAGGAAACACAAGCTGGAATCAAGATTGCCAGGAGAAATATCAATAACCTCAGATATGCAGATGACACCACCCATGTGGCAGAAAATGAAGAAGAACTAAAGTGCCTCTTGATGAAAGTGAAACAGGAGAGTGAAAAAGTTGGCTTAAAGCTCAACATTCAGAAAACTAAGATCATGGCATCTGGTCCCGTGACTTCATGGGAAATAGATGGGGAAACGAAACAGTGGCTGACATTATTTTTCTGGGCTCCAAAATCACTGCAGATGGTGACTGCAGCCATGAAATTAAAAGACACTTACTCCTTGGAAGGAAAGTTATGACCAACCTAGACAGCATATTGAAAAGCAGAGACATTACTTTGCCAACAAAGATCCGTCTAGTCAAAGCTATGGTTTTTCCAGTGGTCATGTATGGATATGAGAGTTGGACTAAAAAGAAAACTGAGCCCCGAAGCATTGATGCTTTTGAACTGTGGTGTTGGGGAAGACTCTTGAGAGTCCCTTGGACTGCAAGGAGATCTAATCAGTCCATCCTAAAGGAAATCAGTCCTGAATATTCATTGGAAGGACTGATATTGAAGCTGAAACTCCAATACTTTGGCCACCTGATGTGAAGAGTTGACTCATTTTAAAAGACCTTGATGCCTGGAAGGATTGAGGGCAGGAGGAGAAGGGGACGACAGAGGATGAGATGGTTGGATGACATCACTGACTTAATGGACAGGGGTTTGGGTGGACTCCGGGAGTTGGTGATGGACAGGGACACCTGGCGTGCTGCGGTTCATGGAGTCACAAAGAGTCGGACAGGACTGAGCGACTGAACTGAACTGATGTGTGTTTAATACATTTTATATGTATACAAGTATTTTTACACAGTAATGATATAATTTTTACATACTTTTTAATTTTTTAAATGAATAGTTTTGTAATGTATGAATATAGATCTTGCTGGATTGTTAATTACAAACAATGCCAGATGAACAATTTTGTAAACAAATTTTGATGTACATTCTTAATTACTATAAGAACCCTCTTTTGCAAAACATTATTCAATTTAAGAGTCCCTGTGCTCTTAACTTTTTGCCCTTAACTTACATTCAATTTGTTAAACTCTAACTAGAAGAAATACCTTGTTTTGGCATTTGGTTAGGATTTTGGTTCAAAACTTTCATTAGTAGTTAAACATACCAGTCCATACGTGGAAAAAAAATCCATCTCTTTTATATCCATATGTCAACATTCTTATTGGAGTTTAAAGGATCTGAGATATCATACAGGGAGATTCTTAGTTTATAGATTAGGAATTTGAGGTCTAGAATGGTTAAGTGACTTTCTCCAGGTCAAATAGAGAATTCTCAATTTTGACATTAAAAGGCTAGAATTCTTAATTCCAAGTTCAGAGTTCTTTCCATATCCAAAGAGGCTCCCCAGGGGTAGGATAAAGGTTCTCACCTGAGCTTCTTTAGATGACTTCATCCATACTCAGAGAATGCGTGTCTAGATGTGCATTTACCACCCCCACATTAATTGCCATCAATGTAGCTTGTAGGCTTTTTTTTTTTTAGCACAATAAGAAGAATCAAATCAGCTAATGGGATCAGAAGAAGAATTATCAAATGGCTCAAAAGTAGCTAGCTGCTTTCAAAAGGGAGATTGATCCTTTTTTAAATTATAAATTCTTTATTCTCTGTGTTTATAATCTCAGACTATCAACCTTACCCAGGTGGAAGAGTGGTAATCAAATTAAAAGCAACATTCAAAGATTTAAGGAACTTAAGTTGTTGAATTGCAGAAGGGATTTCTTTGATAGGATTGTTTCTCAGATTCAGTATTTGTAAATTTTTAAGACAATATATCTAAGGAATAGAAAAGAGAAATAAACATGAGTAGGACAATAAACCATTTGAACTAAAGCGGAAAAATCAGTAGCTTACACTCATTTTTCTCAATATATCACATATCTCAATAAGTACCTTTGCTAAGCCTTCAAAATAACTAACCCTCACTCACATGCATGATCTGGTAAGATAGTGTAGCTACTATACTTATATATCCTTGACTCAAGAATGTTCCTTTGCTAAATGGGGAAATTATCCTGTTTAATCAATCTTGTGGTTTCATAAGAAGCAACTATGCAAAGAATGAGGAATGTAAGAGATACCTGTGTGATATATCTCTTCCTATACTTTTACTTTTAACCCCTTTGTCTCTTTCACTCTTCAGTGTATCTCCTTTAGACAGAATATCACTGGAGCTTGTTTTTTTTAATCCAGTCTGACACACTGTAGTTTTTGATTGGGTTCTTTGAATGTATGTACATTTAATGTTATTATTGACATGGTTGGGTTTACATCATGATTTAACTTACAGTGTTCTATATGTCTTGTCATTTTTGTTCCTCTACTGTCTTTGTCTGCATCAACTGAATATTTTATAGTATAGCATTTTAATTACTTTAATGATTTTTTCCCCCACTACATTCCTCTAAGCCTTGACTTATCAGAATCTACTTCAGATTTACACTAACTGAATTCCAGTGAGATATGGAAATGTTACTAAATAGCTCTATTCCCTCTTCCTTTTTTGCACTATATTGTTATACATACTACATGCATATATGTTACAGACCTAACAATACATTATTTAATTACCACTGTATGTGATTTTGTGGCTAAGAGAGAAAGGAGACCAAGTAAATATTGAGCTGGTTTGTTACATTTCCCATTTTTGCTTTTACTTTTTTCTGTCCTAAACTCTCAGTAGGCACTGTCCTCTGCCACCATCTACCACCTTGAATTTCCCATGAAACTTGTAATAAATCCAGTCACCACATTTATGCCAGCCTCTGGTCTTCTATTCATTTCTTTTACACCACGATAATAACTTGGCATCATTTGCCTGCCTCTAGTAAAGCACTTCCAAGTCTGGATATTGCCATTTTCATTGGAACATTTTATCTATTGCTATACAACACTGATCTGCATTTTAATGGCAAGTTCTACTTATTTCTATCACTTTAAAAATGAGCACTTTATATTTTACAACAGAAAATCTCCCATAGTTATACATTTTAGCGGTTAATGTATTCTTTGACAGATCCATATGTCTCACATATGACTGTTTAGAAGAAAGGTTAAAATTAACGTGAAGAACTAAGATCCCTATACTCCTCGGGAATTCTTGTCAATTTGCCTTAGTCAAATTAAGAAAACTAGTGTGACATACTCAAAAAGAAAAAGTAACTCTTCTAGTGAAAATAAAAACACAGTTGTTGTTGAGTCGCTAAATCCTGTGCAGCTCTTTGCGACCCCATGGACTGCAGCAAGCCAGGTTTCCCTGTCCTTCACTGTCTCCCAGAGTTTGCTCAAACTCATGTCCATTGAGTTGGTGATGCTACCTAACCATCTCATCCATGGGACATAGTGAAGAATTCTAACAAAACGTGGTCTCCTGGAGGAGGGAATGGCAGACCATTCCAGTATTCTTGCCATGAGAACCCCATGAACAGGATGAAAAGGCAAAACACAATATTATAGAGAAATTATGAAAATGTATGTTTTCAATACTGCATATTTGAAATAGAAAGCAAGTCAGTTTGCTAGAAATCAATTCACTTTAAAAGTCAATATTCTGGAAATCAATTCACAAAACAACAAAACATTCCATGACCAATTAAACAATGACTAAAGACACAGAAAATATAATCTGTCCTGAGCCTCCCTGGTGGCTCAGATGGTGAAGAATCTGCCTGCAATGCAGGAGACCTGAGTTTGATCCCTGGATCAGGAAGATCCCCTGGAGAAAGGACTGGCTATAATCTGTCCTCATTAGTCATAATGACTTATTTATATAAAATGACACTGAATTACCTCTTCCCATATCTGATTATCCTTGATATGTTTTACTGAGCAGAATATCCTATTTCAGCCTATGATAATTAATACTTATTACAACATCATATTACCGGGTCACTAAACATTGTCTTTAAAGCTTCTAATTAGCGTGGATAACATATATCTTAGATTTTATTCAGAACCAGAAAAAAAATTTTTACATGCATTGGTTAATCATGAGAACATGTTTGAGAACCTGATTATAACACAGTCTTTGAGGATTGTGTCATTAGGACTTCCTAAGAAAAATGTACTATACTTTTGGTACTTTGAAAGTAAGCCTTTGGGGATGCAACCCAAAATACATTTACTTTACAGTAACTCCAGGGTACCATAAGTGTCTATTTTAAACTAATAATTATTATAAATAGTAAGAAATTATGACAATCTATACAATAATAAAATGGACTTACTTCTGTGGGAAAGTGACAGATGTTATTATATGATAAATTAAGATATATCAACTGGAAAGCCAAAGGTGTTAGATCTGGACAATTTAGGAGAAAAAAGCCCTAACAGAAAGTGACAAGAGAAAAAGTTAATTATTTACCATGCACAAAATATTTTATACAAGAGTTTAAAAAGATGAGCACATAATCTAAATGACAATGTTTGACATAATAGCAAGCCTATAATAATCTTCCATTCATTTATTTTAGTCTTTCATGATAATGATTTCTTAAATATGTAAATAAACAAAACAGAAAAGCTACCAAGTATTTATGCGTGTAATAAATATAGTGTTATATGTGTGACAGGCATTATTTCAATTAATAATAAGCAAACACTTATTTACTGTCCACTACACGCTGAAATAAATATATTTTATATTTAATTCTCTTTACCCCTTATTTTTCATGTCTCTACTTCTATTTCTCTGTTATTGTTTTATTAATCTAACATATATCTAAGATTTTCTGCCTAAATATGCCAATTTCTGACTTAGGAAAACATATGCCTAATTAGGGACTGAAATTTTTCCATTTTATCACAGTTGTTGTATTTATTGGGAAAATATTGTTCTTATTATTTCATTATTTTCTATTTTAATGTCTGAGAAAATGTGGTGATTTCCCCTTTTTAAGTTTTGAATTTGGTATTTAGAGTTTCTTTTTTTCTTAATCATATCATGGATTTAGCAATTTTATTAATTAATTAACAAAGGGTATTGATCCATAGTTTTCCTGTGGTGTCTTCATCTTCCTATGATATCTGGGTTATACTAACAGCATAAAATGTGTTCTGGATTGTGATATTTTTACTTTGTAAAAACTATATTTGGTCATTTGAATGACCAAAATATATTTCTCATATATAGTTGGACTTCATCCATGGTTCCTGGCTACCAGCTCCGCAAACCCTTGGAATTTCCTGGACAATAAGAGCAATGGGAACTATTTTTTGCCATAATAGTTATTTCCTTATCTTCAGTTCCTAAAGTTGCTTCAGAGCCATAAAGGCAAAATGGGTGTCTTGTTACTCATAACAAATCCCTTTATAGCACAACTGTCTTTACGTAAATGCAGTAGCTTTTGAAAAGCTCCTAAGGATGGAGACTGGTTATCAGAGGAACCCATCATGTGGTTAGAAGGTTAGAACTTTCAATCCCCTCACCTCTGAAGAGGGGGACGATTAAAGACTAAGCTCAATCAGCAATGGTCAAAAATTTAATCAATTATACCCATTAATGAAGCCTCCATAAAAACCAGAAGAACAAGGTTTGGAGCGCTTCCAGCCTAGTGAACACATGGAGATTTGGGGAGAGCAGCGCCTGGAGAGGGTGTGGAACCTCTGAACCCTTTCCTCATACCTTCCCCTATGTATCTCTTCATCTGGCTGTTGATTCATATCCCTTAATATCCTTTGTAATAAACTAGTAATCAAGTAAGTAAATAGCTTTCTTGAGTTCTGTGAACCACTCTATGAAATTAATGGAAGCCAAGAAGTGGGTTGTGAGAATTTTTGATTAATGACCTGTCAGTCAGAAGTATGGGGCTTCCCAGGGGGCGCTAGTGGTAAAGAATCTGCCTGCCAGTGCAGGAGACATAAGAGCCGCAGGTTCACTCCCTGGGTTGGGAAGATCCCCTTGAGGAGGAAATGGCAACTCACTCCAGTGTTCTTGCCTGGAAAATCCCATGGACAGAGGAGTCTGGTAGGCTACAGTTCATGGGGTCGCATAGAGCCCAACATGACTGAAGTGATTTAGCATGGATGTGGTCAGAAGTATAGGTAACAACTTATGATTGGCATCCTGAGTTGGAGGGGGTCCTTGAAACCTCCAATCTGTATCTGGTTGGTCAGAATTGCAGGTAAACATTCTGGGCTTGTGATTGGTGTCTGAAGTGGAGGGCAGTCTTGTGGGACTGAGCACTTTACCTGTGGAACCCAATGTTATCTCTGGATAGATATTGTCAGAATTGAGTTGAATTGTAGAACACCCACCTGGTGTCCAAGAACTGTTTCACGGTATGGGATTCCCCTACTCAGCAGTGGCATTGGGTTGTGTTCCTACCTCTTTTATTTTCTGGAAGCTTTAGAGAAGTATAGATGTTCATTTTCCTTTAAACAATTAGCAAAATTCACCCATGAAGCCATTCAGTCCTATATTCTTCTTTGTTCGGAAGTTTTGGTTATTTATTAAATCTATTTACTTTTTAGGGGTCTGCTCAAATTGCTAGTTGTTGTTAAGTCAGTTTTTTTAATTTGTGATTTTCTAGAAAATGTTTCGTTTCACCAGGATATTTAATTTGCAGGCATATAATTGTTCCTATGGTGATTGCAGCCATGAAATTAAAAGACGCTTACTCCTTGGAAGGAAAGTTATGACCAACCTAGATAGCATATTCAAAAGCAGAGAAATTACTTTGTCAACAAAGGTCCATCTAGTCAAGGCTATGGTTTTTCCAGTGGTCATGTATGGATGTGAGAGTTGGACTATAAAGGAAGCTGAGTGCCAAAGAATTGATGCTTTTGAACTGTGGTGTTGGAGAAGACTCTTGAGAGTCCCTTGGACTGCAAGGAGATCCAATCAGTCCATCCTAAAGGAGATCAGTCCTGGGTGTTCACTGGAAGGACTGATGCTGAAGCTGAAACTCCAATACTTTGGCCACCTCATGCAAAGAGTTGACTCATTGGAAAAGACCCTGATGCTGGGAAGGATTGGGGGCAGGAGGAGAAGGGGAAGACAGAGGATGAGATGGCTGGATGGCATCACCAACTTAATGGACATGAGTTTGGGTAGACTCCGGGAGTTGGTGATGGACAGGGAGGCCTGGTGTGCTGCAATTCATGGGGTCACAAAGAGTCAGACACGACTGAGTGACTAAACTGAACTGTACTGAACTGTTCTCTTATAATACCATTTATTTCTGTATTTACTTATAATCCCATTTACTGAAGCCAGTAGTAACTTTTCCATCTTCATTCCTGATTTTATTTATGTGTACCTTCTGTCTTTCTTTTTTAGTCTAGCTGAAGGTCAACTTTGTTGATCTTTTCAAATAATTAACTTTTGGTTTCTTTGATTATCTTGCTTTCCTATCCTGTTTCATTTATCTCCATTCTAATCTTTGTTATTCCCTTCTTTCTGCTAATTTTCAGTTTAGTTTGCTCTTTTATTCAAGTTCCTTAAAGTACAAAGTTAGGTTACTGATTTGAGATCTTTTTTTTCCACGTATCTATTCCTCACACATACCAGTGTATCTCCCAATATCAACATCTCACACACCAGTATGTTTTGTTATAATCAGTGGACTAATGTTGCTATTGTTCAGTAGCTAAGTCACGTCCAACTCTTTGTAACCCCACGGACTGCAGCACGCCAGGCTTCCCTTTCCTTCTCTGTCTCCGGGATTTTGCTCAAACTCATGTCCATCGAGTCGGTGATGCCATCCAACCATCTCATCCTCTTTTGCCCTCTTCTCCTGTCCTCAATCTTTCCCAGCATCAGGGTCTTTTCCAATGAGTCAGCTCTTTGCATCAGGTGGCCAAAGTATTAGAGCTTCAGCTTCAGCATCAGTCCTTCCAGTGAATAGCCAGGGTTGATTTCTTTTAGGGTTGACTGGCTGGATCTCCTTGCTGTCCAAGGGACTCTCAAGAGTCTTCTCCAACACCACAGTTTGAAAGCATCAATTCTTCGGCTCTCAGCTTTCTTTATGGTCCACCTCTTAAATCCATATATGACTACTGGAAAAATCATAGTTTTGAGTATACAGATCTTTGGCAGTAAAGTGATGTCTCTTCTTTTAATACACTATATGGGTTAGTCACAGCTTGTTTTTCAAGGGCAAGCGTCTTTTAATTTGGTGGCTGCAGTCACAGTCTGCAGTGATTATGGAGCCCAAGAAAATGAAATCTGTCACTGTTTCCACTTCTTCCCCTTCTATTTGCCGTGAAGTGATGGGACCAGATGCCATGGTCTTTGTTTTTTGAATGTTAAGTTTTAAGCCAGTTTTTTCACTCTCCTTTTTCACCCTCATCAAGAGGCTCTGTATTTCCTCTTTGCCCTCTGCTATTAGGGTGGTATCATCTGCAGATTGTTGATATTTCTCTTGGCAATCTTGATTCCAGCTTGTGATTCATGCAGCCCAGCATTTTGCATGATGTACTCGGCATAGAAGTTAAAAAAGCAAGGTGACAATATACAAGGAGCCTTGACGTACTCCTTTCCCTTGTTCCATGTCTGGTTCTAACTGTTGCTTCTTGTGCTGCATACAGGTTTCTCAGGAGGCAGGTCAGGTGGTCTGGTATTCCCATCTCTTGAAGAATTTTCCACAGTTTGTTGTGATCCACACAGTCAAAGGCTTTAGCACAGTCAATGAAGCAGAAGTTTTTTCTTGGAATTCCCTTGCTTTTTCTATGATCCAACAGTTTGATCTCTGGTTCCTCAACTTTTTCTAAATCCAGCTTGTTCATCTGGAAGTTCTCGGTTTACGTACTGTTGAAGCCTAGCCTGAAGAATTTTGAGCATTACTAACATTAGCACATCATTACCAACCTAAATCCAAAATTTATGTCAGAGTTCAAACTTTGTGTCGTATATTCTATGGGTCTTGACAGATGTATAATGAAATGTGTCCATTATGATAATATTAAATCACACAGGATAGTTTCACTTCCCTAAAAAACCCCTTTGCTCCTGCTGTTCATGCTTCCCTCCCTCCCCCCACAACCATTACAAGCACTGACAGAATTACTGTCAGCATGGTTTTGCCTTTTCTAGAATTTTGTTGTTGTTGCTATTCTTCGTTCGCTCCATTACTACCTCCTTGGCATTCGATTAATTTTTTGTAATCTGTCATGTTGATTCCTTTCTCATCCTCTTTTGTGTATATTTTATAGACAGCTTCTTAGGAATGGTTACCAGGAAAATTAAATTGGCATCCTAAGTTTAAAGCATCTAGTTTGGATCGATACCAAGTTAACTTCAAGAGAACACAAAACTGTTCTTACTATACAAGTCCGTTGCCCCAACCATTTGATGTAACCTAAGTTAGGAAACCTAAAGAAAAAATACCTGACAATACAACCGGAAATTGCCATTAAAAGTATCTAGCATACCTTAAGATTAAGTGCATTTCTTCCATGAATTTGACAGTTTACTATGGCCAGGTTGGTCATGGCTAGTATTGTTTCATAGTGCGTTGCCACAACAGTCTTGAAACCTTCACCCTGTATGACAGGTGCCACTGTAGGTTCCATTTTTTTAGATTTAATGCTGCCTAAATAAACAAAACAAAACATGGAACATAAGTGCGTCATCACTTAGGATGAAACTTAAAAGGTATTTGTATTGTAACAATTGTTGCTGTGGTTGTTTAGTCACTAAATCATGTCAGACTTGTTTGCGACCGCCAGGCTCCTCTCTCCATGGGACTTCCCAGGCAAAAATACTGGAGTGGGTTGCCATTTCCTTCTCCGGAGGATCTTCCCAACCCCGGGATTGCAGGCATCTCCTGCGTCTCTTGCATTGCGGGTGGATTCTTTAACACTGAGCCACCAGGGAAGCTCCTGTGATGGCAGTGAAAAGCGAAGGTGTTAGTCAGTCAGTTGTGTCTGCCTCTTGGGAACGCCATGGACTGTAGCCTGCCAGGTTCCTCAGTCCATGGAGTTCTCCAGGCAAGCATACTGGGACAAGTAGCCATTCCCTTTTCCAGGGGATCTTCTTGACCCAGGGATCAAACCTGGGTCTCCTGCACTGCAGGTAGATTCTTTACCATCTGAGCCACCAGAAAAGCCCAGTAAGTCAGCAGAAGTAGGTTACCTAGATATAGCCCTTGGAAGAGATTCCTTATAACCTTCACCCACTCAGCCTCATGTTGGAGATTCCCTACAACCTTCATCCACCCAACATCAGTTGGTTCTGTTGGCCAAACTTTTTAATATTAGATAGCACAATTGTCTTTCAAAGAGAAAACCATAAGCTAATAGATTTCTACCTCAATAATTTAGATTCCATCAGACTTTGCACTATGTATAAAAATATCTGATTTTACAATGAATCACACAAACAACTTCTTGCTTCACAAAATGGATAAAGGGCATCATATAAATGTATCTCAGACAGAGATCACATCACAAGGAGCAACCTTGCTTTTTCGCTTAATGTCACCTTGACACATGATTCCAGTACCTTATGCAACTCGGTTTGAAGACCTTACACAGGAAAAAGAAAATTAAAACTTAAACAACTCAGGAGTAGCCAAACAGCATCTACTTTATCATGATCCTTGTGGGTTTCACCTTTCCTCAAGAATGGTCTACTCATGGGGTTTCCCTGGCAGTCCAGTGTTTAAGACTCTGAACTTCAAATTCGGGGGGTGAGGGAGGGCAGGTCCAATCCCTGGCTGGGAAACTAAGATCCCGCATGCGGCTTGGCCAAAAATAAATAAATAAAACTACCTTAAAAAAAAAAAAGGCCCATTTAAGCAGACATTCAGGAGTGGCAGGAAGATATTTTGAAATAAGTTTTACGTTCCCAGCCATTCTTGCTGTATTACTTGCTCCAACAAATTTTATCATCTCAGTAGCTCTTATATTATGCTTCAGTGAAAAGAAATGGGGCATGCTAGACCAGAGAAAACAATGTTTAGTAATTAATTTCTAAAATAGACCCATTTCAGGTCAACAGATGTGAAAGTTAGCCACAGAATAAAGACGTATGATGTGATACAGAGATTCCTTGTCTCGTGGGAGGGAACAGAGCAACAGGAATGGAGAATGAGTGAAGACATAAGTCTTGCCGGGCTTCCTGTCCACCCACGCTCATGGCTAAGCTCACACATTGGCTTCTGATTGAAAGGTGGGGAGATGGAGGTCGGAGAGGTGGGTAGAAATTCCCTGACAGATCTCTGAAGGATCTGAGGATGCTAAAACTCACCTGGAACTTTCAAAGAGGGAAACATCAAAGAGGAATAAACTCTGTAAGTTAGAGATGCTAACCTGATTTGTTCAGGCCTATGACATGGAGGAGCTTCTCAGTGGTTCAGTGGTAAAGAATTTGCCTGCAATGCAGGAGATGAGGGTTCAATTCCTGGGTCGGGAAGAACCCCTGGAGAAGAGAATAGCAACCCACACCAGTATTCTTGCCTGCAGAGTCCCATAGACAGAGGAGCCTGTTGGGCTACAGTCCATGGGGTCTCAAAGAGTCGGACACAACTTAGCGACTAAGCACACACATGCACATGCCATGGAGGAGACCCAGAAGTTAATTTATGTCACAGACATGGACAGGGAATGGCTAGAAGGATAGGGTGCTCAGAAAGCCCTGTGGTTGCTACAGTTAATGATATTACATACATATATTTGAAAGTATATCTGAAAGTTGCTGCGAGAGTAAAGTTTAAAATTTTCGTTACAAGAAAAAATTGTGAAGTGATGGATATTAACTAAATTTATTGTGGTAATCATTTTACCATATATTCATGCAGCAAATCAGTGTGCTGTACACTTTAAATGTATACAGAGTTACATGTGAATTATATCTCAATACAACTGAGGAAAAAAGAAAGTTTTATGGTTGGAGTGTTCTTCTGTGTATAGTGTGAGATTGAAAAGTGTTAGTCACACAGTCGTGTCCGACTCTTTGAGATCTCAAGGACTACAGCCTGCCAGGCTCCCCTGCCCATGGGATTTCCCAGGCAAGAATACTGGACTGGGTAGCCATTCCCTTCTCCAGGGGATCTTCCCAATCCAGGGATCGAACCTGGGTCTCCTACATTGCAGGCAGATTCTCTACTGTCTGAGCCACCATCTCCTACTTAAACACATCCATTGAATCACTAATTTGTTATATTATACTTCCTGTTCTAAAATTTTATGTGATTATTTTTAAAAACAAAAATTTCAGTTCTCTGATAAAATTCTCCAACTATTTTTTTTTCAACATAGGAATCACAATTATTTTAAAATCCTTGTTTGAAAATTCCAATATCTGAATGTGTGATTCTCATCCTACTGCCTGTTTCTTTCTACTGGTTTTCAGACATTTTATCCTGTTTTTAGGATGCCTTGTGGTTTTTTAATTTAAAGCTGGACATTCTGGATAAAAATTTTAAAGAGTCTAGATAATATTATCTGTCTCTAATAAGTGTTAGGTTTTCTTTGACTGGACAGGAAGTATCACTGTGATTTACCAAGGATTGGTTTTGAGTTTTGCAGGTGATAACCTATTTTAGTTTTGTCCTTTCTCCTCAAACACCATTCTTATTCCCAAGGCATGGGTCCCCTGGGTCTTCAAATGAAAGCTTACCAAAGCCCCTTCACTTCAACAGAGCTTGAAAACTTTAATAACTGTCTCCTGTGCAACTGTTAAAATTCATGCTGACTTCTTAGCATCTCAGCCGATGTTTCCTGCTGAATGTGTTGTCCAGCACACACCCAGTTTAGAAACACCCAACACCCTGAACATCTGTGGGTCTGTTTCTACTGCTTACTCTTTCTGCTAGTTCCCATTCATTTTGTCTTTCTTTGTGTACCTGAAAACTGTGAACTGCTAACTACACACTATTTATGAAATATTATACTATTTATGGTATAAATACTATTTATAAATAAATACTATTTATAGAAATAACGTGAGGTGTAGGATGAAGTCATCTTTCTTTAAAAATGAATTTTCGTTTGTTTCTACTCAGTAAATAAGGTCAAGGAAGTGCTGGCACATGGCAAGCAGCCGTCATGATGGCATATCTGTTTTCCCCACTCTGATTAAGAATACTCTAGCTTTTATGATCCCAACATCAGTACAGAGTTGCGTTTATAGTCAGCACTTTAAAAATAGTAGCTGGGGACTTCCCTAGTGGTCCAGTGGTAAAGACTGTTTCAAATACAGAGGGCCCAGATTCGATCCGTGGTCAGGAAACTAGATTTCTCATGCTGTAACTGAAAATCCTGCGTGCTGCCACCAAGACCTGGTGCAGCCAGATAAATTTAAAAAAAAGTTGCTGAGTAAATAGTTTCAGGAACTGATAATGAGGTGTGACATATGTGTGAATCACACACATATACACAAATGCACAAAATCACAAATACTTCAATGGCGAGAGAATCATATATATAATTTTTTAAAGAACAATATAAACCTTCTATTTACCTTCATGTAGGCTCAGCATGCTTTGCTTTGGGACAGTGTCTATATGTTCATGTTCTGTTACATAGCTTTCTGGAAAAAAATTAAAATAGGACCATGGTTAGATTTGCGTGAAATTTCATGTTGAGGATGTTAGGACATTATTATAATTGTTCATCTTTTAATGAATTGAGGTTACCCATGGAAAAAATGCACCCAGGGAGGCATCCCTCTGGACTGGCATTCTGCTTCTAGAGTTCATCAAAACCACCTTACGGAGGCCCATTCACTCCTCCTGCTCCTTTTTATGAGCTTCTCTGATCCTTTGAAAGGCTCTATCTGGTTCCCATCACCACCATCAGGGGTGGAGCTTCCAGTCTGTCCTCGGCAGACCTGCAAGGTCAGGAGTTCTGTCGCTGCATTCCGCTCCGTCTCTTTCAGATGCAGGCGGGAAGGAATCCCATCATTCTACCCTGCAAACCCGAGGGGGGACCACCATGTGCTGGGATGCACCCCTGCCTTTGCTCTACCTGACCCCATTATTACAGACCATCTCCAGACTGGATTTACCTATCATAGACTGTCTTAGAGGTTTCCTTGGTAAAACTGGTGACGGTATGAACATGAGACCTGGGAAATCAGTAACATTGAGGGTCGCTGTTCGGCTTTGTACACGGTCAGACCACTGACTTGTGGGTTTCACAGGCGTGGTCCTCGGTACAGGGATCGGCACTGTTGCATTTAAACGTAACAGGGGCTGCTTCAAAGTATAGATGTTGCTCTCTTGTAAAAAGTGGTCAGAGTAAACCTCCTTGAGCTTGGGACTAGGCACGGAAGGAGCAGCACTTGGAACTCCGGGGAACTCCGAAGAGAGACTCAGAATGTCTTTTAAAATGCTGGTGTAAATGTTTTGTATTTTTAATGGCCCTTCTGATTTCTCTGGACCTTCCATTCTGCTTATTTCTTTCCCAAAAACCCGAGTTGAAGCTGAACGACACCTTGGGAGAAATATGGAACCAGTAGCAGTCTCTGGAATGCGCCAATAGACACGCTTAGGAGATTTTTTAGTTGTTGAAATAGTCGTCACTCTTTGTTGTACATGATGATCAAGGAAGAGGTTTTGAATACTGACAGGGGTTTGTGCTTGATCCCTTGGAACAACAGGAAAACTAGTTTTCTCTCTTTCAACTGAAGCGGTTTTTTCTTGAACGAAGCGTACACGTGGTAGCTTAGTTTCACCAGTCCTGACTAAACCAGAAAAAGAAAAAATAAAGCAGAATTCGATTATGTTTATCAAGGTGTCAGGGGCAAAACTATTAATGGATTAGCATTCATAGCTTTTTTAATCCCCTCACCCTCCCCCACCTTCTTAAAATGTTTCTGTATGCGCTCACTCAATTATCAGGACTTTTGTTTAGCTAACAGGGATAAAGTTTGAGTGAAAAACTGGAGAACTGAAAAGGCTAAACTGTGTTAGAGAGTGGGGAGCTATTCTTGGAAGAGCAGAATGGACGGAGAAGAGCATGACATACAGGGAGATTCCTGAGCAGTTGCCACTAAAACCTCTGACAATATAGAAGGTAAAAAGGACTTGAAGTTGGGCTGTTTATTCTTTACCATCATCTCTTCCTCATTTGAAACTTCTATGAGCAAGGATTTACATTTCTTTTCAAAGCCAGATGTCAGACCAAGGTGTCTTGTGACCATGATAGCATTCTGCTACTGGCTACAAGGTACCACAAGTTCATCCGGGTTCCAACCAGAAGTATTCTCTTATCTCTTAGGTCCAGAAAATGCACTGTGCCTGCATTCTTAGGAACTTCACTACATCCTATTATGCTTTCTCTTTCTGATGTGATGGAATGTTAAATGACATTTTTGTCCATTGTCTCAGTTGAGCACAATAAATGATGAGGGCTTCAGTATTCTAATGAGGAGATAATAGATTCATTAAGGCAAGATTTGCAAAGAGATGGCCAAAGCAAGTCCAGCTCTCACCTGCTGTCCACACATGAGAGATGGCTAGAGGCTGGTCTGTGTTTGCAGAGAGGATTTTCTCTGAATAGAGCTCTTGGAGTGCTTCGTGTTTCCCTGATCTTCCTCTCCTTGTGGTGGGTGAAAGAAGGATTTATCCCTACTTTCAACCAAGTTAGGGTCTAAATCATCTATAGAGAACAGGAGTGTATGCCTCAAGGAGAAAATAGTATCTCACCACTCCCTACCATGGTTTCCCCACCCCCATACACTTACAGAGTAACAAAAATGTATCTGCCCTTCCAGTTCTTCTGTGTCTCAACTGCAGGAAGGCAAGAGAATCTTTGAATCTACTTGATCGCTACATCCTGCCATTTGGTGGTGGGGGGTGAGCAGTGCAGAGACTCATGACTGATGGTCACCTTCACTCTTAACTCCTTAACTCTTCCCCACCCCTAGCCCCCACCTATGAAAATACCAGAAATTATGAGTGAGACAAGAGAAGCAAAAGAACAAGGTATTTCTCTGGGCTTGTCTAAAAATTAGCAGACCCAGTCTGAGTTGGGTGAAAGGGCAAGGTTTAACGGCATGCTAGATGAGAGTATCGATTTAGATTGGACTTGTGGTTTAATATCTAAAAATGAGACAAGGCTAATAGATGAAAGTGACTAGGAAAGCCTTGGGAGAGAGATGTCACATCTGATAAAGGGCTTGCATCCAAAAATGAGCTCTTAAACTCAACAAATAAGAAAACAAGCTGCTGCTAAGTTGCTTCAGTCGAGTCCGACTCTGTGCGACCCCATAGACAGCAGCCCACCAGGCTCCGCCGTCCCTGGGATTCTCCAGGCAAGAATACTGGAGTGGGTTGCCACTTCCTTCTCCAGTGCATGAAAGGGGAAAGTGAAAGTGAAGTTGCTCAGTCGTGTCCGACTCTTAGCAACCCCATGGACTGCAGCCTACCAGGCTCCTCCGTCCATGGGATTTTCTAGGCAAGAGTACTGGAGTGGGGTGCCATTGCCTTCTTTGAAGAAAACAAGCTAGGACTTCCTTAGTGGTCCAGTGGCTAGGACTCTGGACTCTCAAGGTAGGGGGACCAGGTCTGATCCCTGGTCAGGGAGCTACATCCATCACCCTGCAACTTGCAGACAAATGAATAATTTAAAAAAACCAATGAACATAGCCACTCCAGCATTCTTTTGATTAGTGTTAGTATGAGTATTTTTCTCTATCCCTAATATATACCCATTTGAATGCAGAGTTCCAAACAATGGCAAGGAGAGATAAGAAAGCCTTCCTCAGTGATCAGTGCAAAGAAACAGAGGGAAACAATAGAATGGGAAAGAGTAGAGATCATGGCATCCGGTCCCATCAGTTTGCTCAGTCGTGTCCGACTCTTTGCAGCCCCATGAAGTGATGGGACCGGATGCCATGATCTCTAGTCTTTCCCATTCTATTGATCTTAGTTTTCTGAATGTTGAGCTTTAAGCCAACTTTTTCACTCTCCTCTTTCACTTTCATCAAGAGGCTCTTTAGTTCTTCTTCACTTTCTGCCATAAGGGTGGTGTCATCTGCATGTCTAAGGTTATTGATATTTCTCCCGGCAATCTTGATCCCAGCTTGTGCTTCTTCCAGCCCAGCATTTCTCATGATGAACTCTGCATAGAAGTTAAATAAGCAGGGTGACAATATACAGCCTTGACGTACTCCTTTTCCTATTTGGAACCAGTCTGTTGTTCCATGTCCAGTTCTAACTGTTGCTTCCTCACCTGCATACAGGTTTCTCAAGAGGCAGGTCAGGTGGTCTGATATTCCCATCTCTTTCAGAATTTTCCACAGTTTATTGTGATCCACACAGTCAAAGGCTTTGGCATAGTCAATAAAGCAGAAATAGATGTTTTTCTGGAACTCTCTTGCTTTTTCGATGATCCAGCAGATGTTGGCAATTTGATCTCTGGTTCCTCTGCCTTTTCTAAAACCAGCTTGAACGTTTGGAAGTTCATGGTTCACGTGTTGCTGAAGCCTGGCTTGGAGAATTTTGAGCATTACTTTGCTAGCGTGTGAGATGAGTGCAATTGTGCGGTAGTTTGAGCATTCTTTGGCATTGCCTTTCTTAGGGATTGGAATGAAAACTGACCTTTTCCAGTCCTGTGGCCACTGCTGAGTTTTCCAGATTTGCTGACCTATTGAGTGCAGCACTTTCACAGCATCATCTTTTAGGCTTTGAAATACCTCAACTGGAATTCCATCACCTCCACTAGCTTTGTTCTTAGTGATGCTTTCTAAGGCCCACTTGACTTCAGATTCCAGGATGTCTGGCTCTAGGTGAGTTATCACATGGTAATTATCTGGGTCATAAAGATCTTTTTTGTATAGTTCTTCTGTGTATTCTTGCCACTGCTTCTTAATATCTTCTGCTTCTGTTAGGTCCATACCATTTCTGTCCTTTATTGAGCCCATTTTTGCATGAAATGTTCCCTTGGTATGTCTAATTTTCTTGAAGAGATCTCTAATCTTTCCCATTCTATTGTTTTCTTCTATTTCTTTGCTCTGATCACTGAGAAAGGCTTTCTTATCTCTCCTTGCTGTTCTTTGGAACTCTGCATTCAGATGCTTATATCTTTCCTTTTCTCGTTTGCTTTTTGCTTCTCTTCTTTTCACAGCTATTTGTAAGGCCTCCTAAAACAGCCATTTTCCCTTTTTGCACTTCTTTTTCTTGGGGATGGTCTTGATCTCTGTCTCCTGTACAGTGTCACGAACCTCCATCCATAGTTCATCAGGCTCTCTATCTATCAGATCTAGTCCCTTAAATCTATTTCTCACTTCCACTGTATAATCATAAGGGATTTGATCTAGGTCATACCTGAATGGTCTAGTGGTTTTCCTCACTTTCTTCAATTTAAGTCTGAATTTGGCAATAAGGAGTTCATGATCTGAGCCACAGTCAGCTCCTAGTCTTGTTTTTGCTGACTGTTTTGAGCTTCTCCATCTTTGGCTGCAAAAAATTTAATCAATCTGATTTTGGTGTTGGCCATCTGGTGATGTCCATGTGTAGAGTCTTCTCTTGTGCTGTTGGAAGAGGGTGTTTGCTATGACCAGTGCATTCTCTTGGCAAAACTCTATTAGCCTTTGCCATGCTTCATTCTGTACTCCAAGGCCAAATTTGCCTGTTACTCCAGGTGTTTCTTAACTTCCTACTTTTGCATTCCAGTCCCTCACAATGAAAAGGACATATTTTTGGGGTGTTAGTTCTAAAAGGTCTTGTAGGTCTTCATAGAACCGTACAACTTCAGCTTCTTCAGCGTTACTGGTCAGGGCACAGACTTGGATTACCGTGATATTGAGAGGTTTGCCTTGGAAATGAACGGAGATCATTCTGTCATTTTTTGAGATTGCATTCAAGTACTGCATTTCAGACTCTTTTGTTGACTGTGATGGCTACTCCATTTCTTCTAAGGGACTCCTGCCCACAAGAGTAGATATAATGGTCATCTGAGTTAAATTCACCCATTCCAGTCCATTTTAGTTCGCTGATTAACGTTTACTCTTGCCATCTCCTGTTTGACCACTTCCAATTTGCCTTGATTCATGGACCTAACATTCCAGGTTCCTATGCAATATTGCTCTTTACAGCATCTAAACTTGCTTCTATCACCAGTCACATCAACAACTGGGTGTTGTTTTTCCTTTGGCTCCATCTCTTCATTCTTTCTGGAGTTATTTCTCTACTGATCTCCAGTAGCATATTGGGCACCTACCAGCCTGGGGAGTTCATCTTTAAGTGTCCTATCTTTTTGCCTTTTCATACTGTTCATGGGGTTCTCAAGGCAAGAATACTGAAGTGGTTTGCCATGCCCTTCTCCAGTGGACCACATTCTGTCAGACATCTCCAACATGACCCATCCGTCTTGGGTGGCTCCACATGGCATGGCCTAGTTTCATTGAGTTAGACAAGGCTGTAGTCCATGTGATCAGATTGGATAGCTGTCTGTGACTGTGGTTTCAGTCTTTCTGCCCTCTGATGCCCTCTCTCAGTGCCTACCATCTTACTTGGGTTTCTCTTACCTTTGGCATGGGATATCTCTGCATGGCTGCTCCAGCACAGCGCAGCCACCACTCCTGATCTTGGACGTGGGGTATCTCCTCTTGGGCGCTGCTCCTGACCTTGGATGTGGGGTAGATCCTCTCAGCCGCTCCTGACCTTGGATGTAGGGTAGCTTCTCTTGGCCACTCCTGCACCACGCAGCCGCCGCTCCGTCACTTCATGGCAAATAGATGGTGAAACAGTGGAAGCAGTGGCAGACTTTATTTTTCTGGGCTCCAAAATCACTGCAGAGGGTGACTGCAGCCATGAAATTAAAAGACACTTACTCCTTGGAAGAAAAGTTATAACCAACCTAGACAGTATGTTAAAAAGCAGAGACTACTTTGCCAACAAGGGTTCCTCTGGTCAAGGCTATGGTTTTTCCAGTGGTCATGTATGGATGTGAGAGTTGGACTATAAAGATAGCTGAGCGCTGAAGAACTGATGCTTTTGAACTGTGGTGTTGGAGAAGACTCTTGAGAGTCCCTTGGACTGCAAGGAGATCCAACCAGTCCATCCTGAAGGAAATCAGTTCTGAATATTCATTGAAAGGACTGATGTTGAAGCTGAAACTCCAATACTTTGGCCACCTGATGCAAAGAATTGACTCTTTGGAAAAGACCCTGATGCTGGGAAAGATTGAAGGTGGGAGGAGAAGGGCACAACAGAGGATGAGATGGTTGGATGGCATCACCAACTCAGTGAACATGAGTTTGAGCAAGCTCCAGGAGTTGGTGACGGACAAGGAGGCCTGGTGTGCTGCAGTCCATGGGGTTGCAAAGAGTCGGACACAACTGAGCGACTGAACTGACTGACTCGTTTTTATATTTAAAGGGAGTTTCTTGCAGACAGTATGTAATTAGCTCTTGTCTCTTATCTACTATGACAGTTTCTATCATTTAATTGGCACACTTATACCATTCACATTTTAACAAATGATTGACATTGCTGACTTAACATCTGCCACATTTGTAAAGTTTTCTATTTGTTGCAGCTGTTTTACTTTGTCATCTCTTTAAAAATCTTCCATTCTTCTTCTGTCTTTTCTGGTTTTAGTTGAGAATTTTATGAGTCAGTTTCTATCCTTCAGTTTCATTACTCTGTTAGTATATCAGTTACACCTATAAAATTATTTTAAATGCTTGCTCTAGAGTTTGCAATATATATTTACAATGAATCTAAGTCTACTTTCAACAAACACTACACTGCTTACTGCCGATAGTAAGTATCTTTTAACAGTGTAGTCCCAATTCTTCCCTCCATTCCATATAAAATTGCTATCATCCATTCCATTTATCCCCATACTATACTCACCCAATACATTGTTATTATTATTGGTTAGAACAGTTACCTATTAGATTGAGTGAAATCACTTTTCCTTTTCTGACACTGTTCTTTTTTAAGGCAGACCTGAGGTTTTTTTTGTTGATCAAACAGTGTGTAACACCTTCTCTTACTAACCAATTTAAATCATTTTCTTCTTTCAAAGTCTACCTTAAACCTTATATTGGATGGCTAAAATTCAGAGTTTTTCTGTAATGTATTACCAACCCAATACAATCCATCTTTCTTGATTAACACAACCCATACTTACTGTTCTCATTAATTAATTCAACAAATATTTAACACCTCCTCAGACAGTAAAGAATCCACCTGCAATGCAGGACACCTGGGTTCAATCCCTGGGTCAGGAAGATACCCTGGAAAAGGAAATGGTTACCCACTCCAATATTCTTGCCTGAAGAATCCCATGGACAGAGGAGTCTGGTGGGCTATAGTCCAAGTGGTTGCACAGCGTTGGACACAACTGAGAGACAAACACTTTTTCACTTTTTTTAACATGTGCTGGCTGTACACATAGTGCTGAGAGTACAATTACACAGCAGATATCTTACTACCATCAAAGGTCTTGCGATTTAATATAGAAAATAGGCTTCCCAGATGGTGCAGTGGTAAAGAATCTGCCTGCCAATGCAGTAGACTCAGGTTCGATTTCCGGGTCGAGAAGATCCCCTGAAGAAGCAAATGGCAACTCATTCCAGTATTCTTGCCTGGAAAATCCCACGGATAGAGGAGCCTAGAGGGATACAGTCCGTGGAGTTACAAAATAGTCGGATATGACTTAGTGACTAAACAACCAGTCTTCTTGTCTGGGAAATCCCATGGACAGAGGAGGCTGGTGGGCTACGGTCCGTGGGGTTGCAAAGAGTTGGATACAACTGAGCAACAGATACTACTAAGCAGGTAAACAGTTATACTAGAGAATAAGAGGTCAGTAGCGGGTAGGTCAGGGATACTCTGGGACCATAAAGGAAAGTACTCTGACTGGATGCAAAGAGAAGAGGTGCTTAGGGAAATCTGCCCAACGAAGATGATATCTGTCTTCTCAGTTCAGACTTCCCTATTTTTGGACACATTTCCCCGTGATTTCTATTTTTTTTTTCTTTTAGAATGTTAAAATTCTACTTTTCCAATAGACTGCTCTGCCATCAAAAACTATACCGATCTCCTCTATAATTAAATGTGTTTCACTTCACTTTTACTAATTTCTCAAGAGTCTTAGCTCACACCCCACTGCTGCCCTAGGGTTTCTCACATGTATGAACTACTGCTGTCTGTACCATTAACTGGACATAAATTCTATGCTGCTTTGTATTGCTATTTTAGGTTCTCATTGTACGCATGTAAATACATCCAACAGAGTTTAACTAAAGGTCTTGAAAAGTCCTGAAAGACAGGGACCAGATTCATGTCATTAATTCACTACAGAATGTAGTGTTGTATGCAAATTGTACATGTTATCTCAATTTTATTTCAATACTTGACTACTCATTTTTATAATCATACTTCAGACATTTTAGGTATTTATTCATTCATTCATTCAACAAGTATTTCTAACACCTGTTACATGCAAAGCACTCTGCCAAGAGCCTTTGGGGACACAAGATTAATAATAGTCAAGGTCGTTAACTATCCAAGTTGCCAAAGCAAGATGGTCCATCCCTGCACTCCCCCCACCCACCCCCATCCCCACCACAAAAAGAATCATCCAGCTCAAAATGGCAATAGTGAGAAACTCTGTGCTGGATGATGAACTTCAACAGAAAAATAAATGGAAAACTACAGCCAAAGAACTGGTAGTGAGCAGTATATCTATATAACTGTGGTGTTATTATTATAGAACAGATTGTAAATGCAGAAATATAAAACACTGTAGAAATATATAGAAATGATATAACAAAAGTTGGTAGGAAATGTGGGAAAGAAAATTGTGTATAACATAGGTGTATTGATTCATACATCTTTTATGGCCATGCATCAAAAGGATTTAGCACTGTACATCAAGTTATAGACTAAGCATATTTTAATATGCTTATAAGTGTTGACACTAAAATAATTAATATAATCAACTAAAATCAGATGATAGAAGAGAATGAAAAGGGGGAAGAAAAGGATGTATGCTAATTTTATCATTGCTTATAAGTAAGGAGTCAATATATACCATATACAGAAATAGAGGATTAAGAGTATTATATAAAGTTATAATCATAAGTGGCTCTCCTTTACTTCATAGCATTTATCACAGGGTAATTTTACATTTAATTATATGATTGTTGGATCTCACCAAAGGGTAACTAATAAAGAGAATTGGCAGAGTTCGTTTTACTCACTATTATATCTCCAGTTCTTAGCACTGTGCTTATAAATACAATCAGTTCTCATGATTCAGGGCAGTTCTGTTCTCCAGTCTCAGTGAGCACTGAATTATCCAACACTAAGCTATTACTTCTTGGGAAAATACAGGATCAGGTTCCTGCAAGCCTCTGATCTCAACATTATCAGCAACCAATCAATACACACAACCTTGTTTTATATGTGTTCCTATTTAAAGACACTTCGGATTGTTGATTCATCAACACTGAACTCTCAGCCAACAACACTGTAACTCGGGCCTGAAGGAAAATTATCTAAAGCATATGTTCTCTCTGGAAGGCACGTCATAGCTTTCTTGTACTACACGACACTTGGGAGCTATTTTAGACAATTAAATCACCAACCAAAAGTACAGAATTCAGAAATTATGGCACTATTTAGACCAGAAAGGTAGTTGTTTATGAGAGCTAAAACAATAAGGCAGAGCAGTATCCTTTTCCCACCACTGTTGGGAATATGTATGCTTTCACTGCCCTGGATGTATCCAAGAATTACCATATATACCCTCTTGCTGCACACAGTCTCACTATTATAAAAGGAGAGAGAAAGAGCTCCATACACTGCTCTGAAGTGTTCTTCAGGATATATTTTGGAGTTAAAAGGACAAAACATAGTACAATGTTCTGGGTTGGGGATTACAAATGGATTCTAGCAGTTAGGTAAATTCACTCCTATAGAATCCACAAAAAATGAGAATCAATTGTATTTGTAGAATGAATTAGATGTTACCATATTACATAAAACTCTCTAAGTTGTAGTCATTAGTGAGTGTCTTTATATTTATATTTATTTATTTGGCTGCTGCAACATGTGGGATCTAGTTCCCTGACCAGGCATCAAACCCTGGGGGCCATGCATTATCAACTTGGAGTCTTAGCCACAAGACCACCAGGGAAGTCCCCAGTGAGTGTCTTTACTGTGATGCTGAACTGTGCAGGTTGAGAAAATTCTACGAAAAACAAACAAAAAAGCTAATAACATATCTGATTAATACACATACCTGCATGGACTTTCTTCTGACATAAAGACAGCTTAGGGAGATTTGGAGGTAAAGGTCTTCGAAGAAGTTGTGGGTGTTTTTGCATGTTAATAATAAGCACTATTTGTCACAGCTATGGGTGAAGAACTTAAAAGTTTTTGAATATGTTTCAATTGTTGCTGAAAAATTCATTCGAGTCCAGATTAAATCCTAATGAAAATCATTCTGTGCTAATACTACACTGAGTCCAAGCAGAATTCCTATAAAAGAAAAAGAGGGTAAGAAAAACAATTCCTTAAGTCTTCTAGAAAGAATCTAGATAAAATTTTGGCTTATAATTAACACAAAATTTAAAAATACATAGACTATTACCAATCAGGACCATCTTAAATCACATGTTAACCAAAAATTCAATCTGGTAGTGTTATTTCAGCTAGTAAATACCGCTTTTCCAGAATGGTAGAAAAGACACTCATTTTCTCTCCTACCTCCAAAATGTTATCAATTTATAAATTTGGGAAGAGTTTTTGGTCAAAAAAGGTGAGGCAGTCCCTCCACGGCCTCTGAAAATCCACAATATTTAACTCTTCACCAAAAAGATGTTTTCTTTCCATAATAATGACTTATTTTAAATTCAATCACTACAGTTGGGCCATAACTATTTAACCCCCAAATAAAATGCCTTCAATATAATGAGATTTTCTACAATCCCAGTCCCAATTAGTACTGTTTAGAAATGATGCCTGAAGATAGAACCAAATATTGTGTGCTTCGTCGGGACAGTATCAAAGAGCCTGGCACATGGCTATTCCGTTGACAGTCTAGACGGGTACGCTCCGGAGCACAAATGGCCTGCTTTATACCAATCCAAAGATGATTTGGCACGCAAGCGCTCACGATCTGTTTCCTGGTAGTACGTCCCACTTGATGCTGGTAATTTCCCGTTCTTATTTTTGGAAGAGGTGCTTGGAAACGTTGGACCCGTATGCTATCCTTTAGGGCAATCAGCTGCTTTTCAAAACAATCAGCTTTTCCTTTTTGAATCTCCTCTTCCTGGGAACGGAGGCAGGTTAAGGTGAAGTGACGTCGCAGGTCTTCCGGCGGGATGCTGTCCCGAAAGAAAGCACCCAGGTCACCTTCACCCGCCGGCCAGGTGGGGCCAAGCGGACACGTCTCCTAGCAACCAGAAGCCAATACACAGGGCCCGTCTGCCGGGCGCGCAGGCGCAGGAGGGGGGAGGGCGGGGCCGGGCGGGGCGCGCACCCGCCCGCGGAGCCCCGCGCAGCTGGTCCCGCCCCAGCGGGCGGCGCGCTCGGAGCCCTCTCGCCTTCGTCAGCCGCTGTGCGGGGCTGCAGGAGAAGCCAGCTCCACGTGCACCTGCTGTACGGAACCCTGTGGTGACAATCGTTATTACTGCTTTTATTCTGAATGACAGTGACCACTATCATGTATTTACTTTTCTCACTTGCAAGATGCTTAACTCGGGTATCTAGGGTCCGGGCTGGTGTTCTTTCGTCCCGCACTTCTGCGCAGCCTTAGTCGCCTGGCTGCTTTTGCAGGGCTCCCGAATAGCGAGCATTCTGTTTCTCTTCTTTTAATGCAACCTGTTTTGTCTTCCTGATCCCTTAAAGTTCTTCGCTGAAGAGGAAACGTGTAGAAAGAAATAGGGCATAAATGATCGAGCGGGCTTTGGAAGAAACCCATTTCTCATTGCCTTCGTTATTTATCCTGATTCATATCGTGATTTGTGTCCTGTGTCGTGGTGTTGATGAACCTGTCTGTACAGTGATCGATACATCGCGTGTGTTTGCATGTATGTGCATACGTCTCTTTGCAGATTTGACGGAGAATGTGTGAGACAGAAAATTCATTAGGTAGGTGTGTGAATCGCAACTCAGTAAGGTAGATGGAGCTTCCTTCCAGTCTCTTTGTGTTTTGTTGTGCTTTATTTTATAAGTGTAGGAAGTTCAGTAACAGTTGTCGGAAGAGGAGACTTGTGTGTAAATCTTTGTAACTTTAGGGGTCTTTCAAGATTTACTCCCTAACCAAGTCTTGGGAACAAGCATATATTTTTAAACAGTCAATAAAAAAAAGTGGAAAAGTAAAAAAAGTATTTAATCAGATTCTGGGAAGTATTCTGCACCTTATTTTCCTTTGCATGTGGTTTCTTTTAATTTTAAAATAGCTATGTCCCAATTACCCTGCTGCCCCAGACCATGAATTTATTCCATTTTTGCCTGTGTCCACTGCATAGATCAATTAGCTTCTCAGAAAGATAAGAGAGTTGACAACAAGCAAATCTGATTTGCTAGATTTTATCTCAAGTAATATGTGTTGTGCATATTTTGTAACTGTGAAAGATGTTTATATTTTTACCCATAAAAAAGGTTTATGTTCCAATAGATAAGAGTCGGGTTCCTATCCTCTTGGGGCGTCCCTGGTGGCTCAGATAGTAAAGAATCTGCCTGCAATGCAGGAGACATGGGTTCCATCCCTGGGTCAGGAAGATCCCCTGGAGAAGGGAATGGCTACCCACTCCAGTATTCTTGCCTGGAGAATCCCATGGGCAGACGAGCTGGCGGGTTACAGTCCATGGGGTCCCAAAGAGTTGGACTTGACTGAGAGACTAACACTTTCATTTCTTTTACCCCTCTGTCCTCATAAAAGTTGTTTGAACTGCAAGAATACTGAGATTAAGTTTTACCCACCAGTGCTTGGGCTTAGAAATTTATGCTTAGGATTGCATAATCAAAATCAAAGAGATATGCTTATCAATAGTTTTTTAAAAAACGCTTTGTCACACATGGGATGAGGCATCAGGCTTCATTGCCTGCATATTTCTTCTAGCAAATACCAGGCAGAAACTAGGGCTGATTAATATGTAATTTCCAGAGGTGTGAATATTTTGTTTTCCACTGCTTCCTACTTCTATTACTTAGCATGGAACGTTTAGGCAAATGAGATTGTGATTATGAAAATTAAATTCATGGCTTGGTGTTATACGTGTATATATATATCAGTTTTTGCAACACAAATTATATGCTTCATCTATGGAAATGATGTACAAGTGCAGGCCAGATTTAGAAAGTACACATTACATTCAGTTTGTGTTTTTTTTATTATTTTTACTTAATTTATTAATCTTTAAAACTTTTTAGAGAGTATTGCTACCTCAATCTCCTTTTCTCCTTGTTTTTGTTTAAATAATCATGTCTCTTTAAATAATACAACTCCCTCTTTGATTTTAAAGGCTTCCTTTACCTGATGTACAGTACAGGCAGCCTTTTGATTGTCCCATTAGCTTTGCAATTTGGCAGAACTGTGCGATGAAGCTTGTCAAACTGAACCACAACACTTTTAACAGATTGTATTCAGGAGGCCACAGTAATGGTGAGTGCCAAGGTTGTGTACATCCTGCATTTTTTTAAAAATGTTGCTAAAAATGAGATAAAAGCCTTATGCACAAGCAACCCTGTGCACCCTGCAGGTAGTGCTATTGATTTTTCTAATGAGTGGGGGACACTTGGGGGATCTCAGATTTGCTATTGGTGAAAAGACTCAGCTTTGTTGGAATGGTGTAGAAACTATTGGTAGAAATTTTCACTGTTTTCTATATAAGCCTCTGTTAATTTGTTTTCCTTTTAAAAAGAAATGGAGGTTTATGGAATAGTTTGGTCAGTGTAAATTTAATTTAGCATTTTACTTTATGGAAATAACTGCAGTGATTTTTATGTTTATGCTCATGTTAATTCTTAGAAGTTCTTTTAAAAAATGAATAGTTAATTTTGAGAGCACATTGGCTAAACCATTAAGCCTCCAAGGTAAGCCAAGGCACAAAAATGCTTTTGAGAAAGAGGTATTTTCTTGATCTGAGTTTTATATATATACTAAAAAATGTCTTTACTCTTTTATAAGTCACAGTGGCTTAAACGTATACTTTTATTTCATGTTCTTTCATTCTGCTTGATACAGAACAATTTTGTATTTTCTTAAATGTTAATAAAGATATTTTGAAGAAGCTGCATTTTTTTAAACCTCTCCTATCTCATGGTAAAGAGTCTGTTTGCAATTCGGGAGACCTGGGTTCGCTCCCTGGGTGGGGAAGATCCCCTGAAGAAGGAAATGGCAACCCACTCCAGTATTCTTGTCTGGAAAATCCCATGGATGGAGGAGCCTGGTGGGCTGCAGTCCATGGGGTTGCAAAGAGTTGGACACGACTGAACGACTAACACACACTAACACAAATACATCTCGTTGCACAAGCAAAAACTTCATTTCTGTTCTTAATGAATTTTTAGCCAGTTACATAGTTTTTTCTTGTTGTCTTTCAGGATGATAGTCCTGGGATTTTTTTTTTCAAAAAAATTATTAATAAAGGAAGGTCATAAAACCTGCATCACAGAATTAAAAAAAAAAATCCCAAACATAATGAAAGAACAATGTCTGCCTGTTTTAAAAGCACATTCATGAATTCAGCCATTCATTCCAGAATGATTTATTGGAAATTATGCGTAAAGCTCTTTGCTAGGTGCTCAACTTTAAACTTTATGAAAACAACAGGTGATTCATTGGGAGGCTTTATAATTTTAGACATTAAAATGACATTTTAAATCTTTTCAAAGGCTTTATTTATATATAGTTATGACAACTTGAAGTTTTTAAATTTTTAAACATTTTTTATTATGTTGCTCAGGTAGAATAATGTTATTTATTCACACTACCTGGAATACCCAGAAATAGTTCTGTGTTTCCTTAGTTTCAGTGATTGTTTTAGACTATCTGTGACCTGCTGATACTGTGTGTGTGTGCATGTATTGCACACATGCTCATTCATGCCCGGCTTTTGGCGACCCCAAGGACTGTAGCCTGCCAGGCTCCTCTGTCCATGGAATTCTCTAGGCAAGAATACTGGAGGGTTGCCATTTCCTCCTCCAGGTGATCTTCCTGACCCAGAGAGCGAACCCATGTCTCCTGCTGTTCCAGTATTGGCATGTAGATTCTTTACCACTGAGCCACCTGGGAAGCCCTTCAGATGATATTAGGTATTTGTATATATTGTATGATTGTGTCCTTCTCCAAAAAAAAGGCAAATAATATTTGTTTCCTTAACATTAAGTTGACTAAGCATTGTCTTTCATTCTGTGAGTGATGAAATGTCGATGGTGGTTACTTACCATGTGGAAGGGACTCGGCTAAGTGTTGATTTTATGTTGTCTTACCCCAGAGTTCTCATGTTAATTGAAAATTCTATTATCTGCATTAAGTGTCGACCAAAAGCAGCATAGCTCAGCTCTGCTGGGTTCAGATCCCTGGCCACCGCTTGATAACTCTGTGCCCTTGATCCAGCTACTCAACCTCTCTAAGCTCCTGTGGTTTCTTCACCTGTAAAATTGGGGTAAAATGGTACCTGATTCAGCATATTGTGAGGATTTAAAGAGAGAACTGGGTCAAGGACTTAAGTTCTTGCAGGCTAGAGTTGAGTTCTCATTAGACACTAGGGGTTGAAAACAAATGGCTCAGGTTTCCCGCCTGTGTTGTCCCTGCTCTATGTGATTATAGCTGATGTTAACTGAAGTTATTTGGAGGATTCAAGGGTGACTCCTGGGCATTTATCCATAAAATATAACACTTGGTGTGCTAACGTCTCTGATATGTTGGTGAAAGAGGTATGCAGTTCTCAGATTGTTAACAAATGCTCCAGGCAGGGCCCTCTGTTTTGTCATTGGTCTGTATACCCCTCTGGGCTGTGGAGCAACCATGGGACAGCTCGTGCCTGACAATGTCCTAGTGCAGTGGTGTGCCTTGACCCGTGTCGTTCAGGTGAGTTGAGTCCGTGAGTCGCCATCAGCACTGATAGAACTGGACCTAATCCATGATGAATGTCAACCAGTGACCCAGAGATGAAAGCTGCCTTGTTCTCGGTGTCCTCCAGGCCAGCTGGTGAGCCAAACAAAAGTGGAAAAGCCCAAAGAGCTGCAGAGTGACCCTCTTTGGAATTGCTAGAGGGAAAGATGTTCTGAAAGCATATATTTTTCTCAGTTTTTTTTTTTTTTTTTTCCTAATGTGCGCTCCAGACTTTGGGAGAACAATCTACTGAATCCTTGGGACCTTCTAGGGTTTAGTACCAAACTTCAAAAGGCACATGCAGTTCCCATGAGGTGTAGAAGTTCCTTGCTTTGGTTCAGTCCTCAAAAGAGACCTCTAGCATTTAGAGCCATAGGTGAGCAGAAAGGCTTTGTAATGAGCTTACTCTTCATTCTAAGGCAAGTAGCAATTTGTGATCTTAAACAGTAAATATGGTGAATTCGTTTTTCAAACCTATCGTTCTGTTTTATGCGCTTGGTCCTAAGTGTTGTTGTTTAGTCGCTAAGTTGTATCAGACTCTTTTGCAATCCTGTGGATTGCAGCCCGCCAGGTTCCTCTGCCCATGGACTTCTCCAGGCAAGAATACTGGAGTGGGTTGCCATTTCCTTCTCCAGGGGATCTTCCTGACCCAGGGGTCATACTCACGTCTCTTGCATTGGCAGGAGGATTCTTTAGCACTGAGTCACCAGCAAAGCCATATTATGCCGTCTGTCCTAAGTGTTATGTGGCTTAAATTGTGTGTGGGGACCATGGGTAGGGAAGAGCACTGGTTGCCTGGACCTGTCATGGTGCTTTATATGCTCTGTGCTGGTGAAAAACTTTTCACTTGTTACAGCACAACTGGACTCACAGAACCATCTTTTTTGTTTCAGTATCACACAGCAAGTTTAGTTTGCTTTGGACAATTCAAGATTTACAACAGTCTCAATCACCCCACCCTTATGCTTTCTTTTTGATGTGGACCATTTTTAAAGTCTCTGTTGACTTTGTTATAATATTGCTTCTGTGCTTTGGTTTGTTGATGGTAAGGCACATGGGATCTTAGCTCCCAGATGTTTTGCTCTCAAACGTTACATCAGGATTGAAATCCATGAGTCCCAGGACATTGCTTCCTTCCTTACCCTGTTCCTTCATTTCCTCTGCTAGTTATTCCAGGTGAACCAGTACCCTCCAATGGGAGAGATATGGTGTCCAGCTCTGTTCAGGGGCTTTAGGGAAGACAGATTATGGGGCTTTATTCTTCCCTCCGCTGCAATTCCAAGCAAAGAAACTACCCTTTTAACCTGTTTGACATGTTAATATATGGCTCTGCTTAAGACTTGCTTTAGAGAAGAGGTTCAGTAACTACAAGAGATTTTCAGCAAACCACCAAATAGCATGAGACTAAGTCTGTGCTCCCGTTTCTCGTTAGAGGGCACCTCGTCCTGAGTCATGGAGACCTTGCATGCCATTACCTTCCCTGCACCCAGGAACCCCGCACCCCCCATCACTCCCCAGACCACCCGCATCAGACCCATCGGGAGATGCCTTTAGTCACCACTTCCTCCAGCAGCAGCTAAGGAAACCAGACCATCTCCTTCTTCCCCAACCCTCACTTCCCAAACCCAGACTCCCTGCATTGAAAAGGATTGCTTCCAGAGGATTTGTACCTTTGCGTATCACTTTGCCCAAGTGATCCCTTTGGGGAGGAGGAAAAAAAACATGTCCTCACGTTCAGTCTCTGCTTCTTCTCAGCACATAGTTGTGAGGCCCTTGATGTCCCCAGTGAAGGGAGTTGGGGTCAGTGAGGAGCTAAGGTGATAGACCACAGTGATTGAAAGTGGAACCATGTGTGTAACAAATCCGGCTTGCCACCATTTGCATAGTAGGAATTATTTAGTTAGGAACAAGAAGGACCGGTTTTGCTAATCTCATCCTGTGAGCTGTAAGAGGAGCTGTAATGAATTAGAGCAGCTGTGATTTTTAGACCCACACCTGAGGACTAGACTTGCTCCAAAGTGTTTTCAATACATGTATTTTGGGAACTCCATGGTGATCCAGTGGTTAAAACTCTACGCTTCCCCTGCAGGGGATAGAAGTTCAATCCCTGGTCAGGGAACATTCCACAAGGCATGTAGTCTGGCAAAAAAAAAAAAAATGTATTTTACTTATTTATTATTTTCAAGAGGAAAAAGTCATTTTCAAAGAGAAGTGTTTTCTATGACACGTGGAAGTATTAGAACACCGAATGCTTCAAGAACTTGCTCTAGTAGTGAAAGATATGTCTATGAAGAGGTCAGAATTTTTCTGAGTTAACCATTTGTGGCTGGAGGATGAAGCAGCCTCAGAGGGGAAGGACTTTGGTTGAAATGCAAGTGAGGACTGCGTCTCCTGCTTGACCTCTAGGCCTCCCCCAGGTGAGCTCTGCCCTTCAGGAAAATCTGCACAAAGATGAACAGGCACCTCTCTGCCAGGTGCCTCATAGTACCTGTCTTAGAAAGGACGGGCTTTTGATGGGGTCTCGGTGAAGCACAGGAAGCCGGAGGAACCACAGCCCCAGTCAGAGATAAGATCAAGATCCTGTCTCCTAAAACAGTCAATTGCCCTTTATCGCGGATTTATACATTGTTTTTTAAACCGTGGGTATGTTTGTTGAATGTGCAATTGATGGTGAAATTTACATAAGAAATACCTTTACCGAGTCACTCTAGGAGAGCTCCATCCTCAGTCCCCATAGGAAGAGCCAAAAGAACTGTTGGGATGGTTGTCGTCTGTGTTATCCATCTAGAAAGTTTCTAAAACTGAACGGGGACTCAGGGGACTATTACTGCCTCCCATGGTCTTCTTCTGAGAACCTGTTTCCTCACCTATAAACCTCCTTCCATATTCATGCTCTGAGGTTCTATGACTAATTTACATTTATGAGCTGTTATTGATCAATTAATCAATGGGTGTGTTCGTGCATGCTTAGTCACTTGAGTTGTGTCTGACTTTTTGTGACCCCATGGACTGTAGCCCACCAGGCTCCTCTGTCCATAGGATTCTCCAGGCAAGAATACTGGAGTTGGTTGCCATGCCCTCCTCCAGGGGATCTTCCCCACCCAGGGACTGAACCTGAGTGTCCTGTGTCTTCTGCATCACAGGCAAATTATTTACTGCTGAGCCTCCAGGGAATCCCCAATTAGCACATGTAGCTAAATAATTATTGAATATGTTAATACTTTACAGCATTGACCAGTATTTTCCAATATTCAATTCAGTTATACCAATATTGATTGATATATTTCCATATACTAGAGTCAGTTCAGTTCAGTTCAGTTCAGTCGCTCAGTCGTGTCCGACTCTTTGCGACCCCATGAATCGCAGCACTCCAGGCCTCTCTGTCCATCACCAACTCCCGGAGTTTACCCAAACCCATGTCCGTCGAGTCGGTGATGCCATCCAACCATCTTATCCTCTGTCGTTCCCTTCTCCTCCTGCCCCCAATCCTTCCCAGCGTTAGGGTCTTTTCCAATGAGTCAACTCTTTGCATGAGGTGGCCAGAGTATTGGAGTTTTTAAGAATGTCTATAAATCTATTTGATTTTCAAGTATTAGACTGGGTAATTTTATTTGCTATTAAATAACATCTGTTAAGCTTTGGTGGATGGAAGCACTTGAGTTTGATATTTCTGTGATTTAATGAACAAAAGTATGTGCCTGCTTTATGGATTTTGATCAGCGGCAGCTCCAACTTTCATATTTTTAATTGAATGTTTTAATTACAAACTGATTAATGCTTATTGGGAAAAAATAATACAGAAGGATAGAAAATAAATGTCTTCTCTGTCTTCTCCCCAATCTTAAATGTTTGGTGTGTAATAGTCTAGCATTTATATATATGTATGATGTATATAATATATAACTTTTATATAAAGAGATTATATTATCTATAGTATTTGGTAACTTAATTTTTTTCACCTGATATTTTATCTCAGCCATCTTATGGGACAGTACAGGCCTACTTTACTCTTTCCAATCCCAGCCTTTGATTTTGCAGGCTTAGGAGTCATGAAATTAATGTATGTTTATTGTCAAAAAATCAATTATACAGCTTAAAAAATGAGAGAAGAAAAATTTCTTGTAATTCTTTCAAATAGAGATAACTACTGTTAACAGTTTGATATGATATATATAATTAAAAGTATCTTATATACATGTACACACAAATATATATATTTTTTAATTTTATCTTTTTTTTAAATCGGAAGTTAATTACTTTACAATATTGTAGTGGTTTTTGCCATACATTGACATAAATCAGCCATGGGTTAAATTTTAAAATATTCTGCCCCATTGCTATTTTCTAACCTTACTGTTCTCTTAAAAATGTGAGAATTTTTTTCCGTGTTGCATATTCCCTATGTGTCTTCTAGAAGTCTTGATTGAAGTACCCACCAGCTGTGTGTAAGAATATTTATTTTCCTTCAGTCTAACTGATCCTGGGAATTCATCAATTTGTTGATCTTTGCTACTCTAATAGGTAGGAAGTAACATCTTATTTTAATTAGCATATGATCGTTAATGAGCTTAAACATCTTTTTCTCTGTTTATTACTGTACGTTTTCTATTATAAATTACTTCTTCTAGTGTCTTGCCTACTTTTATATTTTAGTATTTATTGTTCCCGCTGGTGGTTTTGAAGGGATCTTTGTGTGTGTGTGTGTGTGTGTGTGTGTGTGTGTGTGTGTGTGTGTGTGTGTGTGTGTGTGTGTGTACCTAATATACCCAGTTTATCTACCTCAGCTGTTTAAGATGAGACATTATATATATTTGGGCCTCAAAGCCAAACAAGCATGGTTTGAGTACCATCTCCATCATTTACTAGTTGTATAAATTTGATCAAGTTTCTCAACCATCTGACTGTTAATGTCCACATCTGTAAAACTGAGACAGTAACGGTGCCTTCCCTACGTGGGGTTATTGTGAAAATTAAATGAGAATGTCCTCAAAACTGACACCCATTCTCCAGACATAGAAAATCTACACCTTAGCCAATGAAGTATCAAGAAAGTTGACCATTAGGCTGGGCAAGAAATATACAAATATTGCGCATAGTAGGCTCTCAGGGACTTATTTTTTAAGGATGCAAGGAAATGATTCATCAAGATGATATGTCAACATCAGATTTTCTGTACCTAACAACATAACTTCTAAATGCATGAAAAAAATATCGACAAAATTACACGGAGGTGTTATTGGTAAATTCACTTCTAAAATGGGTATTTTTTTAAAAACATGCTTCTCAGTAACTAAGAGATTGAGCAAACAAAAGCTTGCTAAGGATATAGAAGAATTGAATAACCCAACTGATGTTTGATCTGACAGGCATTTATAGATAACTGTATCCAGTAATCAGAAAACACACAGTGTCTTCAGTACACAAGAAATATTGACCAAGATTGATGCCTACTTGGCCATAAAGAAAATCTCAGAAAGTTCTAAAAGAATATTTTGCAAGTGTCTTAGTCTGTTCTGGCTGCTCTAGCAAAAATACCGCAGACTTGGTGCCTAGTAAACATCTATTTCTCATAGTTCTGGAAGCTGGAAAGTCTAAGATCTAGGCACCAGCAGCTTCGGTGTCTGGTGAAGCCCATTTTCTGTCCCATAAGTGACTGTTGTCTTGCTGTTCCCTTACATGATGGAAGAGGCAAGGGAGCTCTCTGGGTCTCTTTTATAAGGGCACTAATCCCATCCATGAGGGTTCCATCCAGAGACCTCACCTCCAGAACCATCACCCTGGGGATTAGGTTTCAACATGTAAGTTTTGAAGGGACATGGAACTTCAGTTTATGGTAGAAGTTTTCCTAGTTTGGCTAGAGAGAAATTGGGTAAGTAAGGCTGAAAATGTAAGTCTGGGAGAGACTTAAATATTAGGATCCTGGCAGGCAGTAGAGAGTGACTAAAAGACTTGGAGCTGGGAATCCATGGGATCTGCATTAAGAGATGCATCTGGAATTGAGGCCAGCTTCCTCCCATAATTTTCAAGAGCTAATGAGAAAGAACCAGCTCCAAGTAAATCATGAGTTCATGTAAAGTAAAGGCCAAGCGACAACATTGAAGGCTGCAGTAGTTCAAAGAAAGTGAAGCGGGAAAAATGAGAACACAGAAGACAATGTTGGTGGTGAACACAAAAGGACCCGCACCCCAGGGGACCAGCACCATGTTCATGAGGCGATTTGATTCCAGAAAATCACTGCCAGCCTCATTAAAATACTTAATTTGATTTGGCTCTTATTGTTTTGAATTTAATTTTAACCTGATTTTGGATTTATATTTTAGGAATCTAATGGTATGAGCAGTTTATGCCAAGTCTTCTGTTTGCTTTTTATTTTTAAAAATTTTTTTTAATTTATTTATTTATCTATTTTTACTTTGCAATATTGTGTTGGTTTTGCCATACATTGACATGAATCCGCCGTGGGTGTACATGTATAAAAATAAAGACAACTCTCAAAGTTTGGGGTCATTTTTCCGGAGATTTATTCACTTTAGAGAAATTCTGGTCTAGCTGATGCCATTCATGTTACAGTTATGTAGAATGAAGTGCAGAATGGTGACTAATAATAATAGTAACTATAATAAAGATTGTCAGATATGACTTCCATCTGGTGCATATGCTGTGTGTTGTTCATTTTGCTAAATGCGCTCTGTGCATCTCTTCTGCATACCCTGTAACTGTGCTAGGTTGTGAGTGCTGTTTCCTTTTCCTACTGTTTACTTTTCCTATTGTGATGAAGAAACAGGCTTAGAGGGATTAAGAAGTTTGTCCAAAGGCACAAAGATAATAACCCTAGTAACTAGGTTAGGAACCCAAGCTGTTATAACTCCAGAGCACGCGCTCTTAATCACCTTGCTCTGCAGACTTCATCGGCCACACAGGTTGGAACTCAGTCAAAGTTAGATCCAGGATCTCCTGACTTGTGGTCTGGTATGTTTTTTCATCTCGCCCCTGGCCTCCATTTTTTTGAGAGTATACAGCTGAAGCCACAGAGTAGCTCAAGATCCTATTGCAAGAAAAATGTGTAATTAGGCACATCTACTTTATCAGAAGTTCAGAATATTTCATCATATTTTCAGTTTCATTTGGGAGAACCTTGACTTTTCATGGGGGCTTCCCTGGGGACTGAGCTGGTAAAGAATCCATCTGCAATGCGGGAGACCTGGGTTCGATCCCTGGGTTGGGAAGATTCCCTGGAGAAGGGAAAGGCTACCCATTGCAGTATTCTGGCCTGAAGAATTCCATGGACTGTATATGTAATGGTATATGTATAGTATTTCAGAAGGCTGTTTTCAGATATGCTTATTTTTTTAATAAAATATTCTTTTTTTCTTAATTAATTAATTTATTTTAATTGTAGGACAATAACTTCACAAGACTGTGGTGGCCCCTGCCACACATCAACAAGCATGCTTACTTAAGTCTGTTATGACAAAAATGGATTTAAAAAGTATTTCCCAGAGGTATTTCCAGTAAAGATGGGTATAAATCAACCAGTCCTGGAAAACTTTAAAATCAGGACAGTTTATCTGCTTTGATAATCAATCTGTCAAACATCTTTTTCTGTAATTTATTATCTTGATTTACATTGAAAATCTATTGAGGCTGTTAACCCTTTTCTTTGACGGCATCTGCAACTGTTCTAGGTTATAACTTGATTGAGGTCCTCACTTAATAAACCACGTTTTTAAATCAGCCCTCCACCTGCTCAGCACCTACTTCAGTGGAGATGTGCAGGGTGGGGAGGAAAACCATAAAGAATGCTTATATTTTAAAGTCCATGATCACCTAATTGTCACTATTAATTACAAAGGAAGCAGTACCTTTACAGTGGAGGACCCTGGCAGAGGTCATGTGCCCCATGATGCAATGAACTGAAAAGGACACCTCACTTTTGTCAAAAATACGGATCTGATTTAAATTGTGAGGAGACAGACAAGCCCAAACAGAGGGATCTTCTGTGACTAGCCTTTTTGAGGGTGTCAAGATGATGAAAGACAGATTGAAGAATTGTCCCAGATTAGAGGAGACTGAAAAAACAACTAAATAGAATATGGGATTGTGGATTGAATCCTAGTCTAGAAAAAGAACGTTCATATGACAGTTTGCTAAATTTGAAAGTTTTTTTAAATTCCAGTAGTTTCAGTCTGTAGTTTAGTGAAGGTGGATCTGTGATAACTTTCTGATATGGACACTTGTACTGTGATTAAATAAGATGTTAACATTTGGGGAAGTTGAGTGAGGTGCATATGGAAATTCTTTTGAACTATTTTTGTGTCTTTTTTGTAATTCTGAAATGACTTCAAAAATGAAAGTTTAAGAAATTAAAAGAAAAATATTTTTTAAAATGTAATCCCTAGCCTTGGATATTGCTCAGCCATCATACCCTCTGTTCCTAAAGCATTCACTCTTCCAATCTCCTAGACGATTATTTGTATTAAATAGTTTTCTATAACCCTTCTACGGCTCCTTTCCCCAAATCCTTCACTGTGAAAATAGAGGCAATCAGGACTTCCCTGGCAATCCAGTGGTTAAGACGTCACCTTCCAATGCAGAGGGCAAGGGTTCAATCTCTGGTCTGGGAGCTAAGCTCCCACGTGCCTCTCAGCCAAAACATCAAAACTTAAAGCAGAAACAATGTTGGAAAGACTTTTAAAAATGATCCTCAAAAAAAAAAAAATCCTTAAAAAAAAAAAGACGCACCATAATTGATCCTTATTAAAAAAAGGCAATCAGAATTTCCACAGCCCTGCCTCTCAGTGCCTGTGACCGTTCACTCTGTCTTTGTGGATGAATTGTCCCCACTCCTAACCGAGGCCAACCCCACCATTTGTCCACTGGAGCTCATCTTCTCTTATCTATTCAAGAAAATCGCCCCAACAAATCTTCCCTCTGTCTCTTGCATTATTTTTATCTTTCTCTCTGCTGGGTAATTCATGGAATCATAGAAACAAACTGTTATTACTCCTGTCTTAAAAAAAAAAGTCTCTTGAGCCCACTTCCCCCTTGAATAAGCTTCTGAAACATTTCTCTTCTTCCCCTTACAATAAACATTTTGAAATCTGTTTACAGTTGCTGTCTCCAAGTTCTTCCCTCCCATTCTTTCGGAGATGTTCTCCCATGGGACTTGAGTCCCTCTCTTCCACCAAACTGCTCTCTGATTACTAATGGCCTCCATGTCTCTGTATCCAGTGGTCAGTTGTTGTCTGTCCTCATACGACCATCAGCAGCTTTCCAGAGGTTGAATCTTCTCCTCAGCTTGAGATCTGTCTTCCCTAGGCCTCAGGTCATCACAGTCACCTGATTTATCTCCTACCTCTCGTCGAGTTCCTTCTTAGTATGGTTTACTTGTCCTCTTCATTTTCCTAACCTTTTATGTTGGAGTGCCCCCAAGCTCAGAGCTTGATCTGTTTTCTTCTTTATCTGCATTTACCCCCTAGGTGATCTCATTCAACCTCAGAGCCTTAAATACCAAATATATGCTGATGACTTCAAACTTAAACCCGCAGTGTGGACCTCCAGACGCTGTATCCAACTGCCTACTCAGCATCTCTTAATTGGATTCCCAGTAGGCTTAACGGGTCTCAAACTGAATTCTTGCTGTCCTCTGCTATCCCCTCAAACCTGCTCTTCATCCAGTCTTCCCCATATCTGTTAATGCCACCTCCATCCTTCTGATGACTCAGGCCAGAGCCCTTGGAGTCATAATTGACTCTTCATTTTCTCATGTGCTGCAAAGCATGTCAGCAAATCCTTCCAGCGCTAATGTCAAAATCTACACAGAACCTGATGCCTTCTTGCCATCTCTGCTGCCAAGACCTTAGTGAAAACCACTGTTGTCTCTCACCTAAATTATTGCAACAGCTCCCAGCTGGTCTCACTGACCCTGCTTTTGCTCTCTTTTAGTTCAATCAAGACAGCAGTCAAAAGGATTGTTTGAAAACATATCAGGGATTTCCTTGACAGTCCAGTGGTTAGGACTCCATGCTTCCACTGCATGGGACCTAGGTTCACCGTTGGGGAACTAAGATCCTGCAAGCTGTTTGACATGGCCCCAAAAAAAAGGTAAAAATAAAACATATGTCAGATCCTGTAACTCCTTTTATTAGACCGCTTTCCCTGGAGTAACTTTCTGCAGGGAAAAAGTCAATTCTGGTAAAAAGCCAATCCTTTGTGTGATCAGGCCTCTCTGACCTCAACTACTACTGCTCTTTCCCTTCCTAGTTCTTGGCTTCATCGTGTTGCTATGGAAAGTGACCCATGCACCTTTCCCTTGGGGCTTTTGCACTTGTTCCTTCTGCCTGGACTTTTCTTACCCTAGGTACCTCAAGTCTTGGTCCGCTTCAGCTCCCTCACCGTCAGCCCTCACCTCCCTCATGTGTCTATGCAAATGTCACTTTCTCAGTGAGGCCTTTCCTGGTCCCCTTATTTGGAATCTCAAACCCACTTCACCCTTCTCCCTGCCAAAGGATGCACGCATTCTACACATGAACTTCTATTCTCCTTCCCTGACTGAATTTTTTTCTCCCTAAGATGTATCACGTATCATCTAATATAGAATAAACCAATGTATCTTGTATTAATATATTATCTGCCTCAGCTGGAATGCCAACTCGAAAAGGTCAGGAACTTTTTGTCTGATTCATGCAGTATAGTACTTCTGATGGTGCCAGTATAGTGCCTCTGATGGTACTTGGCATATAGTACATACTCAATAAATATTTGTCAAATGAATGGATGGGTGCATGAATCTGTACTAGAACCTCAACACAAACTTTAGTGAAACAGGCTTTGAACCAATGGACTTACCCATACTTTGCCACAACTTTCAGCAGTCATTTGCCATGAAATGTTATTACTCAAAATACTTAGCTTTCCTCCTCTGAATTAACGTTAGATATACAATATTTATCACACTAAAGACTTTCTTCTAGATTCTAGCAGATGATGATGATGGTGGTGATAATTAAAACACAGGTCAAGCCTGTTTCAACATTTTGCATGATTTGTTATCAACCTTTTAGTATCATTTTTACTGTTAGTATTCATCCAGTGTGTACCAGTAATGGTCATTATTTTTTCATCTTTCTAAAGGTTTAAATTTTTCTCTTTTTTAGTTTCAATTATAGCTGTATGCCACTTCCTTTGGGTCATTTTAGCATTCTTATGTATCTTGCACTGATTTCCAGCACTAAGGGGAATCATGTTTCTAAACCTGTGATCAGTTCCATGTTTCCATGCAAACACAGCATAGTTGTGATAGACTAGAGCTTGTAAATTAATGACCTCTGGATGAATCACAGGTTGACCGAGATGACATTTAAGTTTTTAAAATCCATTGCTGATATTTAAAAAGCATCACATGATTTCCCAGAAGAATCCAGATTATTGGTTTCTCTTGAACAATTTTCATTCCTTCTGCTACTATCTTTAGATAAGGCGTACATTTTCTAGAGTGTGTCGGTCCCTGCCACTACACTTGGCACATTTAGCTCAGTTTAGTTACCTCCCTGGTCTGGGGAGGTATTTGAGATTGACTCAAACCATACACAGGGAAATGGCTTAGGGATTAGAACAATCCTGTGTGCTCACTGATGCCCGCTGCTGCCACCTTGCTAGAGTAAGCGGAGTTGGTACACTTCCTCTGAAGTTTGCTTCCTCTCTCTGAATACTTACAAAACAAAAATTTATAAATTCAGTAGCTTCAGTGAATCTACCCCACCCCCCCGAAATAGTTTTGCAGAAGTTCATTCTTCTGGGCCTGTTTTTGTTTTTATTCTTAATTTTAAAAATATATTTTTTTGTTTATCTTTTTAAAGATTTTTTTTGTGTGAACCATTTTTAAAGTCTTTATTGAATTTGTTTCAATATTGCTTCTGTCTCATCTTTTGGTTTTTTGGCCGAGAGGCATGTGGGGTCTTAGCTCCTCAACCAGGGATCGAACCTGTAACCCCTGCATTGGAGGGCAAAGTCTTAACCACTGGACCGCCAGGGAATTTCCTGTTTATCTTTCATTTATCCTTCATTTCTCTTGATTTACATGGGAAGGAGCAATGTGACGAGAAAGGAGATGAGGTGACAAAGGATTCTTCTCCCCCTCCTGTTCTTATTCCTCTTCCTGGTTATATAGGACTAGGAGGCCTCTGTTCTCCTTGAGAGTCCCTTGGAGAGCAAGGAGAACAGAGTCCTCCTAGTCCTTTCTAAAGGAAATCAACCCTGAACTTTCACTGGAAGCACTGATGCTGAAGCTAAAGCTCTAATATTTTGGCCACCTGATGCAAAGAGCCGACTCATTGGAAAAGACCCTGATGCTGGGAAAGATTGAGCACAGGAGGAGAAGGGGGCGACAGAGGATGAGACGGTTGGATGGCATTATCGACCCAATGGACACGAGCTTGAGCAGACTCTGGGAGATGGTGAAGGACAGGGAAGCCTGGCGTGCTTCTGTCTGTGAAGTCTCAAAGAGTCAGACACGACTGAGCGACTGAACAACAACAGGAAGCCTCTGTAAGAACCAAAACCTCACTGTATAAGCAACCAACACAGCCCTCTGGAGTGGTAGTAGGAACCACACAACTGCTCAGGTTTAAATGTGTAACCACTGAGGCATATATTTGTCCCATTTTCTGACTAATTCATCGAAAAGAAGACTTCCACTTACTGGTTAACACGCACTCAGCCTTCATCTATGAGAAGTACGAGGGCCTTCCTTGGTGGTCCAGTGGTTAAGAATCCACCTTCCAGTGCAGGCGATATGAGTTCGATCCCTGGTCGGGGAACTAAGATGCCGCATACCACAGGGCAACTAAGCCTGTGCGCCCAACTGGAGAGCCTGCATGGTGCAAGGAGGGAAAGCCCATGTGCCACAGTGAAGACCTAGCACAGTCAAAAAATAAAAAGAAGTACGTGACCAAAGGACAATAGAAATGTCACTGAGGTTCAATCCTGATTGCTTTGGATTGGAGGCAAAGAGGCAGGGTATGAACCGTCATGGACTAGACTATGAACTCCACAAGAACAGTGTGTCCATCTCATCCACCACTGACCTCTCAGTGTCCGGCTGAGTGCCTTGCAGTAAGTAGGATGAATGAGGAAAATAGTGGATGAATTTGTTGGGATCAGTGCAGGCAGAAGCAAGTTTTCAGACTTGCTGAGCACTTCCAGGGACTTGCTGATGGAAACAGATCTTACACATTGGTGTAAATGGAAATGGATTCTTAATATTCCTATTTGGTTAAAGAGGCTTCATGTTCAGCTGTGATTTCCTTTCCCTGAGTACAGTTCTTCTCAAAATGGACAGAATTTAAAGTGTACATGCCTTCTCTCTTATTGATACTTAACCTTTACTGGGTACAGAAAAGTCAAATATGGTCCTTTATTATCTTATCTAATCTATAAAGTAATAGAAATAATAAAATGGTCTTATTTAAATATAGTCCTGTACATGCCAAAAAATTGATCAAATTGGCTCTTTTCTCCCTCTCTTTTTAAAAAATTTATTTTTAATTGAAGGATGATTGCTTTCCAATATTGTGTTGGTTTCTGCCACGCATCAACAGGAATCGGTCGTAGGCATACATACGTCCCCTCCGTCTTTAGCCTCCCTCCCACCTCCCAGCCCATCCCACCCCTCTAGGTTGTCACAGAGCCCGGGTTTGAGTTCCCTGAGTCACAGAGCAAATTCCCACTGGCTATCTATTTTACATATAGTGGTGTATCTATTTCCATGCTACTCTCTCCATTTGCCCCACCCTGCCCTTCCCCAGCCGTGTCCACAAGTCTGTTCTCTATGTCTGCGTCTCCACTGCTGCCCTGCCAATAGGTTCAACAGTACCATCCTTCTAGATTCTCCCTCTTGATGTTAAGATGTCAGTCCTGGAGCTTCTGCTCATGTACTTGTAAGTGCTTCTTCCTGCGGCAAGGTTGACACCATCTCATGGTTTTCATTAGCTCTGTGGCAGTGAGGCTCCAGGCTGTATCTTCTGTCCTCCCCCAGCCTCACTTTCCAGTTACGTAGCTTGCCTTTTGCACAGGTGAGCTCCCCTGAGCATTTTCAGTGTGGCCCTGATCTCCCTGTGGCCCAGTGGGTTTCATCCTTGCGCTCCCTGAATGCCACGTTTCTATCCGAGAGATCCCTCTTCCCCGAATTCCTTAGCTGACTGACTTCAAAGTCCTCCTTGACTCATCTCATTTCTCTGGTGTAGGTAGTCAGCCTCAGAAATAGCTCTTGCTTCCGTGCCCACTGCTACCATCCACGCTGGCAGTTGTTGCCTCATACCTTATCCACAGCCCTGTTTTTCTAATTCTTCCTGTTTCCAGTCACTTCCCGTCTATTCCTTTTGTCTGCCACCAGACTGATCTAAAATCGTCAATTTCATGGTTTTACTTTATACTGCGCAAGTTTCCTAAGATTCTCTTTACCTAGGTGGTTTGCTTTGTGTCTTCCTTGGCATGTCGTTGTACACAGCAAACACTTGCTTAATGAGTGAGTGATTGAAATCCGGAAACTGTGTCATATGAATTCACTGAAGCTATGCTGACTTTCCTTTGGCCTGCAATCCAGAGAATTAGCGGCTGATTCATACCTCTATTTAAAGAATGGAGAACGTGACTGGAAATATTTTCATGTTACAGTGCGGATAAACAGAAAGGACAAAAACTTTTCATCTGGGCCTCAGTTTCTTTACTTTAGAATAGAGTAAGGACTTCCCTGGTGGTCCAGTGGTTAAGACTCTGTGCTCCCAGTGCAGGGGGCCCAGGTTCAATCCCTGGTCAGGGCACTAGATCCCACATGACTACAACTAAAGATCCCAGCAAGTGGCAACAGTGATCCTGCTTGCCACAGCTAAGACCTGGCACACCCAAATAAAAATAATAAACAAATAGATTAAATAAAGTAAATGCCACTTGGGTTTGTTGAAAGTATTCAATAAGATGTGTTATGGTACCCAGCACAGAGCAAGAGTAGATGCAAAATCAATTCCAGTTGAATTATAATTTTAAAGATTGATTGATTGAATTAATTTGAATCAATATAATGAAATATTTAGTTACTTCATATAAATAACAACTTATGAATTCAGATTCAAGTAAAATTTGGCACTAACAGGGACCACAGTTAGTACATGTCAACTGAATTAACTTTTGAAGTAACCCTGTGATACAGGTGGTATTTTTCTCCAATGTACATATAAGTTCAGCTAAGGAAAGAGGAAATGCTTGACTCAAGATCTGTTAGTGTACACTAGAATCAGGATTTGTCTCTAAAATTTTAAATTTCAGTCTTTTTGCTTTTCCTGTCTACCATCCTCAAATATTTTTCTTATTTGTTTTAAAATTTTGATTATTTTGTATTTGCATTGTTAAAAGGCTCTTGGCTTTCTATCTGAATACTTGCTTCACAGTTTTTCTTTTATTGTTTTCTCTGTGCATGCTCAGGCACTCAGTCACATTCGACTCTGCGACCCCATGAACTGTAGCCTGCCAGGCTCCTCTGTCCATGGGATTTTCCAAGCAAGAATACTGGAATGGGTTGCCATTCCCAACTCCAGATTCTCCAGATTGTTTTGTATATGCTTATTTAAACATTCTTGTCCTTGTATTTCTATTCTTGGTGGTTGGGAACATCTCAAACATGGTCTCAGCTGCAGTAGCAGCATACCTGTTTACAAAAGTTGAGAAAATATTGTATTTCCAGCATGAGAAGTTGAACTTAGGTAGCATACATTTCAGCCTGCATCTGTTTCAATGACTCTATTGGTGCCATACATTTCAGCCTGCATCCGTTTCAATGACTCTATTGGTGCCAATGGATGATTAAATGTCAGTGAGTATCTAGGGTGTTGTTATTCACTAAAGATGCAGAAACCTTCTGCTTTTGAAATGGTCATAGCCCACGTAGTGTGCTGGATTCAACTTTTTAATACTTAGAAATATTGAAGAGATAACATTTTTATGTACTTGACATTTTGTGAAAATAAAATTTCCAGCTATGAGCAGCCTCTTCCTGGCAGTAAGAGCTCTCATCAGCTTTCACTGAACTGTTAACAAAAAGGGATAGTAAAATTAGCATTAAACAGGTGTAAGAGTCAGTCTTTATATGGAAGCTGCATATATAAGTTCTCTGGAAGTACTCTCATGCTTAGAGAGTGTAAATTTTAGAGGTGTATTTGAAACATCTAGTTACTTTTGCTCTTTGATTTAACTTTGAAATGCCATATTGTTTATAGAATCGACTTACCTTCTCACCGAAACAAATATTTATTGTATTTGTACTGTGAGCAATGAATCATGCTAGGTGCTAGGAGAAGGTGCAATTCCTGTGCTTTGGAAGCTGACGTTTCAGTTGGGAGAGGCACATAACTTTCTCTGCACTATCTGTCTATGCTGGTCCCTCTTTGTGAAATCCCCTTCGTCAATCTCTTCCTTTCCTTTGCCTGACCAGCTTCTATGCACTTTTGGAAGTTCAGCTCCACATCTTCTAAGATGCCTTCCTGCCTGCTTCTTTACCCCCATGTCCCTGGTACCCCGGGCACGTCTCTGTCACAGTGTTTGTCATGGGGGATGATAATTGTCAGTGTGTTTGGTAACCTCCCAGATTATAAACTCCTCCAGTTTGTGAGACTGAGTCTTTTGATCTTGTTTTCTGAGGGCTTGGCACATAGTAATTTCCTAATAACAGCTGGGAGGCTTCCCAGGTGGCGCAGTGGTAAAAGAATCTGCTTGCCAAGCAAGAGACATGGGTTCAATCCCTGAGTCAGGAAGATCCCCTGGAGAAGGAAATGGCTACCCACTCCAGTATTCTTGCTGGAAGAATCCCATGGAGAGAGGAGCCTGACAGGCCACAGCCCATGGGATTGCAAAGAGTCAGACACAGCTGTGCCTCTGAGCACAGCATAGCACACAACACCAACAATAATAACAAGAGTTTGATGAACCAGCAAAGATGCTGCAAACACATAGATAGTCATAGAGATTAACTGACAAGGGTAGTATACTGTCAACATAAAGAATGGGTTATAAACCCATTTTAGGAAGGGAAAAAAGAATAGATTGATGGTCAAGGAAGGATTCTTGGATCGGGGGTCGCTCCATGAGCGCGTGGCCCATGCCACGCAGGGCCCTGTGCTCAGAAGGGCTCCATGCTCTGCTGTCAGGGTCTGAAAATTCTTAATCATTTTTGAACAGAAAGACCATGTTTTTACTTTGCACTAGGGTTCATGAATTATGTAGCTGGTCTTATTGTTGATTCTAGGAGAATGAGATTTATCGATACAGGAAGTGGGGAGACCAGGCAGGAAGAGGGCACGGGAGTCTGATAGATGCAGTGAGAGGTGTGCCCGGCATGTCAGGGGGTTGACAGACCAGTTGAAGGGCACCAGAGGGTTTATGGTGTTAGTAGGAGGCTTGAAAGATGGATGGAGGCTGAGTTTGGACACTGTCCTGGAAGTGATGAGTGCTGTCAGATGATTCACAAGCAGGACAGTGTTGGGAGGACAGTGTAGCTTTATGAAGAGTAATGCAGTGGTGAGAATCAGGGTGGGTTAAGGAGAGCCAAGCAGGAAATCGTGAATCAGGAAGCTGATGCAGGGCCCAAGGGTTATAGTAGTAAGGGCTTAAATAAGGTAGAAGAGGCACAGAGAGCACAAGATTGGAAAAGACTATGAGGGAGGAAAGGGCTTCCCTGGTGGCTCAGCAGTTAAAGAATCTGCCTGTAATGCAGGAAATGCAGGTTTGATCCCTAGGTCAGGAAGATCCCCTGGAGGTAGGCATGGCAACCTACTCCAGTATTCTTGCCTGGAGAATCCCATGGACTGAGGGAGTCGGACGTGACTGAAGTGACTGAGCATGCGTGCACGTTTGAGGGAAAAATAGATGCAACTTTGACCACGTGTGAGAATGAGGAAAAAAATATGGAGCGTGAATACTCTGGTCTGTCCTGGGCTAATGGTAGACCGCTGGCTGGACTGAGGTGAGGGATGGGGTATGGATGAGCTTTTTTGTCAGAAGAACGATGAGTTCAGCTTTAGGTATTTGAGGTGACAGCAGGATTTCAAAATGGAATTATTCATTTTGCAATTAAATATAAATAATCTTTCATGGAGAAGAGGGTTTGAAAAAGAAAAAATGGGTAACAGGGTCAAATATTGCACGGACATTAAGACTGAGTAAAGTCCTTCAGATCAGTTTTAGAAGAGCTAGACCTATAAAACCTGTGAGAAAATTGAGGAAATAAGGTAGCATTTCCTAAATTCATAATCTTATTTTCCAAATGCACTCCTCCTGTATTTCTGTCTCATTGTGTGTGTGTGTGTGTGTGTGTGTGTGTGTGTGTGTGTGTGTGTGTGTGTGTGTGTGTGTGTTTGTGTGTGCCTGCCTGCCTAGTCGCTCAGTGGTGTGTGACCCTTTGTGACCCCATGGACCCTCTAGGCTCCTCTGTCCATGGGATTCTTTAGGTAAGAATCCTGGAGTGGATTGCCATTTCCTTCTCCAGGGGATCTTCCTGACTCAGAGAGTGAACCCCCGTCTGCAGATTCTTTATCACTGAGCCACCTCCTGTCTCATTGAATGGTACCATTCTCCACACCCAGGTTCCCATCCAGAAATGGGGGCATCCTTGATCCCTCCTACCCCTTATTTACTCTCTCATCCTATATGTCCACTCAGTCCTTTCTTGTCCTTTCTGCTGAACACATGTCCCTTGAATCTACCCACCACTTGTCATCACGTTATACTGTGTGGAAGCAAGCCATCTGCAATGGTCTGATCTTTATCCTCCTTTCCCCGACTCCAGCCCTCAACATCTTCTTCTTCTCATTGGAGGTACCGTTATTTATCTGAAATGCAGGTCTGATTGTGACACTTTCTAAGACCCTTATGAATTGTGTCCCCCCCACCGCCACTGCCCAACACACACACACACACACACACACACACACACACACACACACACACACACACACACACACAGAGGATGTTGAAGTCCTAATCCCCAATGCCCGTGAATGTCACTTTATTTAGCAATAAGCTGTTTGCAGATGGTCACGTTAATATGAGGTCATTGGAGTGGGCCCTGATCCAATATGACTGTCTCCTCATAAAAAGGGGAAATTCAGACACAGCTGGGATGTGGGTGATGCTTCTGCAAACCAAGGAAACCAAAGACTGAAGCAGACACCAGAATCTGGGAGAGGGGCATGGAGCGGATGGTCCCTCACAGCCCTCAGGAGGAACCAGCCTTGCTGCCATCTTGACACACCACCATCTGGTCTCTGCTACACCGTCCAGCCTTTCCTCTTTCTTTGCACCCTCCCGCACCCCTACCCCTAGCTGCCTTGCATTTTTTTTTTTAATACAAATGACTTAAAAAAATTTTTTTTTCTTTCTTTTTTTTTGGCTGCACCAAGATCTTAGTTGCGAGATATTTAGTTGCACCATGTGAACTCTTAGTGCCCGCCTGTGGGATCCGATCCCCAACCAGGGATCAGATCTGGGCTCCCTGCAATGGGAGAGCAGAGACTTAGCCACTAGACCACCAGGGAAGTCCCTGCCTTGCACTCTTCACTGCGGGAATGCTCAGCTGTGCCAGGTTCTAGATGTTCCTTGCTTTCTGTCACCTACAATCTTCTGCACATGCCAGCCCCTTGTGGTCAGAGTACATTTCTGCCTCTCCTTTCCATCTCATCCTTTAATGCTCAGCTTAGCCCTCTTCACTTTATTTATTCAACAAATATTTTTGAAATGCCAGGTGTAGTGTTTAGAAGTTAACAAGACAAATCCAGCCCTTAGCCTCATGGGACTCCCAGTCTAGGAGGAGATACCAACATCAAATGAGGCAACAGTAGACGGGCAACATCAGCAGAATGTTGAAGGCGTTAAATAGATGGATTGTGGAAAGTGCCTGAGCACACAAGACAAAGCTGGACCCCAAGCTTGTCATGAGAGAGGACACAGAGGAATTCAAAGGCTACTGTAGGCTCTCAGCAAAGCTTAGGCCTCTGAGGTGCCATGTATCTTTGAAGGCAGGGGTGCAGGAAAGAGCTGTCAGACAGGAGGGCTGGTAGAAAGCTTATATGAGGATCAGCAAGACACTCCTCACCCCATCCTGACCCCTACCTTGCTATTAAAAAAGGGAGATTCAAAGAAAGAGCTTTGGGTTATTTTTAAAAATGATGGAAGAAATAAAATATTCAATAGAAGTTTTGAAGAAAAGGTTAAAAAACTTCCCTGACTGTAGAACAGAAAAGACCAAGGGACAGAAAATTAGAGAATTCAGGAAGCCCAACACCCAAATAAAACTAATCCCAAGGAAAAAGAACATCAAAAAAGTAAGGAAAGAAAATAAGAGAGAAAGAGGGAGAGAAAAACTTCCCAGAACTGAAATATTTGAATTTCCAAATTAAGAGACCACTGAGTCCCTAGCACAGTGGTTGGAAATGGACCCACTTTAAGTCATACCATAAAGTGTTGCAATGTCAGGCATATAGTAAAATCCTTCAATATTTCCAGAAAGAAAGAAAAAATGATATACAAGGGTCATGTCCCTGTGGACATGGTCCTAAGCCAGGACCGTAGGTTGGCATACCTCTCAACAGCCAGCACTGGAACAGTGTCTTCAGAATTTTGAAAGAAAATAATTGTGTGGACTTCCAAGAACGAAGGTAGATTGCGTATGTTTTCAGCTATAATATATCTCCAGAAGTTTCTGTCCCGTGCAGTCTTCCTCGGGAATCTAACTAAAGGATATGCTAATGAAGAGAAGGAAGTAGACCAAGAAAGTGGAAGGTCTGTGGTCCAGAAACAGAAGATCCAACGCAGAGGAAGAAGGGGATTCCCAGGATGATGGTGATTGGAAGCTTCTAGATGGCAGCTGGACAGCAGGACCAGACAGCAAAACAGAAGACTCTTGGAAGGACCTCTCCAGGAGGAAAGAAAAGAGGACTAGGTCCATTTTTTGGTTTTTCATATTGTGTTTTAGCTCTGTTGGAGAGTTTGGTACAGAATTAATAATAGGTGCATAGAAGCCAAACAGATGGAAAAGAAAAGATACAAGAAAGGAGGTGTAAACATTTTGTTCTACAGAACTCAGCTATGAATATTTACATAGGCGTTGTTAAAATGCACATTGAAGGTGTCATAACCTTTAAGATCTTGTTGTAGAGAATGGTGGGGAGGCTGAGGTGTACACACAGTGTGAGGGTTAAATCTTCACCTCCCAAGTAAGAAGTTAAAAAAATATATCGAACCTGAACAAGCAAGACATAGTATAAGCAAAGCACCAGGAAATATGAAGTGGCAGAGAGATAGCCAAACTGTTGAAAATAATTGTTTCAGTGGGATGGGAGTCAGAGAAGTGTGTCAGGAGACCAGTGTTTCATTATAAACCAGGAGGTAATATTTGACTTCTAAAACTATGCACATGTATTATGTTATTAAAAAATTGAAACTTACGTCCACACAAAAGACATGTACACAAATGTCCATAGCAACATTATTCATAATATCCAAAATGTGGAAGAAATTCAAATGTTTATCAGTTAATAAATGAATAAATAAAATGTGGTATCTCCTTATGGGCTTCCCTGGTGGCTCAGATGGTAAAGAATCCACCTGCAATGCAGGAGACCCAGGTTCAATCCCTGGGTCAGGAAGATCCCCTTGGAGAAGGAATGGCTCCCCACTATAGTATTCTTGCCTGGAGAATTCCATGGATAGAGGAGCCTGGTGGGCTACATACAGCCCATGGGGTTTCGAGGAGTCAGACACGACTGAACAGCTGACACGACATATCCATACAGTGGATATTATTCTCCCGTAGGAAAAAATGTAGTACCCATACAAATATGAATGAACCTTAAACACATCTGCTAAGCAAAAGAAGCAAGTCACTAAAGACCACATATTGTATGATTCCATTCATATGATATGTCCATAACAGAGAAATCTGTTGGTGCAAATAATACAATAATAGCTGGCAGTTTGGGAGGTGGGTTTCATGGGGAGTAACTGCTGATGGTACAAGGTGTCTTTTGGGGGTGATGAAAATGTTCTGGAAGCACATAGTGTGATGTTGCCCAACTCTGTCAGTATACTAAAAATCCCTGAATTTCACCTTTAAAAGATGAATTTTATGGTATGTGAATCATATCTCAAAAGAGCCATTATTAAAAAAAAAGAATTGGGTTGCATGAGGATAGAGCTGGAAGATAATATTTTTACTAAATAATTTATTTCATCTTTTGCATTTTGAGCCCTGTGAAGATCTTATTAATCACGAAAGTAATTTTTAATTTAAATGAATAGTATTTAAAACATGATGAAAGAGAGTATCCTAATCAACATTCATGTATTCAACACTTACTTTTGCCAAGTCTCAATGTTTTACTGTGGACATAGTTGGATTCTTCTGCCTGCCTTCCCACTGTCCCCCTAAGTTGCCAGAGGTAACTATGTTCTTGAACTGGTATCTATCATTACTTAGACGTATTTTTATTATGAACACCCACATATACAGAGACATCCAAAAACCACACTATAATAGTTCTTTAAAAGGTATAGAAATATATGGGTATTATTCTGCAATTTTGCTTTCCACCACCTTTATATTTTTAAGATTTTGTGTTGCTTTGGCAATGTAGTTCTACTTTACTCATTTTCCCTGCTAGACACTATACTGAACTGCAATTTATTCACTCTCCTGTTACTTTCATATTTTTGCTATCAAGCAAAAGTGCAGTAAACATTTATTCACTACTTCATCTCATTCCATAACTGAGCCAGTAAAGACCTGCCTGTAATTAAGCTTCCGTTTGCATGCACGCTGAGTCGCTTCGTCACTTCAGTCATGCTCAACTCTCTAACCCTCTGGACTGTAGCCCCCCAAGCTCCTCTGTCCATGGGACTCTCCAGGCAAGAATACTGGAGTGGGTTGCCATTCTCATCTCCAGGGGATCTTCCTGACCCAGGGATCAAACCCACATCTCTTGCATCTCCTGCACTGACAGGTGGGTTCTTTACTGCTAGCGCCACTGAGCTTATGTTTGGAAGGAGACAATACGCTTAATTTAAAAAGCTATATTTTAGAAGGTATTAAATCTGTAGAAGCTATAGAGCAAAGTGGGGGTGATTGAAAATAACAAGAGTAGGACTACACTTTTAAATGGTTGGGGAAGAAGTCCAAGTCATCTCTTTTTAAAAATATTTATTAATTTAAATGTTTATTTGGCTATGCCAGGTCTTAGTTGCATCAGGTGGGATCTTCATTGCCGCCTGCGGGATCTTTAGTTGCAACATGTGGGTTCTAGTTTCCAGACCAGGGATTGAACTCAGGCCCCCTGCATTGGGAGCATGGAGGCTTAGACACTGGACTTACAGGAAAGTTCCCACATCATCCATTTCTGTGTTAAGGCTGCCTAGTAAACAACCTCCAAATCTGAATTGTTTACAGCAAGGAACCTAGGTTCCTGGGTCAGCTGGGACGACCCTGCTTCAAAACACGGGTCAGCTGGGATTGGCCTGGGCTGTGCATTGGGTTCGGGTTCACTTCAAGCATCTCCTCCTTCCCTTTGAACAAAGATGTGGTTTTCTCAGGGCTTCCCTGGTGGCTCAGTGGTAAAGAATCTGCCCGCAATGCAGGAGACATGGGGTTCGAATCCTGGATCAGGAAGATCCCATGGTGGAGGGCATGCAACCCACTCCAGTGTTCTTGCCTGGGGAATCCCATGGACAGAGGAGCCTGGTGGGCTACAGTCCACAGGGATGTAAAAAGCCAGACATGACTGAAATGACTGAGCACGCATGCACACTTGCGGTTTTCTCATAGTCGGTGGACTCAGAAGTACAGGAGACCAAGTCAAATCATGGAAGCACATTCAAGACCTCCGTTTGTGTTTTTTCTGCTACCAATCAAAAGCTCAGACAAATTGCATGAAACAAGCCCAGGTGGAAGGAGAGCATCCTGTACCAGCCTGGGTGGGAGGTCCTGAGTCATCTCAGACCAAAGATGTCAGTGTATAATTCTACAGTGGAGAGGTAGTGGAGATATGGAAACTATGATTTTAAAAAATTGAAGGAAAATTAAAAATACTACCTAATTCATAGGCTTTTTGTGAGGAATAAATAAAATAGTGTATGTGAACTATCTAGTCCAGAAAGTGAAAGTGTTAGTCGCTGAGTTCATCTCCAACTCTTTGCATCCCCATCCATGGACTGTAGCCCACCAGGCTCCCCTGTCCATGGAATTCCCCAGGCAAGAAGAGTGGAGTGGGTAGCCATTCCCTTCTCCTTGGGCTCTTCCTGACCTAGGGAATGAACCCAGGTCTCCTGCAGATTTTTTTTTTTTTTTTACCATCTGAGTCACCAGGGAATCCAAGTCCAGAGCCTGGTCTAAATTGTAAAAGACTAGTTAACACTTACACAGCATTTCCTATGTGCCACACGCTCTTCCAAGTTCTCTGTGTGCATCAGTTGACCTCACCCTCATAGCAACGTACAAAACACACTATTCTTATCCCCACCTTCTAGATGAAAAACAGTAAATAATTTGCCCAAGGTCATACAACTAATACAGCTGTTCATGCTCAGTTGCTAAGTCATGTCTGGCTCTTTGTGACCCCAAGAGCTAGAGCCCTCCAGGTTCCTCTGTCCATGGGATTTTTCAAGACAAGAATACTGGAGTGGATTGCCATTTCCTTCTCCAATACAGCAGTAGAGATGAGGTTTGACAGCCAGAGAAGTGGCCCAGCATCTTTCCTCCTAGTCTTTATTCTGCATGCCTCCCACACCCCGAGTCTGGGTTGGTGCTGTGTATTCCCACAGGCACCCTGCTTTTCTTCTGTCATGGTTCCAAGTACCACTGCAAGGTCACTGGTCTGCATCCTTGACTATAGTGGACATTCTGCAAAGATGGAGATTATGTTCATCTTAATTACTCTTATGCCCTGGGCATCAAATATGAGGGGCAGGGAAGGGGCATTGGGGTGAGGTAGAGATGTTGTCCCCTTTGATCAATTCCTACAGTGTGTGAAGGGCAAATGGAGAAATCATAAGCGGTTAAAGATGCTCGAAAAACATGAGATAATTGATGGAGCAGTGTATCTAAACAGAAGATACAAGATTAAGATTAAAATGCAGAACTATTGACCTTGAAAAGAGAGATGACACCTCCCCTTCTAAGAATGAAAGTGAAGGAGAAAGAAGGTGGGTCTTGTGAGAGTTGAGGAGGCTGGAGAAAGAAGTTCACACCTGATGACTTGGGTATCATCTCGGTCAACAAGGGGCAGGAATCTTGGGTCAGGAAAGGATGCAGGAGGGTAGAATGAGAGATTGAGGCAAGAGACGAGATTCTCTGTGGTCTAACTTTGGGGTTCTGTGATTTCTTTGATACTATGATAAATAGTATGATGAAGCCAGAAAAAAAGCCCATATACACAAAATCATGCATAAAATGCTTGGAGTCCGTGAACCCCAGTTTGAGGATGCTTGCTGTCAGGAAGGAATGAAATTGAACAAAAGTATGTCTAAGAAGTAATTCAAAGGCAAGCAGCTTGAATTTATAGTATTTCAACTTTGTTTCTGGGACTTTCTACAGCAATGTTCAGTGGCCGGAGCATAGCAGCTGATGTTTTAGGGACTGAGGCTGTGAGCATCCCGGGGTGGAATGCAGGAGGCAGGGCAGCAGGAGTAGAGGGAAGGCAAAGCACAGGCCAGGGGAGTGGCGGAGGTGGGAGGACAGGTGTGTGGATGGTGGGGTAGGACGTGGGAGGGGTCCTCTCTGAGCGCAGGCCATCAGTGGGGCATGATCTATAGAAAGTGAAAATGAAAGTCGCTCAGCATCAGTGGGGCATGATCTACAGAAAGTGAAAGTCGCTCAGTCATGTCCAACTATTTTCGGCCCCATGGACTATACAGTCCATGGAATTCTCCAGGCCAAAATACCGGAATGGGTAGCCTTTCCCTTCTTCAGGAGATCTTCCCAACCCAGGGATCGAACCTAGGTCTCTCACATTGCAGGTGGATTCTTTACCAGCTAAGCCACAAGAGAAGCCCAAGAATACTGGAGTGGGTAGTCTATCCCTTCTCCAGGGGATCTTCCCAACCCAGGGATCGAATTGGGGTCTCCTGTATTGCAGGCGGTCTTTACCAACTGAGCTATCAGGGAAGCCCCTAGGAATAATAAAACCCAGATGGGTCTACTGTTCATTAGCATGCTGCACAAGCAATTCTAAACACTGACAGATATAAAATACTCCTCTGAAAAAGCTTTGGTTTAACACCTAAACAATTGCCTGCCTCCACTGGGTAGCCTGGTGCTGCTGGGAGGCAGATGGTGAGATTATGATTGAAGGAGTGGCCCAGGATGTGGGTGAGGCGGTGGTGGTTGGCTGAGGTGGGGCCAGGGCTGAGCCAGTGCTCGCGTGGAGGGTTCCTGCAGGTGGGTGGTTGCAAGCAGCACAGTTCAATGGCTTTCATCTCCTAGAATCTAGACGTCGCCTGGAATCCGATGTGTGTGTGTCTGTTTGTTTGTTTTGACCTGAATCAGCTGCTAGGCATAACCACACGTTTCACCCTCTTCCAACTTCATCTCTGCTGACATCTGCCTCTGCCTCAGTGTTCCACTGCCTTTTCACCTCTTTCATGGATGGCATTTACTGACTTACATGTTTTTCTCCTCCAGACTGTGTGCTCCTTGAGAGCTGCGGTTGTGTCTTACTCGTTTCTGCGTCACCAGTGCTGCCAGACAGGCACTCAGACACCCACTGAAGCCATGCCCCAGTGTCTGTTGCGCTTCCTTTAGATCCCTCGGAGGTCTGATGACCAGGCTCCAGGAGACACAGGAGAGCAGAGGGCTGCTCGCCTCCCTGGGAAATGAGATGAGTCTCTGTTCTTCTTTATGAAACGTTACTATCACTCCTCCATTCCATCCTGAAACCTCAAGGCGTGCAGACTAGGGAGATCCACAGCGATCTCACATATTTTCATCCTTTAGGACCATCCAGACATTATCTGTGCCGCTGCATGGATGGCCCATGATCGACCCACCAGAGTGGAAACCACCAGCGTTTGGCTGCTCCGTAGGGTGATCAGTCCTGTCATAGTGATGCATGGATGTGTCTCTGGTGTCCTGAAAGAATTTAGGTGCCTCTTGAACCTCCACCCCCTGCACTGTATTACTTGGAAGTAAGGATGCAATGGAGAAAATGAGGTCCAGTTCACCCCCTCAGTCTTCCCTGGGAAGTCACAAGAGGGTTGACGGTTCTCTGTGAGGTGAACCACTTCTAGAACGGGCTGAATCTCCACCATCTTCTCCTGTTCTTCTGCCCACCCTCTCCCCAGAGATGGCCCCTGTAGGGTTCTGACCAAGACATGGTCACACCGTTGGTGAGTGAAGTAGATAGAGATACCGGAAGGGCTTGATCTGACATTTAAGGTCAGAAGCAAGAACTTTCTAGAGGAGAAATCAAAGAAGCAAAAGAAGTATAAGGGCAGCCCCCACCCCGCACCAACCAGAGTACCCACTGGTGGGAGTCCCAGACCCCTTACAAGTACAGAAACTTATTGAAAGATCAAAACATCTTAAACTCACTATCAGCTTGAGCAGAGCCTCAGATTTTCATTCCTCCATAGCAGGCTGGTCGCTGGAGCTACACAGGCTCCAGGCAGCATGGAGACAGGCCATGAGTAATGTTCCATCATACATGCATGACTCAGGATGCTACACAACCTTCACAACCAGTGTTTAGGCTTCTTGAGCATTGAGCACTTCCCTTTGAAGATAAAAACTAGCCCTCAGGACAGGCAATCAGGGTTTTGGCATAGAGTTGAGTTTTTTTATTCTTTTGCTAATTTTATAAAATGTGTATTCAGAAAATAAACCTGGTCTGTAGGATGAATTTGTGTGCTCGGTCATGTCCGAATCTTTGTGACCCCATGGACTGTAGCCCCGCCAGGCTCCTCTGTCTATGGGATTTTCCTGGCAAGAATACTGGATGGGGTTGCCATTTCTTCCTCCAGGGCATCTTCCCTGACCCAGGGATCAAACCTGCATCTCTTGCATCATCCTGCATTGACAGGTGGATTCTTGACTGCTGAGCTACTTGGGAAGCCTAGGAAGGAATTTAGCCAACCCACTGAACCTAGTCACTGCCACAGGTGCTCTTGGTAGGAAACATCTAAATAATTGAAATCTTTAACTGGGTTAAAGAGATCCGTGGTACATAGGTGTTCTATAAATAAAAGAATGAGTAAATAATATATCTTTCTTTTCCAGCCCTTCCCCTTAAGGAGATCGTTTTGTTTTGTTTGCACCAATGAGATCATTGTTCAGGACTCTTAACAGGGGTTTGGTTTCGCCTGGGGCGAGGCTTTCCCAAGGAAATCCCTTTTAGCTGGTTTTGGGGACACCACCACCTCTTCCTTGGGCTCTTTCATTAAAAAATAAATAATTTGTTTATCTCTGCTGTCAGAAGCTAAGCACCAGAGCATTGCATCCTCAGTTAGGGTCAGAGTGAAAAGTCGAGGTAGTTATCTGAAATCAAACAGGTTTCAGTAGCCCAGCGTCTACAAGCCAGCTAGAGGAGAAAGAAAGGGAAGGAGAGAGAAAAATGCTTATAAAGAGGAAGTGGTAAGAGGCTTCTGAATTTCAGTGTGACCTGTCAGGTGATTTTTGTGGGGGAGGGGACATGAGAAAAAAAAAAAAACACGTTAAGTAAAATGTCCTTATAAAGACAAAATCTATTTCTTTCCTGGCTGATGATTTGTCATTCCAGTTACTTCCTGCCTTGTGACCACACACCCGCGGTTAAGAAAGTTGTTCTCCAGATCAGAAAGAAGGGGTTTTCTGGTCACACGCCAGCAACACTGAGAACAGTTTGACTACCAGGTAAATTTTCTGTCTTTTTTTTTGCCGTTTCTGAGTGCTTACGAGATTCTGCTTGTCGGGCAGTTCTGTTTCTGTGGATTGTGGACTCTGCCTTCGGGTGACTAGAGATCTGAGCACCTGCCACCCTTATCCCCCATGAGCTCTGCCCCTGCCCAGGTTGAACAGCTCAGCAAAGCTGCAGCCACCCCGTGTGGCCACCCAGAGGGGGACCCCCCTGCTTTTGCTCTCGGGGGTGACTTCTTCAGCTATCTGCAGCTATCACTCCCCGCAAAAAGCTATGTTGTTTTTTTTTTTCCTTTTCAAAAACTTTTCATTTTGTGTTGTCGTTCATTCGCGCAGTCCTGTGCTCAGTCTGCGACCCCGTGGACTGCAGCACGCCCAGCTTCCCTGTGCTTCACCATCTCCCGGAGCCTTGCTCAAACTCATGTCCCGGTGCTTGCTCATACTTTGTATTGGGGTATAGCCGATTAACACTGTTGTGATAGTTTCCGGTGAACAGGGAAGGGACTCAGGCTTACATACACATGTATCCATTCTCTCCCAAACCTCCCTCCCATTCAGGCTGCCACATAACACGGAGCAGAATTCCCTATGCTATACTATATAGCACATGATTTTTTTTTTTTTCGTTTTAAAACCAACCAAACCATGTTCTGATTTATTTCTATTGCTTTATTTCAGGGAGGCTGTTTACTGTGACTTTATCTACTTTCAAATGTTCTCAGGAAAGTGGATATCGATCATTTAGATAGAACTGCTCATTGGCCTGTTGGGGATAGTTTAATTTTAGCTCCTGTGGTTCTGTTTTTCTAAAAAGGAAAAGACTTCTTTAAGGTACTTTAGTGGATATATTAACATCTTGAGTCCTATGTTACTGAGTGTGACACTGGTGGTTTGAGTGACTTCTTCAAGGTACTTTAGTGGATATATTAACATCTTGAGTCCTGTGTTACTGAGTGTGACACTGGTGGTTTGAGTGATTTTTGGTGCCGACGGTGTTTAATGGGTGTTCTTAGTAGCCACATGGAGCTACAGGCTACCTCTTCTCCATCTATTCTCTAAAAATAAAAGCAATTTGTGTTGCTTAATTGTACTGCTTTGTAGAATTGTCTGAACCACTTGATATCCTTATAACCATACAAATGACCATTAAGTTATGGAGGAAGGGCTTCTGTCTGCAATAGAAATTCTTATAAAGTTGCTGTGGGATATTTATTCCAGAAACTTTGTTGAAACTTAGTCTTTGAAACTTGTAACATCAGCCTTGATTAATTATCATTATTCAACAATATTAAGAACCATTGACAAATGATAAACATAAAAGCCATTCAGGTTGCAAATGGATTCATTCATCAGCATACTTATCAAAACCTAATTTTTCTTAATTAAGTATGCGCTAAGTTGCTTCAGTCGTGTCCGACTCTTTGCAACTCCATGGACTGTAGCCCACCAGGCTCCTCTGTCCATAGGATTCTCCAGGTAAGAATACTGGAGTGGGTTGCCATGCCTTCCTCCAGGGAATCTTCCCAACCCAGGGATCGCACTCGTGTCTGTTATGTCTCCCACATTGACAGGTGGGTTCTTTACCACTAGAGCCACCTGGGAAGCCCACTTAAGTATAGCAACTTGTTTTCTAAAATTACCTCTTCAGGACAACTTTAAAAACTATCATTAAAACAAAGGTGATTTATCCACACACATCTTGATTTTGAATTTGCATAAATTTATCATAATTGATTTCTAGCAAATAAAATGGTTTAAAGAACATCTTTGCACAGACAAATTTGAATGGAATTAATGACTTACCTGTAAATGTGAATTTCTGAAGTTGTGAAATGTGATCATCAATATTGTTTGACACATCTCACTTGGATAGTTTTAAACTAGCAGAAATGTGGAGTTGAGGGAGAAGGATTGACCCCCAAAAAGAACAGATTAAAAATATACTGTGTCATGTTTTAAGTAAAAATATTGATGAGAAAAAAATGAATTAGGATGCAAAATTATGTCAGTATTTTCTTTACATTGGGAGAAAGTGAAAATGGAATCAAGTTTAGATTGTTAAAGCATCAATCTGATATGTTACAAAATACCATTTCTCTTCATTCTCATTCACCCCCAGTAATATCAGGGAAGAATGTTCTGGATCCTGCCCTTTGAACAACACTGCTGAGGCGGGACATTTTATTAGCTATCCCAAAGATGTTTCTCTTGTCACGTTTTAAATTTTGTCTCCTTCATAGATTATGCCTTGAAGCAATCTGTAATTTGGGAAACAATTTCAGTATTTTAACACCATTTCTAATTCCCAGGTGGCTCAGTGGGAAAGTACCCACCTGCCAATGAAAGAGACGCAGGTTCGATCTTTGGGTCAGGAAGAACCCCTGGAGGAGGAAATGGTAACCCACTCAAGTGTTCTGTCCAGAATCCCATGGACAGAGGAGTCTGGCGGGCTGTAGTCCATGGGGTCACAAAAGAGCTGGACATGATTCAGTGACTAAACAACAAGCTAATTCTTTTGCTGAACCCTTTGGGAAATGGGAGACCAACAAGTAACGTTCTCATTCAAATATATTTATTTAAATTAGAGAGGACAAAGAAAGTAGTGATAACACTTACTATTGATAAGTGCTTACTGAGTAAGCCACTCTTTATGCGTGACTGCATTTAATTCTCCTCCTTCTCCCCCACCCCCAACTGCCTTTAGAGATGAGGAGTGGGCTTAGTTGTTGAAGGAAGTGGCCCCAGGTCACTGGGCACTTGGAGGTGGGGAGGGGCTGTGAGAAGCCAGGATTTCAGGCTCCATCCTGCCTCTCTGGAAGCATCTGTGTATTCCAGGTCCTCTCTCCCACACCAGCATCTTTTCCCCAGAAGTAGATCGAGATAGGCTTTTAGTTCTGAGGCTGACTGAGGAGATCTTGGCATTCATGATTTGAAGAGAGAGAGAAAGAAGAAAAGAAAAAAAATTGCCGTAAACCCAGAAACATTTTCATGAGCAAGAGAGAGCATTGTGGGTTTCATGTAATAATAGAATGAAGAAGTGTTCTCTTTTAATGAACACGTAATTTTACTCAAGAGTTGTGTGCCTCCACCGACCTGCCTCAACCACTTCCCCAGCCTCATTTTTTGGTCGCTTCCTTCTGCTCTAGCTTCCACCCAGCGTCGTCTTACTCCCCCGACACTCACCCACGTTCTAAGTGCGCAAGACCACAAGCCACCAGAAAGTTCCATGCTCTTTTCACTCCAGCTGTTTTTCCAAGTGCTTTCTTCGTCATGTAAAAACCTCTGTTCGTTTTTTAAGGCTTATTTCAAGAAACGTGTCCTTTTGCAGGTCTTTCCTACTGGTTCCTGCCCCCACCCTCCTTGCCTCCGCTGTTTCTTCTGTGTTCGTTTGCGTAATGCTTTAAGTAGGGCAGTCATCATATTGTTTTCAAGCCCTTACTTTGCTGACAGCCTGAGCTCCTGCTCTGTGTCTCCTGGCACTAGTAGGTGCTCATGATGTTTATTCAGTTTTTCTCAGTTTCTTAGAAATGCATGGAAGTCTTTTTTTTTTTAAATTTCACTTGTTAATTTAATATTTACTGAGTTCCCCCAGTGGCTGCTATGCAAGAAGATATAACAGTATAGTATTTTACATTCTAACATGCTTCCTTTTTGTCAAAGCACTATTCTTCATTTGAGAGCACTAAATGGACATTGACTTCAAGGAATTGAAGAAACTGTCCAATGACTATAGCCAACAGGCAAAATCAATCTCATTATTTTAGTTGAAACACATTAATTGAGCTAAAACTTAGCTACCCATAGCAAAATTGTGTACCTGATCGTAAGCATATTTGATGATCAAGAACACAGGAACAGGTATCATTGACTTTTCCTTATTCACTTTGCACTCTTCTCAGAAAATTCTCTTGGCAACTTCTCCGTGTTACGAAAAGAACAAAGGCCTCTCTGTGTATATAGGAGAGATGGCAAATGAATATTAAAAAAAATCAAGTTTGGTAAAATAAAACTAAGGAATTTTCTCATAAGATTATATTTATGAAGAGTCAAAAGTCTGTGAAGATTATAAAGTCTAATGACTTTATGACATAGATTGTATAGCAAAATGACATTATTTATTTATTGTACTTTTCACAGAAAAATCATATGTTTATCCTTCCTTGGTTTTAAATTCGGCTACTTAAAAAAAAAACTTTTTGTTTTATATTGGCGTATAGCCAGTTAACAATGCTGTGGCAGTTTCAGGTGGACAGCAAAGGGACTTGGCCATACACATACATGTATCCATTTTTCCCCAAACACCCCTCCCACCCAGGCTGCCAAAGTGACATTTAGATTCATCTAAATGCCTTCTTAGGATTTGTTTGTTTGTTTGTTTGCTAGCTTTCCAACTCACAGATACCAGCCAATGATTCTATTCCATCTGCCTATTGAATCCTGAAGAAGTAAAAATTAGAATGAGTCCACCAAAATATAAAACTAGTCAGTGTCTGCAGTTTCCTGCAGTTTCAAGTTTCCCTATTTTGCCAGATGGCAACGCACTTCTTAAATCAAAAGATTTCGTGTTTCTCGTTGTTCTCATTTTGAAGTTCTAAGAAGTTACCACTTGATCAGATGTTCATCTTCTAGGGGCATCTCCCTCCAGTTGCTGCGAACACCGAGTTCCCCAGATGGCCATTCCCCCTTGCTTTCCTCAGTTCCTCCTGATTCAACTTCCTTATGCTATTGACTGTTTCCCTTGTTTTGTTTGTCAATTTCAGTCATTACATCAGTCTTTCCAGTAATTTCATAATTGTTCTGTCTTATAAGATACTGCCAACAGCAGAAAGGGAACAAAGAATTTCAGTTCATTACCCTCATACTAACAGCTAAGCCTTCTGTAGCACTATTTGGAATTGTTTTTCTAAGTGTTTTACCATATTAATACATTTAGTCATCCCAGCCATCCTGTGAGGTAGGTACTGGTGTTAGCTTCATGTATGAAAGCAGGTTAATGCATTCAAATATCTGATATTACTTTACTTTTCTACAATTGAATCAATTTTGTATTAACTGCTAAATTCCAGGGGAAACCTCCTGGAATAAACAGGTAGCAGACCATGATGGTTATTTGTGCCTAGACCCTTGAATTGCACTCGAGTAATAACAATGTATCCCAGATAAATGCATCTGTATTATTAATTGTTTTTCTTTTAAAGACTGTTCTTTGTCAACATCATCAGTATTTACTCAGTCCCTCTTTGCTCTTGACTGTTTTGTTGTTACCAACTTGTAGACCAGAGCCTAGGTCACAAAATATCTCGACCCCTGAAGCCTTGAAAAGTTCTCGGTCATAGAAGGTTAGAATACTTTGGCCAAGTGGCATTCCCATTTTCTAACTATTGTGATTGATAGACATGAATAAATTAAACAAGTTTGTATTTATACCCAAGCACACAATCTTTCACAGTTTTAGGACACCTATATTTGGCCATAACTATATAATTATAGATAAACCAAGCACACATATCTATAATTATATAGTAATGGCCAAATACAGATGTCCTAAAACTGCAAAAGAATGAGAGACTGTTTTAATTGTGAGCTGAAGAATAGAGGTAAAAAGTGACCCACTTACTGAGTTAAAATGAGTTTTGCTCAACTTCAGAGCCACGCCTGCCTCAGCCCCACTTTAAGTTATAAGGAGGTTTGTTTCTTCAGTATGGTCGGTTGTTTTTTCTGGCGGAAGGAAAAGCTAAGATGTCAAATTGAGGAACCTGCAAAGAAAGCCACAGTTTTGTGGCTGCAACATTGATTCTTGTTTTAGGCTAGCACCAGTTCCATGGACAGATGGACACACTCTCATGCTCTGTCTGTCTGTCTGTCTGTATTATCTCCCTCTCCCCCACCACCAACACCTGTCTCTCTCTCTCTCTCTCACACGCACACACACACACCCTCTTGACTGGCTGAGCTAAAATGGAAAAGAGATTATGGGTTACGTTCTCCACATGCAGAAAAGCCAAGACACCAAATTTGACAGACAAGTTAACACTGCGTGTGAATTGCAATCTCCCAAATAATTTATGTTCCTTTTTTTTTTTCTGGTTGTACTTTCGAGAGGGAAGTAAATGATTGAACTAATTACTTTACAATTCAATAATAGCCTGCAGTTGGATCCCTCAGTCTGGTAGTTGTCACCAGTGTTTATCCAAACTGTAGATCCAGATGAATGAAGACAAGAGGTGCACAAATGCATTTGTATAATATCTGCATCCTCTTCGCTTTCGCTGTTCCTCAGGCAAAATTTCGAACTAGAATTGCATCTTTGTTAACCTTAGGTGTCACATTTTAAAGTGTGGATCCTTTGCATGTCCTTGATGTCATCTGCTCACATTACCTTCACCAGGAGGGCCAGATCAGAAAGAAGAGTCAAATACACATTCCTTATGGAGAAAGCTACATCATGGAAGCAAAGAGAAAGTGAGAAGGAAATGAGGAACGTGTATGCAGTTTTGAATATTGTGCCCCCTTTCTTCATCTTGAAGATGTGGACGAACTTTCCCTTCATTTCCCATGCTGTATAACATTAAAAAAAATTTCCCTTTGACAAGATGGACTATCATGGGCACCTTTGAGGACTTTTTTCAGATTTTTCCCTTCCTTCATAGTCTTTTGAGATTTTTCACCAAAATATCCTTGAGTCCCTGTTTCTTTCCTGTGACCATGGAAGTAGACTGTTGGGACACTTAATCTGTCTGGTGATTGAGTATAATGTATGTAATATAAATGGATTAAATATCATATATAATGTCATTTTTTTTTAAAGCTTGTGAGTCTCAGTATCTACAGTTTCTGTGCATGAGACAAGTAAGCATGGTATAAAAAGCAAGCAAATTTGCAGGCAAATTTGGATTCCCTTTTCTAATTTTTTACTAAATGTGGAACTTGAGCAGGTCTGTTAAGCTTGGTTTCCTCATCTGCAAAGTAGAGGAAAGTACGTCTGTTCCCTGGCTCTGCTCTTGGGTCCATTTCCTCTTCCGTTTCCCCAGTTCATCAGTCTGTGTTTACATCTCACTCTGCCATGCTCACCGTCGATGCCAACTCGCATGTGTGCGTGCTCTGTCATGTCCGACCCTTTGCGACCCCAAGGACTGTATGTAGTCCATCAGGCTCCTTTGTCTATGGCATTTTCCAGGCAAGAATACTGGAGCAGTTGCCATTTCCTCCTCCAGGGGATCTTCCCCACCCAGGGATCAAAGCTGCATCTCTTGCATTGGCAGGTGGATTCCTTACCACTGAGCCCCCGGGGAATCCCCACTGACTTGTTGAGCCTATACCGTTTGTGGGGCATCATGCTAAGCACTTGACAAATATTTGCTTTTATATTTCTACACAAAAACTGCCTAAGATCGATGTTATCATCATCTTATAATAGATGACCAACTGAGGTTTGGGGAGAGTTACGTCCAAGATCACAGAGCTGGTCAGAGCCGAGATGGACACCTTGCCTCTTTCCCATTTTAATATTCACAGTTTCTTAAATGTGTAAACCTTGTATTTTCTAACATGATCCACTGGCTGCTTTCTAATAAGCCTAAGTTTTCCTTTCTGTGATTGAATATACAATGATTATTCCTAATTTTCTATCAGGCAGAGATCCCAACTCTTTTGATGGGTCTCCTGGGATACCAAACATAATTGACAAACAAATAAATAAATGCTTGAGGATTCGATGGTACAAAGTCCTTAAAATAAGAGTTAGGAAGGGATTCAACCAGGCTGTTTAGTTATTTAAAATTTTGACAAAAGAAATGTGACAGCATATCCCATGAGTAAACTAGAATTGGTAAATATTTGCCCCCTGAACTGTGGCTTCCAACAAAGTGAAGATAAGTATAGTCCATCAAACAAATACAAATTTCTGCCTCAATTTACCTGTAACTCCTCATTTTCTATTTTATGAGAATGAGCTTGTCAATAGAGATTCCGAAAGGACTACTCCAAGGATCCCATAGAAAAGGAGATTGCCTTATTGACAATAAATAGAAGCTTCAGTTGTCGGCCCTAGTACACGATTGTCAACTGCACATTGTTTTCATGTTTTTCCAAAAAATGCCTGGAGAATTCAGGAGTGGATAAGAGATAGAGGCAGAAAAATGGCCAACAGAATCAGCCCCCAAGCATCAGTATGCCTGAGAGTGAGGAGTTGTAGGCCAGTGGTCTTCATCACAGATACTCAGAGATCTCTTCTTGTTTCATGATTCACAATGAATGTGGTCAGGCTTTTCTTAAGATTGCTGTATATTTTCCCACTCTGGCCACATTTCCTCAACTGTTAGAAGGTACTTTCCATGACTGTATCTCAGGCAAGACTGAGCCCAGAGCCCCTTGGCCACTCAGCATGAGATCAGCCAATACTGTTGCTGTTGGCTTCTGGTTGGTATCATCTACTAATTCCTCAGTTGCTTTTGAAACTGACTTCAAGGACTCTGGAGGAGAGAAGTGGTACAGGAGCCAGAGCAAGCTAAGATCATTTGAAGATAAAGCGTAAGTGTGAAATCTAGATTTACACCCACCCACACACATAACAATTAAGTGTGGATTTCAGTGACTCTATGTACTATTTCATACAATTTATAATGGAAATTGGGTTTGTTTCCCAAGATAATTTTGTAAGGGAAGTTCTGGTTCTTTTTGATTTTTCTCCTTCTTCCCTCCCTCCCTCTGCCCTTCCCTCCCTTCCTTTCTTCCTCCTTCACCAAGCACTGTTGTACAGTTGAAACACTTTGCCTTGTTTTATTCTAACAGCTCTATGGATGAGCACTGTGACTACGTTATTATTTTTATGGGAATGTAATTGCTTTACAATGTTGTGTTAGCCTCTTCTGTACAATAGAGTGAATCAGCTATAGTTATTTAGTTAGTTCAGTTGCTCAGTTGTGTCCGACTCTTTGCAGCCCCATGGACTGCAGCACGCCAGGCCTCCCTGTCCATCACCAACTCCCTGAGTTTACTCAAACTCATGTCCATTAAGTCGGTGATGCCATCCAACCATCTCATCCTCTGTCGTCCCCTTCTCCTCCCGCCTTCAATCTTTCCCAGCATCAGGGTCTTTTCAGATGAGTCCGTTCTTCACATAAGGTGGCCAAAGTATTGGAGTTTCAGCTTCAGCATCAGTCCTTCCAGTGAACACCCAGGACTGCTTTCCTTTAGGATGGACTGATTGGATCTCCTTGCAGTCCAAGGGACTCTCAAGACTCTTCTCCAACAGCACAGTTCAAAGGCATCAATTCTTCGGCGCTCAGCTTTCTTTATAGTCCAACTCCCACATCCATACATGACCACTGGAAAAACCATAGCTTTGACTAGACAGACTTTTGTTGGTAAAGTAATGTCTCTGCTTTTTAATATGCTATCTAGGTTGGTCATAGCTTATCTTCCAAGGAGTAAGCATCTTTTAATTTCATGGCTGCAATCACCATCTGCAGTGATTTTGGAGCCCAAGAAAAGAAAGTCTGTCACTGTTTGCATTGTTTCCCCATCTATTTGCCATGAAGTGATGGGACCAGATGCCATGATCTTAGTTTTCTGAATGTTGAGTTTTAAGCCAACTTTTTCACTCTCCTCTTTCACTTTCATCAAGAGGCTCTTTAGTTCTCTTCGCTTTCTGCCAGAAGTGTGGTGTCATCTGCATATCTGAGGTGACTGATATTTCTCCCGGAAGTCTTGATTCCAGCTTGTGCTTCCTCCAGCCCAGCATTTCTCATAATGTACTCTGCATATAAGTTAAAGAATCAGCTATATGTATATACATATCCTCTCCCTCTTGAACCTCCATTCCACCACCACCTCAGCCTGCCCATCTTGGTCGTCACAGAGCACTACACTGGGCTTCCTGTGCTATACCACAGGTTCCCACTAGCTGTCTATTTATTCATGATAGTCTGTGAACCCTAATCTCCTAGTTCATCGTACCTTCCACCCCTGCCCTGTGTCCACACATCTGTTCTCTACATCTGCATCCCTGTTCCTGCCCTGAAACTAGGTTCATTTTTATCATTTTGCTAGTTTCCATATATGTGCATCAATATATGATAATTGCTTTTCTCTTTCTGACTCAACTTCACTCTGCATGATAGACTGTAGGTCCATTCACATCTCTGCAAGTGACCCAGTTTTGTTCCTTTACGTGGTTGGGTAATGTTCCATTGTGTATATGTACCACATCGTCTTTATCCATTCACCTGTTGATGGACACTTGTGTTGTTCGTGTGTGTGTGTATGGGTGTGTGTGTGAGTGCTCAGTCATGTCGGACTCTTTGCAACCCATGGAGTGTAGCCTGCCAGGTTCCTCCGTTTATGGGATTTTCCCAGAAAGAACACTGGAGTGGTTTGCCATTTCTTCCTCTAGTAAGTTGTTCATATGGTAGTTCTGTTTTCGGTTTATGAAGGAACCTCCATATGTTATCAATATCCCCATTTTACAAATAAAGAAACTGAGACTCAAAAAATTGAAGTAACGTGTATGCAAGTATGCAGGAAGAAGCCGCTGCATCAGAAAATCCAGCATCTTTTTGCTTTCCTATGTTATTTCCTAGTTCACTCTTTTTTATGTAAATAGCAAGCTTCATTTCATAAAAAAGATAAGATCATCAGTGGTTGGATTAGGTCTGTAAGAAACCCGTCCTGCCCTCACCCTCGCTTAGACTGGGAGAAGGTGGTCTTGTTACAGCCTCGGTGAAGCTGTAAACGAAATACGTGCTGTTCTTGAAACAGGTGGAAGAAACTCCTCCCACTATCCTCCTCCCCATCCGCATTCAGGATACAGAAGATGTAAGTCCATCTTACACCTCATGGACTGTGTATCTCAGGGTTTTTGTGTTTTTTTTTAGGCCTCTTTGACTTTGATAGTTGCTCAGTCGTGTCCAACTCTGTGACCCCACGGAATGTAGCCACCAGGCTCCTCTGTCCATGGGATTCTCCAGCCAAGAATACTGGAGCGGGCTGCCATTTTCTCCTCCAGGGGATCTTCCCGACCCAGGGATCGAACTTGGGTCTCCCACGTTGCAGGTAGATACTTTACCATCTGAGCCACCAGGGAAGCCCACAATTGGCTTGTGTTTTTCTCATACTTTTTAGACCAAAGTAGGATTCTGGAGGCTCTTCTACTCTTCTCTGATGAGTCAGTGACTCACTTTGAGACTTCGGGGAGCAACCTCCCTTTTCAGAGCCCCTATTTTCCCATTTTCTCATGCTGCAGGGCCATACTGTCTGAGATTTCCCTGGTTCAGAGCAATGTAACCCTGGGCCAGTTACTTAAATCTCAGTTCCCTCATCTATAAAGAGGAAATAGTCATAACACCACATAGAGTTGTGGTGGAATTCAAAGTGATAATGCATAGAAAACATTCAGTGTTGAGTAACCACTGAGGGAACATTAGCTCGTCTTCCATTTGTCCTTTAGCTGTTGTTGTCTCTGGTCCAGCATAGATAGCCTTTCTATGGAGAGCATATGGCCTCATCACTTTACACGAATAAGGAAAAGACTGACTGATCGTTAAGCAGGCTCCTCCCATCTGTGGAAACTCAAGTCACATCTCACTACTTCTGGGGTACCATGCATGTCTCCCCTGGGGAGAGCTGTGTTCCGCCTTCCTGTGAATCTAAAAAGTCCCCGTGTTTTCTAGTGACTGGTGTCTTTCTCCCTTACCTAACAGGCTAGGGCTGCATCTTATATTTGCATCACCAGCATCCAACCACGACCTAGAATAGAGTAGGTACTTGGCAGATGTTGATTGAAAGAAGAAATGTACAAATAAGTATACGGTATGTATATTTATAAAACATGTAAAAGCGTATACACCAAAATAGATCAGTTGTCACTAGGTGTTAGAGTTACAGATGGTTTATATTTTATTCTTTTTACTCATGTACATTTTCTAAGATAAACATTTATTACTCTAAGATAAACATGTATCACTCTAAAAGCAAGTTAGTAAAAACTGCAAAATGCCAAATATCACATAGCTATCATTTACTGACTTAGTACGGATGACAATTCAGAGGGCCCTATTCAAGAATTTGTTCTTCAGTTGGTTTGGTTTGTTGCATGCTCTACTGCATGTAATAAGCTAATTTATTCACCTTTTGAGGGGGCTTCCCTCGTGGCTCAGTGGTGAAGAACCCATCTGCCAATGCAGGAGACATGGGTTCAACCCCTGTGTCAGGAAGCTCTCCTGGAGAAAGAAATGGCAACCCACTCCAATGTTCTGGCCTGGAAAATCCCATGAACAGAGGAGCCTGGTGGGCTAGAGTCCATGGGGTCCCCAAAAGTCAGACATGACTCAGCAACTAAAACAACTTAGTGGTGGACACTTAGGATTACCAGAGGAGCAATTTCACAGTCCAGATAGTGATGTGCAAATTATATTCAGGTGAACTCTGACACCCATTCCTAATTTTTTCCTGCGTGTCTTCCTGATATGTTGAGTTTGTGCATCCAGGCTGATTTTACCCTCCTTTCCATCCTAATTGGTCTCCACACCACAGCCCCTTCCCCCGCAGCAGGACTCGGCTCCCAGTGAGACACAGTACACTGAGGTAGAGACCACAGCATCAGCGGTGGCCAGCAGGGTTTACAGAAACTGCTCAGCCCTAGGCCCTGCTGTCTCAGCCAGAACCCTCCCGCGGCTGGAGGCTGGGGCCCAGGAGCACCCCCAGCCCAGTTCAAAGACAGCTGAGGGACACTTGCAGAGTCGCTTTTCCCACCAAGTGGTCTCATATAAACGTGACGCATCCGCTTGCCTTGTTCTAACGTTTGCATCTTTCAGTGGGAGTGATATGAAAAGTGTGAACGCAAGAATGGTCTCCCTGGTGGCTCAGATGGTAAAGAATCTGCCTGCAATGCAGGAGACCCAGGTTCAGTCCCTGGGTCAGAAAGGTCCCCTGGAGGAGGAAATGGCAGCCCACTCCAGTATTCTTGCCTGGAGAATCCCGTGGACAGAGGTTACCGTCCATGGGGTTGTAAAGAGTCGAACATAACTGAGCGACTAACACTTTAACTTGTGCATGAGAATGTTAGTATTTAGCTCCTCAAAGAAGGTGACCATAGCCTTCTCCGGCCTGGTACCATTAGTGTATGGATTTGCTTGTTCACGCCTATAGCTGATTTCCTGCATACCTGCTAAGCACCAGCCACGAGGCAGTGCTGTGAGATGACTTATGGTTTGTGATCTCAGAATCTGCTGGGAGAAATGGAGATGTGGACATGGGGGCTGAGCCATAGAGGTCTGAACCAGAGCTCAGAGAAGGAAGGACTCACAGAGCCCCACCCAACAGCCAAAAGGACAGGATGTCTCAAATCTTGCTAATCTCAGATGTCTGAGGGTGTTATTTTCATATTCCCCTATGAATATGGCGTTTTGTTTTTAGAACGTTATGCCTCAGTGGGAGTTATCTTACTGTGGTTTGCTTTTGGGTTGCTAAAAACTATCAGAGTTCCTTCCTGTGAAGTCAAAAATGAAGGTACAGATGAATACACAGGGCATTCATCCTGCCTCAGTCATTGCAACCCTGAAAGTGCCAGTAGGATTTGTACATAGTAACGGGCACATGTTGTTTGTACTCTGGACCTGGACACTGCCTTCTCGTTACCTAGATTAGGTTCTCTTTCAGATGCAAGAAACATACATGAAATTATATTCATAAGGTATTTGAAATCATGGGGCGTTTGTACTTTACCATTATGTTGAGCAGGTCTTACTTTAAAGAACAGCATTCCCTCCTAGGTTTGAAAACTTACTCTCAAAGAAAGAGGAGAAGTAAGGAGCCCTGGACGGCAGTCCCGGTGAGCTCTGTGACATTGGGCACATCCTTTAACTTGGGTGTCATTTCACTCCTCTGTGATAGGGGACTGACCAGATAGGAAATCTGGTCCTTTCATCTCTACATCCTATGACTCTTGTTATTCTTGTATTCTCTTTTAAGGAACTTGACATAGACCCAGAAGATAGCAAAGAAAACTATTTAAAGATATGGAGAAAGAGAGCCTCCAAAAACAGGTTCAAAGAATTTTTTTTTTGAAGGTCCAGTGGCTTTCACCGAGGCATGTGACAGAATTTTTATGAATCAATCCGGTTCTGTAATTCCCTCTGAGAATAGCCCAAGAGAGGGTGCTTTCATCATATCAGCCAAGATTTAGGTTACAGGGTAGGGATGTGAGACACCGGAGAGTTTGTCGGGTTGCCTTATTTGGATATTTTTGAGAAAATAGTAGCTGGCTCTCTTTCTGGGACAGTGTGCATGCAGTCTTGCCTAGAAACCAGAAGTGAACTGGGGCAGCCTGACTTACGATGTACGCAGCGACCTCCCAGAAAGCGGAGCTCATGTGCCGTTCTGGAAGCTTCCCTGCTCTGGGCCAAGCAGTGGAGCCGCCGAGCAGTGGGCATCTGCCTGGGTCAGTGAGGAGAATGCATGAGGACAGAGCTTTACCCGATGCTGAGGTAAGAGCAGGAACCAGGTGGGGCTGGGAGATGCTGGGTCCACTTCTGAGGAGGTTCTTCTCCCCAGAGATGCTTCAGGGCCACGGCCACAGCTCCTCATGGCCCCTGGCCCTATTCTAGGCTCCCTTGAAACACACCTCACCCTGGCTCTAACTTGTACCTTACACTTGTCAGCCAGCGAACAGACTTTTGGAACTTTTAACATGGAAGGAACTTCATCTCCCAATTTACAGATGAGGAAACTGAGGCCCAGAGGGGCTGAATGGAGCCTGATGTTGCACGGACACGTAGCAGCCTGGGTCTCCTGATCCCCACGCTCTCTCTCTTCACTCCCTGCCAGTTGTTGTGGTTTCCTTGGAGATGTCCACATGTATCAGTTATCTGCTTACCTATAGATGTATTGCATGCGCTGATTGGGATGTTTGATATTTTTATTTTTTGATAAGCTTCTGTGCTAATTTCTTACTCTTATCTCATCTTCCCCCCTCCACCCCTGCAGCCCTGTGTTCAGCCTTTGCACTTGTTCATTTTTGATCTTCAGAACTCTTTTCATTCTGTTAACCATTTGGCAGTAATGAGCTGTCATCTCTGTGTTGGATCTGAAACTTGACATTTAACTGTGGGCTTCATGACGTCCCAGGGAGTCCCTTGCTTGTACCTAGTAACCAGGGCAGTGCTTTGCACATAGACTCATAGGTGGAGTGAATGAAGGAAGGAAATGAATGATGTCTGATGTTGAGATAATGCTGTCATAGTGGCTTATCAACTAGCCTATAATAATGTTCAGCTTTTTGAAAAGACGTGTTTGGGGTTCCCTGAACTTCCAATAGGTGAAAGTCTGCATCTTAAGTCCTTGTGGTTGAATGTGGGATGAAGGGTAGCTGTGGTCTTTCTAGACGTGGACACTAAGACTATCACTGTCTACAGCCCGGGGAAGGAGACAGAGGCCAAGGCAAGGAGGGCCTGGAAACCCCAGACTGGAGCATCCCTTTTGCTTGCCAGAGGTTTACCCTGCATAGCATCCTTAGTGGAGTGGGCAGCTTGGCAGAAAACAGGCATCAAGGTGTGCTGGGAGGGGAGGTGGGGAGCTGGGCTCTCCTTAGTTGGGGCCAGAGCTGGGCTCTGTGTACCATTGCTAATGCAGCTTCAGAAGCCCCTCAACTTCTGAAGTTGATCAGATCACAGAGACCCCAGAGCAAGGTCAGGTCCATCAGGTTTGGAGTAACTGGGGCTGCTGGCTCCCCGGGGGTGTTTTCATCACCTGAGATAGAGACAGAGCCGCTGAGCCTGTGCTGGAAACAGCTTCCCAGGCTTCACTGACTGCTGCTGTGTTTGCCTCCGAGACTTGCAGAGGAGAGTCCTGCCCTCTGCAGAGCCTTGGGAGAACCAGTGTGTCTGCAGGGAGAAAAAAGACAATCTAAAAGAGCTTCTGACTTGACCACAGAATTCACAAGGGCCGCTTTAAGTTGTTGTCTGTATTTGAGGTCATTTATAGTTATTTGGGGGCTTCCCAGGTGGCACTAGTGGTAAAGGATCTACTTGCCAGTGCAGGAGACATAAGAGACCCGGGTTTGATTCCTGGGTTGGGAAGATCCCCAGAAGGAGGGCATGGCAACCCACTCCAGCATTCCTGCCTAGAGAATCTCACAGACAGAGGAGCCTGGCGGGCTACAGTCCTTGGGGTCGCTAAGAGTCTGGCACGACTGAGCGGCTTGGCACACACGCATAGTTATTTGGTTCTTAAAAACAAAGGCATTTGAAAAATACATGTTGAGAATCATCCTTTCTGTGAAAGTTTGGAATATCTGTATCCACAGAGAAATGGTATTCCAAGCATACATAGAAAATTACCCCCGTGACCCCCCACCAACCACACACAGTGTTCTACTTTGTAAAGGAAAGGGAACAAGATTAAGGGAAAGCAAAATTCCTTCCTTATCTGATATAACTGTAGCATTATTGCGTTTTCACAAATTTATGGGGATTTTATTTGGCTTCGGAATCCTAAGTATTGTATGTTTCACTTCTTTCATCATCAGAGTGTAAGGCTAAAGATGGCAGATTCATGATGTTCTGGACGTCGTGTTGTTTGGGGTTTACTTATTGCTCAGTGAGGGGTTCGGAAGTTGTACAATTTTCTCCTGGATATATACTGCATCAGAGGGAAAGCTGAACCTGGGTCCCGAGTTTCCTGTTGTACTTTCCCCACTGTGTCAAGTTGCAGAAAAAGTAGGGCACATTCAAAACAGTCCCTTGGCAATGTGATGCCAGGTTACAGATAGGGCTCTGATCCCAGCAGTTATGTAACTGGGTATCAATCTATCGAATCAAAGTACCGACGCACACAGCATTACCTGCTTTCAAAAATGATGCCAGCCCAGATAGCTGTTCCGCTCTGCACAGGGCACGTGTTATCAGCCTTTCTGCTTCTCTTCATTGTCAGTTCGGAAACTCCTCAGAGGAAATTCAGCTTCCGTTCTCACATTCATTTTACAGCATGCCTTTCTTCCTATAAATTCTCCAGCACTGTGTTCTGTAGTAAACTCCTACAAACAGTTTCTACATTCAGATTTCAGGGAACTTGAGTGAGATGCTTTTAGTGTAAGAAGTCATTCTGAGAAATTCTCTTTCACTACCCATCTGGAAAGTACCAGCTTCCTTTAAACCGAGACTTAGAACTCCATGACCTAAAAGAAGGAACAGGTTTTGTGGCTTTTGGAGTTTGGAGAGGGGGTAGGGACGGTAATTTGATTTTCTTGAGGCTTTAAAAATAACCTTCTGAAAAGAACGACTGGTACTTTCTTTGGCCAAATGTCCTGGGATTCTGTAATCATTGATTTAATAAATTTAAGTGCTTACAGAAAAATGAGCAGCCAGACGTGACTTAGATGAATAATGTGAGATTTGTCTTCTTAGATTTATGGTTTGGGCAGTGGTTCAGAAATGGGGTTCCAGAACTCACCATTCATTTGCAAAAGACCTTAAAGTGGTTCTTGGCAAAGTCATAGTTAGATGATGTAGTCATTTAAAAGAACCCCACTTACTGCAGAAGCAGCAGAGCCCGAGAAAGGGCTCCTTCACGCCCTAGAAGGGACATGCCTTCCTCAACCACTTCGAAGCTCCAAATGGGAGCTTCCAAATGCCCGCAGCCAGTCTCATTACTGCAGTGACCTCTCTAGAGTCAGCTGCCAATATGGTGCCAGTAATTTACAAACAGACCCTCGTCAATTATCTTTATGAAACTAACTCACGTAATTACAACTCAAACCATCAAACGCACATAAATTAACATGGGCATATTTTTTTTTCATATTAATAGACTGTGTGAAGTACCTAATACTTGATTCTAACCCCAGCCATGTCCTTCTTAGAAACAGCCCGCTCTGCATGTTCTTCCATTAATTACCTCTTCTTCCTGCTCTGCTTTGTGAAATACTGTTTAATTAAAGGGTCTGTTCGCAGTTCTGGATCTTAATGGTCCGATTAATGGCTACTCCGGGCTTCTGCTGCTCTGCTCTTTCCGTTACAGACCCTAGCCCCCGGGAGTGCTTTGAAGACTTGTAAGCAGACAGAGCACCATCTCACTGGAACTTCAGTCTCTCTATCTGTAAAATGAGGGAGTTTTGCTAAATGATTTCTTAGATTTCTCTGTCTCTACAAGTTGGATTGTGTTTCCAGGATTTACAGCTCACTCTGATGGTAAAAGAGATTCTCCCTCAACATCGATTCATGTTTGGGCTCAACAAACAGTATCGTAGTAATTTAGGTTGGTGACTTCTTTTCCAGTTCTCCTCTCAAACGAATTCAATCTCTTCTCTTTCCCTTTAGCTTTTAAATCACTGAGAAGTGGAAGTGTTAGTCACTCAGTCATGTCCAACTCTTTGCGACCCATAACATGGAGTGTAGCTCACCAGGCTCCTCTGTCCGTGGAATTCTCCAGGCAAGAATACTGGAGTGGGTTGCCATTTCTTCTCCAGGGGATCTTCCTGATCCAGAGATGGAACCCCGGTCTCCTGCATTGCAGGCAGATTCTTTACCGTCTAAGCCACCAAGGAGGGTTTTGAATTTTTTTCAATGGAGGGCTGTCTCGCTATTTGGCATCTCTGAGTTTAGTTCAGTTCAGTCACTCAGTTGTGTCCGACTCTTTGCAACCCCATGGACTGCAGCACGCCAGGCCTCCCTGTCCATCAACAACTCCCGGAATTTACTCAAACTCTTGTCCATTGAGTCGGTGATGCCATCCAACCATCTCATCCTCTGTTGTCCCCTTCTCCTCCCACCTTCAATCTTTCCCAGTATTGGGGTCTTTTCAAATGAGTCAGTTCTTCGCATCAGGTGGCCAAAGTATTGGAGTTTCAGCTTCAACATCGGTCCTTCCTATGAATATTCAGGACTGATTTGTCTCTGAGAGATCCTCCCTTGAGATCCTCTCTCTGAGTTAATCCTCCCCATTTATATAAATCTTTTAGAAGGTTTTAAAATAACCCTGTTTCCTTCCCTAGATCTTTTATTTGAATGGGCCCTGCAATTTTTATGCTAAAGTATTTTTTGTTTTTTCACTATACCATGATCCTTATTTTTTATTTTTTGATGTGAGCCATTTTTAAAGTCATTATTGAATTTGTCATAATATTGTTTCTATGTTGTGTTTTGGTTTTTTGGCTGTGAGGTGAATGGGATCTGAGCTCCCCAACCAGGGGTGGAATCCACATCCCCTCCGCTGGAAGGTGGAGTCTTAACCACCGGGCCCCCAGGAAAGTCCCCTGAACCATGATCTTTAGATGTTCTTTGTCACCCAACGCTGTAATTCTTTCCTTTTTCCTCAACCCTGCCCTTGATCCTTAAAAGGCAATCTCATTCCCTGCCTCTTTGTACGTCTTTCTCACCAATCACTCACGTGCTCTAAAATCTAAAAGTCTTCTGTCAAAGAACAGGCCAAGTTTAGATTCAGAGATGCCATTCATTCTCTTGACCTTTAACATTGGTTCATGTTTTCAGAGTAGCTAGGGCAGCATACTCACCTGAAAGGAAGCACAGCGCCTGCCTTGTAGCAGGCTTTCAGAAATATTTGTAAGTGAATTGATTTATCTAGTAACCCTGTGAACATCTGTGAACCAAGAAATAAGACACCCCCAAAACAAGAAGGGCCAGCCTTTACCAAAGACTTTGCTAAAATATAATGGAGGAGAGCCTTCTCTATTGGTAGAGAGTATAAAGAAGAATCAAACCAAATTAGTCATCAGAACTTAGTCAAGTATGCAAAATGACACACTGGTATCTTCCAACAGAAGCCTTGATTTCTTAACACAGGAAAGCAAAAGCTTCCTAAGCTAGAACACCTGGATACACACTTCATATTCTAGTTTTTTTAATCTCGCATAGGCCGGACATGTTATGTATTGGGTTGGCGAAAAAGTCTGTTCAAGGGTAACATCTGATGGGAAAAAACCTGAACGAACTTTTTGGCCAAGCCAATGCTTAATGATTAATTGCTGGATGAGTGAATGGGTGGATGAAACGAGCGTCTAAGAGAAACGCAAAGCGGCCTGAACAGACAGCATGGGAGAGTGGGGGAGACTCGAGCACTGGAATCCTGCTGCTCCTCTACCCGGCGTGTAGTCTGAGAGATGAATCTCAACTTCTCTGAGCTTCTGGTTCCTGCTCTATGAAGTGCAAATGCATGTAGCTGAGCCATCAGCCTTCACTGTGGGACATTATGAGAAACACAGAACTTGCATTTGCTACAGCCCATGAATGTCCTCTTACCCAGTTTGGGTGAAGACCTCAGTTGTGCTGCCCTAAGAAAACTGACTTTTATGACTTATATAAGTGATATCTCCTTTTTAGCATTTAACCTCTAGAGAACTTGGAACCAGATTTTCACCGTGTGCAGTGTTTGAAGTATTAAGGCTCTCGCTCGCCATTGTCTTAGTTCACCCATGCTTGTTACTCCTTCTGGTTGATCACATTTTATTGGGTTTAGGTCTTAGGCTTGGGTCTATTCTTGTAACTGGGCTCAAATTGGTTTGGAACAAGTGCATAGTACACGCGTGTGCGCTCAGTCATGTCCGACTCTCTGCAACCCCGTGGACTGTCGCCCGCCAGGCTCCTCTGTCCCTGGGATTTCACAGGCAAGAATACTGGAGTGGGTTGCCGGTTCCTTCTCCGGGGGAATATTCCTGACCCAGGGATCGAACCCACGTCTCTTACGTCTCCTGGCTTGATTTTTGAAAAGGAAACTAACAATAACAACAAACCGCAAGGAAAGAAAGAAAAGAAGGAAAGGAGGGAGGGAGGGAGGAAGAAAGGAGGGAGGGAGACAGAGAAACAGACAAGCACTAAAGGAAGGAAGAGAGTGAAGGCAAGAAAGTCAGGTGGCCGGTGCCGCCGGCTCGGAGGTTACTGTGATGGGTGAGATCGCGTTTCCTTACAGTTACGCTCTCAGTAGTGTTTGCCTTCTGTCGGAGAACCTAATGGGCCAGTACCTTTTTAGATATAAGGTAAATAATAATACCATAGATGCTTTTGATAATAAAAGATTGAAATAATAGCAATATATATAATTCCACAATTATATATGTATACTGAAAATGGAAATAATAACCATATATAACTTAAACTACGTATTGAAATAATAACAAGATAAATTGAAATAGTACCAATATATAGAATCCCACAATTTAAAGGAATCGAAATAATAACAATGTATATAGTTCCGCAGTTTTGAAATCATGCTCTTTGGAGTTCCCACCAGTGTGTAAGGCGGCGAGAAGCTGGGATAGTGGAGGTAGGGGGGCATTTGGGTTTTTTTCAGAAGTCTTTGAGAGTTTTTTTTTTAATTGGATTTACAATATTATATTTTAATATAATAATTATTTTATGTTTAATTTTATATTTATATTTTAGTAATATTTATTTTCTATAATAATTTACAATATTATATTAGTTTCAGGTGTACAGCACAGTGATTCCTTTATACATACATAAATGTCTGTTCTTGTTCAGATTCTTTTGCATTTTAGGTTATTACAAGGTATCACATACAGCTCCCTGCGCTATTCAGTAAATCCTTGTCGTGTATGTATTTTATGTATAGTGCTGTGAATCTGTTAATCCCATACTCTTAATTTGTCCCTCCCCAGAGTTACTTCTGTTAGTGTTGTTTACATGTAAGGATTCTGTTCACAGAGGGTTGCTTAGGAAAATGGAAGTTTGAAACTACAAATACATGTGATAAATGTACGTGGCAGTATAGAGCATTGGTGAATAAGGGATGTGTATTTGCAAAATTGAGCATAATGCATTTTTTTTTTGGCCAACAGGTTTGTGTTAAAACTGTTCGCTGTCTTGCATGGTGCATTGTCACTGAGAAAAAGTATAGCAGAAACCAAGTGCAAATATAAAAAAGGAAATCCATTTAAAGCAACATTCTGTCACAAATTTTAAATATTTTTTAAAATCAGTAACTTCACTAAAATGCCCCAAATGTAAATATAAACACTTCTTCCACACTCTCACCCCACTTACCCCTTCCCCACTGGGAAATTCCATAAGCTTTAACGGAACTCCTGTTTGAAACATGGGCCTGTGAATTAGCTAGTGTGTTAGTCCCTTAGTCGTTTTGACTCTTTGCTACCCCGTGGACTGTAGCCTGCCAGGCCCCTCCGTCCATGGAATTCTCCAGGCAAGAATACTGGAGTGGGTTAGCTAGACAAGCGTATAATCCGTTTTCCGTTGCCTTCTCTTTCTACCCACTAGAGGGCAGCAATCATGCACAGGGAAAGGGAAATTACTCCAGTACTAGCGGTTTCATAGCCAACATTAGCCTTTCCGAGAACACCTAAAAAGTCCCTCAAATTCCCATTAGACTTATCAGATGATCAGACTCCCTTCCTCTTTTCTAAAATACTTAAGAGAACTTTGGTAACTGCCTTTGAAGTTATCTGTTGACTTGGCCAAACATACTCATTTGAAATATGAACATGAACATATCTCTAAAAATGACATTTATGTGAAAATTGTGTTTTAGTAATATATTTCTGTGTTTCAAACTACTCCAAAATGTCGGGATTTTAAACCCATCTCTCAACTCTCTTGGTATCAGAATTCTGGGCAATTCTGCTTCATGTGATGTTGTCTGGGACTGTGTTCATTCAAGGGCTCAAATGGGCTGATGTCCAAACAGGCCCACTATGCTGGCTGGCAGTTGATGCCTGGGAGCTCAGTAGGGACCATTAACCATAGCATCCAATTATCATACTTCCTGTGGCTTAGACATCTCAGAGGATGGCAGCTGGTTTCCAAGAGGGACCATCCCAAGGAAGAGCATCCCAGAAGGAGGGAGCATTCCCAAAGGCAGGAAGCAGAAGTTTCCAGCCCAGACATGGCTTCTCCAGTCCTCTAAATACTAACAGCAGTCACAGAGTCAGCCTAGATTCAAGGAGAGGAAATAAGCTCCATCTCCTGACGTGAGGAGCAGCCTTATCACAGGGAGGAGAGAGACAGTGTGGACCATCTTTCAGTTCAGTTCAGTTCAGTCAGTCAGTCATGTCTGACTCTTTGCTACCCCATGGACTGCAGCACGCCAGGCCTCCCTGTCCATCACCAACTTCCGCAGCTTGCTCAAACTCGTGTCCATTGAATCAGTGATGCCATCCAACCATCTCATCCTCTGTCGTCCCCTTCTCCCGCCTTCAGTCTTTCCCAGCATCAGGGTCTTTTCCAGTGAGTCAGCTCTTCATATCAGGTGGCCAAAGTATTGGAGTTTCAGCTTCAGCATCAGTCCTTTCAATGAATATTCAGGACTGATTTCCTTCAGGATTTACTGTTTTGATCTCCTTGCAGTCCAACGGATTCTCAAGAGTCTTCTCCAACACCACAGTTCAAAAGCATCAATTCTTCAGAGCTCAGCTTTCTTTATAGTCCAACTCTCACATCCATTCGTGACTACTGGAAAAAACCATAGCTTTAACTAGATGGACCTTTGTTAGCAAAGTAATATCTCTGCTTTTTAACATGCTGTCTAGGTTGATCATAGCTTTCCTTCCAGGGAGCAAGAGTCTTTTCATTTCATGGCTGCAGTCACCATCGGCAGTGATTTTGGAGCCCCCCAAAATAAAGTCTGTTAATGTTTCCATTGTTTCCCTGTCTATTTGCCAAGAAGGGATGAGACCATGTGCCATGACCTTAGTTTTCTGAATGTTGAGGACTATCTCTTGAGACCAAAAAGTGGAGTGCAGTTAAGAAAAAGGCTATTTCTTTGATAATCAACAATGGCCTAGTGTAGGGCACAGGAAGCTCTGCTCAGTGTTATGTGGCAGCCTGGATGGGAGGAAATTTTAGGGGAGAATAGGTTGGGAAGATTCCCTGGAGAAGGGAACAGCTACCCACTCCAGTAACCTTGCCTGGAGATTTCCACGGACAGAGGAGCCTGGCGGGCTACAGTCCATGGGGTCACAAAGAGTCGGACATGACTGAGCGACTTTCCCTCACTCACTCATATGTGTGTATGGTTGAGTTGCTTTGCTGTCCACTTGAAACTATTACAATGTTGTTAACTGGCTAAACTCCAATATAAAATAAAAAGTTGGAAAATTTGAAGAAGCTAAAATAAGAAAAAGTCCGTTTCTCATCTTTTGGGAAGATAATTATAAGTCATAAGGCATGCAAAGAAATATTTCTTTACTTAATAAATAAGAATTGCTTCTCGATATTTTAAGAAGATGCACATCAGTCACCCCCTGTGTTGTCCCCTCTCTGCAGAACTGTTGCCTAAAGCAGTAAAAAATGGCCAGAGGGTCAGTCTCCGATGAAGAAATGATGGAGCTCAGAGAAGCTTTTGCCAAAGTGGGTAAGTGAACCTAACACCTCAAGTCACACAGTTCTCTACTTTTTTAGTAGCTTCAGGACAGAATCAATGACTGGTAACATGAGCAAAATAGTAGAAAGGGCAGGAATGCAGTGGTATTGATTACAGAAGCTAGGGAAATATTTTTGAAAGTTATTCTTCAAGAAAAGTACTTCTTTCTCTATCAAAACACGGACTATGAGCCCTTTTTCACTTGTAGCTTTTCCTGGAGATGGCCACTAAGTCTAATCTTTTATAACTTGTCTGCTTTTTTTGATTTCCCTTGTTTTTATAGTACTCCTTACTTCCCAGATGACTCAGTGGTAAAGAATCTGCCTACCAATGCAAGAGATTCGGGTTCAATCCCTGGGTCGGGAAGATCCCCTGGAGAAGGAAATGGCAACCCACTCCAGTATTCTTGCTTGGAGAATCCCATGGACAGAGGAGCCTGGCGGGCTGTAGTAGTCCATAGGGTCTCTATAGAGTCAGACATAACTTAGTGACTAAACAACAACAAATACTTTTTCTTAATCTGTAGCTCCAAGTCTGTGACTTATTTTCCCATCTGTTTCTGTAAGAATCTCTTCAGCTTGTTGTCAGAACCTCTTTGTTGAAATTTTGACTCTTGGATGTTGGAAATGATGCTAATACCCATTTATAATAGCAACAGGTCTCTTGTGAGATTCTGATTTTGCATGGGGTCAGCTCACAACCCCTGAATGAGTGCCTCTCCCACCCACTGTCCTCCCATCCAGCCTTCTCTCACCCCTCTTCGTGTTGTTACCCAAATTGCCCTGAGCCATCAGCTCCTCGTTTGCCTTACAGATACCGATGGCAATGGGTACATCAGCTGCAATGAACTGAATGACTTGTTCAAGGCTGCCTGCTTGCCTCTGCCTGGGTACAGGGTGAGAGAAATTACAGAAAACCTGATAGCCACAGGTGACCTGGACCAGGATGGGAAGATCAGCTTTGATGAGTTTATCAAGGTGAGTATGATGCAGAAGCCAAGGAGATGCATTTGAAACATGGAAGTTCAGTTTGAGAAATACCAGCAATGCATTCCCACCTTTCTTGCTTCAGCATAGCTTATTGTTTCCTTTATGCTTTTCTACATCACAGATTCGGTTTCTAAAGATACTTTATGTTTTTGCAGGTTTTTCATGGCCTGAAAAGCACAGAGGTTGCCAAGACCTTTAGAAAAGCTATCAATAAGAAGGAAGGGATTTGTGCGATCGGGGGCACTTCCGAGCAGTCTAGTGTTGGCACTCAACACTCGTACTCAGGTAGGTGTACCGGTGTGGGAGCTGGGAAGCAGAGGTGGAGAGACGGTTGGGATGAACTGAGGACAAAGGGAGAGGGAACCATGTCAAAAGGATCCACGTCTTTTGTGGTTACAGATTCTGAACTCAGCATTCAAACCTAAAGGGTGCAAAGAAAGACAGAAGTTAACCTGAGTTTATTAACTACTGCTTATCTTCCTGTGTATAAGTGGGTCCACAGTTCTGGCTCTAGATAGGGTCCAATACCAAATAATCTCATCAGCATTTAAAAGGTATATTACAGGAACTTCCCTGGTGGTCCAGTGGCTAAGACTCTGCATTCCTAATACAGGGGGACTGGGTTCAATCCCTGGTCAGGGAACTAGATCCTACCTGCCACAACTGAGACTCAGTGCAGCCAGATAAATAAATGAATTAAAAAAAAACTTATAAAGCATATTAAAGGCTGACAAAACTCCTTTGTAAATCTTCTGAACAAAAAGGCTTCTACCTCCAAAATTCATGATGGTTCTTAATTCTTGCTGAGCAGCCCCCCCCCAAAAATTGTGTAATTGTGTTTTCATTGATTTGGAGGAAAATTGTATATTTACTCTGAAGGCTGCCATCCATCAGCCTTCATGGAAACTTCTAATACCCCAAACAGTACAGTAATCCAATAATTCCAGTAATCCTGAGGTCTTCAAAACACTGTTTGATCTTAAAGATCACCTCATGGTTAAGTATCATTCTTAATGGCAAAGACCAAGTTCAGCCTTTTATTTTTAAATATAGCAAATTTTACAGGCTTTTGTTTTGTAAATGTGCATAGGAATCTTCAAGACAATAATATGCTATGAAATGTTTCCCAAACTGTTGTGACTCAGAATTCTTCTGAGGGACATTGTTGCTTTCAGTAACACACAATTTGGGAAACACAGTGCTGGGCTATAAGGCATAACTTGAGGCTTTATTAAAATTTCTAAAGTCAATTTCTGGCAGCTTTACTGATACCAAAGAAATGTCATATCACAAGTGATTTCATTTCATAACAGTTTCATTATACAGTTTTCCCTCACTATCTGAAAGTATAGCATTTCTATGAAACCTTCTGTAAACCAAAGTGGTGCAAAGTGAAGCAGTTACCTTAGTTCATATCTTGCTGATGGAGGCATGGAATACATTGAGATGAGACAGATGCTCGCAGACTCAGTTCAGAACGATGGCCGCTTGGTGCTGGGATGCTGTGTATAGTCCCAAGAAAGGAGCTGGGCGGTGGTACTCTCCTTGCTGGGATACCCACTGCCTTTGCAAAACAAACACGGAGCACTATTTTTACTTTTCACCTTTTTTTGTAAAAGCAAAACTCCCCTGCGGATTTCTTGTGGTGAGAAAAAGCAGGTACTGATGTAGCTCTTTTGGAAAAACAAGGTGACAAAAAGCAAACTTTTGAAAAGCATAGATGCATGTAATTGTGTAAAGAATCTCAGAGACATTGCAAAGATTGCCTGTGATCACTCCACACTGAAAGCAGCAGGGTGAGAGGCAGAACCCTGAGTTTTATCATGTAAGCATTGGACCACATTCATATTTAGATTGTATAGAAATATAAATAAACATTTAATTATTTATATATTTACATATATAAAAATAGACAGTGGCTCAGACACTAAAGAATCTGCCTGCAATGCAGGAGACCTGGGTTTAATCCCTCTGTTGGGAAGATTCCCTACACAGGGAGTAGGAAATGGCAACCACTCCAGTATTCTTGCCTGGAAAATTCCATGGACAGAGGCGCCTGGTGGGCTATAGTCCATGGAGTTGCAAAGAATCGAACATGACTGGGTGACTTTCACTTCACTTCATTTTTGCATTTACTTCTAAATATATTTGTGTATCTATAGCTTCTAAATTTGCTTACTATATGTATGTTTTATTACTTGGACATAAAACAGGGATTCTGTGCCTATTTCCCAAATCATCTGAGATTTTTTATTATCAATAAATGTGAGATGATAGGATAATGGGCCAGATGAACCTCACAATGTCTCTTCTGGGCATGAGAATCTAAGAGCCATGTGTGTATATGATTTTGCTTGTACCAGATTTTCACTTTGCAAATAAGTCACTTTAATCATTTACTTGCAGAGGAAGAGAAGTATGCCTTTGTCAACTGGATAAACAAAGCCCTGGAAAATGACCCCGATTGTCGGCACGTCATCCCAATGGATCCTAACACCAATGATCTCTTCAGTGCTGTTGGAGATGGCATCGTGCTTTGGTAAAAAAACACTCCCTTCTTGGCTTCCAAAAATTTCCCTAGAAGTTTCTGGAACACCCACCATTCTCTGTGTTGATCCTTTTAGGCTCACTTCCTTTGATGCTTAGCTGGATCTGATGCTTTTCTGGATTTTCATGTGGAAGAAAGAAGCAAACTGATTTCAAAAGCAATTTATGGGACTTCCCCGGTGGTCTAGCAGTTAGAACTTCTGCTTCCAACGCAGGGGGTGCGGGCTCAATCCCTGGCCAGGGAGCTAAAATCCCACATGCCTCTCAGCCAAAAAACCAAAATATAAAGTAGAGGCAATACTGTAACAAATTCAATAAAGACTTAAAAATAGTCCATATTTTTTTTTAAAAGCAACTAATAATGAGAAATATAAAACTACTCTCACTCGGGTGGAGGAGAGGGAGGCACAGATCCGAGAAAAACGTGAACATAGAGCCATAGGAACACAAGGTCAATAGCAATTACTTTTGGATTCTAGGCCATTTTTCTCCATCTGAACATGGCCCGTCATGAGAGTGCATAGGATTGAATAGGAAAGAGCAGCATGATGATCGAAGCATCCAACGCCAGCCTCGAGCAGAGGGACTGTTGTGTGGTGCACACGTGCTGAGGGCGCCTGGAGGAGGAGGGCTATTTTCTCTCCACGGGAGGCCTCTCAACGTGGTTAGTCAATTCAAGATGGAGTCTTTGAAAGAGCCGCTGTGGCTGTTGCTTTGGCAGCCTCTCTGTCATCATGAGACATGGTGTAATTGAGGAGGCTTGAAATGCTTCATCTCAGGTGGGCTCAGGAATTGAAGGAAAGGGTGAGTGGGCAGGACTTTAATCGCCCCCACCATCCTTCTTCTGCTCTGATCAGAGCAATTGCATTTTATTTATTAGAGTTCACTGTGAGCTTTCATTTTTATAAAGTTCAACTGTTAGAAAAAAGACGTCAAAAACCTAGTGCACAGGATCAGGTCCTGACTCTTTGCGTGGGTACCCCATGCATCTCCTGGTCTTCCCTCAATCTCCTTCTAGTCCTACCTCCCAAGGCCTGCAAGACTCAGGCCCCCAGTGCAGGGTACCAGTGAAGGAGTCCATGAGTGACTGGCTCCATCAGCAGCCGTGCTCACTCTTCCCCATACACAGCCTGCTTACATCTTGCAACTCCGGCTTTGTCTTTTATTTTCCTTTTTAAGAATGCCCTTCCCCACCCTCTCCTCCGACATGAATCCATTTACTATAAAGGTTTCTGGTCTGTTCCAACTCCTGGTGATCTCTCCCTTCACTGAATTCTTAAAGCGCATATAGTTTGTAGTCCTTTGGGAGCCATTATAGTGTTCTGCTTTGAACTGTTAATGTAACTTTTGATAACATAACTTTTAAATGATAAAATAAATAAAATAAATTTATTTATTTGGCTACTACACTGGGTCTTAGTTGCAGAACACAGGATCTTCAATCTTAGTTGTGGCAAGCAAGGTCTTTTTAGTTGAGGCATGCAGTATCTAGTTCCCTGACCAGGGATCGAACCCTGGCCCTCTGCATTGGGAGCGTGGAGTCTTAGCTCCTGGACCACCAGGAGAGTCCCCCAACTGTAAGCTTGTCAAAGGCAGGGATATCTTTTTCTTTTCTAAGCCACACTGCTCTCCTACCATCTCCCACAGCTTCTAGTTCACTATTAGTTTCATATTTTTCAAATAATGATTTAGAGGTTTGTTTTGCCTAAATTTCAGTAAAGTGCTTTTTATTTAAATAATGTATACACACACGCACGCGGCGAAGTTGTGGAAATACATATTTAAAGAACAACCACAAGAAAAGGTAGTTGGTTAAAAATTGTTGGGAAAGATGTCAATGCTGACTTCTTTTATTAAAAAAAAAGAATAGTCACATTCAAGTTTATTATTCTTTGATTTCATTGTTGTTCCTTTGGGTTTTTTCCCCCAATTTCTTAAAAAAAAAGATGGAAGTGGCCAAAGAACTTTTGTTTTTAGTAACCTCATGGAGGTTAAACCAATGCAAACTGGATAAAGTCAGTTTTTCATAAATAATAATTGCTTATTTTGAATGTCTGGTCAATATATTAGATACTTAAGTGGCAGACATTTCTAAAGTACGGATACTGTAATGATTACAGGAGATAATAAAACATTTCATCATATGGTTAGTTGAAGGTATAGAGTTTGACCAGATATCAAATAGAAATTTAGACATTATATACACTCAGATTGTGTATGGATAATCTTTTATATGATGGGGGCAAGTCTCATGACTGAGAAAGAGAAGAACTCATGGAGAATTTGCTTTAGCTATCCACCCAGAATTTCCTAATTAAAGGAACCAGAATAATTTTTCAGCTTTTTGGTGAATAAATGAAGTAGGATCCTTATTTCTTGCTTCACTATATTAGTAAGACTTCAAGGAGGATTAAACTTTTCCACAGATAGTTTGAATCTAGTTAAAATTGCATAACCGATTTTATATTTGAACACCGAGTAACACAGATTATGGTGCTGTCTTATCTGTTTATGGCATCACTAGAACTTAAATTCCATGTCATTAGGCTCTTTTATTTAGAAGCCTGCTTTCTTTCACTGTTTCTCTTTCAGTAAAATGATCAATCTGTCAGTGCCGGACACAATTGATGAGAGGACAATCAACAAAAAGAAACTCACCCCTTTCACCATTCAGGTACATCTTCCCTGTGTTACCTTAATTAATATAGCATTATGCTTAGAAGCAATGGGTCCCCATGACTGCCAAGCCGGGCTTTTTCAGATGCTCAAACATCATTCCTCCAACCCAGGCTCTGGGCTGGTGATCTGTCATGACCAGTGGGCACAGGGGAAAACATTTTTACTTCGTCTTTTATTAATATAGTGGGGGTAGGGGGAGTTGGTGAGTGTTGGTCATTGGGGGTAGACTTTGTTTGTTTTGGCCACTTATGAATAAAATTCACACTGGCTCAAGTTTTAACTCAGACTTCCCCTGGCAATTTATCTTTGCACTGATGCCAGATACACAACATTTTATCTGAAAAGATTAGCCTTTCTAAGAAGTGAGGGTATGAACACGGGAAGTGCTCTGGCAGCCTCCGCAGTGGTGTCGGCCGCAGCCACCAGTGTGATAAATATAACTTGTTTTTATGCCTTCGATTTGTTGATTAACTGGAACAGTGACGGGTAGTAAGTAAGCTGTATTTCTGTGCTGTGTTCCAGCATTTTAACATTATTGTAATCTTCTTGCTTGGAAGCCATGTCTCACTTCTTAAATCATGAACAATAAATTATGTCCCCGTGTTCTTAAAAAATGGAAGCCGTGATCAAAGCAAGAACTATGATTAAATGTATATGAAGGCACTTAACGTCATATTTAATCTTGATGTTAAATTTTAGTCTTTGCCATAACTGGACCCCATAGTTTTTTTACTTGTCGTTTGAGCTCTGTGTGTGTGCTCAGGCCCTCAGTTGTGCCTCAATCTTTGTAACCCCGTGGACTGTAGCCCACCAGGCTCCTCTGTCCATGGGATTTCCCAGGCAAGAGTACTGGAGTGGGTTGCCATTTCCTACTCCAGGAGATCTTCTCAACCCAGGGATCAAACCCACATCTCCTGCATCTCCTGCATTGGCAGGCAGATTCTTTACCACGGAGCCACCTGGGAAGCCCTTTCTTCTGACAGTTCTCCTCCAAATCCCCTGGTGGCCTGTGTTTTGTTTTGTTCTTAGTTTATCATAAAAACAAGTTCTAGTAAGTCCTGCTTTGCAGACCCAGAATAATAGTACAGTTGACCCTTGAACAACAGGAGGGTTGGGGTGTCAACCCTCTGCTCCATCTGAAATCTGAATATAAATCACAGTCTGTACTTCCTGTACATGGTTCTTCCATAACCATGGTTCTTTATCTGTGGATTTGACCAGCCATGGATCATGTAGTACTATAGTATTCACTATATTTATACATTGGAGAAGGAAATGACAACCCACTCCAGTATTCTTGCCTGGAGAATTCGATGGGTGGAGGAACCTGGTGGGCCCTAGTCCATGCGGTCACAAAGAGTCGGACACGACTGAGTGACTAACACAATATTTATACATAGTGGGTCCATATGTGGGTCTGAGCAGCTCAAACCCATGGTTTTCAAGGTCAGCTATATAAAAACCCTGGATTGAAAACTTCATTGACCCTATTCCAACTGTATATGTGTCAACTTACATGGATTGTTATTAGTTTATAAGAACATATAATCGGTATGTATGTGGATAGGCATATGTGTGTTTGTATCTATGTTGTGTGTACTCAAGGACCCTAGATATTATGGATACTCAATAAATTATCTTAGTAAAAACCACCATGTCTTTTCCAGGAAGTTGATTTGTATCTTTTTCATTCCTTCAATATCCAGTCTGCAAGTCAAAAAGCTATTTTGGTGTTCTCTTTTATGACCTCGATTTACATCAACAGCTGGGTTATTGACAATAACCGGTGACAAGACAATGACTGTCCTCAAAGGTGCCCCTTTACTGCTGGCTGATGGAGATGCTGAGTGTGGAGGCTCTATCACAGAGCAGTGTGAAAAAATAAGACTCGTTAGTTTCATCCTGACCAGGGTGAGCTGCCTGATCCTAGTATCTAGGTTGCTAGATTTTCTTTTCCAGATATTCCTGCTTTTTTCCAATATTTAAGCCTAGTGAAGACAATGCCTCTAGACCTGTGAACTTTCCAGAAGCAAAACACTGTTGCTTTGCCAATCAATAATGATCATTTGGCATCTGCAAAGTCAAAAACAAAACTTGCATTATTTTTTCTCCTTCAGGAAAATTTGAACCTGGCTCTGAACTCTGCCTCAGCCATCGGGTGCCACGTGGTTAATATCGGCGCTGAGGACTTAAAGGAAGGGAAGCCTTACCTGGTCCTGGGGCTGTTGTGGCAGGTCATCAAGATTGGGTTATTTGCCGACATTGAGCTCAGCAGAAACGAAGGTACGAGCGAAGCCTCAAACGTGAATAATGGCCTGACTTTTCGTTAATGCCGATATTGAAGGCTGTACGAGGAAGATGTCATGAGCTGTCAAGCACAGAATCTTCAGTTTTTGAAACTATAGTTATATCCAGTCCATTTTCCTATAACACATTCTGTCCACACTGCCCAGACTTCTTAAAACAACAGAGCAAATGCCTTTTAAAGACCACAGACTAATAAGGAGGCTTGTTTAGAACCTGTAGCTCTGTCTAGCTGTCTGGGACTCCAACCTCAAGAGCTTTTCTGAGTTCACTTTGCCTTTAGATGCTTTGTAACAAATTAGGCTATTTTAAACTTGGATTTTACAAAGCAATTTGCGTTCGTATACTGCAGTGATAGTACCAGATTAGGAGAAATGCAATGTCTTTTTTTACCAAGATTATAGGAAATTACATTTAGGGTTTCAGAGTTCTCAACCAAATATTGTAGCTGTCAGTCTTCCTCCATCTCCTGTCAGCATCCCAAGTGTTTCAACAATTCAGCCTGTCCCCTGGACAGTAATAGTAGACCTTGACAAATACCAATACTAGGCACACTGTTACCTTTCATTTTTCCTGTGTAGATCCTATTAATATGAAATCTGTAGCCAGATTCTGGCCTTTAGTTATATATACATTTTATTAACATGTCCAAATCAAAATACCCAGTGAAGACTTCTGGGGTACCATTTGAAAACCAGTGTATTATATTAAACAGAATATAAAGAATAAAAAAGCAAATAGGGAAACTTAGAACACATTAGAAAGAATATTGATTTGCAAATAATGACCTCAGCTAAATTTAGAGCTTCTCACTGAGCAAAACTGATTTAATTCATCCGAGAAACACAGAGGAAAGAGTTAATTGCACTTTTTGACTTGCTGTCATTATGCAGGTAAGCATTTGAAATCTAAAACACCTATGAAAATAAACAAGAGGGCATTGTCGTTATCACAAAGTTGATCTCTTAAAAGTAAAAATGTTGTCCTATCACGCTGCTGCTGCTGCTAAGTCGCTTCAGTCGCGTCCGACTCTGAGCCTACCAGGCTCCTCCGTCCATGGGATTTTCCAGGCAAGAGTACTGGAGTGGGTTGTCATTGCCTTCTCCTATCATGAAATGTGTTCTAACAGACCCAGCAGAGTATTGCAAGTTGATAGGCTTGATTATTTCCACAGCTCTGCCCCTATATTCTTAGGCATAGTACTGACATTCATTGGTGTCATGCCTTCTCCACCCATAGAGGCTTCCCTGGTGGCTCAGATGGTGAAGAATCTGTCTGCAATTCTGCAGGAGACCCAGGTTCGATCCATGGGCCGGGAAGATCCTCTGGAGAAGGAAATGACTACCCATTCCAGTATTCTTGCCTGGAGTATTCTACAGACAGTCCATGATGTCGCAAAGAGTCAGACACGACTGAGCAATCCACAGTCAATTTCTTCTCCACCCCCAAAATGGGGATAATAAATAGGCTCATAATACCTTACACCTCTTTTTCGGGAATAATACTAAGATGTTTATTCCATGGGCAAGGCTATACATCCCTTTATCCCAGAGAGATAGCTCGGTACCTTTGCCTTCCAGCAGGGCTCAGTTTAAGTTGTCACTGATCCCCCACCCCCGATCCCCTGCATTTATTTAAGTTGTCACTGATCCCCCCCCCAAGTGTCCCCTGCATTCATTTTTCTTTGGTCTTTGTGTTTCTTCAGCGCTGGCTGCTCTTCTGAGAGAAGGGGAGAGCCTGGAGGACCTGATGAAACTCTCTCCTGAGGAGCTCCTGCTGAGATGGGCTAACTACCACCTGGAAAATGCAGGCTGCAACAAAATCAACAACTTCAGCAGCGACATCAAGGTAGGAGGACTGGGGTTGGAACGTGACTGAAACCGCAGCAGTGGAGGGAATGTGGGCGTTAATGGAGACAGATGAAGATGCGGGCTTCATCTCTTCAGAAGTTCTAGGGCTAGTTGGGGTGGCCGGTGCTGCTTTGGAGCCCATGCCAGTCTCAGGTCCAGGTGCAGCTCCTGCTCTGGGCCACATACAGATCTGTCTGAGGCCCTAGTAACTGCATGGCATCAAGCATGATGGGTGTTCCCTAGAGTTCCAACATCCCGATACAGAGGGATGAGGGTAAAATAGACAAAGGGCAAGCGATAAGACTGATGTTCAGGTGAAGAGAGTCTCCATAGGATTCTAATGTCTTTCTGATTTTGTCAACGGGAGCATCAGATGGGGATTCCTTTCCAAAGAAAATCAAACCAGGATTACTCCTCTAATTACACTAATCATAGCAAAGACTGCATGGCAGGTACTGTTCTAACTGCCTTATGCATGTATCGACTCCTCTAATCTCACGACACGTCTTTGAGATAAGGGTTATCCTTTGCTCATTTTGCAGGTGAGGAGACCAAGGTAAAGAGAATATAAGGAACTTGTTCAAGGTCACAGAGCTGGAGAATGGGGCCCGGGCTCCAGTTGAGCAATTGATCTTCATGGTCCTTGACCACTATACACAGTGCTCCTCTAAAAACAATTTGTAAACTTCTTGAAAGCTTTGCATTTGTAGAAACCAGAGTGATATTGTAGAGATAATGATTCTGGAAACCATCTGCAATGAGAATTAACCCCAGAAAATGTAGAAGACACAATTAGTCCTACAACAGGGATCCAAAGGTTGAAAAGCTAAGGAAACATGCCTCGTGGTTTGCAAGTTTGTGAAAAGTTCCATGTCAGGGTGAAAGGACCAGCTTGTTGGCATTTATGACAGATATATCCAGATAGAAAGAGCTGAAGGAGCAGGAAGGAATGTCAGTCCCCAGTAGGAAATGGTATGAGATGCTGGTGTGCAACGTGAGGAAAATAATTCAGCCTTCCACTTTCTCACAAGTTAAAAGAGACATTTTCTCCAAAGAGGAAGAGTCAGAGGAAAGGTCACATGACTCACCAAGAGTCACTTCCAGCTTTTAATTCTTGAGTGACAGCTTCCCTCTTTCTCTGGCTTTTAGAATTCAAGGTCTGCCAGGCACAGTACCAGTTAGAGCAAAGCTTCTAGATGGAAAGTCCCCCATTCCTTAGGACATCAGCTAAGAATGCCGTTTGTTTGTTCTGACTACACAGTTCCATTGGTTATTCACATTCTTCTGGCTCGAGCAGCCAGACTAGAATTTAACAGAAGTTGGACAGCATTATCTCCCTCTGTACTCAGCAGTTAAACTTGGCCATTCTTTCAGCCACACTTCTCAGACAAAATTAGGATGCTTGGTCTGAGCCATAAATGTACCTGATTTCCTGTGACTGAAAAGCTGTGTTCTTTAGAACATGAGATAGGAGCTGGCAGGCTGAGCACAGGTACAGGGGTTGTGCCTGTTCTCCGGGAGCAGCTGCATCACCACCGAGGTCAGTGCTGAGACATAGAAGTCAACATCTGGCAACTTTAGGGGATGCCTTTAAGTCACACCAAGTCAGCAAAGGAGGGGAAAACACCCAACACAGAGTGAGTGAAACAGGTTTCTTAGGATCCCATGAAATGAGATGACTCTTAGCAAAGCTAAACAGATGTGACATGTGACATGCAGATTTTATTCATGCCTAACACCTGTGTGGAGGCCTTCCCTGGTGGCTCAGATGGTAAAGAACCCGCCTGCCAATGCAGGGGACCTGGGTTCGATCCCTGGGTTGGGAAGATCCCCTGAAGAAGGGAATGGCAACCCACTCCAATATTCTTGCCTGGAGAATCCCAAGGACAGAGGAGCCTGGTGGGCTACAGTCCATGGGGATGCAAGGGTAAGACACGACTTAGGACTAAACGACAGAACAGCTGCATGGAACTTTCACTGACTTTGCAACAGCTACAACAGAAAGGAAGAGACGGGGAGGGTAGAAAGAAGAGACGCAAATCCGCTTCCCAGACGCAGCATCTGTGCCTGGCACTGTCCCTTCTCATCTTTCTAAGGTCACGAGGGTGAGCGTACCTCTGGTCTCCGCAGGCTCTACTCAGTTTTAAAAAACAAACAGAGAAACAGCTGACTGATCTTTAAGAGAAATTAAGATGTCTTTCAGCGATTTAAATAATAAATTACCTGAAAATTTGTAAGCTTTCATTGAGTGAGAAACTTTGACTGTGATTCAGAAAATTTCTTGTCAATAATCCTATTTCCAGAATCTAAGAAAACATGAGAATTCAATATCTATATCCTCTCTGAGATAACTAAAATTAATCGCTTTTTCTAGCTTCTTGATCAATATTAAGTGCACTTAGTTTTTCTTCTTTGGCATAAAGACTGCTTGTGAATGGTTCAATTTTCTGTCTTTGAAATATTTTTCTTTTGCTGATTGTCCATTTAAATGTATTTTTAAACTCTGCTTTAAACTTCTGCTTCCTTTTTCTGTCACTTTCTTTTTAAATTAAACCTTAGCTGACTGACTTCTACAGCAATATAAAGGTATATTTATATTTTCCTGTATATAATTTAATACATGTAAATAAATTATTTTCTCCCCTGAGGGCAACAGAATAGTATTTGCTTCTTTGGATTGCTTTTTATGTATGTCCTGTATTTTTAACGGTTATACTTCTTTTTAAAAAGAAAGGCAAATATAATATGTAAAGGACAAGTGGAAAATTGAAATTAGTGAATGTTCCCAGCTTTGTTAATTAAGTTGCATCCTTGAATGATAGTTGGATAAGAAATGAAATATGTTTGCTTTGGGGAAATTATTGTTGTGCTAACTGTGTAATTAGCTATGCCATCTTGAAATTGTAATTTCCTAATTTCTCACAGGACTCGAAAGCTTATTACCACCTGCTTGAACAGGTGGCTCCAAAAGGCGATGAAGAAGGTGTTCCTGCTGTTGTTATTGACATGTCAGGGCTGAGGGTAAGTCCGCACCCCAAGTCGTGTTTCAATGCTATCATTCCTCTGCACTGGCGGCTCCATCGCCCTGTGTGATGCTGGCTCCAGAGGTCCATGAATGGACATCTCTGCTTAGAGCCCTGTTAAATTGTTAAAAACTGTTAACAGTTTGGGGTAATAATTGTGGAAAATTGAATCTGGAAATAAACAGTAAGCAAAGAGAGGGATGGAGTCCATGCATTGCAACAAAAGATCCTGAATTACACAGTGTAGTTCCTTCATGCCTCAACCAGGACCCAACTTGGCCAAAAAATAAATAAATATCTTTTAAAAAGAAATTTGAAAAAAAAGACTCATTCCTGAATGAGAAGTAAAGTATCTGAAATATATAATCTATAGTATTAACTAGTAAAGCATCATATTAAGAGATAATTCCAGTTTTAGTAAGTTCTAGTGGTCTGAAAATTGGTGCTTTCATAGACTTTTAAGAGCATTAAAAGGCAGTGAACTGTGCTACTGCTGCTGCTATGCCAGAAGATAATAAAAAGAAAGCCTAATGGTTGAAAATAATTAAGATCAACTTAAATGATAAAATTGTAGAATCTATTGCATCTCTTTAAAAACGAGACAACCAACCATTCATCTGAAATGGTCCTGCTCTGTATAAAGATAGGGGGACTCGATTAATTAACTCGATATTCCTCTTACTTGCAACTTTCTGATTTGTGTGTGTGTGTGTGTGTGTGTGTGTGTGTGTTAATCACTCAGTCGTGTCTGATTCTTTGTGACCCCATGAACTGTAGCCCACCAAGCTGCTCTGTCCATGGGATTCTCCAGGCAAGAATACTGGAGTGGGTAGCCAGTCCCTTCTCCATGGGATCTTCCCAACCCAGGGATAGAACCTGGGTCTCCCACATTGCAGGCAGATTATTTACTGTCTGAGTCACCAGGGAAGCCCCTTCTGATTTGGGTCCGGGCAAATAGAAGGACTGATTTGCTGTTATTAGGTGTCTACCTGAGGTCGAATACTGAGGGTTTCGGTAAGGTGCCCACCTCTTTTCCATGTTACCTGTGTCTGCTTTGTGCCGGAGAAGCTCTGACCCAGCCTTGACATGGTTGTCCTTTTCCATTGCAGGAGAAGGACGACATCCAGAGGGCAGAATGCATGTTGCAGCAGGCGGAGAGGCTGGGCTGCCGCCAGTTTGTCACGGCCACAGATGTTGTCCGAGGGAACCCCAAGCTGAACTTGGCTTTTATTGCCAACCTCTTTAACAAATACCCTGCCCTGCACAAGCCTGAGAACCAGGACATCGACTGGGGGGCTCTTGAAGGTAACTGGAAACCAGTTGCGTAAATGTTCTGAGAAGCAGTCACGGTTCTAATTCAAGAGTAATTCAGAATCACCTCCTGAGCAAACATAAGCCCCTCACATGGGAGATTTGCAAACAGGTCATCAATTCTCTGGTACCTAACAAAGAGAATAAATGGATGAATCAAGTCAATTACGGCCAAGGAGGAATAATCAACTACCATTCTATCGCATCCATTATACATGGGCTTCATCCATTATCAGAATTAAATGTTTTAGGGAAGACAGTGCATTTAATTATCGGATGAAATAAATCCTTAGTTCCAAAAGCCTAATTTATGTACTTAATGGACTGAGTATTAATTCCTAGAGGCAAGAAATTGCGGCCACTTGTCATCTAAAAATGATATTTAACTTATGCTAAGAGGTGCTTAGTGAGGTTTTTGTTTTGTCTCTGGTTTGGGTAATGGAGGTCGTGGAATAATATTTTGAGGCAAAATCCATGACAGTTATATTTAAGGGGTTAATGGCCTAAACCTAGACAAAAGTCGCATAGCTTTTAGTCGGGTTCTAATAGGTGAAGTTGCCAGAGATGTTTTTCTCCTTTTTTCCCATTGTGAATGAGTCCCAATGCTGAGATAGAAAAATCAATACAAAAATAAGAATAAGTGGATATTCCCAAAGAAAGGGAATCTACATTTTAGAGAACTGGTTAATCCTTTTCTACAATGCTTTACTCCAGCTGGAAATGCAAAGTCAATCCATGTTCCAACACTCTGCATTTGTATGATTTTGATGTATGGTGGTCAGGGGTCCATGCATTCTGTTGACTACCAAGTTTGTATGTCAAGCCCTCTCATCACCTATTTCCAGCTGCTTCTAGGTCATCTACATTTGGGTCCATCCCTGTCACTTGAAATTCAGCGTATTGATCAGAATTGATCAATATGAAAAGCAGAATTGATCATTTCCTCCCTCCTGCGTTGCCTCTTACCCACCCCCAAACCTCCCATCCCATCCAGTCTCCTTTAGAAATTCTCCATTTCCATGAATCATACCACATTTTTCTCTCTTCAGTCACCAAAACCCTGGGTTCCGCTTTGATATCTTCCTCTCCTTCACCCCTAAATCTCTTGAATCAGCAAATACTAATGATTCTTCCCACAGAATGACTTTTAGATTGTTATTTTTCCTTTCTGCTCTTCCAGACTCTTACTAAATCATACACCAACTGTTTCAATAGGTCTTAGGGGCCTAGCCCTCCATCCATCAAGCACTTGAATGCGCCCGTGTGCTGGTGTCAAACACTCTCCCCTCTGTGTATTTAATTTAAATGCATATTGCCTTTCAGTAATTCTGAACACTGCTGCCAAACACATCATAGTACTGCTTTCATTATAACTCTGCCTTGCTCAAGAATTTATTACAGTAATTAAAAAAGAACCCATAATGACTGTCATTGTCTAATATATCAACCAAAATCTGCTACCTGGCATCCAAAGATACCCAATTCTGGTTCCAGCCACTAGACAGCCTTATCGGTGTGGACTGTACTACATAGATATCTGAAAAGTCAGTTTCTAACGGTCTTAATACAGACCTTGTCTGTCGTTCCCTTTGTGTTCATATTTACATAATCTCCTATCCCCTCTCCATACTTGTCCCCCAAATCCTCTCCTATTTCCTCTTTACCATCCAGATTTTACTAGCCCTCTAAGGTGAAGCTCAAATTGCACTGCCTCCAAATGTAGCCTGTACAATTCTCTCCTTTATCTCAACTCAAATATAAATATCCACCTCATATGGTAGCCCTTTAGCTTGCATGATCCCTCTTTGATTCTCAAAATACATATTTTTCCAGAAAGAATGTAAGCCTTTGAGGGACAACCCTGAACGGTTTCCCCACATGGGCTCTTGTATGCTGTTAATACTAATAGATGCTGTTCTCATCGAATTGAAATGGAAAAACAATTAATGCAGAATAGCAACCCCCATTCAAATCCGTTAGGGGTTTTTTTTTTTTATGCTACTTTCAGTGTTTATGACAGCTGCTTTAGTTAAACTTTGATCATAAAAAAGCATATTTTCTTGGTGCCTGAAAGATAACTAGTCTTCATTCATTTAGGTGAGACGAGAGAAGAGCGGACGTTTAGGAACTGGATGAACTCCTTGGGTGTAAACCCTCGAGTCAATCATTTGTACAGGTAAGAATATTGAGGGCCTCTTCCTGAGTATGAGGTACCAAGACCTGTGAAGATGCCCGAGATTTCAAATATCATTCTGGTGTGCAGTTCTCTCCGAAAAATGTGTGCACCTCAGTGAGAAGGTGGGAAACGCCGAATTGAGCAGCAGGTGTTGAAAAACTCACTTCCACTCACCAACCTTCCTATGTATTTAGTACAGTAAGTCCCCTACATACGAATGAGTTCCATTTGGAGAGGGTGTTCCTAAGTCCATTTTGTTCAAAAGTCCAGCAAACTTAGCCTAGGTAACCAACTAATGCAATCGGCTGTATAGTACTGTACTGTAATAGGTTTATAATACTTTCCACACAAATAATACATTAAAAACAAACAGAAAAATAAAGAAAAACATTTTTAATCTTACAGTACCTTGAAAAGTATTGTGGTACAGTACAACAGCTGGCACACAGGGGCTGGCATCAAGTGGACAGGCAAGAAATAAAGATACTGTATTCTGTATGCGCATCCTCGGTGCATGTTCAGTCGCTCAGTTGTGTCCGACTCTTTGTTACCCCATAGACTGTAGCCCGCCAGGCTCCTCTGTCCAAGGAATTTCGCAGGCAAGAATACTGGAGTGGGTTGCCATTTCTTTCTCCAGAGGATCTTCCCAACCCAGGGATCAAACCCACATCTCCTGCATTGGGAGGTGGATTCTTTACCATAGAAACCTGTACAGTAAAGTACACAGACGCATAGCCACTTGTAGAGGGTGCAGGCACATGGCAGTGTATGCCAGACATGTGCCCTAACTTATGTGATTGGACACGCAAACATACATTCACGTTGTTGAAAGTTTGCAACTTGGAGGTTCATATGTTGGGGTCTTACTGTACAAAAATCATAATCCAGCAGCAAAAGAACAAATTGACTATGTTATACCCAAGATCTGCTCACAAGCAGGCCAAACAGTAAATGTTCAATTTGTGGGCATGTCTCCAGTGCCATTTGTTGGAGCTATTTATTTTTTTGGCGAAGGTATGTTTCTGCTGAAGAGGCATTAGTGGTCACACCTGGAGGACACGTCTAGGAAGCTCCCTCCCTTTCTCTGAGTCAGAATTTCTTCCCCTCTAAAGATGAAGTCGGAGAAGGCAATGGCAACGCACTCCAGTACTCTTGCCTGGAAAATCCCATGGACGGAGGAGCCTGGTAGGCTGCAGTCCATGGGGTCGCTGAGAGTCGGACACGACTGAGCGACTTCACTTTCACTTTTCACTTTCATGCATTGGAGAAGGAAATGGCAACCCACTCCAGTGTTCTTGCCTGGAGAATCCCAGGGACGGGGAAGCCTGGTGGGCTGCCATCTATGGGGTCGCACAGAGTCAGACACGACTGAAGCGACTTAGCAGCAGCAGCAACAGCAAAGATGAAGTGACTGATACCAATGTGGCCAAGTTGCCGGGAATGTTCCTTGAATTAATGTATAAAGAATTGCCTGGCCCGCTCCAGGCCCTTCATAAATGTTGGGTATCTGAGAATTCTTTTGTGTTTGTTTTCATTCAGTGACCTATCAGATGCCCTGGTCATCTTCCAGCTCTATGAAAAGATTAAAGTCCCTGTTGATTGGAACAGAGTAAACAAACCACCATACCCCAAACTGGGGGGTAACATGAAGAAGGTAAATGATGACTCTTGTGAGGTTCTGGTTGTCAGGTGAAGTCATAAGCCCACAAGAGCACTGTGTGAATACTTTTATCAGGAAGCCAAGCTCAGATAAGAAATGCTTATCCGGGGATTAACTTAAGAGTACAGCAATCAGAAACCTGAGTGGTTTTTGTTAAAGGGGGTTCATTATTTCAGTTGATTGCTTATTAATAATTCCACGTTGGATGTCTTTAAGCATCATGATGTAAAAATTCTAATTAAGATAATTAGAGCAAGCAGAGCTGTGGGGTGCCTTTCCCTCCAGCAAGATCCTCATTCTAATTTTCTAAAGGATCGAAACCTGTGCTAACAGTTTGACATGTACAAATAGTATGTCTAGTGAGAACACATTGTTTTGTAAAAGCAGCCAAAACCACGGGGGTGGCATGAACATTTCCCACCATTTATCGTCCAGTTTCCATGAATTTCCATGACCCAGTAATCCATGAATTGTAGCCACAGGAACACCCATCCCATATGTAGGTCCACTGTGTGCTTACAGGATCCAGGTCAATCTCTATGAATTCAACTATTTTAGGGATAGCATAGACAGGTTATTTAGTATGGCTTTCTAGTTATGTCATGGGACAGAGCCATGAAAATGGTCATCATAATAACTCATTTTGGCTTTACACTGGGTACACTATGAATATTTTCTTTTCTTTTGATGAGAGTGAGGGGCTCTGTTTAAGAAAAGGTGGAAATAAATAAATAAGACTTCCCTGCAGGTCCCATGGTTAAGACTTCCAGCTCCCATTGCAGGGGGTCTGGGGTTTCAATCCTGGTTGGGAAACCAGATCCTGCATGGCGCAACTGAGACCCGGCACAGCCAAATAAATTTTTTAAAAAGATGGAAAATTTTTGACTAATTTAGAATCCTAGAATTGCAGAACTAGAGACTTGAGAGATTATTCAGTCTGACCTTGTTATTTCATTTTGTGCCTATTTTTATCATCTTACCCCCTCTGGTATTTATTATCAAAGAGATGGTGACATTAGATTGTTTCCTTTCCTGCTCATTAACAGCTTGAGAATTGTAACTACGCAGTGGAACTGGGGAAGAATCAAGCCAAGTTCTCCCTGGTTGGCATTGGTGGGCAAGATCTCAATGAAGGAAACCGCACCCTAACGTTGGCCTTGGTCTGGCAGTTAATGAGAAGGTAATACAGCTCAGGGAAACGGCATTTTATTGAACATATTCTTTATTTTTTAAATTATATTTATTTATTTTTAATTAATTGATGATTGCTTTACAATATTGGTTTGACTAAATGTATTTTTTAATCTAGAAAAGTACTAGCAAATTTCAGAATGTGATTTAATCCAGTAAAACTATATTTTAAGCTAAGCTTAAACCCAAAGGAATGTTGTGGGGGGACTGGGCATGTCCTGTTTTTTTTGTTTGTTTTTTCTTTCATTTCTATCAGTTTTGTTTCAGGTACTTTGAAATTCTGTTGTCAAGTTCATCAGTATTTGTTATGTTTTCTTAATGAATCACCTTTTTCATGTGGAGTGACCCTCTATGCCTGATAATACTCTTTTTTCTCTAAAAGCTGTTTTTCCAGATAGTGATACAGCTTCTTGATTAGTTTTAGCATGATACGTTTTTCCCCCATCCTCTAACTTTTAACTGATTGATGTAAATACAGTCAATTATCCTTTAAAGGGACTTTCAAAATAAGAGAGGAAATATGCTATATTTACCTACATATGTGTCATTTCGGGTGCTTTTCTTTTCATGGTATAGATCCAGATTTCTATCTGATACCATTTGCCTTCTACTTGAGATATTTCTAGTGGTGCAGATCTGTCGGCAGGGAATTATTTCAGCTTCTCTATGTCTGATAAAGTCTTTATTTAATTTTTGCAAGGTATTTTATCTGAGTGTAGAATTCTAGGTTGATGGTTTTTTCTTTCATTATTTTGAAGGTAGTGTTCACTGTCTTCTAGCTTGCATTGTTTCCAGTGATAAATCTATTGTATTTCTTATCTTTGTTCCTCAGTGCTAAGTTGCTTCAGTTGTATCTGACTACTTTCGACCCTGTGGACCATGGCCCGCCAGGCTCCTCTGGCCATGGGAGTCTCCAGGCAAGAATACTGGAGTGGGTTGCCATTTCCTTCTCCATTGTTCCTCTGTAGGTCATGTCTTTTCTTTTCTGGCTTCTTTCAAGATTTTCTCTTAATCATTGGTTTTAAGTAGCTTGATTATGATGTGCTTTGGTGTTTCTTGCACTTGAGGTTTGTTGAGCTTCTCGCATCTGTGGGTTAACAATTTTCATCAAATGTGGAAAAATGTTGGCCTTTATTTATTCAAATTTGACCCCTGTACCCACCCACCCTAGTTTTTCAGGACTCTTAAGTATTTGATCATTGAAGTTGTCCCAGAATTCACTGATGCTCAGATCATCTTTTTCCTTTACGTTTCATTTTTTCTTCTCTGTTTCATTTGGAATAATTTCTATTGCCTTTTCTTAAATTCACTACTCTCTTCTACAGTGTCTACCATCTATTCCATTTGGTGTCTATGTTTTCCATCTCAGACTTTATACTTTTCATGTGTAGAAATTTGATTTAGGTCTTTTTGACATCTCCTATATCTCTTTCCTTAACCTTCTTGGGCATACAGAATATAAGTACAATAACTGCTATTTCTGTTTCTATTAATTGATTTTTAATCTCACTATATGGGTCATCATTTCTTGCTTCCTGGAATGCCTACTGATTTTTCACTGTATGTAAGGTATTGTGAATTTTACCTTGCAGTTTGCTAGATATTTCTGTATTCCTTTGAACATTCTTGGAATTTTGTCCTGGGATGCAGTTCAGTTCAGTTGCTCAGTCGTGTCCGACTCTTTGCGACCCCATGAACCACAGCACGCCAGGCCTCCCTGTCCATCACCAACTCCTGGAGTCCACCCAAACCCATGTCCATTGAGTTGGTGATGCCACCCAACCATCTCATCCTCTGTCGTCCCCTTCTCTTCCTGCCCTCAATCTTTCCCAGCAACAGGGTCTTTTAAATGAGTCAGCTCTTTGCATCAGGTGGCCAAAGTATTGGAGTTTCAGCTTCAACATCAGTCCTTCCAATGAACACCCAGGACTGATCTCCTTTAGGATGGACTGGTGGGATGCAGTTATATTACTTAAACACAATTTGATCCTTTGGAGGCTAACTTAAAATCTTAATTAATCTTGACCTAATTTTGCCTCTCAATACTGAGATAATCTCGTCTGAGTACTTTACTTGATGCTCCATATATCATGAGATTTGTCTACTCTGACTGGTGGGAGCCAGATATATCCCACGCTTGTGTGAACTCCAAGGATTGCTCTGCCCATTCATTTCTGCAAGTTCTTTTCCCAGCCTCAGTGTAATCTGCTCAGATGCATGCACCAAGTAGCACTCTGCTAAGCACTCGAGGTAGAACTTCTGAAGATCTCTAGATCTTTAGTTCTAGGAGACTCTGCGCTCTAGGCGGCTCTCTCCTCTCTGCTGTTCTGCACACACATTCTAGCACCGTGGCTTCCTTGAGTTCTCAACCCTGTCCTGTCAGCTCATCGAGGCTGTCATGCAATGTTTGAGTTCTCTTGTCCTGCACTGCAGCCTGAGAATTCTCTGTGCAATAAGCTGGGACAATCTTAGGGTTCACCACATTCATTTTCCTTCTCACAGGGACCCCTGTTTTGTGCTTCCTGTTGTCCAAAGTCTAGACAACACCATTTCATATTTTTTCATTGTGTTTTATGTGTTTAAGGCAGAAGGGTCAGTCTGGTTCCTGTTATTCCATCATGACCAGAAGCAGAATTTCCTGCTATTTCTGTAACAGAGAACTTTAGATACCTTTTAGTTGTTCAGTCACTCAGTCGTGTCTTTGAAACCCCATGGACTGCAGCACACCAGGTCCCCTGTCCCTCACTGTCTCCCGGAAGGTCACTCAAACTCATGTGCATACCTTTTAGAGCCAAACATAAATTTGATTAATGTGAAAGCTCTGTGGATAAACTATTTAATCAATAGTATAATATAATAAGATACACAAATGGAAGATAAATTATGAGAAAAGCAAACAATTTTTGGTATAAAAGCATAAATCTGGGGAGAATTATAGATAGCAAAGCTATAAGCATTAACTAGTTCACTTTTACATGCTTTACTCTTTTCCTCCTATACTGATAGCCCTGAGCAGGCAGAAGTCTTCCATTCCTTAATTAGAACCTATGTTAGAGTGACTTAATTCATTTTTCTACCTGGAAGGAAGCCCCAGAAACCATATGTCACATTACATTATATCTAACAACGTAATGGCAGAGACAAGGTTTGTCATTTCCTGAAGCACAGAAGCTCTGTTCCCAGGCCACTGTCTGCAGGTCCTAATATTTATAATGGTCCTCAGAGTAATTATGTCAGTGTTCCCAGGTGATGGAGGGTGGTCCAAAGTGATCATAATCACTACCTGAGTTACATTTGCTTTATCAAGTATGATGCTCCATTATCCTTTTCTCAACTGGGATCTCTTTAATGATCAAAGGCAGATGTCATAGGCTTCTCTGGCACAGAAAACACCACAGTTAGAGCAGCTTTAACTCTAGTCCCTGTTACACTGCCTGTATCTAGAACATTGCTGAAAATTCCTAAGAGCTGTTCTTACCAGTGTATTTTCAGAAACGCCTTCTGAACTCCCCATTATTTTATTTCCTGTGTGTGTTTAATTCTTAACAGAATGGCTTTTGGTACTGATTGCTTTGAAAACCAAAACCAAAGTCTTTTTAGTTGCCACAGTTAAATTGACTCTTGGATCTGAAGATGAAAGCATCTTTGATATTTTGTTTTAGTGACTTAAAAAAATACTCAGGCCAGCTCTATTCTATTTTGAATTTCATAATATCTGAAAATCACCTTGTAATATGATCTTTGTTCTGGAAGTTTTATAAAAATGTGACCCAACATCACAGTTTAAGGCTGGTATATATATATATATATATATATATATATATATATATATATATATATATATAACAAGGGCTAGTTTGAGCTGAGTCTCTTCCTGGTTAATAAGTCCTATTTCTCATGAGTCTTTACTGTACAAGAACTGTGGGGACTTCCCTGGTGGTTCAGTGGTTAAGACTCCAAGCTGCCAATTCTTGGGGCACAATTTGATCCCTGTCGGGAAACTGAAGATCCCACATGCTGTGTGGCATGGTCAAAAGATTAAAAAATAATAATAGTAATTTCCTATAAGAAAATGGACAGCGAAATTCCTTACTGTTGAAGGTGATGAAATGATTGATAATTATGTAAATTCCAGCAGAAGCGGACTTTTTCTTTCTCTGTGTGCCACATATTAACAGATCTAATACATTTAGAGCCAGTTCTAGCTGAAATTTATTTCACTGGTTTGCACAGATGTGTTAATTTGGTCATTTATCTGGACAATAAATGACATGTCATTTTCCCCCCTAAAAACAAATGAGAGCCCAAACCTCCCTTTCCCCTTCAGTAGCCTGGAAATTGGTCTCAGACTGGAAAGCTGGCAGATTGCGTGTGTATAAATTTGGAGACAAAAGCCTGAGGCAAGTAGACTGCCAGCAGACAGCAACAGTAGACTCCAGCCAAGGAACACGAGTCTGCAGCAGGCAAAGGAGGGAATTCTCTCCAAATCAAATAGGCTGTGTACAGTGAATTGGGGACAGGTCTGTGAAAAACAGAGCAGCTAGGTTTGTCCCTCAGGGTCACATGTTATATAAATAAACCACGAGTTCGATGGCAGGAAAGCACAAAAGTCATAATCACAGCCCCTCCAGCCCCACATCCCATCCATCCCCTGCTGCTGGATGAGGCCCAGCCTGAAGCTGGGACTCATGGGGCCATTTCATTTTTTTAAAGTTTATTGGAGTATAATTGCTTTACAGTTTTATTAGTTTCTACTCTACAGCAAAGTGAATCAACAATATGGGTACATGCGTGCGTGTACAATCTCTCAAACTGAGTTTGACTTTTTGCAACCCCGTGGACTATGGCCCGCCAGGCTCCTCTGTCCATGGGATTTTCCAGGCAAGAATACTGGAGTGGGTTGCCGTTTCCTCCTCCCGAGGATCTTCCCAACCCAGAGATTTGAACCCTCATCTCTTATGTCTTCTGCATTGACAGGAGGATTCTTTACCACTGAGCCACCAGGGAAGCACCCCCCACCCCCCAATTTTATTTTTCGGTAAGGAAAAGTTGCAGAAGCTCTTTTCCTCCCCATCGACAATGATGGGGAAGTGCTTTCATCTGAAGAAAGTGGGTCATTACTCCTTTTTCAGAGATAACACTTGAAAACCGTGTGGGAGACCATGAAGGATGGTGTTTTCCACAGAAGCAGTAATTGGAGGTAGATACCCAATGGGTTATGTAAGCAACACCCTGGGCGGAGGGTGACCTCATTTAGGGAGGCCCTCCAGACAGGAAAGGGACTTGAATTTCAGTTTGGATGACTGAAACTGAAAATTTCAGTTTGCACGCTGAAACCCTAGTCTTTCGTGGGTAATTTCACCACCTCCCCCTCGCCCTTAACAAGACTGAACCGTGAGGCCAGCAGACCTGCCCACTTGCTCACTGCTTGCCTCTCTATTTCCCTTCTGAGAGGGATCAGCTTGGGTAATGGTGAGTCTTCTCTGCTCCCTGGAATTTTAAGAGCCTGAAGCATCGTAACGTTCCTCACCACCACACTTCTCATAATCGTGTGTCTCAAAGGCAATTCTTACTCTCAAACGAGAGATTAACTAGAGATTAATTTCTACTTCTGTCTTATACCGAGGAAACTTTTATATTTTTTCTTTGTTATGTTAGCTGGTTGGGCTTTTCTTTTTTATTCACCTATAGCTGATTTACAATGTTGTGTTAATTTCTGCTGTACAGCAAAGTGATTCAGGTATACATGCATATGCATATATATATATATATATGTGTGTGTGTGTGTGTGTGTGTGTGTGTGTGTATATTTATACATTCTTTTTCATATTTTTTCCATTATGGTTTGCCACAGGATGTTGAATACAGTTCTCTGTGCTATACAGTAGGACCTTGCTGTTTATCCATTCTATAATTAACAGTTTGTATCTTCTAACCCCAAATACTTCCAATACATCCCTTCCCCACCCCTTTCCCCCTTGGCAGACAGAAGTCTATTCTCTATGTCTGTGGATCTGTTTCTGTTTTGTAGATAGGTTCATTCATGTCATATTTTAGATTCCACATATAGTGATATCATGTGGTGTTTGTCTTTCTCTTTCTGGCTGACTTCACTTAGTACGATCATCTCTAGTTTCATCTATGTTGCTGTAAATGGCGTTATTTCATGCTTTTTGTGGCAAGTAATGTTCCTGTGTGTGTGTGTGTGTGTGTGTGTGTGTGTGTGTGTGTGTGTGTGTGTGTTCTTTATCCATTATCAGTGGACATTTAGGTTGTTTCCATGTCTTGGCTATTGTGAATAGTGCTGCTCTGAGCATGGGGCTGCATATGTCTTTTTGAATGATAGTCTTGTCTGAATAGATGTGCTTGGGCTTGCCTAACGTTGGATTGTTCCTTGATTTTCATGGTTCCTTTAAGAAAAGCACCACTGGTTCAAATCCTTTGCTTTATTTTTTTTTCCCTGCTTCCCTTCTGCTTCCCCTTCCCACAATGACGGTGGTAGTTGCTCTGCATCACACTCTACATATAAAGTTCTATTTTGTTATTCTAAAAGGAACTAGCGTTATTACATATTCTTTTTTCCTCAAATGTAATGGTATCCAGGCCATCTTCTTCAACAGGAAAAAATTAAAATAAAAACTTCTACGCTGGCAACTCCGTGAATAGTGAGTTTTTTTCTTATTTTTTTAAATTTTTAGTAGAGTATAGTTGACTTACAATGTTGTGTTACTTTCTGGTGAACAGCAAAGTGATTCAGTTATACAAATACATATATCCAGTCTCTTTTAGATTCTTTTCCCATTTAGGTCATTATAGAGTATTGAGACGGAGAAGGCAATGGCACCCCACTCCAGTACTCTTGCCTGGAAAATCCCACGGATGGAGGAGCCTGGTGGGCTGCAGTCCATGGGGTCACTAGGAGTCAGACACGACTGAGCAACTTCACTTTCACTTTTCACTTTCATGCATTGGCGAAGGAAATGGCAACCCACTCCAGTGTTCTTGCCTGGAGAATCCCAGGGACAGGGAGCCTGGTGGGCTGCCGTCTATGGGGTTGCACAGTGTTGGACACGACTGACTCAACTTAGCAGCAGCAGCAGAGTATTGAGAAGAGTTCCCTGTGGTATACAACTGTGAATTCTCTAGTGATTTTTCTCCAGAAATCATTCTTGGTTTTGTTCAGGTACACACTGAATATTCTTGAAGAAATTGGAGGTGGGCAGAAGGTCAATGATGACACTATTGTCAACTGGGTGAATGAAACACTGAAGGAAGCGGAGAAGAATTCATCCATCTCTAGTTTCAAGGTAACGTGCTTTGTCTCCTGCTCGCAGCCACCTGACCTTGACACTTATCTTTATTGCTTTCACTCTGTCTTCAAGAGTGACCTTCAGTCTGAGGCCTTCGAGGCACCCCTCCCATTTTGATTTTGCTTGAATGACCCATTATTGTTTTGATGTTCATAGGCCATTTCATTGACAAATTTCTTGTCATTTTCCTCCCTAATAATTAATTTTAAAAATCCAGTCATTTTTTTATAAGGGATTTTAGGCACTGTTCTTCCAAAGTAATGTAAAATATAGTATTCTTTCAAGCGTGCACAGCTCCATGGTTCAGATCGTTAACATGATGAGGGTGAAATGTAAGCTGCTAGAAGATCTCCCATGGGGTATTTTCTTTTTTTTTTTTCTTTTTTGAGAAAAAAAGCAGTTTTGTACTTGTATCCAAATCCCATTTTTATTAATAACAGCATTATATTTTATTACATTTCTTATCTCATGTTTTAAACATTAGCTGGATTCTTTCTCAAGGGCCCTGAGCACTTGATCCACGGTATAGTGTGGGCGTCCCATTGTAACTACATTTTCTCGATTTAAAGATCAAGATTGGGGGAGGGACCCCTTCAGAGTTATATTCACAGGGTGGGTGAGGCAGTTTGTCATGATGTCAATCCTCTGCTTCAAAATCAAGAGAAAAATGAAAGTCTCTCCCCTCCCAGAAAGGGCAGGGGGTGTATCTCTGGGCTGGGCTATACCGGGGTGCCTGGACTCTGTGAGCTCAGCACAGGAAACAGCTAGCTCTGCCTGCCCCCCACTTACCATTCCTTTGGTCTGAAGAGCTGAGCAGCGATCGAAGCAGAGACTGGTGATTGACATGAGCAAATCTTTCCAGAAAGAGATTAGGGAAGGTGGTGAGAAAGGGTGCTCCCAGGATGGACTGCACTCTGAGGACCAGGGCCTTCTTGTTTGTAAGGCCTTCTTGTTCACAGATATCGTGAAGATAGCTTTACCATTTTCCTGATTTTTTTTTTTTACCACTTTGTGTGGCATGTGGAATCTTAGTTCCCTGACCAGGGATTGAACCTGTGCCCCCTATGACGGAAGCACAGAGTCTTAGCCCCTGATCCATGAGGGAAGTCCCACCATTTTCCTGATTGTATACTGAGGAATCTGGGGCTCATTTAACTCCTGAAGTCACAGCTAGTAATTGCAGGTGGTGTCCGCTAGGGAGGGGAAAGCACCTTTCACTGCAAGGTGAGGTTCTAGAGCAGAGTGTATCTGTAGGTCACGTGACCATGGCTATGCAACGAAGGTTAAATAGTCCCGGGAGTGTGTCTCTTGGTAAAACAGCTGCCACTTTACAGGAACGCAGCCCATTGCATTACCCGACAGTTTCTGGGGTGTTCCTCTTCGGAATGTTTAACAATTTTTTTCTCCTTGTGATGCTCAGGGTGAATTTTCTCCTATCTTCTCACCAAGTTATTACAGAATAGGTCAAAAAAAAAACACTTTTCTTTTCTTTTTATTGATTTATTTTTGTTATTTTTAATTTTTACAATGTTGTGTTGGTTTCTGCTATGCAACAGTGTGAATCAGCCATTATACATAGATCACCTCCCTCTTGAGCCTCCCTCCCCCACCCTGTCCTACCCATCTAGGTCATCACAGAGCACCAGACTGGGATTTTAAGTGAAATCTTTCAAAAAATGAGCATAGCCCACCCCCCATTAACCACTGTGGAAACAGTCCTAGTCCCCCCTCACCTATGAACGCTGCTAACTGCTGACCATCTCGCTGCCCATCAGCCGCCAAGACTGTGGGAAGAAAGTAGGGAAGAAGCTGAAACTCCGGTCTCTCCATTTTGCTTTCCCTGTGCTTCTTCACCAAAAAATTCTATGGAGATAGAAGCTCTGGCTAATAATGAGAATTAGAGTATGGTTATATGTATATTGATTTTAATTTTGTGGTAGGTCTTATATTACCTGGGTTTCCCTGGTGGCTCAGACAGTAACGAGTCTGCCTTCAATGCAGGAGACCTGGGTTCGATCCCTGGATTGGGAAGATCCCCTGGAGAAGGAAATGGAAACCCACTCCAGTATTCTTGCCTGGAGAGTTCCAGGGACAGAGGAACCTCGTGGGCTACAGTCCATGGGATCGCAAAGAGTCGGACACGACTAAGCAGCTTGCACTTACATTACCCAGAAATAAGTAAAAATGGACCCATCCTATTTTTTATGTTATTTTATTATTCTTATTTTTATTTCATTCATTTTTATCTCTTGGCCGTGCTGCGCAGCATGTGAGATCTTACTTCCCCAACCAGGGATCGAACCCATACCCCCTGCATTGGAAGAGTCTTAACTACTAGACTGCGACCAAGGAAGTCCCTACCCTTCCTATCTTTTTTTTGTACCTCTACAGAGGGCTTGTGCTGGAGACCTAGCGTCTTGCAGGGGTCCCACGTCTTGTTTCTTGGTTAGAATTGATTCTGATTTGGACCCTCAATGTATGAGGTGTTTAGACTTGACTGTGCTCAGATGGTGACATGCAGTTGCCTCTCCCTGTCTGTACTCGCAGGTACCCAAGAGAGAGAGCAGAGTTTTGTGCATTCACAGCTCTGGGTGAACAACTCCCTGCCTGTTGGCAGACAATGGGTTTCCTCTGCATAGTGAGCCACCAGGAAGTGACTGACGCCCCCTAGAGAAACAGCACTTGGTTTGAAACACCATGTGCCACACTGTGGCATTTCCCAGACCAGGACGTATGTATTTCATATTTAAAAGGAAAGAGAAGGGACTTTGCTGGTGGTCCAGTGGTTAAGTCTCCATACTTCCAATGCAGGGAACACAAGTTCCATCCCTGGTCAGGGAATTAAGCTCCCACATGGCACATGGAAAGTGAAAGTGAAATTCACTCAGTCTTGTCTGACTCTTTGCGACCCAATGACTGTACAGTCCATGGAATTCTCCAGGCCAGAATACTGGAGTGGGTAGCCTTTCCCTTCTCCAGGGGATCTTTCGAACCCAGGTCTGCCGCATTGCAGGTGGATTCTTTACCAGCTGAGCCACAAGGGAAGCCCAAGAATACTGGAGTGGGTAGCCTATCCCTTCTCCAGCAGATCTTCCCTACCCAGGAATCGAACTGGGGTCTCCTGCATTGCAGGCGGATTCTTTACCAACTGAGCTATGAGGGAACGTGCCACATGGAGCAACCAAAAAATGAAAAGAACCACCCGCTTTCCTTGAGCCAAACAGAAATAACTTGGGAGCATATTGAAGGAGCCCATGCTTTCTCTCTGTGCAGGACCCGAAAATCAGCACAAGCCTGCCGGTCCTTGATCTCATCGATGCCATTCAGCCAGGTTCCATTAACTATGACCTTCTGAAGACAGAGAACCTGAATGAAGACGAGAGACTCAACAACGCAAAGTAAGTAAACAAGCCCGGGGTCAGGGAGGGAAGGACCGGGTAGCTGTGAGGTCTAGTGCCCATGCCTCCATGCAGACAATTTAGTTTCTCTACTGATGCTTTTTCTTCTCATGACTTATTGTGTCCCATCACCGTTATATCTGCTACTGTGCAATGACAATTTAAGGCTCCGGGTGTGAGAGGGAACAAGACGAAAAAACAACTGATAACAATCCAAATGGAAAACAATTGACTTCCAACTGATAAGCAAGCCTACAATTTCATAACACTGATTTCCTTATCATAATCTATAGGAGATTCCTGAGTAGAGTTTGTACATGGTGGGTACAGAGTTAAACACCCTATTTGTGAATATCCATGGATGTGCCTGGGCAGGGGTGGGGTTCAAGGCCAGAGTCGTCACCCGTTTGAGAGCAGCTGCTGTTTGCGTTACACACACAGTAAGGGTTGTTGTTGTGTAGTTGCTAACTCTTTTGCAACACCATGGACTGTAGTCCGCCAGGTTCCTCTGCCCGTGGAATTCTCCAGTATTCTTACTGTAGTGGGTATCCGTTCCCATCTCCAGGGGACCTTCCCCACCCAGGGGTGGAACCTGGGTCTCCTGCATCGTAGGCAGATTCTTTACCATCTTAGCTGCCAGGGAAGCCCAAAATATAGAATCCTAAAAATGGCTATGGTGGCAAGATCATGCATTTTTTTAAGTTCCGTTTTCTAATTTTTGAACAACTTTTCCTCTATATTTTATAATGGAAAAATTAATTGTACTTCATTAATCATTAACATAGAGGAAGTGACTGAGAGATGGACAAGGAGAAAGAATGGGGATACTCTTGCCTGGAGCTCTTAAATTAATGTGATCACTAAAGTACGAGTAAAGTTATTTCAGAAGAGTGGAGGGAGTCACGGGGCCTTGGGTGGAAAGAAGAATCTCTGGAGCAGCCATTGTAAGAGGTTGCTAGATAACGAACGAGCAGAATAAAAGAACTGCCAGATAATAGTAGTGTGGGCTCATTTGCAAATAGACTACAACTAATAAAACTATCTTCCTGTAACTATAAACAGAGCAAAAATATTCTGATGCAGCTATGGTAATCTTATGTGAAAAATGTGTAATATAAAACTCTGGTTATTCTACGATTATAGTAGCATAAATAAATACACATGCATGTGGGCAAGAATTAGAATGGAAGAAGGGAGAAAAGAATGGATGGGGGGCAGGGTGAAATTCCCTGGAGGTCCAGTGGTTAAGACATTGAGCATCCAATGCAGGGGTCATGGGTTCGATTCCTGGTCAGGGAACTAAGATCCCATATTCCTTGCAGCCAAAAAAAAGATAAAAAAAATAATAAAGAATTGATGGGTAGGGTCATGGTATTACAGATGCATTTCCTCTTTTTTTCTGCCTTGTAAACAATGTTCTGTAGCTGAAGTGGAGTCTGCGGTCTTTCCCTAGCACACACTCTTGTTCAGGTCTGTGACTTTTTCTGCCACAGTAGAGCCCAAGCAAATAAGCATCAAAAGTGGTGGGAGCTAGGAAGCTCTTTAAGGACAAATAATACATTTGGTAATTATCACAAGGCTGGACAGCAAGTTTGATGGAGTTGGGAGCTTTGTCAAGTTAAGACTTGCCCACAAACCTTGAGAGGAAGCCAGTGATTGGCTCCAGCCGTACCAGGAGTGACCTCGGCATAGTAGATAGTCTACAGTGTAGAAGGCTTCCCTGGTGGCTCAGATGACAAAGAATCTGCCTGAAATGCAGAAAACCTGGGTTTGATCCCTGGGTCCGGGAAGATCCCCTGGAGAAGGGAATGGCGACCCATTCCAGAATTCTTGCCTGGAGAATTCCATGGACAGAGGAGCCTGGCAGGCTATAGTCCATAGGGTTGCAAAGAGTCAGACACAACTGAGTGACCAACACTTTCACTTTCTTTCATAGAGTATATAGTATATATTATGCAGAATGACAATAACCCTGACCCTGAGGGGTCCGCTTCATACTTGCTCAGGCCCCCCTCATCCGTCCTCTTTTCTCTTTCAGGTATGCCATCTCTATGGCCCGAAAAATTGGAGCAAGAGTGTATGCCCTTCCCGAAGACTTGGTGGAAGTGAACCCCAAGATGGTCATGACCGTGTTCGCCTGCCTCATGGGGAAAGGAATGAAGAGGGTGTAAGGCCCGGCCGGCGGGCCGGCCTGCGCGGGTCTCTGGCTGCTCACAATGGTGCTCCCAGGAAACACAGGAGGAGTCAGCCATTCCAAAGTTTCAACTTGATGACATCATACACGGTTCCAAAAAAAAAAATGTATATCTATTCAGCCAAGTAGCCTTCATGTATTTAACAAAAAGTGCTTTATTCTTTGCAAAAGACCCAGTCTCTTACAAATATTTTTTTATCATTGAATTGATTGCTTCTTTGAAAATGTAGAGAAAAAGAGATCTTACTTCCCAAGCACCTTTCCTGCCTTTGCCGTTGTAGTCAGGTATAGAAGTCTCAAGTGTAGTTCATTTTAACATAATCTTTCAAACCAGCTTACATTGTCTGCCTTCTTGTTCGGGGTGAGAACCATGAGGGGAGAATCACCGGAGGGGAGAATCGTGAAAGCAGCCCTAAAGCTGGCTTCTGGAGGCCAGTGTTTGCTCTGTTACAAGACTCCTTCATGTCACCCTTCTACCTGTATCTACCTGTTGTGACTTTGCTCTCCACCCCCGCAGAACCTGCCCTCTCTGTGGCTCACCTCTGCTGGCCACCCTCCTCTCTGGGCCTTCTGGGTCATCTGACAAATCAGGCTGAATTGGGGTCCCCAAGAGTGTCTGGTAACCTCCAGACCTAAGACTTATCATCAGAACATTTTCTTAGAACTGTGTCTGCTAATCTCCAGAACTAAGACTTATCATCAGAGCATTTTCTCAAAACTAGGGTCCCAGATGTCATCAGATTTTATTTTTTAAGTCAATGAGAAGCCCTCTGTTTTTAACCCTAGGATCTGGGCTCTGACCAGATCTACTATCTTAAATACCGTGCCTTCAAATAGATTCTTAACTGTTGGTGGAAGGTTATGTTCAAGGAGGGTGTCATTGAGCAGCAAACCACTAGAGGGTAGTGTGGAGTCATAACAAAGTTTCTGTTCTCAGGTGCTGCCTGTCTGTGTATTTAGCCCTGTGTATTAGATCTTGGAGAAGGAAACAGCAGCCCAGTCCAGTATTCTTGCCTGGAGAATTCCATGGACAGGGGAGCCTGGCAGGCTACAGTCCATGGGGTCGCAAAGAGTCGGACACGACTGAGCGACTAATGCTTTCGTTAGATCTAGTTATTAACTAGGTGTGGCTAAATATCTGGTGACTAGGAACTGCCTTGCTCTGATTTCGTTTGCTCGTAGATCGTAGTGCACGTGATGTCTGCCGGGCCATAGGATCAATGTTTACTTTTTTGGTACCCCCAAATTCCCAGGGGTCATATGTGCCAATGAGCAGTGCCCCCACCTCACCCCGAAACCTGACCCCCACTAACACACTCACATACACACATACCTAGCCAGGTATCAAGCTGGCTAGGAACTGGCACCGTCGCTTTATGAAGAGTTAATTTACTGGATATTTAAACAATTCCTAAACAAAACCCAAGGAACACTGTGCTCTTGAGCAGTTCTAATAGACTGCAATTTCCTTGAAAACTTACCAAAGGCTAAATAGCAACAGAGCATTGGGCACCGATGCCAGACCCCTTCTGTCATGGTGGAAGGGCTCATGGAGAAGGTATCTGCTTTAGGGGTGGTGTGTAGTGGAACTTAGTCATTTTTCAAAGCAACTGAAATGCATTGCCCCAGTCTGCTCCTTGTTAGTGGGCTCAGGAAGCCGAGATATGGCTTCTCCTAGCCCATAATCTGTATTTCTGCTGCATCTGATTGCAAAGTGCTTGGTTTTGTCTTAATCTGCACTTAATGTAGCCCCAGACAATTCTCCCCCCATCTGCCTCCAGGAGGAATGTTACTGCCTTAATGGAAAATGAGGATAAAATAATGCTCAATCAAGATCTCTCCAAATAAAATGTTCCCCATGTCGGATGTCTTCTGAAGGTTTCATGAGAGTGTATTATAACTTATTCATTCACCCAGCATGCACTGAGGGCCTACATGTGCCAGGTTTTGGAAATATGCCCACAAATGAGGCAGGCCTTTCTCTCAGCTGATCGAGAGAGACTGATCAGGAAAAACAAATCCACTGACAGGTGCTATGAGTAATTGATGAGGGCCGGGTGAGATGGGCTTACAACAGAGGAAACCGCTGAAGGAGAAATATCTTAGCTGCAAGTTGAAGAGTAAGTTGGTGGGAGTCGGACCAAGAGGAGGCTGAAATGAAAGGTAAGACACAAATTCTCAGAAACACATGGAAGCGACTCGTGCCCAAAAGCCAGACTTGGGGATTGGTGTGATAGGGCTTCTAAGAGATTTGGGGAGGGATCTTTGGGGCTGGCAGTCCCTGGCATCTCCTCCCTAGCCTGGGCCTCACACTGGCTAGCAGGGGGTGATGCTGAAGAAGGATGCATGCAGAGGATGCTCAGAGTGCTGAAGAATTCTGCTGTAACCTGCTCCCTTGGGTAGGCTGCTGTTTGGCGTGGTCACATCCTGATTTCCTGAGGTGTCCCTCACCCACACAGCTGCTGGAAAGTTGGGCTCTTGTGCTTAAGCTGTGCGTCCCGGCTTCTCCAGCAGCACTCTTTGGAGCTGCCTCTTTTCTGGCCTAATATTCCTGCAGCTTCTACACTTTCAAGATAGTGGCCTTCCCTACATATCGAGAGGTTACTAATGCTAAGTGTTGTCTTTTGTATGTAAGACTGCCTTGATAGGTTCTGACCAGGAAGACTGAACAGGTACAGGTAAGCAGAATACTATCAAGGGAAGAAAACTAACAGTCTTGGAGACTGGGAGGCAATGGAATATAGCAATCAAAGCAGGACAATTTTTCTTAAAAGATTTTTTAGGTTTTTAATGCTAGTTCCTTTTTTATTTTTCACTAGTGGACATCCCACTAGTTACATTTCTTTTTTAACCCATGTAATCTCATGATTATTTCTTTGAGATAAATTCTTTATTTGGCTGCACCAGGTCTTCATTGCAGTATATGGCATCTCTAGTTGAGGCATGCAAACTCTTAGTTGCGGCATGTGGGATCTAGTTCCCTGACCAGGGGTGGAACCTGAGCCCCCTGCATTGGAAACACGGAGTCTTAGCCACTGGGCCACCAGGGAAGTCCCTTTCAAAATTTAAGAGTTTATTATTAACATTTTAGTCTATCCAAGTATGACATCGGAAAGTAATATTGTACCAAAAGCTCTACAAGAGGAAAGCCCGCCACCTTCCCACCCCTGTGTCTTTGAAGCCAGCTCATACTGGTTCTAGTTGGCTCCAGTTGTCAGAATATATTATTTTGAAGTTGGCCAGGATGAGGGTATTTACACCGCAGAAATAATCAGACTCTACAGATAGGGTTTTTTATCCCCTGAGAGCTGGTTTATAACCCACCACTCCCTCTGTCCCAATCGCTCAGTCTGTATCCTTCTAGAAACATTCTGTGCTCTTGTTACACACACACAACTTTTTGCTAGAAATGTTAGCATGCCATACACAACATTCTGCATTTTCTTCACACCATACCTTTGAGATTGCTTCATGTTAGCAAATAGAGACCTGCCTCAATCTTTTCAACAGATGCATAGTATGCTGTCATACGGATGTACCAACCTGTATCTAACCAGTGGCCGATAAATGAATATTTAGGTTGTTTCCATCCTTTGCTACAGTAAATAAAGCCACAGTGAAGACTATGTTCACTTTTTGTCCTCAGAATGTTCATTTTCATTTAACAGGTACTTAATCAAGTTTCTGTTCTGGCAAAGGTATTGAACGTTGGAAAGTAACACTTAAATCCTCCTTTGAAGTTTTCTCAAAGTATTTGACAAGCAGCCCTGAGCTAGGATGGCTTGAACCCCTCCCATCTTCTGCATTTTCTGTCTAAAGCAGGTTAATCCAGCAAGGAGATAATATGCACGGGGGAAGTGTAATCAAAAGCAGAATGTGATCACTGCTGTAACAAATTTATAAATGAAGTGTGGGCGCTTATGTGCGTGTGTGCTAAGGTGCTTCAGTCGTGTCCGACTCTTTATGACCACGTGGACTGTAGCCCACCAGACTCCTCTGTCCTTCGGATTCCCCAGGCAAGAATACTGGAGTGGGTTGCCATTCCCTTCTTCAGGGGACCTTCCCGACCCAGGAATCGAACTCAGGTCTCTCGCATTGTAGGCAGATTCTTTACCATCTGGGCTACCAGGGGAGCCTATGGGGGTTCAGGGGGAAAATTATTTCTGAAGGAAAGATTAGCAATATTTTAGAGAAGAGTTGAGCTCCAACTACGACTGAGCGATTTCACTTTAGTGAGAAGTGGGCAGGAACCATGCCCCGTCATGGTCACGTCCCCGGGAGTGGCAAGGACTTACTAGATTTTTAATGAGAGCTGGTTAACTTTTTAAAATTGATTTGCATTAGACATGAACAAATGTTTCCTGACTGTGAGAGATGCCAAGCAGAGAGAAGTCATTGGGAGAAAAGTTGCGAAACAGACCTTTTGGCAGAGTTTTTAGAAGGGGATGGATTCCTGTTTGTTGGGAAATTATGCCATTCGAGCCTGGCTGAGGCAATACACTGGACTAGAGGGGTTTTTCAAGTCTCAGCCAATCTAGTGATTTTATCGACCTAAACACACACAGGCTTCCCAGGTGGCTCAGGGTAAAGAACCCACCTGCCAAAGCAGGAGATAGGGGTTCAATCCCTGGGTGGGGACGTCCCCTGGAGAAGGAGATGACAACTCCGTATTCTTCCCTGAAGAATTCCAGGGACAGAGGAGCCTGGCCAGCTACAGTCCATGGTGTCATGAAAAAGTGGGAAACGACTTAGCAACTAAACAGCAACAAAACACACACACAATCTAGTCTGTCCTTTGGAGCACAGTTGTGGTCTCGATTCTAAAAAGTATGGAAACTCAGTCCACCCTAAACCAGCCCATCTTGGACTGATCCTTAATACAGAAGAGACATTCCCTTGGACTCCCGGTGTACCTGGGTGGCCCAAGGCCCACCTTCCCCGCAGTTACTCTACCTTTGTCAGTCAGCAGCTGTGGAGCTGTCATCAACCTTTGCTCTCTGTCCCCCTGCCCCCAAGATGTACAGTGCTCTCGGATTAGGGAGTTTGACATGGTACGTCTCTGCCAGCCCATGATCCCATAACCAGAGGTGATGCTCTGCACAAGTCAGCGGTGCTGACTGAGCCTCTTGTGAAATCTAGTTCTCTGACAGTTTCCTAATAAAATTCCAATAATTAAACTCTCAGCTGCCAAGGTGTGCTGTTTCCACAATGTCCTCTCTCCCCCTTTTTTGTAAGACAGAGTTGACCAACTGAAGCTGTGCATGGGTGACCAAAAAAAAAAAGGAAAAAGAAAATTCTGTAAATGTTTTCTCATGTCTAATGTCTACATATACTTAGTAATCCACCTTAGGTCCAGCACAAAAACATAGATAAACCAGTCAGTGCCCATGATCTCACCTGTAACAACTCAGGGACAGGTTGGGAAAATGGCAGGGATTTTTATATGGGGTTGGTCAAAAAGTTCATTCGGGTTTTTCCATACCATCTCACAGAAAAACCCAAATGAACTTCTTGGCCAACCCAATATTAATAGGTATGTAAAAAATGGGGAGTTCCATTTAAATAAGTATTTTGGTTAATAAAGAGTTACTGTATATAATTTTTGGAATAATAACTTTTTAGAGGATTAGAAATGCATGCAAATATTTAATTCTAAAGTTCTGTGCAATACAACATAAGAGTTGATGATCTGGCCAGCAGCATTGTTGGACTGGGCTAGACCAGAGGCCCACTGTTAAAAGTCAGAATGTTCAAACCTCCTTGCTCGAAGTATGGGGCTCAGGCCAGGGGCACCCAGAAGCTGGTTAGAACAACAGAAGCTCATCCACACCCCAGACCTAATGTATCAGAATCTTCAGTTTAATAAGATTCCTAGTTAATCCGTGGGTTTTCTCATTAAAGTTTGAGAAACACTGTCATGAAAGAGATGTCCTCTCTTTTTTAATATCTATTTATTTATATTTATTTATTTGGCTGCGCTGGGTCTTGCAGCATGTGGGATCTTCATTGCCACATGTGGAATCTCTTGGACTTCCAGGTGGTATTAGTGGTAAATAACCCTCCTGCCAATACAGGAGACGTAAGAGACACGGGTTCCACCCCTGGGTCAGGAAGATCCCCTGGAGGAGGGCATGGCAACCCACTCCAGTATTCTTGCCTGGAAAATCTCTGTGGACAGAGGAGCCTGGAGGGCTACTGCTCACAGCGAAGAGTCAGACATGACTAAAGTGACTTAGCATGGATCTCTCAGTTGCAGCATGCAGGATCTCATCCTCTGACCAGGAATCAAACCCTGGCCCCCTTCACTGGAACACGGAGTCTTAGCCACTGGACCACCAGGGAAGTCCTAAGAGTAGAAGCCTTCCTAAAAGATCTACAGTTGATAGGCAGCTAAATTTTAACCAATGTTAAATTACCCTTTCCCAATTACACTATATTTGAGAGATTAAAGTAGCCCTCCACCAACATTTTCCCATCACCATTGTCCATGTGAGGTAGCCGATGTGGTTCTGCCTTCCACCTAGGTGTACCCCCACCACTCAGCCTTGCCTTTTGCTGTCCCTCTCCTCCTTCGTCCCTTTCTTCTTGGTGACACCCGCCCCCAGGCCTCCAAGACTGCATGCCCCTGGTCCTTCAGGGTGCCCTTCAGGTGTCTCTTGGAAGAGCTCCTCTTACAGGCTGCCCAGAGCTGCCGCTTCATTGCAAACCACACACTTGGTGCCACATGACTTAAGCCTTTTCTCCTGTTCCCTCCATACCCACATCAGACCTGCTGACACTTCTCCCACCATCTCTGTAGCAATCTCTCTATGGCTTCCAGTGACAGTTGGGTGACTTAGTAAACCTAACTGTCCCCGAGGGAGGGAACCGTGGCCCTTCAGTGCCTACTCTTTTCTCCTCCAAAACCCACACTTTACAGTGACTTTCAAGAGATATAGCTCCATCACTGATATCTTTGCTAGTTTCCTACTGGCAAAGAGAAAGCAAAGTGCCTTCCAATCAAACAGATATAATATGCAAAGGTCCAGCGGATGGAAGAAGCTGGTTTACTTTCGAGGAACTGAAAGACTAGAGTGCCATATCATGAGAACGAGATGGACTGGAGCTTCCCTGGTGGTCCAGTGGTTAAGACTTCACCTTCTAAGGCAGGGGTTGCAAGTTCGATCCCTGGTCAGGGAGCTGAGATCCCACCTGCCTTGCGACCAAAAAACCAGAACATAAAGCAGAGCAATATTGTAACAGATTTAATTAAGACTTTAAAAATGGTTCACATAAAAAAAACAAAAAAACCAACAATAGATGAGCTAGTGCAAGGAATAGGACTGATTATCAGACTCCAGGATGCTTGAGAATCACCTGGAGAGTTTTAAAGCAAATGTTTCAGATCCCACCATGAGATTCAGTGCTTAGAGGGCTGGTGGGCCCTGGAGACTGCATATTCCACAAATATCCTCAAAGATTAGGGTACTCACAGGCCACCCCTGGAGAGCACTGGTACAGCCCAGTTGTTTGCCACCCTGGCTGCACAATGGAATCATCTTGGGAGGTTTACAAGATGCTGGCATTTATGCTCTGCCCTCTGAGGATCTGATATAATTGATCTGATGTACAGGCAGGGCAGCTGGATATTTAAAAGATATCCAGATGGCTTTTATTGGCAGTCAAGTTTGAGAACTGATGGGCTATAGCATCTTTAAAAGGCAGAGAGACCAATAAAAGGGAGCGATGGTTAGAAACAGGGAATGAGGGAAGGAAAGTGTTTTAAGGGCAAACCCTGCTTTCTTCACAATTTAACCATTCAGCCAACAAGCATTTACCTGTCTGGGTACCTACTAACATTCCTGGTGCCATAAGTCCCCAACTCAGTATTTGCAGCCAAAGCACCAGAAACTGGGATGGAGTTCTCTGCCTTCAAGCCTCAAATCTCCTTCTTCAGTGGCTCCTGAATGGCATCACCTTTCCTCCCCTTCAGAAACACAGGGGGCTGGATACACCAGCCCTTTGTGTAAATTATAAAACCTTCGCTCTGCATGAATAAACATGAGAGCGAGTGTGTGGAGGGAAAAAACATTTATCAATTATGTGTCTTCCAAACCTCCCAAGATTATGCAGCTTTAATGGCTGAATGATTTTGAAAGGAAAACTTGTAAATTGAGCTGCACCTGAACTCATGATAAAACGCCGTGAAATTAATTGATTACCTAACAGTACTCCTGAGCTGCATATCCAAATCCAGGCCAGCCTGGTTTATGGTTGTTATTGTCATTGTTCAGTCGTTCAGTTGTGTCCAGCTCCTTACAACCCCATGGACTGTAGCCCTCCAGGCTCCTCTGTCCATGGGATTCTCCAGGCAAGAATACTGGGGTGGGTGGCCATTCCCTACTCCAGGGACCTTCCTGACCCAGGGATCGAACCTGCGTCTCTTTCGTCTCCTGCATTGGCAGGTGGATTCTCTACCAATGAGCCACTCAGGAGGCCCCCAAAACAGAAGTTTACAGCTCTTGAAGAAACACTTCCCAGATTATTTTTGCCATCTAGTGTTCCAAATTGACTCCAGTAAATATACAAATTAGCTGGGCCCCAGGGGGCATGATTCACTGAGCTCAACCCCCAGGACCAGATTGGCTTCTGGGGCTGTGACTCGTCCTCTCTTTGGGAGCAGCGAGGACAGCTGTCCCCAAGGTCACCATGACCTGGGTAAGGCTCTGGGCAGAGAACACTTTGGCCCCTATCAGCTCCCTTCCTGACTTACCTTTTTCTTGATGGATGGGACATACTGAACACCTGTTTTGCCAGTCACTTTCAGATGAGATCCCTCTGAATTCCCATCATAGTCCTCAGAGATAGCTCATCACTAACCTCATTTTTCTGAAGGGGAAACTGCACCTTTGAGAAGCTAAGAGATTTGTCTGTGAGCTAGGGTGGATGGAGTCCTCCTGATCAAGCTGTTGTGTTTTCACTTTCTCTCTCTCTCTTTCTGTCTCTCTTGCTCTTCATGCAATATATTTAAGAGTTAAGTCTGAGGAAATTTGAGGAATTTTGGCTGTACACAATTGTGTAACTACCACTATAATCAAAACACAGAATTTTTTTACCACTCCAAAAAATTCTCCTGTACCTCTTCGTAGGTTAATCACTTCCTTCCCAGTTTCAGCACCTGGCAACAATGAACCTATTTTCTGTATCTGCTGTTTTGCCTTTTATGGTGTCATATAGATAGATGTCCAGGGGCTTCCCAGGTGGCACTAGTGGTAAAGAACCCACCTGCCGATGCAGGAGACGTAAGAGACATGGGTTTGACCCCCTGGGTCAGGAAGATCTCCTGGAGGAGGGCATGGCAACCCATTCCAGTATTCCAACCCCTTCCAGTAGCACACATAGATGTCCAGAGTATATAAATACCTTCTACAAATCAGTAATAAGACAAACTATCTGATTAGAAATCAGGCAAACAACTGGAACACATGTGCAGATGCACACACACATATAATTATGGCCAATAAGCACAGAAAAGCTTCTCAACATCAATCTTAGAAATTTAATTTAAAGCCCAAATTAAACACCACCGTACACTTACTAGAGTGGCTAAAATGAAAAAGACTGCATCAAATAACAGGGATGCAGACCAACTAGAACTCTAACTTATGGTGGTAGTTGTTATTGTTTAGTCACTAAGTCACGTCTGACTCTTTGAGACCTTGGGGACTGTACCCTCCTCTGTCCATGGGGATTCTCCAGGCAAGAACACTGGAGTGGGTTGCCGTTTCCTTCTCCAGGGGATCTTACTGACCCAGGGATCGAACCCAGTTCTCCTGCATTGCAAAGGGATTCTTCACCACTGAGCCACATGGGAAGTCCAATATATGGTTGGGGGGCGTGAAAAATGATACAACCACCTTGAAAAAAGACACTGGAGTTTCTTATAAAACTAAGCATCTCTGACCTAGCAATTCCCTTCCGAGATATTTACACAAGAGAAACAAAAACATTAGTCCATCAAAAAAGCTCTGTACAAGTATATTCATGGCAACTCTATCCATAGTAGTCCCCAGCTGAAAACATCTCAGAAGTTCATTAGTAGGAAAATGGGTAAGCAATGTTATATTACTCAGCAATAAATAGCAATGAATTGCTGACACATGCAGCAACATGAAAGAATCTTTAAAATACCCTGAGTGAAGGAAGTTTAGCACAGAAGAGTACATGCCGCATGATGCAGACTGAATGTTTGTGTCCCTGCCCCCGATCTGCCCCTCATTTACTTGTTGAAACCTAAGCCCCAGTGTGATGGTGTTTGGACCTGGGGGTCTTTAGGAGATGATTAAGTCATGATGGTGGAGCCCCCATAAATGGGGTTAGTGCCCTTATAAAAGAGACCCCAGAGAGCTCTCCATCTTTCTTCCTGCCACAGAAGGATACAGCAAGAAGGGGGCCAGGAAGCAGGTCCTCATCAGATACTGAATCTGTGCCTTGATCTTGGATTCCCACTCTCCAGAACTGTGAGAAATTGTGTTTATTGTTTAAGCCACCCAGTCCATAGTACTTTTTGTTTTTCAGTAGCCCAAAGAAACTAGGACAACATGTGATTCTGTGAAGTTCTAGATCAGGCAAAATTAATCTGTGTAATACAATCAGAGCAGCTATTGTTGGAGTGGGGTAGGTGGTAGTAATTCATTGGAAGGAATATGCAAAATTTTTCTGAAGTGATGAAAATTTTCTATACCAGATGGAAGTGTGGGTTACTCAAGTGTATGTATTTTTTGGAAGATCTAACTGTATACTTAATATCTGTATTTTATTGTATGTACCCCAGTTTTTAAAAGACATTGCCCACTGCTGTCTAGGACAGTTTAAACAGCTGCTGGTCTGTAGGAGACAAAAGAATAACTAGATCAGAAGTAAATAAGCCAGTGACTAAGTCATGTCACCTGACTGATTACTGGATCTTTGAAAGTCACAGTGTTACCATGGCATAGAAACTCTGAAACCCACTGTGAGACCTTTGGAAGCCCAGGGGATGCTTGAAGACTTGTGCAAAGCAGAGAGAATTGAGCAAAGAGAAAGAAAGACCGAAAAAGAAAACAAAAGGCTTCCAAATGAGCTTAGAAACCCAGGTTCCAAAACACAGAAGAAATCAAATGCTAAGGGCGGCAGCCAATAAAACCAAAGCTCAGAGCATAAAATCACCCCAAATACAATTAAACTTCTGGAGCAGCCTGGCACAGGCTTAAAAATAAGTATTCCGAGGATGCTCAGCAAGAGCTCTGAAGAAACAGTATTCATAAAAAATCAAACAATAAATTATTTTTTGTTAGTGTATAGTTGCTTTAGTGTTGTGTCAGTTTCTGCTGTGCAGCAAAGTGATTCAGCCACACGCATACATATGTCCCCTCTTCCTTGGATTTCCTTCCCATTTTGGCCCCCACAGAGCACTGAGTAGAGTTCCCTGTGCTCTACAGTCTCATCAGTTATCTCATTACTTATCTATTTCATACACAGTATCAATAGTGTGTATATGCCAATCCCAATCCACCCATCCTATCCCTCCTTGCCCCTTGGTATCCATACATTTGTACTGTATGTCTGTGTCACTATTTCTGCTTTACAAGTAAGTTCATCTATACCATGTTTCTATACATTTTAATGTATAATATTTGTTTTCCTCTTTGTCTTACTTCACCATGTATGACTCTAGGTTCATCCACATCTCTGCAAACGGCACAATTTTATCCCTTTTTATGGCCGAGTAACACTCTGTGGTGTATATGTACCACAGCTTCTTTATTCATTCCTCTGTTGATGGACATTTAGGTTGCTTCCATGGCCTGGTTATTGAACAACAAAATATTTTATTGATACTTTAAAATACAGATGTAAAAACAACATGGATAAATGTGAAAAAGAGCCAGTTGCAAAACTTGGAAAATACTTACATAGCTATTGACATTTCTAAAAAACCCACCTCAATTGAGTATGAGTCTAAACAAGACACAGAGAATGGATCATTGTATTTGAAGATAATGCTGAGAAATGAACCCAGAACTCAGCATACCAAGTCAAAGATGATGGTTTTTTGGGCTTCCCTGGTGGCTCAGCTGGGAATCTGCCTGCAATGCGGGAGAGCTGGGTTCGATCCCTGATTTGGGACGATCCCCTGGAGAAGGGAAAGGCTACCCACTCCAGTATTCTGGCCTGGAGAATTCCATGGACTGTATAGTCCATGGGGTCGCAGAGAGTCGGACACAAATGAGCGACTTTCACGCTCACAGACTTTAAAAAATGGAAGGACATGGATCTCCAAAGGGAAATACTATAACCTTCCATACAAGTGCTTCTTCTCAGTCATAAATTTGGAAAACTCACCTTGGATGTTTTTGCCTAGGTTGAAAATGTTGAAAAATACAAAAGCAAGGGAGGGCCTCATTAGTACTCCACAGGGGACCCCCCTCAGCATGCGCTGCGGTCCAGGGGTCAGCACTCTACGGCTATGGTTCTTCAACAGACCAGACACGTTTCCGCCGTGTTACTATCTTTTGTATTCTTGGCTCATCTCCCCTGAAGAGTTAAATACTTTCTAGAGAGTCTACACTGAGAAGAACAGCGTGCTTTCTCTTTGAGGGTGGAAATGGACGTGAAGTCGATTGATCACAGAAACGAGAGGGAACAGGCCATTACAGTTTAACCAGTGTGTAAAGAAGGCTCTTGTGTAACCAACTATCTGGACCCTTCTCTTCGGAGAGTTTGCTTTTATAGTGAATTGCTGTGGGGATGAAGCTTTATAGCTTGGGAGTCCTTGTCACCACCGTCCTGTTCTGTGGGGAGTATGCCTTCGCCTTTCAGAGGTAATCCGCTGGACTCCTAGGTGGTGGGGGGTTGCTTTCCCCCATTTGCTTGACCCTGATGCAATCTAGTCAGTGCACTGGGCTAGGGAGCAAAACATTCAAGTCTGAAGGTCACCTCTTCCTGAAACTTTCCATATGTTGCTCTTCCAAATTGTAGATTTCAGTATAGTAAGGCTCTCACTAGATCTAGGGTCATTTTTTCTTTTCTGGCTCTAGTTTTATTACTAAGAAAATTCTGAATGATATTTATATTCAGCAGCTATGAAAATTAAAGAAATTGAGTCTTCTGATTTTTTTAGGTGTTTAATTATTTACACCTTAACATTTCACATGATTTTTATTTTTCTTGTCTTCACGTATGTGATGTGTTGACTGAGGATGATTTATTTATTTTCGTACATGGAACATGGGAGGGAGAAGAGGGTAAAGTTATCATACTGGACGTCTGGGTTGTGCATGGGTGTTCAGCACGGAATAGGAAAGGAAGAACAGGTATGTTATAAGAACACACTGAATATATCTAGTTCTTATTTTGCTTGGCAGACTGATTCCCTTAGGACTTTCTACTATAAACCACTCGAAAGAACTCTAGCATATATAAACATGATGTAAATATTTCTGAGGCTATACGTACTATTGTTATTAACTAGTCAGTTTTTAAGCTTTTCAAAATTGCTATTATTTCCTTTGGAATTATCTTTTTAAATTTTTCATTTGTTTTTTTAATTGGTAGACAATTGCTTTACAATTTTGTGTTGTTTCAGCTATGTTCAGTTGTGTTGCTATCCAACAACAGGAATCAATCATAATTAAATATGTGTGTATGTGTGTGTGTGTGTATGTATATATATATATATATATATATATATATATATATACACACCTACCCTCCTCAGCCTCCCTCTCCTGCCCTCAACACACTCCTCTAGATCATCACAGAATTCCAGGCTAGGCTCCCTGTGTTATTTAGCACCTTTCTACTATCTATTTTACGCATAATAGTATATATATGTTAATGATACTTTCTCAATTCATCTGACCCTCACCTTCCCCTGCTGTGTCCATTAAGTCTGTTCTCTGCTAGGTTCATCAGTACCATTTTCTAGATTCCATATGTGTGTGTTAATATACAATACTTGTTTCTTTCTTTCTGATTTACTTCACTCTGTATAAGAGATTCTAGGTTCACCTGCTTCACTACAACTGACTTAAATCTGTCCCCTTCTATGACTGAGCAATATCCCATTATTTAAGTGTGCCACAACCTCTTTATCCATTCATCTGTCGATGGACATCTAGGTTGCTTCTGTGTCTTGGCTACTGTAAATATTGCTGCAATAAACATTGGGGTATATGTGTCTTTTAGAATTGGGTTTTCTCAGGGTATATGACCAGTAGTAGAATTGCTGGGTCATAGAGTCAGACACAACTGAACCGACTGAGCATGAACGTATAGTAGGTCTATTCCTAGTTTTTTAAGAAATCTCCATACTGTTTTCCATAATGGCTGTATCAGTTTACATCCCTACCAACAATGAAAGAGGGTCCCCTTTTCTTCACATCCTCTCCAGCTTTTATTGTTTGTAGATTTTTTTGATGATGGCCATTCTGATGGGTGTGAGGTGATACTTCACTGTAGTTTTGATTTGCATTTCTCTATTAATGAGCCATGTTGAGCATCTTTTCATGTGTTTATTGGCCATCTGTATGTCTTCTTTGGAGAAATGTCTGTTTAGATCTTCTGCCCGTTTTTCCATAGGGTTTATTTTTCTGATCACCAAGTGTCAAGTAACAAATTCCATCACCAAAGGATTGTTAAGAAATTGACACAGAAATCAAATTGCTAGGGTAATTGGTTCCTTATGTCTCTATGTAGTGTCAAGAAATGAGATGGCTATGATTTCTAACTAGTTTGAATATTGAATTACTTGGATAAAGGATATAGTTTATCCAACTAATTGGATATTACTTGGTAAAGGAGAGGGATGGAAGAACTGCTATCAACACATCCAACCTGGATACTGTAGGCAATGGCAGTATCATTCCCAGAGAGGGAAAGGAGAGGAAGTGCATGAAGATTTAGCTTCTGTGTTGTCCCAGGCAGTAGGATAGGCCCTTAGGAATGTTATACTGTTAAACCCCCCAAATCCTCCACTCCAGGGATCTTTTTCCCTGACATTTTACAGAGGAGGAAAATAAGCCTCCTGGGAGAATAACATTGGCCCCGTATCAAACAATAAATGTAGAGTTTGGATTCAATCCCATTGTTTCATCATTTCAACTCTTTTTACTGCATAGCACTGCCTCTAAAAATTATAGAAATTAGGAAGAGAGCCAATTTGAAGGGAGGTCAGATTTAGTCACAGTGAGACGGCAGAGACAGTCAGTCTGGAAGGCAGCCTGGGAGAGGGGCTAGGTCTGGGAGTTCACTCTTAAGACCTCACCTATGGCGGTAGGTATGATGGTGGCTTTAGGGCTTCTCAGGTGGCTCAGACAGTAAAGAAGCTGCCTGAAATGAAGGAGACCTGGGTTCAATCCCTGGGTCAGGAAGATCCTCTGGAGAAGGGAATGGCAACCCACTCCAGTATTCCTGCCTGGAGAATCCCATGGACAGAGGAATCTGGTGGACTATAGTCCATGGGGAAAGAATGGACCCGACTGAGTGACTAACACTTTCACACTTTTAGCCCAGCCCAGCACAAGCATTGTCACCGCTGGCTGTGGCAGAGTTTGGTGGGCTCACCTACAGACCACCATCTGCATCCTATAGTGAACTAAACTCCTTGGTAAGACAGCCACTAGCAAGATATACCAAAGCTTGACAATGTTGTTGCAAAATGAGTAAGCTTATAATAGTTCAGTAGGACTAAATGTTAAAGAAATACACTGAAAGAAAATAGTAAATGAATGAGGAAAATTCCCTCATACATGACTGTTCTTACTTTTTTTTTTTTGCTTTGGTTTGGCCAGGAAATTAGTTCAGGTTTTCCCGTAAGATGTTATGGAAAAATCCAAACAAAGCTTATGGCCAACCGTATACCTTAAAGTCTGATTGATTGTTGGTCAGTCCCTAAGTTGTGTCTGACTGTGTAACCCCAGGGACTGCAGCAAGCCAGGCTTCCCTGTCCTTCACCGTCTCCCAGAGTTTGCTTAAACTTATGTCTATTGAGGTGAGGATGCCATCCAAACATCTCATCCTCTGTCATCCCCTTCTCCTCCTGCCTTCAGTCTTTACCAGCATCAGGGTCTTTTCCAAAGAGTCAGTTCTTCAGATAAGGTGGCCAAAGTATTGAAGTTTCAGGTTCAGCATCAGTCCTTCCAGTGAATATTCAGAGTTGATTTCCTTTAGGGTTGACTGGTTTTATCTCCTTGCTGTCCAAGGGACTCTCAAGAGTAGGACTGATACTTATGCTTGAAAAGAGGGAAGAGACTATGACTGTATCTTAATCAAATAATATTATATTGACAACAATTAATATTTTGTGCCTACCATGCAGGTCCCCAAGTACTGGGGGAGGGAGGAACTGCAGCTTTGTAGGCAGATGCATATCTGATTCTCGGGTCCCATTCCTCCACTAGAAATAAAATCACAAATCTTGATTCTGAGTAAAAATAATTTTTTTACCAAATGTTTCTGAGCATTACTCTTCCAGGAATTGTCTATTACTGAAGCTAAAAGAAAAGTCTAATTTTATTCAGGGTGACAGACTTGGATGAATTATTTCTGGGGGTAAAATATATAGCTCCTCCTAAAAAGAGCTAGGGGTCTGGCTTTTTCCTAAACCTGCTCTTTGTTATTGTTTTCTTGGCATGATCGTTTTCCTAATAATGCTTAGTGTTCAGGCAATCTCTCAGTGGCTGATTTGTAGGTGCATTTTGATAAATCTCATCAGTGAAATGCTCTGGAATGGAAACAAAAAAAGTTTAAAGGCATAAATACCATATGCCAAAGAGAAAGGCAGCCAAAAAAAAAAAAGTCTCCATATTCACTTGCTTTTAAAGGCCAAACACTATAAAGGGTAAAAATAAAATACTAGCAAGAATCTTGTAAACAGTCGTTAATTGCATTGTGTTCTGATTACCTAAGTGCAGCCAGTCAGCTGAGGCTATTTATTTGGAAAGAGGAAATGAAAAGAAGTAGGAAGAGAAGAAGGAAAACGAATTGGAGAGTGAAGAAGGGTTGAGGATAGAGGGCTTTTGAATTATTAATAGACCAGAGGAAATGCTCCTTCTGTTGACTTCATATACTATCTGCCACCTGGAGACCAGCTTGTTCTCTTTCACTTAGCTCCCACTGATATATTATTTTCATCTTAGAGAACAGGGCACTAGTTGCTTTAAAATGCTGTAATGCAGAAAACAAAATTGCAGCCTTGGGCTATGTTCCGTTGTTCAGAAGCATCTCACCAACTTTTTAAATTACAAAACAATCTTTCAGAGCTATGGCAAGTGTGAACCATCCCTGTAAACCATACACAGGACCGACCTTGAGAAGCATAGTCATATTCTTAGAGGGGACTCAGCAGTTCAGTTCAGTTCAATTCAGTCGTTCCGTCATGTCTGACTCTTTGTGACCCCATGGACTGCAGCACCCCAGGCTTCCCCGTCTGTCACCAACTCCTGGAGCTTGCTCAAACTCATGTCCATTGAGTCAGTGATGTCATCCAATCATCTCATCCTCTGTCGATCCCTTCTCCTCCTGCCTTCAATCTTTCCCAGCATCAGAGTCTTTTCCAATGAGTTAGTTCTTCAGATCAAGTGGCCAAAGTATTGAAGTTTCAGCTTCAGCATCAGTCATTCCAATGAATATTCAGGACTGATTTCCTTCAGGATGGACTGGTTGGATCTCTTTGCAGTCCAAGGGACTCTCAAGAGTCTTCTCCAATACCACAGTTCAAAAGCATCAATTCTTTGGCACATAGCTTTCTTTATAGTCCAACTCTCACATCCATACATGACTACTGGAAAAACCATAGCTTTGACTAGATGGACCTTTGTTGGCAAAGTAATGTCCTCTGCTTTGTAATATGCTGTCTAGGTTGGTCATAGCTTTTCTTCCAAGGAGTAAGCGTCTTTTAATTTCATGGCTGCAGTCACCATCTTCAGTGATTTTGGACCCCCCAGTATAAAGTCTGTCACTGTTTCCATTGTTTCCCCATCTATTTGCCATGAAGCGATGGGACCAGATGCCATGATCTTAGTTTTCTGAATTCTGAGTTTTAAGCCAACTTTTTCACTCTCTTCTTTCACTTTCATCAAGAGGCTCTTTAGTTCTTCCCCTTCTGCCATAAGGGTGGTGTCATCTGCATATCTGAGGTTAGTGATACTTTTCCCAGCAATCTTGATTCTAGCTTGTGCTTCATCCAGTCCAGCATTTCTCATGATGTACTCTGCATATAAGTTAAATAAGCAGGGTGAAAATATATAGCCTTGAAGTACTCCTTTCCCAATTTGGAACCAGACTGTTGTTCCATGAACAGTAAGAAAAAACAGGAAATGTTGCCCAGGTATTAAAACCCAGGAGCTGGAAAGCTGAGTTTCAGCCTCAGGACCGCTACTTGTTGTCATGAGCAGTTTGAGGAGTCTTTGAACCTTGGTTTAAAGTAACCTGTTGTTTCACTGTGCTTGTATTTTTCACTTTATTTTAGATGCAAGCCTTCTCCCACCGCCAAATGATTATTGGTAAATCCTGTAACTCTATCCCTTCAGAGATGTCATCAAAACATGTCTTTATTTGTCATCGCCTATTGCCCCAACATATTCTACATGGCAGAGTAACCTTTCCCTGCCCTTTCATGGAAAGTTAGAAAATTCTATGGCTTTTTAGCCCCCTCTTAATTATTGACTGGGAGATTTTTGCAGAAATGCACACCTATGGTGATTTTTCTTTTGGCCAGCCAAAAATTAATTCTGTTATTTTACTAAGACTTTATGGGTTATTACATTCAACAGTTACACCTGACACACCTGTGGAGTCTAATTTTTGTGAAATATTGTCTTCGATCCACTCTTCCACAGAAGTAAAGGAGCATTCTTCAGCACTGAGAGCTTCATTTTCACTTTCTTTATCAGAATCAGTCACTAAGATTTTTTGTCTTTTTGTGGTCTAATATTCACATTGTCTGAATCAGAACTGTATTCTGAAGAATTACCATCTTCATCAGTATATATGTCGCTTGCATAAAATTCACCAAAAAATTCTTCTTCACTTAAAATTTCACAATGGGTTGTTTTTGAAATTTTTTCACTTATAATATACACTGTGTGTGTTATTGGCTCAGTCGTGTCTGACTCTTTGTGACCTCATGGACTAAAGCGTGACAGGTTCCTCTGTCCATGGGATTTCCCAGGCAAGAATACTGGAGTGGGTTCCAATTTCCTTCTCCAGGGGATCTTCCTGACCCAGGGATCGAACCCCCATCTCCTGCGCTGCAGGTAGATTCTTTACTGTCTGAGCCACCAGGGATAGAAAGTTGGAACAAAAACCTAATATAGCAAAATGTGAATGAGAACAAAAATCCTAAGTTATATAACAAACTCTTGATTAATTTTAAGCTCTAACAACTTCACATGGTGATGTTAATTGTATCACCCTCTACAGGATAAAGTTACCTGTTTCTAGTCACTTGTGACTCCATCTTCCATTCTAAGAATCTTGCTTTTGCCTCCAGATTCTTGCCGCTGAAAGATCTCGCCACCCCTTTAGGTGGCACTATTGGATGGCATCTGAGCAATAACTGCATACCTTGAAGTGGTTTTTCTTTGGATTTTATTTACCAGCCTAGACCCATTTGGCTCAGCAGTAAAGAATCCACCTGCAGTGCAGGAGATTCAGGAGATATGGATCCGATCCCTGGGTCTGGAAGATCCACTGGAGGAGGGCATGGCAACCCACTCCAGTATTCTTGCCTAGAGAATCCCATGGACAGAGGAGCCTGGAGGCCTATGGTCCATGGGGTTGGAAAGAGTAGGACATGATTGAAGTGACTGAGCATGCACACATAGACAACTGGAGGCCAGCCTTTGCAGGTTTAGCTTTTCTCAGGTTTAGCTTTCTCAGGCCCTGGTCCTTCTGTCTGTAAATTTGAGAGCTGGCCCATCATCCTCCCCACTAGGCTGAGTTGAAGGAAGTAACACACCCAAACTTCATCCCTTTGGGAGAGTGGGAATTGAGAGAGAAGAGCAGCAACTTGTTGCAAAGAATGTCAACTTAAAAATAAACGCACAATGTGAGAGTTTCGAGTTAAGTGTTTTGGGGGCAAAATGAGGACTGCAGCCCAGGAGACAGCACCTCAGAGAGCCCGAGAAACTGCTCCAAAGAGGTGGGGTGGGGATGGGGGTTGGAGTTCAGTGTATCTGTGATTTTTGGTGAAGTGGGAATACATGCAATCAGGCACATATTTTTCCAGAAGATTTCTGCTGGTTTTGTGAAGCCTTTGCTAGTCATGAGGAGCAGTTGTTGCCATGAAAGGATTTTGATGCTTTGTTAGATATGAGGCGATACAAGAACTGGGCCCTTAAATCAGGTCCAGAGAACATCTAACTATCTGAAGACCTACCCTGACCGTTTTCCCAGTTTGCCTCATTTCTGCTCTCCACCCTGATCTCCCTTCCGGGGGGTTGAAGGTCAGCAGCACCTGATTTCATGCTTAAAGAAGTAGATGGCAAGCACCCTCGGCAAGTGCCAGTTTGTAGGTGACAGAACTATTTTCACAAATCCTCCCCCTCTCTCTGCTCTGACCACTTTTCCTGGTCTCTAAGTAAGGGGGCACAGAGCCAGGAAATGGATTTTCAAAAATGGAAGGCTCTACATAAGATGATCTCGTTACTGAATCAGATGAGAGGCCCCCATCTTGGGGCCTCGCTGGGTCAGGAGGCTCTTTCCCTGCTCTGGTTCCTGTTGCCAATGATGAATCTGAGTCTGATGCAAGCAAGACAGGCCTTTATTCAATGGTCAGAGGATAGAGAAGAAGAACTCAAACTCCAAAGGCACTTTCTCTCTGAAGGGAGGGTAGTACGGGAATTTAAGGGTTAGGAGGCAGCCAGGTCATTAGGGCTCAAGGGAGTGGGTGGAGAATTCCAGGGCCAGCCCACGTGCAGTCTAATAGGCTCCTTTGAACCCAGCAAGAATTGTGCCAGAATAGTACAAAGACCCTCTTCCAGCAGAGATCTAAGCATGGTGATGAAGCAAAGTTAACCCCAGGACATGTCCAGGTTTTATCTGCATGGGCATGTTCTTGTGGTCAAGTCAGAGCTAGTTGGGAGTGGTTGACCCTTGTATGTCTCAAATGCATCTGCAGAGCACCTCTGCCAAACTCCAGTACTCCTGAAACAAACTCAGAGAGAAATCAAGGCCAGGAAAGCCTTTAGCCTATTTTTCCCTCTATCTAGGATCTAGCCTGTTCAGTCTGGTTTTGTTGTGGGCCTTCCTAGGGTCCTGTTGATAAAACCCAGCTAGCCTGTCCGGCTAAGACCAGTTTCTGTGCTTGGGGCCTGGGCTACACAGCATCTGACTGACCCCATCTCATTATTTGATTCTGCTGCATTGCCCTTTGGTCAAACTGGAGATAGGAAGAGTCCAGCTCACCACAATTGGAACTTGGACGTATTATTATATTAGTGGTGTTATGGTAATTACATATTAATAGCATGGTGTTACATATTAATGGTAAATTTATACCCCCATCATTGTACTCCTCCACATTTTTTCTTTTTCCTTCTATTGACTCATTTTAGTGCTTTCTTGTCCCTTAACACATTTAAAAAATGCCCAAGCATCTTATCTTCCAGTCAACACAAAATTTCCTTTACGTGGAGCTGCAATTCAACCTCCATAAGAATAATGAAGAGCTCGTTGCTCTGTGAGGCGTTTTATTTCATTGTTAGGTTAACTTGCAAGGAATTTCATTTTAAAATTTAGAAGTAAATTCCAAAATTATAATGATTTAATTATACAAATCTCCACATCCTGTTTTTAATTGGAGTAGAGTTGATTTTACAATATTGTGTTAATTTTGGGTGTGTAGCAAAGTGATTCAGTTATACGTTACATATTTTTCAGATTCCTTGTTTATAGGCTATGACCAGACATTGGATATAGTTCTCTGTGCTACGCACTAAATCCTTGTTGTTTATCTGTTTTGTATGTAGTAGTGTATATCTGTTTATTCCGTACTCCTAATTTATCCCTCCTCCCACCCTTTCCCCTTTGGTAACCATAAGTTTGTTTTCTATGTCTGTGAGCCTGTTTCTGTTTTGCAAATAAATTCATTTGCATTATTTTTTAGATTCCACATACAAATGATATCGTATTCCCTGTCTGACTTATTTCACTCAGTATGATAATCTCTAGGTCAATCCATATTGGTGTAAATGGCAATATTTCATTGTTTCTGTGTAACTGAATGATGTTCCATTGTGTGTGTGTATGTCATTTGTTGTTTAGTCACTAAGTCTTGTTGGACTCTTTGAGACTGCATGGACTATAGCCTGCCAGGCACCTCTGTCCATGGGATTTCCCAGGCAAGAATATTGGAGTGTGTTGCCATTTCTTCCTCTAAGTGATCTTTCCAACCCAGAGATCGAACTCACATATCCTGTGTCTCCTGAATCAGCAGGCAGATTCTTCACTGCTGAGCACCAGGGAGGGAAGCCAGTGTGTGTGGTTGTGTGTGTGTGTGTGTGTGTATCACATATTCTTTATCCATTCATCTGGTGATGGACACTTAGGTTGCTTCCATAGCTTAGTGCTGCTATGAACACTGTAGTACATATATCTCTTTTCAAATTAGAGTTTTATCTTTTCCAGTTATATGCATAGGAGTGGGAACCTTGAATCATATAATAACTGTATTTTTAGTTTGTAAAATAACTTCCATACTATTTTTCTTAGTGGCTGTACCAATTTACATTTCCACCAAGAGTGTAGGAGGGTCTCCTTTTCTTCATACCTTCTCCAGCATTTATTTATAGACTTTACCCTGAGAGCCATCTGACAGGTATGAGGTGATAACTCATTGTAGTTTTTATTTGCATTTTTCTAATAATGAGCAAAGCTGAGTGTTGAAGAAAAATTAATCTTTTTGATCTAAGAAAGAAACAAAAAATTTTATTTGAGCCAAGTTGAGTATTATAACCTCGGAAGAGCATCTCAGAGAGCTTGGAGGATGGTTCACCTGTTAGAAGCCAAGGCACGGCTATATTAAATATAAGTCTCTTTTGAGATAGAGGGTTGACTATTAAATGACATATTATTGACAGTTTACAAAATCCAGATCTAAGCATAATCATGACCCTTACAAGCTCAAGAAGGAGTGTTATCTTTTAAGGCGTTGTCTTACTGATGCTAGGAGTATGTCACTCTTTAAGGTAGACAGGTATGTCTCCTGACTGGGGGGTAATTCAGATGAAAGGTATGGGGGAGAGAGGAGGCCAACGAACAGAGAGAAATTTTTATGTTTTAATTTTTCCTGTCCTGACATAAAAAATTAATTTTATTTCACATGAGTAGCTTTTCCTATGCCTGTTGGCCATCTGTATGTCTCCTTTGGAGAAATGTCTATTCAGGTCTTCTGCCCACTTTTTGATTGGGTTGTTTGGTTTTTTGATATTAAGCTGTATGAGCTGTTTGTATGTTTTATAACTTAACCCCTTGTCTGTTGCATTGTTTGCATATATTTTCTCCTAGTTGGTAGTTTATCTTTTCATCTTTTCATATAGTATTGTCTGAAGTCTGAGAGGATTGTGCCTCCAGCTTTGTTCTTTTTCCTCAGGACATATCCCCACTAGTCTATGAAAGTGAAAGTCACTCAGTCGTGTCCGACTCTTTGTGACCCCATGGACTATGTAGTCCATGGAATTCTCCAGGCCAGAATACTGGAGTGGGTAGCCGTTCCCTTCTCCAGGGATCTTCCCAACCCAGGAATCGAACCCAGGCCTCCAGCATTGCAGGAGGATTCTTTACCAGCTGGGCCACAAGGGAAGCCCACTTCTTTAAACTTCACTTCAAAAGAAATCTATATACTTTATACTTCACTTCAAAAGAAATCTATATACTTTATACTTCACTTCAAAAGAAATCTTTGAGTTGGTCACTTTTTTGTTCAAACTTCCAAAATGGTACCCAGGATTTAAGACCTTCAATGATCAGGTCCTAGGCTGCCCATTTATCCTGGTTATATTTCCTGGTATATCCCAATATGACCCATATTCCTGCCCACCTGGGTCACATGCCATTCCTTGAGCTCTGATTTTGTTTTCCACTTACGCATCAGCACTTAACACCATTTGATCTCAAATTCACTTGCCAAAATTCCATCTGTCTTAGTGTTAGGCCATTCACTGCCCATTTACCAGTGAAACCCTACCTAGTTCAAAAGTCCAGCTCAGAATGTCTCCATCCTCTGACTACCGCAGACAATAGTAACTTCTGATGTTACATTCTTAGAGCAGAGTATTGATACCATTCGTATAGCAATTTTTCATGTTTTATCTCACACAGTAGGCATTTGTACTGCTGTGGGTTATTTCCCCAGGAAGCAGACTCTGAGATAGAGGTTAGCATGTAGGGAATTTACTGGAACGGAATCTCAGGAGCAACCTCTGTGGAGGAATAAAGGAAGAGGAAATGAGCCGAGGAGGAATTGGACTGTGATGCAGTCCGAGAAGGCGATGGCCCCCCACTCCAGTGCTCTTGCCTGGAGGATCCCATGGGCAGAGGAGCCTGGTGGGCTGCAGTCCATGGGGTCGCTAAGAGTCGGACACGACTGAGCGACTTCACTTTCACTTTTCCCTTTCATGCACTGGAGAAGGAAATGGCAACCCACTCCAGTGTTCTTGCCTGGAGAATCCCAGGGACGGGGGAGCCTGGTGGGCTGCCATCTATGGGGTCGCACAGAGTCGGACACGACTGAAGCAACTTAGCAGCAGCAGCAGCATATGTGTACATAATAGCTGATTCACTTTGCTGTACAAGAGAAACTAACTCAGTATTGTAAGGCAAATAGACTCCAATAAGAAAAGAAAAGAAAAGAAAAAAACCCCACCTCCGCACGCTTGAGTGTTCCTCTTTCCCCAGTGGGCAGAGTGACCTGAGTAAGTAGCCACAGCTTTCTTTCGAAAAGGACTGAGGAAGTACCCTCTCTCTCCCGCAGCAGGGTCTTTCTTTGTGGGGACCTGACTCCTCCCTCAGGCAAGAGATCCAGGGCTAAGAAGCGGCCCAGGCCTGGGACCGGCACGGTGGGTTGAAAGTTTGACTGGGACAACTGTTCTTAGCCACTCTCACCCATCCCTGACTGCTTTCAACTGTAAAGATTGAGCAATACCTTTGTTGGCTGCTGTCTATCTTGCCCCTAAGAACTCTGTGTTCTCTTGACTAACTTCAGTTTTCTGAGGGCCATGTCCCTCTGGGTACCACTCTGACCTTGCTACTTATTATAATCATTGTGCCAAACGTGTTACAGCCGGTTAAGCACTGCCACCTGGCTTTCTGTTCAGTTCAGTTCAGTGGCTCAGTTGTGTCAGACTCTTTGCGACCCCATGAATCACAGCACGCCAGGCCTCCCTGTCCATCACCAGCTCCCGGAGTTTACCCAAACCCATGTCCATTGAGTCAGTGATGCCATCCAGCCATCTTATCCTCTGTCGTCCCCTTCTCCTGCCCCCAATCCTTCCCAGCATTAGGGTCTTTTCCAATGAGTCAACTCTTTGCATGAGGTGGCCAAAGTATTGGAGTTTCAGCTTCAACATCAGTCCTTCCAATGAACACCCAGGACTGATCTCCTTTGGATGGACTGGTTGGATCTCCTTGCAGTCCAAGGGACTCTCAAGAGTCTTCTCCAACACCACAGTTCAAAAGCATCAATTCTTCGGCGCTCAGCTTTCTTCACGGTCCAACTCTCACATCCATAAAGCAAAGCAATCTCATCACCCCCGTTGCTAAGAGGACTTTCCGCTGTAGCGTCATCTCTGACCATCACCCTTCAGAATCTACTCCTACCTCCCCCCGCTGGCCTCCAAACTAATACCTGGGGTTAAGTCATGACAGAATCTGGGTGTCCAGGTGCTGAATGCATTAATAAGGAAAAAGATCTCTGTCCCTAAAGGGGTGCACTTGCCCAGGACACAAGATTAGACATTCTCGTTAGAGCCTTGGGAGGTGGTGCTAACCGCCACCAGGACGATTCTTGGAAGCCTGGAGAAAATAATGGCCTGCTCTAAGTGAACCAGGAATGTCAGAACTATTGTGGCAGATGTTGAAAAGAGGAATCAAAATATTCCTAGGGCATGGGACTTCCCTGGTGGTCCAGTGGCTAGGACTCCGTGTTCCCAATGTAAGGGGCCTGGGTTCCATCCCTGGTCAGGAAACTAGATCACACGTGCCACAGCTAAAGGTCCGGGATGCCGCAATGAAGGCTGAAGATCCCATGGCTGCAGCAAAGACTTGGTGCAGCCAAATAAATAAATACTAAGAAAATTCCTAGGGAAAGATATGCCAGAATAAAAGTACTGTGGAAGGCTAGGAAAGTCACCAGTCACTGTGTTCCAGTGATGAGCCAGAGACATTTGAAAACAATAAGGAATGGGCAGCATTGTTAAGAAGCTTGGTAGTGTTTTTTTTACAGCCAGAGTTACTTTTTTAATGTAGTTTCCCCCTGATTAAATAATAAAGACTTCTTTTTGGTTAAAGAAGTAAAAAATATGGAAAATTATACAATTAGGAAGAAAAACACTGAAATTTCCTCACCCTGAGAAGATATCACATTTTGGTGATTGTTCTTTCATGCATTTCTCTATACATTTATGTGAAAGTGAAAGTCACTCAAAAAGTCGTGTCTGACTCTTTGCAACCTCATGGACTGTACAGTCCATGGAATTCTCCAGGCCAGAACATTGGAGTTCCCTTCTCCAGGGGATCTTCCCAACCTAGGGATGGAACCCAGGCCTCCCACATTGCGGGCAGATTCTTTACCAGATGAGCCACCAGGGAAGCCCAAGAATACTGGATTGGGTAGCCTGTCCCTTCTCCAGCGGATCTTCCCGACCCAGGAATCAAACCAGGGTCTCCTGCATTGCAGGCAGATTCCTTACCAGCTGAGCTACCAGAATACCTGTGTATAATTTCACATTAGTTGAGTATCATCTCTCATGTGGATATCATCTCTCATGTGGAAGTATGGAGACCTTTCTTTTAATAACAATCTTTATCTGCTCTCCCTACTCACCTACCTAACCCAATGATGGTGGTCTTTCCCCACCATCCAAATCAATGTTCACAACGGGCTGTCTGTTTGTTTAGAACTTTTCTCCTGTTTTCAACACTTAATAATTTTCTTCTTGCTTTCCAACTCATTATTTTACAAAAATGAGATAATATTTCATACGGTTCTCCACTTATTTCTTGCTTCTCTCTCTTAATAAATAGCGTAAATCTCCCTTAAGTTAACTATTCTATTTTTTTCTTTTATTTATTTATTTGTCCATGCCATGGAGCATGCAGGATCTTAGTTCCCCAACCAGGGATCGAAACCACGCCCCCTGCAGTGGGAATGCAGTGTCTTAACCACTGGACCATCAGGGAAATCCCCCAAGTTAACTATTTTAAATTAACTCTTTCTTAATAATGGCCACAAACCATTCCAGAATGTGGAGTCATCACCGACATTCAAAAATTCACTTACTGATAAGCGCTCATGTGGTTTCTGGACTTCCCAGGTGGCACAAGTAGTAAAGAATACAGCTGCCAATGGAGGAGACGCAGGTTCAATCCCTGGGTCGATAAGAGTCCCCTGGAGTAGAAAACGGAAACCCACTCCAGTATTCTGGAAAATATGCCTGGAAAATTCCATGGACAGAGGAACCTGGTGGGCTACAGTTAATGGGGTCTCAAAGGGTTGGACATGACTGAGCACACATATATGTGATTCCCAGTTATTGTTACTATGAATCATCCTGCAACACATATCCTTGGACATATACCCTTAATCACTGGTTGAAGAGTTTATGCTTAAATTGTACCAACAATTGACACAAACCTCTGAATTTATTGTTTCTGTGAGCTCCTCTCTATCTCTCTTGATAATCAAGTCTCCATAGATTTATTTCTATTATTTAGAATCCTTTAATCAGGCTTTCCAAAATAAACCATCCTCCACTCTGTTGTCAAAATTATTCTTACGAATCATATGTCACATAATGTCACTTTCCTAACTCCTAATTGCCTACAAGATAAAGGCAATTTCTCAGTGTGCATTGGAAAACTTCTCTACAGGAGAATGAATGTAAGTTTCCAAACTCACTTTTGTTTGGCTACCATTCTTCCCTTGCCCTAAACACCTAAATCCTACACTTGGCAAAAATAAACATCTTTCCATCTCCCCAACAATGCCCTTTTGTCTTCTGCCAGCCTGCCTTTCCACTGCTAACTTACCCAGTTGCCTCTTCCATGAAGCCTTTCCTAATAGTGACAGGCAGAAGTTATCATAAACTTTTGAGCTTCTAGAGTTCTTGGTACATGTTTCTGTTTTAATTTTTAATTAAAACTTTATCTGAAATATTTTTAGATTTACAGAAAAGTTGCAAAGATATTAGAGAGTTTTTGTATATACTGCACCAAGTTTCATCTAATGTTAGCATTTTATTATCATTGTGGTGTATTTGTCAAAACTTGGAAACCAACATGGGTACTCTACTATTAACTAACTGTAGGCTTTATTTAGATTTCACCAGGTTTTTCACTGTTCTGTTCCAGGACCCAATACAGGATACTGTGTTTCATCATGTTGCATATGTTCTATTTCTCAAGTGCATTGTTTTATATGTGTGTATATATATGCACACATATATATTAGTTTTCAGGTAGAAGGAGGGGTAAACTTGGTTCCTATTTCTCCATCTAGAGTGAAGCAAAATCTAGGTTATTTTAAAATCTGTGGTGAGATCCTCTTTTCTTTCAATATTTTGTTTCCTTCTCATAATTACCTAGAAGACCTTCCCTATATAATTTATCTTATTTTCACGTTTTACTTAACATCAAAATCCTGTGTGTGTTTTTCTCCCAGGGGCCAGGTTTTATTGGCTCTTCCTAGAACCTCCAGGCAAGTTCAAATTCTGCAGAATATTACTACAACATACGAGGTAATTTCTCCATCATTTATCTTCGTATTTCATATCTCCGTGTTAAGTTTTATGAAAGCACGGTGTGCCGTGTTCTTGCCCACGTGTTGTCTGCGTATAGTTGGTATAGACCCCCTTTCTGTCATTTTCTCTTCTTTCCCCTCATCACTGGATTCCCCAAATAACACTTTCTTCACTTGTGCTGTTAACTTTTTAGCCATTTAAATAATAATGACTTGTGATTGAAAGTGCAAACTTGCAAAGATGCTACAGTAGCAGAATTCCCATAGGTGTTTGTTTTAAAAGCTTCACTAAACTGTAAGCATAAAAACACAGAAGAAAATTGGCTAACATTTTCATACCTGTGACTGAACTCCCCTGAATGTAGAAAGATGTTAAGAGTTACAAAATATCATGATAAAAAATTTGCTGGCTCCATGGTTACTGGGTTAAGGTTTTCTGAGAAGATTAGAGATATAAGAGACTTGTTAAGGGGTCTGCTTGTGAAGGATGAAGGAGGAGCTGGAGGCGGCGGGGAGCACCCGCAGACCATTGAGCAGCTGCCACTGTGCAAAAAGGAGGGTCGTGCCTGGACCACCTCTAGGCTGCAGGACAATCCTGATGAAAGTTTGACTGGACATGGTAAGGCCTTGAGACAAAGTCAACTGCAAGAGGAAACCCTAATCTGGCAGGAATGGGCCTGCGATGGTATGCCTGCAGTATGCCATCACTGGCCGCAGCCCTGGAGCCGCTCAACCTCAGCCTGTAGGGGACCGAGAGGGACAGCAGCACACAGGGTCAGAGAACTAAGCGTTTCCCAGCAGAAGAGCTGCCCGCTATGTTCCCACAGCCACTACACTGCAGACAGAGGAAGTACTGCCAGAGGAAGCATCAGAGATTCAGGATTTATGTCTTGTTCAGCCACTACTTGGTGTGTGATTTTTAGACGGCTTAGCTTCGAGCCTTAATTTCTTCATCTGAACAATCAAAATAATAACTCCTGCCTAGATTATGGCAAAGAGTTAGTAAAAAGGTCATAGGCAATGGGTGTGAAAGTGCTTTGAAAAAGCACAGTAAAGCCGAAAAAAAAAACAAACGCAAATATTATGGGAAGGCTTTAATATTTGTCTTTAAACATCTGATATACACCTCCAGTCCTACAGTTGGACTGTAAATATTCTTGCATTCATTCATCAGTTCATTGCCTCAGCAAATATTTATTGAATACCTAGTAAATTCCAGGCCCTCGTTAGCCACTAGGGTTATAGAATAAAACAAGCCCCCTACAAAATAAATGTTTAACTACCACATGTGTGAATGGGATTGGTGACTATGAGTGGACCAGTGACCAGGAATTGTTTTTGCATTTCCTTTATAGATACTCTTGTATGGTACTAGCTATAGATGAGAACCATGTGAGAAACTGTCTTTGTTTTATCAATTTTCCTTCTTGAAACTGCAGATTGTTCTCTGGCAGCCAGTAACAGCTGAATATATTGTGAAGGGATATGAAGTCCATTTTTTTGTGAATGCATCTGATGTGAGCGATGTGAAAGTCCATTTAAATGCAAGCAGAATTCTATTCAGGTAGGCATAATTCCATATTTATTGAGTAACTATTATAAGCACTAGGAAATGAAAACCTTCTCCAGAATTCTAGCCTGGAAAATTCCATGGACAGAGGAGCCTTGCAGGCTACAGTCCATGGAGTCACGAAGAGTCAGACACAACTAGCAACTGAACATACACACACATTATAAGCACCTGTGATGCATTTGGGGCTTTCCAGGTGGCACAATGGTAAAGAATACACCTGCCAATGCAAGAGACGCAGGTTCGATCGCTGGATCACGAAGGTCCCCTGGAACAGGAAATGGCACCCCACTCCGGTATTTTTGCCTGGAAAATTCCACGGATAGAGGAGCCTGATAGGCTACAGTCCGTGGGGTCGCAAAGAGGTGGACATGACTGAACGACTGAGCAACTGAGCACACACACACACAACACACACAATGCATTTACTAGTGGATGGTATCATTTCTTCCTAGAAAAATAAATACTTACATTAAACATGCCATATGGAAATCTCTGGAATGGACTTGTGATGAAGCCCAAGGGGCTGGCTCCATGACCTTGAACAAGTGGTTTACTGCTCAAGACCTTGGTCCCTTGTCTGAAATGGATTGTTAGACTCAGTGATCTGTGGAGCCTCTTATAGTTTCTCCCAGTTCCTTCTTAAAATTCCTTTACTCTGTTCCTGGACTTAGGAAGCAAAATTGTCATTCACTTTAGTAGGCTTTGTGATATCGCTTAAAAAAGCAGCAGCTAAAGGGATTTGCTTCAAGAGGTCAGTGAGCATTCTGGAATGTCTGGCCCTAAACTAAAATATGCATTAGGTATGATTTCTGTTCAGAGTCCATGTCTTCTTCCTTTAGAGTCTCCTGTCCATATCTCCTTTTGTATCCATTACCCAAGCATTAGTGTTTTCCTGCCACCCTAGCACTTCCTGGATGCCAGGCAATCTTTGGATAACACACTATGATTATTATAATAACATGTTATTAGTATTTGATGCCTTTCAGAAAGGTGCTGAGCTTTTCTATATGTTGTATCTTTTAACCCTTATTAAACCCTGTGAGGTAAATACTATCCTCACTGTGTGTAAGAAAAAAAAATTTTCAGATTTACAAAGGAATTTCTCAAGGTCAACCAGCTAGAATGTGGCACATCTAGGACTAACTCAGAACTTTCTGATGTGAAACCCTTGTCTTTTACCTGTTGGTCTAAATAAAAGTCTGAGCCACCAGGGAAGCCCCAGGAGAAGGGAATGGCTACCCACTCCTCTATTGTTGCCGGGAGAATTCCGTGGACAGAGGAACCTGGTGGGCTTCAGTCCATGGGGTCACAAAGAGTTGGACATGACTGAGCAACTAACTCTAAATAAAAGTAAAGAAAGCTTCATTAGAATGGTAGCTAACTTCTTGTTCATCTCAGGTGACAGAATGGCTTAATTTCACCTTAGTTAAAGTGTTCGTGCCTAAGTTAACTGTGTGACCCCTTGCAAGAGAAATTAAATGAGATCATTTCCCCATACCTTCCTTATTCCTGTGTTCATTTAAAAGACACTAATAAGTCACAATCAAGAAATGCTGATAATGTTGGAGAAAGGGTCAGGTTTTGGAGGCCCTGAAAACATACCCTACAGGAGCCACTGTCTCTCCAGTGCCCATGCGGCTCTATGCAGAGGGCTTGTGAAGTTCAGCTCATCATGTTAGCGGTGTTTTCACCTTGAGCTTGCTAGATTTCTTAGTGACTTTCCCCCCACACTCGCCTGTTGTGTCTGTGATGGGCCACAAGGGAAAATCAGAGCCCTGTTTGGAAACCAGCTCATGCTTTTGTTTCATCACCCAGGGTCCTGTTGGAAAATGTGGAAGATCTTATCCGGCAGCAGACGTCCAATGACACCATCAGCCCCCGGGCGTCCACCTCCTACTATGAACAGTATCACTCACTAAATGAGGTAAGCTATCACGTTTCTTTCCAAAATTCATTGAATGAGCATTGCCATTTCAGCCATGGGAAATTATTAAAGATTCATAACTGGTGGAAGAGGGTGAAAAAAAAATCCCTACTAAATTGATGATGCAGAGGTAATTCGTCCTTTTGTAGACATCTTGCCTGAAAAGATTGCATCATATTTTGGACTTTGCCCCTCTAAACAGGCTATTTGTCCATAGCTAAGAACTAAAGAGCCTCTTGATGAAAGTGAAAGAGGAGAGTGAAAAAGTTGGCTTAAAGCTCAACGTTCAGAAAACTAAGATCATGGCATCTGGTCCCATCACTTCATGGGAAATAGATGGGGAAACAGTGGAAACAGTGTCAGACTTTATTTTTTGGGGCTCCAAGATCACTGCTGATGGTGATTGCAGCCATGAAATTAAAAGATGCTTACTCCTTGGAAGGAAGGTTATGACCAACCTAGATAGCATATTGAAAAGCAGAGACATTACTTTGCCAACAAAAGTCTGTCTAGTCAAGGCTATGGTTTTTCCAGTGGTCATGTATGGATGTGAGAGATGGATGGTGAAGAAAGCTGAGCGCCTTAGAATTGATGCTTTTGAACTGTGGTGTTGGAGAAGACTCTTGAGAGTCCCTTGGACTGCAAGGAGATCCAATCAATCCATCCTAAAGAAGATCAGTCCTGGGTGTTCATTGGAAGGACTGATGTTGAAGCTGAAACTCCAATACTTTGGCCACCTCATGTGAAGAGTTGACTCATTGGAAAAGACCCTAATTCTGGGAAGGATTGGGGGCAGGAGGAGAAAGGGACGACAGAGAATGAGATGGTTGGATGGCATCACCGACTCGATGGACATGGGTTTGGGTAGATTCTGGGAGTTGGTGATGGACAGAGAGGCCTGGCGTGCTGCAGTTCATGGGCTTGCAAAGAGTCGGACATGACTGAGCGACTGAACTGAACTGAACTGAAGAATATCTCTGACTGTTAGGAGTAACACTGCATTCTAAGGAACAACAGGAAATTAAAAAATAGGACCTTTTTATTGAAACTGCCACAAAAAAATAGTCCAATTAATTATGTCTCCTTAGACCATTATCCTAAATGAACTCTTACTGAATAATTGCCACATTATCTCACTGAATTAAAGGAATTTATTCACTTATATTTAGGACACAATAAAGTGTTTAAGTGTATTTTATTCCCTTTAGAAGGAACCTATTTAAAATAATAATAGTAATAGTAATGATTATGATGATGCCTGTATTTTAATATTTAAGAAATTGGTTGTTTTTTCCTCTTAGTACTTACAGGTTCCAATTTTCCTAGAGGAAATCTAAGCTTGATACCAATGTTCAGTTGACCTCAATAAGCTTTCACATTATACTCTAAGAGCCATTTCCCCATATTTGTTCCCTTAAAGGGTAAACCCCTTAGAGCCCTTTCTTTTCAAAATAATATTCTCCAAGTAGTACAAATCCCTTGATACCTTTTATTCTTTCATAGGAGTACTGCTATATTCCTTAATAGAAGTATTTTTCAAATCATTTTTGGCTAAGTGCCCAGAACCTGTTAAGAACCATATCCATATTTTTGAGACTTAAATAATAAGCATCAATTTTCTATTTAATCTTCAAAAGCATCTGTTTCTTTCCAGTTAGTTAAACCGGAACTCAGTCTTCCCTAGTGGCACAGATGGTAAAGAATCTGCTTTCAATGCAGGAGAACTGGGTTTGATCCTTGGGTTGGAAGATCCCCTGGAGAAGGGAATGGCAACCCACTCCAGTATTCTTGCCTGGGAAATTCCAGAGACAGAGGAGCTATCAGGCTACATTCCATGAGGTGGCAAAGAGTCGGACATGACTGAGTGACTAACACTTTCTTTCAAACCAGAGATCAGCGTGCTTCTAGAACCAATGTGCCTGGTTGGTGGACAGGGATCTTAACATTTCAGCCCTCTCCTTTCTCTCTCCTACCTTGACTTATCTATTCCATCTAGACTGTCTCCATCCAGCTGCCTACATCAGCCCTGCATGAGTAAACTTGAGGCCTGGGGTTGAGAAGCTGGGTAGGCAGTATTTACAAATGGAGAAGGTGACAGTGTCACTGCTGTGTTGGGTTTGGTGGGAAGAACGAGATGCCTTAAACAGAAGTATTTAAAATATGTTTCTGGGTTTTCCCTGGCAGACCAGTGGTTAGGGTTCCTTGCATTCAGTGCCAAGGGCCCAGGTTTAATCCCTGGTCAGGGAATTAAGATCCCACAAGCTGTGTAGTGCAGCCTAAATAAATAAATAAAGGATATGAACATTTAAAAAGAATATTTTCTGGTATATTTTAAATATTTTGTTCAAAGAGGTTATTTTTTTTCTTACCCTCTCCCCAGGAAAGAGTTGGAAAGACATGGGAAGAACACAGTATTAGTTAGCCATAGTAGTAGTGGTGTTAGTCACTCAGTCATGTTAGACTCTTTGCAACCCCAAGGACTGTAGCCCACCAGGCTCCTCTGTCCATGGGATTCTCTAGGCAAGAATACTGGAGTGGGTTGTCATTCTCTTCTCCATGGCAACTTCTTGACCCAAGGATTTTCTTCTCCTGCATTGCAGGCAGATTCTTTACCATCTGAGCTACACTCTGTCATAACAAAGGGCTGTTTACTGAGTGGCTTAGACAACAGAAATGTATTCTCTCACAGTTCTGGAGGTTGGAAGTCCAAGAACAAGGTGTCATCAGAGGTGGTTTGTTCTGAGACATCTCTCCTTGACTCGTAGATGGCCACCTCCTCACATGGCCTTTTCTTAGTGTGCGCACATCCCTGAAGTCTTGCTGTCCATTCTAGTCTCCACTTCTCACTAGAACCCCAGTCGGGTTGGATTAGGGCCCACACTGACACTTCAGTGCAGCTCAATTACCACTTTAAAGGCCCTATCTCCAAACACAGACACGTTCTAAGGTACTGGGGATTAATATATGCATTTGAGGGGGAACACAATTCATTTCATCACAATGACATTTCAGAAAACAGTTTGGACATCTTCATCCCTCCCATCCTGAATCTTTTCTAAGAGGTTTGTAGCAACTGCGACAATCTTGCTCCCCCAAATTCTGCCTTTTCTTCCCCTTCAGCACCGCTCTTCAGTCCACATTCATGTTCTCTTGGAGAGCAAAAGGCATTTCTTTTGTCATTGACTCTCACTAGGAAATTTTAAGTAAGCTACAGCAGGGGAGAAAAACGAATGACCAAAAAACATGTCTTCAGTGGCAAAAGAAGAGCATTATTCAAAGGATGTAACCTTGATTATTGCGGATTAGATTTAAAGTTTTCTGTAAAGCTGCCTTACTATCATTAATACAGTACAGCCTCCCTTGTTGGAGGAAATCTACTGAACTGTCAGAGCTGTAACACTAAATAGTTGGTTGGAGCAGTTCTCTTGGATGTACGCATGCCTTAGAAGAGTGGCACAGTAAACAGGAAATCTCTGATGGTTAAACTTTCAGCACTGCGGATACTGACAGCATTGGTACTTGGCAGCAGGTAGACCTTTCAGGAGCATCTTAATTCCTGGCACAGGACAACCCATCACACATACCACTCACCCTAGTTACGCTCCTGTAAGAAGACCCAAGGATAAATGGTGCTCCTGTTCCCGTCAGCTGGGACTGCTATTTGAAATTACCTTCAGCACATTTCCTAGAAATGAGGCCAAGGGTTGGTTATTCCCATTACAAAAGGTGTAAACATTTTAAAATGGCCCCTGAGAAGTTGGTCTACTTTAAAACATGACCAGGCTCCACCACTCAACACCTGCTTTGAAGTGGGGGCTAGCCTAAAGGCAGGCCTAGAATTCATTTGTTTTTTCCTTCTACTATAACCTTACAGAATCACCAACCACCAGACTTCCACCTGGGAGAGAGTTTTAGAATTAAACTCCTTCCCTGGATAGAAGAGATTCTTTTCCCTCCAGATTGTCCTCCCCTTTGCCTCTCATCTTTTCACAGAACTTGTTGTGAGTCCACAAGTCTCCAATGGGAAGCAAAGGCAGCTCCATTTATCCTGTGCAAAGGCAGTGCCTGGGGCTTCCTTAGGTTACTCTTGAAGAGTGAATGTTTTTTAAAAATCTCATGTAAAAATGAACTCTTGAATGGCAAATAGGATTTCATACACAGAGGTGAGGATTCAATGTGATCAGCCTTTAAAAATAACTTAAGGAGTTACGCTTTAAAGATAATCTTTCCCTACCTTGTCATAAATTTCTTGGTACATTTCCACTTTCCCTAAACCTTGATACTTCTCAAAAGTTTAATTTTATTGATTTTCCTAAGCAGCAGAAGAAACACCCTGCCTCAAGTGTTTTAGCTCCTCATTATCTCCACAAAATTTTTTCTAGAGGGATAACCCTCCCTGGAAGAATTTGTCTGTTTCCTTTGTCAGGGAAATGCTTTGAACTTGCTCTGTGACCACTGGTTTCTGCTTTGATAGATCTATTCTTGGATAGAAGTTATGACTGAGCGGTATCCTGATATGGTTGAAAAAATCCACATTGGATCCTCATACGAGAAGTACCCACTTTATGTTTTAAAGGTATGTTATGGGAAGAGTCACTGATTTTTCAACTTTGGGGAGGTATTAATTCTCCAGTGGTGCTTGTTATTACTTGGATTTTTTTTTTTTTTGAGTTCTGGAAATATGTGTATTACAAATGATCCTCAACTTTAATATCCAGATCTTTAGTGATCGGTGATTACCTTTAAATTGTTTTCCTTTGCTACTACAGTGTTCATCTAAGAGTAGTAACCTCAGTTTTAGAATCAACTCTGTGACACAGAGAAGTCATTTAGCCTTTCTGGGCTTCAATGCCTACCTTCATAAAGTGAGGAGAGTGGTCCGGATCATCTTTCAAATCCCCTTTTATTTATACCACCACCACCACCATCAGCACCACCACCGACTGACTGACTTAGGCCAAAAAAAGGAAAGGGATCTGTTTTGAATAAACACTGACATTAATATAGTTTTTAGAACCAAAGGAGTTGAACAACGGGAACTAGGAAATAATAGGAACCAGAGCAATGCTGGGATTCTGGGCAGTAGGGCTGATGTGACAGCTTCTGCTTCAGTTACCATCTGTTTGGTTATTTATTCTCAGTTGAACAAACTGGCCTTAGTAAAGTCAGTGAATTGGGCCTCAGGAAGAATATTGGGAACTATGAAACCAAACTGATTCCTGCCTGTTCATTTCTAATTCTGCAGTTCTGTTGTTGTTGTTGTTTTGAAAACCACTCTTTCTCCTAAAAAAAAAAAAAAATTAAGAAGGTCTGCAAAAATTTAATCATTGGAAAAATACATTTGATTTAGTAAAATTTCATTCACACATAGTTTCCTCATGTGGTCTAAACTGCGATAGGTGAGGCTCTTTGATTTTCCAAAGATAAGATCTGGAGTCAGGATTTCTGGGTTTTAATCTATTCTGACAAGAGCTTGCAGTACAAACTCAAGTCAGATCCTAGGCAACATTGGGTTCTCTTGGCAGCTGAGTTAGTCTACTAGACTGGATCCATGTAATCATGGCATACCTACCTATGACATTTACTTTTTTCCCTGTTGTATGTACTCTTTGGAAATTGTGTTTCTGGGACCTGATATACATGTTGGAAAACCATGCTTCCTGCAAGCTTTAGTCCCAGTCTCAATCAAGGATGTGCACATCACGTGAGTCCCTAGGGTTCCTCAGTGTCGGAATGGGTACCCAGAGAATTTGCTCAGCACAGTTAAATAGAAGGTCGAATAAAGCAACTAGTCAAAACAACTCGGGATTTTCTTTTTAAATTGAGTAGATTAAATCAGTTGGGTAATTCTTTTTGTACAATTCAATCCTTTGTGGCTAAAGCTTTCCTCACTTGCCTTTTTGTTGGACATCAGTAACTTCAAGTTTGTTAAGAAGAAAACTCCCTGAGTGGTATAGATGACAATTTAAAAATGGAACCCTCTCTTTTTCTTGCTTTGGAGTTCCAACCCCACGTATCTCTTTGATTTTGCAACACTCTTCTCCCTTCCCTCCATACTCTAAAATTGTGTAATATTTAAAAGTAGATGAATGATGATTCATTTTGTATAGAAGTGTTTGTGAGAATTCTTCTAAAGTCATCAAAGGCTATCATTGAAGAAAAATTGGTAGTTCTTATTCCAGATAGTTGGCAGCTTACACTAGTAGCCTAGATAGTAAATCAGAACAAGGCTTCCGTCCCCAGACCTGCTGATGATAAATTGATGTCAAGTTAGATGTGTGTTTATTTTTGTGTGAAATAAGGAAATAATCTGCACATTAAAAGTGTGCACCCTGGGAAAATGTTGAGGCAGTCCAAGGTTGTCTTGGGCACCACTAACTTCCCTGTCCTAAGCCTTTCTTTGGGCCCACTTCCCACAGAAAGCTGCCCACCGAACCATGCACATTTCATTCTAACTGGAGTGTGAAGATATGACCTGAAGCACTAGTTCTATGGTCTCTACTTCAGTAATTTCTCATGTAGCTCTGGTATCATCAGGTATTTGTTGAGGAATAAAAAGAATTTTAAATCAAGAATTCTCCAAGGAATGAAGAGAATAGTGCATATTTCATAGATTTGCAAAAAGGATGAAGTCAAAGCCCTATTATTCAGGAAGTTATTACCCTAAAGCTTCTTCTTAATTGTTTTTTTGGTTTTCTCTGAGCAGGTTTCTAAAAAAGAACAAAGGGCCAAAAATGCCATGTGGATTGACTGTGGAATGCATGCCAGAGAGTGGATCTCTCCTGCTTTCTGCTTGTGGTTCGTAGGCTCTGTAAGTATTCACATTCTCTTAAAGCCCAGAGCTTCTCAGGATGTGGCCTAAGACCACTAGCAGTAGATTCAACTGGCCTGTTTATTAGATGTGTTTTCCTAGGTCACCTCCTAGAATTCTCAACTTGAAATCTCTGGGGGTGAGACTTGGGAATCTACAATTATCTCATGCTTCTTAGGTGACTTTCATACATATTGAGAATCATGAATTTAAGCATTTAAATTCCCCTAAAGATTATCTGCCTTATCTTTTCTACATTTCCAGCTAGTACTAAACACTTGCCTCCCCGGTGGCTCAGATGGTAAAGAATCTGCCTGAAATGTGAGAGACCTGGGTTCTATCCCTGGGTTGGGAATGTCCCCTGGAGAAGGGCATGGCAACCCACTCCAATATTCTTGCCTGCAGAATCCCCATGGACAGTGGAGCCTGGCAAGTTACAGTCCATGGGGTCACAAAGAGTTGAACACGACTGAGTGACTAAGCACAGAAACACTGCAGGGCTTCCCTGGTTGCTAATATGGCAGAAGAATCTGCCTGTAATGCAGGAGACCTGGGTTTGATCCCTCGGTTGAGAAGATCACCTGGAGAAGAGAATGGCTACCCACTTCAGTATTCTTGCCTGAAGAATTCTATGGGCAGAGAGCGCCTGCCCTGGCAGGGTACAGTCCACGGGGTTGCAACGAGTTGGACGTGACTGAGTAACTAACACACTTTTCAAACACTGCAACATAATTAAGAAATGGTATCAGGAAATGGCAACCCACTCTAGTATTCTTGCCTGGAAAATCCCATGGACAGAGGAGCCTGGAAAGCTGCAGTCCGCGGGACTGCAAAGAGTTGGACATGACTGAGCAACTGAGAACACACACCTGCAGTTGTAATACATTTACTAACTAAAAGAAAGAACTAAAGCAACTGTCTAAATTGAGTCCCAATTAATTTTTTTCTTTTGATTTGAATTATCCAGATATCTTTTGCCATATTCTGCTCTTAGAAATTGAACATAAAGTACCCCATTACAGAGCAGATTTTATTTTTTTTCCATATATCGTAGTAGTGACTTTTGTCCCTAGAGAAGGACTTGTAATAAAAAAAAAATCCATGTATGAGACAAAGAGTATGTCATAATAGTAAAAATTATTATGACTGTAAATCTGTATAATAAATGAAAACAGTAAAAGTCATTTTTCTGTTCTCTATAACTGTATTTTTTTTGCCCACTTAATCAGTGCTCAACATCCACTTCCTGCATTGGAAATTTAAATTAATGCTGCAGGTTTAAACTGAAATACAACTCTGGGGTCTGGAGAGGACTTAAACAGTATCTACTACTGGATTAAATAGGTTCTTACCATTGGATAAGGTCTAAATTATTCATCCACACACTGGGACTTGGATAGCTCTTTGTTGTATTTTTAATGGTCATGAGCACGATAGCTTATTTCAGAATCTTCCATTCAAAATGTCTTATATGCTTTTATGTACAGATTTATTCTCTGTTGAATGGTTATTGGTTAAATTGTTGGCAGACATTGTTATTCTTGTCTAGGATTATAAGAAAGACAAAGCTTCAGTGTCCCCCAGGCGAAGAGAGCTGAGTGATCATCTGTCACGGGATGGGAATTAGTCAAGCCTTTATCTCCTGCCCTCTAATTGCTCACTCGCTCTTGTGCTCTCTCCTCTGCCACCCTTGTTCCTCATCTTTATTCTTGTTTTTTGCTTTTTTAATGGCAAGACAGTGATTTCAGTTATATTACTTATCTTTCTGGTGAATCATTCCATCAGCAAACATTTCATGTGTTGTCTTTGTGTGTCAGGCATTATTTCTGTAGTGATCATCCTCACTGAGTGATTCATTCACTAGATATAGAACCATAACTGTAAATATATTTATGGATTACTGTGAAAACTCATCAGAAAACATATGCTTGGAGAGCCCCGTGATACACAGATTAAATTCATAGTAAAGAATTAGATTCATGAACATGTTCAACTTGGTTGAAAATGTTGTTTTTAAAAATTGTGTCTTTAACAGAGTTAAAATACACCACGTCAGAATTTTAAGGCTTATAGAGTTTGAGAGGTTACATGACTACAGGGTCATGATTAGATATCTAGATGGCATACTTTTGAAGTATAAATAACTGGATAAATGTCAGATATGAAAATATTTTTACAAGTAACAACATCATTCACAAAGTTAATTAAGAATATTGATTTTGCCTTGGTAGCTCAGATGGTGGGAGAAGGCAATGGCAACCCACTCCAGTACTCTTGCCTGGAAAATCCCATGGATGGAGCAGCCTGGTAGGCTGCAGTCCATGGGGTCGCTAGGAGTCGGACACGACTGAAGAGACTTAGCAGCAGCAGCTCAGACGGTAAAGCATCTGCCTGCAATGTAGGACACCTGGGTTCAATCCCTGGGTCAGGAAGATCCCCTGGAGAAGGAAATGGCAACCCACTCCTGTACTCTTGCCTGGAAAATTCCATGGATGGAGGAGCCTGGTAGGCTACAGTCCATGGGATCACAAATATTCGGACACAACTGAGCAACTTCACTGGTTCACTATCCCTCCCTGTTTTATATTTTATTTATTTTAGGCAGGTTTTTTTTCAGTGAAATATATGACTTTAACCATTTGGTTTTTATTTATTTGAAACTATTTTGATTATGTATTTATTTGGCTGCATTGGGTCTTAGTTGCTGCACTTGGAATCTTTCGTTTTGGTGTGCAGGGTTTTTTTTTTTCTTTTCAGTTGTGGCAGGTCAACTCTTAGTTGCAGCCTGTGGAATCTAGTTTCCTAGCCAGGGATCGAACCTGGGCCCCCTGCATTACAAGTGTAGAGTCTTGGCTGCTGGACAACCAGGGAAGCCCCTCCAACCACTTTTTTTTATTGAAGCATAGTTGATTTACAATGTTGTGTTAGTTTCAGGTGCACAGCAAAGTGAATCAGTTTTATATACATTTTTTTTCAGATTCTTTTCCCTTATAGATTATTAGAAAATATCGAGTATAGTTTCCTGTACTATACAGTAGATCTTTGTTATCTATTTTATGTATAGTAGTGTGTATATGTCAATCCCAAACTGCTAATTTATTCCTCCCCCACTTCCCCTTTGGTAACCATTAGTTTATTGTCCATGTCTATGTATATAACCCTGCCCTTAATCCCCATATGCCTGAAGGAAACAGAGGTTTGCCCCATTATCAAGTTCCCTTGGCCAATCAGAAAAATACCCCAGGTCCTGAGGACCCTAAAACATTACCTGACTAATCCATTCAGGTCATCCTTCCATTGGGGCCCACTTCTCCACCTACAGGCGTTAAGAAGTCTCCTTATTGCAGTTTCTCTCTATCCTCCCTTTCCTAAGCCTCTCCGCTGAGGTCCTAGTTTCATTCTGTTGTTGCTCCACAGGTTGTCACCAATTCCCATTTGCTCTGGAATGTCATCTTCTTTAATCGCAGACCTAGAGAGGCTCACCATCAGTCCAGGTGGTGCCTTTGTGCAGAGTCAAAAGGGGGCATGCATTGTTGAAACAATCAGCTCTCCATATGCAAAAAAAAAAAAAAAAAAAAAGAATCTGGACTCCTATCTCATACCATATGCAAATAATGACTAAAAGTGGGTCAGACACCTAAGTTTAAAAGCTAAAATTACAAAAATCTTAGAAGAAAATACAGAAGTAGTGAATCTTTGGATTTTGGGTTAGGCAACGAACTATTAGATCTGACACCAAGAACACAGCAACCAAAGAGAAAAGAGATAAATGAGACTCTATCAAAATTAAAAACATTTCTGCTTTTCAAAGGACACTATCAAGAAAGCTGAAAGACAATTTATGGAATGGGAGAAAATCTTTGCAAATTGTAAATGATGAGGGACTCACATCTAAAATATATACATAACTTTAACAAATAAACAATGAAAAGATAAATAATCTAGTTTTTAAATGGGCAAAATATCTGAAAAGACAATTCTCAGAGAAGATATACAGTCAATAAGCATATGAAAAGATGCTCAACATCATTAGTCATTAGGGAAATGTGAGTCAAAACCACAAAGGGATACCACTTCCTACCCAATGAAGTGAAGTGAAGTAAAAAGTTGCTCAGTTGCCTCCAACTCTTTGTGATGCCATGGACTATACAGTCCATGGAATTCTCCAGGCCAGAATACTGGAGTGGGTAGCCTTTCCCTTCTCTAGGGGTTCTTCCCAACCCAGGGATTGAACCCAGGTCTCCTGCATTGCGGGTGGATTCTTTACCAGCTGAGCCACAAGGGAAGCCCTCCTACCCAATAGGATGGCTAAAATTTTAAAATAGCAAATAACAAGTATCGGTAAGAGTGTGAAAAAACTGGAACTCTCATCCCTTGCTGTTGGGATCATAAAATGGTGCAACCATGTTAGAAAACAGTTTGACAGTTCCTCAAAAGTTTGGGCATAGAGTTACCATTTGACCCAGCAATTCCACTCAGGTATATAGCCAAGAGATTTGAACACATATGATCATAAATGTTCATAGCAACACTATTCATAGGTCCCCAACTGGAAACAGGGACTTCCCTGGCAGTCCAGTGGTTAAGACGCCATGCTTCTAAAGCAGGGGGCACCATTCAATCCCTGGTTGGGGAAATAAGATCCCATATGCTTCATGCTGCAGCCAAAAAATTGAAAAAAATGGAAACAATCCAAATGTCCATCAGCTTATGAGTGGACAAATAAAATGTGGCATATCCTTATAATGGAATATCATTCAGCAACGAGAAGGAATGAAGTACTGATTCAGGCTATAACATGGATGAGTCTTGAAAACATTTTGCTAAGTAACAGAAGCCAGACAGAAAAGGCCATATATTATTCCACTTACATGAAATGTCCAGAATGGGCAAATGCACAGAGACAGAAAGTTGATTAATGGTTGCCAGAGGCTGGGGGAAGAGAAGGGAGAAAGGGGTAACTCCTAAAGGGTAAGGAGTTTTTGGTGTTGATGGGGGTTGTGAGAGCTGGGCCATAAAGAAGGAAGAATGCCAAAGAATTGTTGACTTCAAACTGTGGTGCTGGAGAAGACTCCTGAAACTCTCTCGGACAGCAAAGAGATCAAACCAGTCAATCTTAAGAGAGATCAACCCTGAATATTCACTGGAAGGACTGATGCTGAAGCTGAAGTTCCAGTATTTTGGTCATCTGATGCAGACAGACGACTCACTGGAAAAATCCCTGATGCTGGGAAAGATTGAGGGCAGAAGGAGAAGAGGGCATCAGAGGATGAGATAGCTGGACAGCATCACCAATGTAATGAGAATGAACTTGGGCAAACTCTGGTAGATGGTGAGGGACAGGGAGGTCTGGGGTCACAGAGTTGGACATGACTGGGTGAATGAACAACAGCAACATTGATGGGGGTGGTGATGAAAATATTGTATAATTGGCTAGTGGTGATGGTTGCTTAATTCTGTGAAATATAAAACCCACTGAACTGTGCACTTTAAAATGCTGAATTTTCTGGTATATGAATAATATCTCAATAAATTGTTAAAAAAAATAGGTCCCCCTTCCTCTGGGATTCCAGCTGCAGCCCCACAGAGGGTAGGCTTGACACACAGAGTATAGGCTGTATTTCAGCTCTCACTCACCCCTCTGTTTGGAGCCTTGCTTGTTGAACAAATTTCCAGGCTAATATTTGATCTTCTCTCAGAGACTAACTTTTTGCTGAAAGACTTCCATCTAACCATTGCTAAAGTAGGAAGAGAAATAAGGAGAGTGAAAATGACAAAGAAACTGACCATGACATACCTATTAAAAGTTCAGCAACCACTGTAGCAATAAAAATGATACTTTCTCATTTTAAAGAAAATAAGATCTAATTTCTTTCTGATAATGAATGCTACATTATTGTTGAAAAAAATGACTCTAACATAAATTTGCAAACTTGTAGCATAAAAATGTATTTCACTATTTGCTCAACTACTTAAAATATTCTTCTTTCATTCTATAAAATTGCTTCCTTTTCATTAAGCTTTTCTTTCTGTCCTATAGTGGGTCAAAAAGTAACTTGTACTTTTTCTTTCCTTTCTCCCATATTTAGTAAGTGGTTACCTATGGCAAATAAATTTGACTATTATGGTTGTTCTAGGGAGATAAGGATATAGTATTTTAAATGTTTAAAGAAAAATGGTAATGTTTTAGCTATAGCAAAGGTAAGATTTAGAAGACATTTTTCTTGAATATTAGCCCCTTATTGATCATATCATTTGCAAATATTTTCTCGCATTCAGTAGGTTGTCTTCTTGTTTTGTTGATGGTTTCCTTTGTGGGTGTATGTGAACCACTGTACTGTACACCTGTAACTTATATAAAATTGTACAGCAACTATACTTCAATTTTTTAAAAAGACATTTTTCTTCTATCAATAATGAAAAATGTTTCTTAATGAAGTGTTTTGAGTAAAGTTTAAATCAGCAAAAAGTTGTGAACTAATCCATGAATTTAGATGTAGCAATGTTACCACAAATGAAGAATTTATGCCAGAAATTTTTGTTGTTTAGTCACCAAGTTGTGTTTCGTGACCCCATGAACTGTAGCCCACCAGGCTCTTCTGTCCATGGGATTTCCCAGGCAAGAACACTGGAGTAGGCTGCCATATCCTTCTCTGGGGGGTCTTCTCAGCCCAGTGATCTAACCCGAGTCTCCTGCATTCGCCAGGCAGGTTCTTTACCTCTGAGTCACCAGATGAAATCATTTAACTACCTGAAATTTGTCTTTGTGGTTCTCCTGCATCTATATTTGGTCATTTGGGGGTTAACTTCTCAGTCATTGGAATGTGAATGTCCTTGGATCATGTTAAACTATGTGACCCTAGCTGGGTATGAATCTAAAGCACAGAAGAGCAGTGTCAGATGATGTCTGATAGGAAACTCATAGTTAGTACGTAGGAAAAGCTACCACTGACTTTAAAGCCAAATGACCGAATGTTTGGGAAATACACTCAATTCTAGCAAAAATTTAGCTTACAACTTATAAGACAATGCAGAAAATATTATCTAGACATGTCTGGGAATGAGACAAGGTTAGTTTAAGTGGTGATTGATGCAGATTATTATTAAAAAAAGTGGAAATATATCTAGGTTTTGTTTCCTTAAATCTTTGTGGTGGGCTTTATGTAGTAGTAAAGAATTCTTCTGAATCTTGAAGGAAGTTTTAGAAAACATATAGTTCTGTTTTCTGACTCCATTAAATAGGAAGACCAGTTGTCCCATGTCCAGGGCATTTACCATCGCTTGTCAGCATAGTACCCTAAGTCTAGACTTTTCAAAGAATTAATCCTCTTCCTGAAAGTTAAATCTGAAAATCTAAACGTCAAATTTAAAGAAAAACAAAAATCAAAGACCAAGTTTAGTGGATGTTAGCTAGATGGATATTAACTAGACTTATTGTGGTGATTCCTTTGCTATGTATACAAATATTGAATCATTAGGTAATACACCTGAACCTAATATAGTTGATCCTTGAACAATGCAGTGGTTAGGCGCACTCACCCTCCATGCACTCAAAAATCCACACATAATTTTACAGTAGGCCCTCCATCTGTGCACAGTTCTGCATCTGTGGATTCAATGAACTGCGGATCATGTAGGTCTCTAGTACTTAATATTGAAAAAAATCTGCCTACAAGTGGACCCACACAGTTCAAACCTGTGTTGTTCCAGGATTATGTGTCAATTATATCTCAATTAAAAAAAAGAAACAGGCAAAGTTTAGAAGGAAGTGAAAGATACATTAATAAATATACTTGGTTTAATCTGTAGGTAACTCAATACTATGGGAAAGAAAAGCTACATACCAATCTTCTGAAGGACATGGATTTCTATATTCTGCCAGTGGTTAATGTGGATGGTTATGACTACACATGGAAAAAGGTAGGTGAAGACAAAGAAAACAAAACACACTCTTTAGGGCATACAGGATACATAGACGGAATGATTGATAGAATCCTGGATCCCAGCATAATGGTTTTATTACGAAAAAATATTTGTTTAATTCATTATGGGAAAGTTCAAACATATATGAGTGGAAATGATTGTATGGTAAACTCTGATGTACTTATCACATAGCCAATCAATTCATGGCCAATCTTTTTTCATCTGTATCCCCAACTCCCTTCTATCCTACCCATATCCTTTTGAAGAAAATCTCAGATACCATATCATTTCATCAATAAATATTTCAGGGTACATCTAACTGAGGTCTTAAAAAATAACAATACAGTTATACCTAAAGATGAACAATAATTATTTATTATCATAAAATTTCTAATCAGCATTTAAATTTCCAATCATACCATAACATTTTTAAAATGTTCATTTCTTTGGTTCAGGATCCAAATAAGGTTGACATATTGTGATTGCTTTATAGCCTTTATTTTTATTTTAATCCATAGATTCTCTTCCCATTTCTCTTTTTCTCTATTTCCCTGCGTTTTTTTTTTACTGAAGAAAAGAGTTGCCTGTCTGGATTTACTCATTACATGGCCATGTTGTAGTTTAACATATTCCTTTGTCCTCTGTCTGAAATTTGATATTTGGATCCTAGGAGCTTAATAAGATTCAGGTTTGACTTTTTTGGCAAGACTACTTCATTGTGATAGGGTGTTTTCCCAGTAAGAGTGGCACAGGTCTGGTTTTATCTCTTTTTTAATGTTAGCTGCCTTGATACACAGTGCCTACATCCGTTCATTCTTACAAGGAGTTGTTTGGATGGTATTTTGATTTATAAAATCATGAATTGCAAGAATTAGAATAGCATTCTAACTGAATGTGCATCATAACAGAACTGCACGCTAACCAATATCCAAATTTAATACTAGTACCGTTTAACTCAATCATGAACATATACAGGAGTATCACGGTCAGTCTTGTCTATACTGGAAACCGTTTTAATCCATCAGCATCATGATTCATGTAAAATTGCTTAAGCAATATGAAGTACGGTCCTTTTTAATTTAATGAGGAGCACATAAAAACTCTGGTCTGTACACTTCTGCAAACTTCGTGCTTGAGTTTATTCATAGGTGTGTATGTGTGCAGGCATATGAAAACTTTTCAATTTTCTGACTTGTTAATGTTGATTGAAATAAATTAATTATTATGTGTAAAAAAAGACTTCATTGTAAAGTAACAAAACTCTAATAATAATTTTTAATTAAATTTTTTAAAAATTATAATAGTCAAACATATACGAAAAACATACTTGAATAGCACATTTAAACACTCAGGGGAATGAGCATAATTGCAGTGATTAGAAACATAAGGAATTATATAGGAATTATTTTATGTAGAGGTTAACTTAAGTAGAAGAGAGGGGAATGGTGAAGGAGATTGATGAAAAAGTCATCTCAGGGAAGACAAATACTGTGAACAAAAGTTTTTAGGTGGGAATGAGCAAACCCTGAACTAAGTAATTGGGAAATACCTTGTATAGTATCCAACACAAAATTGGAGTTCAATAAATGGTCCCATTTATAGATTGCTATTACAATAAATTTATGCCTTCACTGGACTTCCAGTGGAGTTCAGCCACAATTTAGATAGTCTTACTCCACAACTGTCCTTTGTATCTTAACTCTGCCAATTAGCTCCTGAAGTACAAGAACCCGATTTCCTCGGAGCAACTGTTGCTGCCAGAATCACAGGCCTGGGGTTGGAAACAGACTGGGAGGCTGGGCAGAAGGGTTGGAGGAATAGGGAAAAGGGTGCCATGTTATCCCAACCCAGAACTTCTATGCAACTGTTTACAAGATTAAATTCCCAGATTACCCCAAGAGCCCAATGGGGTATTGTTGCTTTACATTTAAAAACCAGAGTTGAATAAGTACCATCACAGGCACCATAAAACTAGAGGTATCTTAACATCTCTGCTTCCTGTAGGTTTTAAGTGAATGTTGAATTCAACCGAAAAAGAGTACTGAAACTCATCACTCAACAACGTTGTATTATAATCATCAAACTTGCTAAAAGACTTGATCTTAATCATTTCCACCACAAAAAGAGATAATTAATGTAACAGGATAGAAATGCTAATTATCCCAATAGTAGCAATCATAATATGTAAATGAATCAAATTAACATGTTGAACGTCTTTAATTTATACAATGTTGTATGTCAAATACATTTCAATTAAAAAAAAAGAAACTCATGACTCATAGTTTTAATTTGAGTTGAAACACCAAGCTATTTCACTTTTCTTAGGACAGAAGATAAAAAATGGCAATGCATAAAATTAAAGGAAACAAGACCTAACAAGAAGGCCAGTAAGCAGCCTAGAAAAACCAGCTGAAATTTTTTTTTTGGTAGGTCAAAGCTCATCAAATATCACCATTACATTGGATTCAAGTTTGAGTGAACCTAATTAAGACCTGGATAGAACAGGGGCCATGCAAGAAGTACTGTGAAGACAGTGACTGGGTGAAGAGATGGGGTTAAAGGAGAGAAACAAAACACTGCCCACTTTGGCATTAAAAGTGGTGTCTTTCCAAACCTCAAACATGGATGCTCTGGTAATCTGTGTTTTGTTTATTTAGGATCGAATGTGGAGAAAGAATCGTTCTTTACATGAAAACAATGCTTGCGTCGGAACAGACCTGAACAGGAACTTTGCCTCCAAACACTGGTGTGGTAGGTTGTTTGCTTAATTTCTGACAATGTCTCTTCATTTAAAAGGTGGTATTCCTAAAAACCCATTAATTCAAGCTAATTAGAGGGGAGGACTATCTGAATCAGGAAATAATTGAAATTAGAAACTTTTTGCTTAAATGCAATGATGTGAAGGTTGACTAAAATCAACAGAACATCATTACCCTGTCCTCCTTGTTTTAATAGCCACGTCTTTGTAAGAAGGCAGTTGGACCAGTTCTGTAAGGTTCCTTCTAGCTTCAAAATTGTTAAATTCTTTTTCTCAGAATCATAAGGAATTGAGCACTAAATTTCCTACTTTCATAAACAAATAGCATTCATTATGAGGATACCAAAGACAAGAGTTGGATGAGTACCTCTCATTTTCAATTGTTTAGGAAAATATTTACTTCTATAGTGTTGCAAAACCTTTGTTTGTTTGTTTGGCTTGTGAGATCTTAGTTTTCCCCACCAGGACCAGGGATCAGACCTGTGCCCCCTGCAGTGGGAGTGCAGAGTCCTAACCATTGGATGACCAGGGAAGTCCCAAAACATTTTGTGTTCGCTGTTACCGTTCACCTTCTTAAGTTCTTTCTTACACGAATATCATAAAGAGAAACTTGTATTCAGCACAGTAGGAATTCCTTGTTCCTTGATTCAGATGAGTTATAGTACTCAGTGAACACTGACTTGGGCTTTCAGGAATATTGTCTGCTCTTAGGGAGGGAGGTGTTAGTTCACCCACCCTCCGAGGATATTTCATAGTTACTACATTTAGGAAACAACTACAAAGCTAAACAATGAGCTGGAATCATCTATATTTTTGAAAGTGGGAGCATGTGGCTCTATGAGGACAACACAGAGGGAGCAAAGCTGTTGAAGTCACGGAAATATCCTCTTCTTCCCATTCCTTTACCGTACGCAGTCATAGCCACATGATCCTGTGTATTTCCTTTAAAAGAGAAGTGCTGCCTGCTAAGTTGCTTCAGTCATGTCTGACTCTCTGCAACCTCATGGACTGTAGCCCATCAGGCTCCTCAGTCCATGGGATTCTCCAGGAAAGAATACTGAAGTGAGTTGCCATTTCCTCTTCCAGGGGATTTTCCAGACTCAGAAATTGAACCCATGTCTCTTATTTCTCCTGCATTGGCAGGCGGGTTCTTTACCACTAGTGCCACCTGGGAAGCCCAAGTGAAAACTCATAATTTCATCATTGTCACAATGTATCGGGTTGGCCAAAAAGTTCATTGAGTAAGAGCTTAAGGACAAACCTGAATGGACTTTTTGTCCACCCTAATAGATACAGAAACTTCACAGTAGAGTACTTTTTTCTTGATTTCCTCTTCCCTCTTCAGTCAGAAACTCCATGAGGCTAGGGACGATTACCCATTGCCTAGCTCAGTACCTGCCACGCAGAGCAGGTCTCAGAAAGTTCTTCAAATGAATCTGTGCATGAAATAAGTTGTTCTAAGAAAGCCACAGACATAGGAAGAAAACACAGGAAATAATAGCTGATCCTGCTGCCTCAGGCTCAAGGGACTCATTTAGTGGTTTCTTTGTAAAAGCCATCATTAAGATTGTCCAATAAAAGTGCCCACCGAAGCATAAAGACCCCCATGGCAGTGATAACTGGGGAGGGAGTCAGAGAAGCAGCAGCTAATTATCAAAGGCCTCTGAATAAACAGAGCTGACAGTTGCTAAGTGCTGAGTAGTTTATATACTTCACCCCCTGGGTTTCATTATCTACACATCATTGATGAAGAAACCCAGACTTGAAAAGGTTAAGTCCCTTGTTCAACAGCACAGAGCTAGGAAGCGGCGGAGCTGAGATATAAAGCCAGGCTGCCTGACTTCAAATTTGCTGAAATTCTTCTGAGTCTGACAATCACTCTTCAGATATAAGTTCCTTTTTGAAACTTCTTTTATCTGCAAGCTTTTTTTTTTTTTACTACTCTATTTTACCTAATGTTTTTTATGGTGAAACTAATGTAACCTAATTTGAATAACCAAGTAGTCAAAATATCTTCTGTTATTGTCATCAAAAATTATTTCAGACCCCTGATTAGGCCTGTGGTTGTATTATTATATGTCACAGGAGTTAAAAGCAGGAACAGAAACAGCAAGAATATATTATAGATAAGAGAGAGTTACAAATAAAACAAAAAATAACAGTAAGGAACTCTTTTTTTTTTTGCTAAGTGCCGCAGCATCTCTTCAGTATTTTGTGAGCAAGACAGTGAGAAAAAAAGAATTAAATTTTATCTCTTCCTTATCCCTACAACTATTAATAGAATGTGCCTGTATAATACTTTGTAAAGAATCTGAAAGAGCACATCACTTAGGAACAGGAAATTATAATATCAAGCCTATTTATTCATTTTTTTAAAAAATTTTATTCTTTTTTATATTTAATTGAAGGATAATTGCTTAACAGTATTGTGTTGGTTTCTGCCAAACAACAATATGAATCAGCTGTAGGTATATATGTCCCCTCCCTCTTGAACCTCCCTCCCACCTTTCTCCCCATCCCACCCCTCTAGGTTGTTACAGAGCTGCGTTGCGAGTTCCCTGAGTCATACAGCAAATTCCCATGGGCTATCTATTTCACATGTGATAATGTAGGTTTCCAAGCTGCTCTCTCCATAAATCCCACCCTCTCCTTCCTCCTACCCCCAATCGTGTCCGTAAGTCTGTTCTTTATGTCTGTGTCTCCATCAGTTCAGTTCAGTTCAGTTCAGTCGCTCAGTCATGTCTGACTCTTTGCTACCCCATGAATTGCAGCACGCCAGGCCTCTCTGTCCATCACCAACTCCTGGAGTCTACCCAAACCCATGTCCATTGAGTCAGTGATGCTATCCAACCATTTCATCCTCTGTCATCCCCTTCTCCTCCTGCCCCTAATCCTTCCCAGCATCAGGGTCTTTTCCAATGATGCCACTTTTTTGGTATCATGTGGCCAAAGTATTGGAGTTTCAGCTTCAACATCAGTCCTTCCAATGAACACCCAGGATTGATCTCCTTTAGGATAGATTGATTGGATCTCCTTGCAGTCCAAGGGACTCTCAAGAGTCTTCTCCAACACCACAGTTCAAAAGCATCAATTCTTCAGCGCTCAGCTTTCTTCACCGTCCAAATCTCACATCCATACATGACCACTGGAAAAACCATAGCCTTGACTAGACTGACTTTTGTTGGCAAAGTAATGTCTCTGCTTTTAAATATGCTATCTAGGTTGGCCATAACCTTCCTTCCAAGGAGTAAGTGTCTTTTAATTTCATGGCTGCAATCACCATCAGCTGTCCTGCAAAGCCTACTTACTCATTTTATGTTCATTTTACCTTTCCTCTGTATTAAAATTGTGTATATGTGTGTGTGTTTGTGTTGGAGCTGGAAATAGAGGTATGGATATCTTAGTCTGCTTGGGCTACCATAACAAAATATCACAGGGTGGAAGGCTCAAACAAGAGAAATATATTTCTTGTAGTTCTGGAGGCTGTAGGTCCAAGATTAAGGTCATCAGCAGGCTGGGTTTCTCTTGAGGCTTCTCTCCTTGGCGTGCAGATGGCTGCATTCTTGCTGTGTCCTTACACAGCCTTTTCACTGTGTGCATACATCCCTGGTGTCCCTTTCTTCTTATAAGGACACCAGCTATAGTGGATCAGGGCCTTACTTTTATGACTTTATCATCTCCTTTAAGGCCCTATCTCCAAATATAACACACAATGGCTTATGGCTTCAACACAGGAATTGGGGGTGGAGTGGGGCTTCTCAGGCAGTGCTAGTGGTACAGAACCTGCCTGCCAAAGCAGGAGTAGTAAGAGACTTGGATTCGATCCCTGGGTCAGGAGGATCCCCCGGAGGAGGGCATGGATACCCATTTCAGTATTCTTGCCTAGAGAATCCCATGGACAGAGGAGCCTGGTGGGCTACAGTCTATAGGGTCACAGAGTCTGACACGACTGAAGCGACTTAGCACGCACACACGGGGAGAGAAGAATTCAGTCTCTAACAGGGGGTATTTATGAGGATCTCTGGTCTCAAACTTCTTTTAACAACTCTCCACATTTTCTGAAATGTTAAGTTAAACTACAAAGTTTGTGCAACTGGTGTGGGATGAAAAGTATTTCATTTCTTTTCCTAGAGACCATATGGTCTTTTAATTTTTCTAATCATAGTAAAACATATATAACATAAAATTTTGCCACTTCAACCATTGAAAACTATAGTTCAGTGACTTTGAGTGCATTCCCAATCTTTTGCAACCATGACCAACACCTGTTCCCTAAATTTTTCATCATCCCAAACAGAAATTCTAGAACTATTGAGCAATATCTTCTTGTTCACCACCCATAGGAGCCCCTGAGTTTCTAACTGACTTTTTGTCTCAATGAATTTGCTATTCCAGGTGTTTTTTGATCCCATTGCTTATAGATCAAAGAATGATTGAACGTGAAGGGACCTAGAATACCAAGCACCTCTTGGTACAGATGAAGGATTTGGGCTGAGAGAGATGAAGTGGCTTGCCCATATTAACGTACCTATTTAAAGGCAAAACAGAATCTGAAAAACAGATTGACTCTAGATGGCTCTTTCGAACAAAAGTTTGAAATCTTTAGAATGACGGTCACAAAATGAGAATCTGAGGTGACACTGTTCATTACAGTAGCCTCTAGCCACATGTGGCCATGGAACACTGGAAATGTGGCTTGTCCAAACTCAGAAGTGCAATGAAGGTGAAATATACACCAGACTCTTCGAATGTAAAAGTAACACAAAATATCTCATGAGTAATTTTTATATTGATTACATTTGAAGTGATAAACTTGTACCTATGGGGTTAAATAAAAGTATTCAAAGGTAACTAAACTATCAAATATGGTTTGTCCAAGACATTATTGATTAAAAACTAACACAAATATTTGGAAAGACCTGAGCTCAACATTTCCTTGGGTGGGTGGGGGGGAAGTTTAACAAACATTAAGTTTGTTTCTGTTGCAGTAAAAGGAAGAAAATGAAGCAAGCTTAAGTAAGAAAGGCAGGCTCTGTAAGGATAATGGAGTAGCCCATGGAACCCAAGGACCAGGATTCAGGCAGACCTTGGAAACAGACTGAAACTGGGCCTGGAGCACTGTAGGGGACTCAGTGGGTCCTTTCTCTGCTCATCTCATCTCTGCAATGCACACTGGCCTTCTCTGTGTCCCAGTCCATGTGATGATGACGACAATGATGATAAACAATAGTTACTGAACACTCAGTATATGCCAGGCACTGGGCAAAGCATTTTATGATTTTTCCATTTAATAGATAAAAGAAATTAAGGTACAGATAGGTTTTAAAAAATCAATATCGCTTTGCCTCTTAGGGCATGTACAATAATTCTACTCTTTCTCACCTATTTGAAAAGACCCTGATGCTGGGCAAGATTGAGGGCAGGAGGAGAAGGGGACAACAGAGGATGAGATGGCTGGATGGCATCACCGACTCAATGGACATAGGTTTGGGTAGACTCCAGGAGTTGGTGAAGGACAGGGAGGCCTGGCATGCTGTGGTTCTCAGGGTCGCAAAGAGTCGGACACGACTGAGTGACTGAACTGAACTAGAAGACTGATTGAAATACAAGTGAGGAATAAACAGCTTACGAGTCAAAATAGAAGATTAGAATATTTTTTGTTTACTTTTGTTACTGTTGAGTCTTAACAATTAGCAGTGCCTTATGGAGTAAATGGCATTAAAAAAATAAAACCCAAAAATATATATTTGAAATGAAAATTTCTAACTTGTTAGAAGTTGATGGTGCCAAATACCCGTGTTGTGCCAAAAGCGGCTTTTCTTTTTAATGTAAAGCAGCCATTGAGTTAAAAGAATTTGTCTTGCTTGGCTGCTTCGGGAAGCCAGAGAATATATGGGCAATTCAGATTTCCTGCGGGGCCAAGTGAGTTCTGTTGATGTTACATAGAATGGGAATTCCAGACAGTCCTTATAATGAAAGTCTAAAAGTGGTGTTAAATTTAAGGCCTCGTCTTTCATTACCATTATGCTTTTCTATAAAGACTAATTTGGATCGCATCAACTTTTGACCTATAGGTTAAAAAAAAATCACCCAAGCCAGATAACTATTAAACGGCAATGCCAAGATTGAAATCAAGTTATAGGAAGATTAACAATATGCTCCACAGCATCTATTGCAAACAATGGTTACCACCCCTAATGCCCAATTTGCATCTCCTAAAATAACAGCATTTGCTTCATAGATTTACTGTGAAGATTGAGTGCGATATTCCCTATAAGTTTTAGCAGAGTTCCTGACATACAACTTGTGTTCTTTGCAAGTCAGCTGGCACTGTTTTTGTTGTCATCTTCTTTGTTTTCAAGAGAGCAGCTTGAAACGAGAAACTGCATCTCCACTTCAAGTTATCGGTGGAGGGATTCTGATTGGCGGAACACAAGTGAAGGAGGCAATTTGAGGCTAATAAACTGTTTCTAGAAGAGAATAACCTTTTGGGACAGAGGTGGCTCCCTGGGCCCCAACCCTTGACTTAGGTACAGAAAAGAGAAGTGTTTAGAGTCAGGCTGCCATCTAAAATGATGCTTACTCTAATTTCTCAAAGGAATAGACATGCGTTATTCTGGCACTAAATATTGCCATCCCGTTTTATTTACTAATCTTTTTAGCAGGTTAGAAGTAGCACTGAAAGCAGACCTGAGTTCCCAAATGAGACTTTTCTATTGTGGGCTGTATTAATTAGTGATTTTTAAACTACACATATCTGGCTTTCCCCATGGCTCAGCGGTAAGGAATTTGCCTGCAGTGCAGGAGACACAAGACACATAGTAGGTTCGATCCCTAGGTCGGGAAGATCCCCTGGAGAAGGAAAAGGCAATCCACTTCAGTATTCTTGCCTGAAAAATCCCATGGACAGAGGAGCTTGGCTGGCTATAGTCCAAAGTGTCTCAAAGAGTCTGACTCAACTGAGCACAACAACAACCAAACTATACACATCAGAAAAACCAAACTTACAATGATTAGAGAAGATGGGGTTTATTTTTTTCATGTAACCACACATTCAGAGGCAGAGCTGGCATTTCTGAGATTCTCACAGCCACTTTCTTGAGGCTGCAAAATAGCTGCCCTTAGGCCACAACTGGTGGATTGTTTGCTATGAGGGCATATACATTTTGAATTCAAAATAAACACAGACAACATTTTTAAAAATATTATTTATTTATTTGGCTGCACTGGGTCTTAGTTGTCTCATGCAGGATCTTCAGTCTTCATTGTGGCATGTGGTTTCTTTGTTTTTCCTTTTTTTTAGTTTCGGTATATGAACTCTTAGTTGCTGCATGTGGGATCTAGTTTCCTGACCAGGGACTGAACTCCAGGCCCCCTGCATTGGGAGTACAGAGCATCGATAACATTGTCACAAACATGTTTAGAGTGCTCCAGCAAATCCCTTTATCTGAAAATGTTACACCCTAGATATTAGGAGAATACATTGCCATGGAGATCACAGATAGGAAGTGTAGCCCCTTATAATTCCGCTCCATTGATTTCACTCCAGGGGAGGGTGCCTCAAGTCGCTCATGCTCAGAAATCTACTGTGGTACTTACCCTGAGTCGGAACCAGAAGTGAAGGCGGTGGCTGATTTCTTGAGAAAAAATATCAAGCACATTAAAGCTTACATCAGCATGCATTCCTACTCCCAGAAGATACTGTTTCCATATTCCTACAGCCGAGGCAGAAGCAAAGACCACGAGGAACTGGTAAGTGCTGCTTAATTCATTTTTTTGTTAGCATTTCATAAGTAAAATAATACTTAGTTCAAGAGTCGAAAACTGTGGGGAAAACTATTCTCCCGTAGAGCATGAAGGGAGATAGATGCTTTCTCCCTTGATCTAACTCTTTTGAGAGTCACCCTGGGCCAGGGTTCATTGAGAGACTGTAAAGAACTGAGCCTTCCTTTGAGGACATGAACTTCTGTCCAGAAGAGGGGCTACCTAGGAAAGCATCAGACAAGCTCTTGGGATGTCAGGAGGGAACCAGTCCACCTTGACCTGACCTACATGTGAAGCCAAGGACAAGACTTTCTGGAATTATTGGTCTGTTTGTGGTGGCTAGTTTTCTATGGCAGCCTGCCACAGGTCAAGTCTTAGCACAATACTTACTGATCTGATATTAGCATTGGGAATTGTTTTTACACAGACCTCCCTTATTTGCAGGGATTTGGTCCTGTTAAAAGCAACTCCAATTTCAGCATTGAGGCAAGACCCTCCCTCCTTTTTCGGAATGCAGTGGATGGTACAGTGAGTTCAAAGAGGACTTACACAGTCTGCTACTCCCTCAACCACTTTTTGGTCGCAGATATTCTATGCTTGGGGAAGATGGCAAAAGATGAGGATGCAAGTGTTCTTGATGGATTGTGGTTAGGTTTAAGCAAATCATCACCCTAGATGCTCTCTAGTCAATGGAAGTGCTATGGCAACATTCCAGTTCTTGCCCAAGGTCTGATCTTTATGTAGTAGTTTATTTCTCATTGACTTGTTTTTTCCTGGTTCTCTTAACAGAATAAATTATAGCCATGTTAGGGGCTAGCAATTCCTGATGACAAATGTAAAGTTATTTGCAGTTGCTAAAAATAACTCCTTTAGAACAGAAACATACTTAATACTTAGGATTCCTTTTTCTTCTCAAGGGAAAATTTTTAAGGAAAGCTCCTTGATTGGTGATTGAAGAAGTGAGAGGGTATTTATCATGATCTGGAAATAGATTTAATGTGATTTTGAGTTATTTTTGGATTGCTATTATCACAAGTGTTTGTTGAGTTATTACGTGTAAAATACTGTGTTTGATGGACACTGAAAGAAGCATTGGGTAGGGCCCTGCCCTTTAAGAGAATATTATATGATTAGAGAGCTCAGCCACTAGCAAATGTTACAGATTGCTATACTCTAAGGCAGTGGTCTCCAACCTTTTTGGCACAAGGGATCAGTGGAGGGGATAATTTTGGGGTGATTCAAGCATGTTTCCTTTATTATGCTGCTGCTGATCTGACAGGAGGTGGCGCTTAGGCTGTAATGCGAGCGATGGGGAGCAGCTGTAAATACAGATGAAATTTCACTAGCCTGCCTGCCACTAGCCTCCTGCTGCGTGGCCTGGTTCTACTCTGTGATCTGGAGGCTGGTGACCCTGCTCTATAGTATGAAAAGGGAAAGTGTTAGTTACTCAGTCGTGTTTGACTCTTTGCGACCCCATGGGCTGTGGTCCTCCAGGCTCTTCTGTCCATAGAATTCTCCAGCCAAGAATACTGGGAAGGATAGCCATTCCCTTCTTCAAGGGAGTAACTATTAAATAAGTGGCACAGATGGTACAACTCCTTTCTGACTGGTATAGCTAAAGGTGGCCTTATGAACTCATTCAGACGGAAACAGATAAGTGAGGGGATAAAGTCTCCACCTTGAGGACTTATAATGGCATCCGGTCCCATCACTTCATGGCAAATAGATGGGGAAACGGTGGAAACAGTGGCTGACTTTATTTTTTGGGCTCCAAAATCACTGCAGATGGTGATTGCAGCCATGAAATTAAAAGACGCTTACTCCTTGGAAGGAAAGTTATGACCAACCTAGACAGCATATTAAAAAGCAGAGACATTACTTTGTCAACAAAGGTCCGTCTAGTCAAGGCTATGGTTTTTCCAGTAGTTGTGTATGGATGTGAGAATTGGACTATAAAGAAAGCTGAGCGCCGAAGAATTGATGCTTTTGAACTGTGGTGTTAGAGAAGACTCTTGAGAGTCCCTTGGACTGCAAGGAGATCCAACCAGTCCATCCTAAAGGAGATCAGTCCTGGGTGTTCATTGGAAGGACTGATGCTGAAGCTGAAACTCCAATACTTTGGCCACCTGATGCGAAGAGCTGACTCATTTGAAAAGACCCTGATGCTGGGAAAGATTGAGGGCAGGAGGAGAAGGGGACGACAGAGGATGAGATGGTTGGATGGCATCACCAACTCAACGGACATGGGTTTGGGTGGACTCTGAGAGTTGGTGATGGACAGGGAGGCCTGGAGTGCTGCGGTTCATGGGGTCGCAAAGAGTCGGACACGACTGAGCGACTGAATTGAATTGAACTGAAGATGTAACGTACTGTAAAGAAGAAGGAATGGTAAAGTGCTAGTGATGTCAAGGACCAGGTACAGTTTCAGGTAGATATTGAAAGATAGGATTCCCATAGTGGACAGGGAAGAGAAGACTTTCTAAGCAGAGGCCATAGCTTCCCCACAGGAATTATGTTCAGGGGAATGTAGGGGCAAGAAAAGGAGGTTGACCCCTCAGCAAGCAAATGAGGTCCATTTGTGAAGAACAAGTTAGCTTGTTTGAAGGTCAGAATAGATTTACATTTTATTCTGCAGATCATGTGGTTCCATTAAAAGTTATTTTGAGCAGGGGGTGACACAGCATCATATCCACTGATGTTCCTTGGGGTCATTCAAAGGAGCAACAGTAAATACTATAATGCTAGTGCCAGTTTCAGAAAAGATCTGCATAAGCTAGAAACAAAAATAACAGGGGATTTAGTTACCATCTTGCTGCACTCCTGGGATGTAATATTTTTTATTTGATGAGTTTTTGCACATTTTACACAAAAAAAGAAATAGAGTTTGTGAGAAGGATGAGGAGGGAATCATCCATACCTGAGATGTGCATATTGTTTAGAGAAGCTGAGTTTAAAGCTCGGTGATAATTTTGCCTAGTTGTTTGTCTTTGAAATATAGTTATACTTTGTCTCACAGTATAACTTTGTTATGTATGCTTTGTTTTACAAAATAAATGAATTCCTTAAAAAGGCATGTGAGAATTCGTTTTTCTTCAAATTAAATAAAAATTTCATTATATTGGAAGGATCTGTGTTTGTAGCCACCCAACTGTGATTTCCATAAAGAGAAAAACATTTTAAAAAGTTAATTTATTCTTCTCAATTTACCTTTTGGATAAATGCAAATTTTTCATTTTACCATTTTCCCTTAGCTTTATTGAGATATAACTGACTTTTAATTTTGTGTAAATTTAAAGTGTAAAATGTGATTATTTGATACATATATATATTGTGAAATGATCACCACATAAAGTTAATTTATATATTCATCACCTAATTTTTTCTTTTGTGGTAAGGACCCTTAATATCTATTCTCTTAGCAACTTTCAAGTATATAAAATAGTATTGTTAACTAGAGTCATCAGACTGTACTTTAGAGCCTCAGAAATTATTCACCATATAACTGGAAGTTTGTATCCTCTGACCAGTATCTGCACTTTCTTCCCACCTCCACCCCAGCCCTGACAACAACCATTCTGCTATTTCTTCATATCTACAGGCTGATTCAATTACTATATGATTGGTTTTTTTTTTTTTTAGAAACTTGTACCTGTCTTGTTTTAAAGCTGCACATTAACTGAAATTCCATATTCTGTTGATTTCAGTCTCTTGTGGCCAGAGAAGCAGTCTATGCTATGGAGAATATTCATAGAAATATCAGATATACACATGGCAGTGGTTCAGAAAGTTTATGTAAGTATTTCTTTTTCAGATCTTGGGGGACTGTGAGGTGCTAAAAAAATTTGTGTTTGGTTTTTCTGTGTGGATTTAATTTTTCTAAGTGGACTCTTTTAAAACATGGTCACACGTAAAACAATTGGATTGTAACAATTGGAAATGGAAGAATAATAGCTATGGCATTGTTGAACAAAGCTACATTAATATACATACTAAAAAGGAAATACAAGTGCCGTATGACCCAGCAATCCCACTGCTGGGCATACACACCGAGGAAACCAGAATGGAAAGAGACACATGTACCCCAACGTTCATTGCAGCACTGTTTATAATAGTCAGGACATGGAAGCAACCTAGATGTACATCAGCAGGCGAATGGATAAGAAAGCTGTGGTACATATACATAATGGAATATTACTCAGCCATTAAAAAGAATACATTCAAATCAGTTCTAATGAGGTGGATGAAACTGGAGCCTATTATACAGAGTGAAGTAAGCCAGAAAGAAAAACACCAATACAGTATAGTAGCACATATATATGGAATTTAGAAAGATGGTAACGATAACCCTGTATGTGAGATAGCAAAAGAGACACAGATGTATAGAACAGTCTTTTGGACTCTGTGGGAAAGGGTGAGGGTGGGATGATTTGGGAGAATGGCATTGAAATATGTATATTATCATATGTGAAACAAATCACCAGTTCAGGTTTGATGCATGATACAGGGTGCTCGGGGCTGGTGCACTGGGATGACCCAGAGGGATGGGATGGGGAGGGAGGTGGGAGGGGGGTTCAGGGTGGGGAACAGATGTACACCCGTGGCAGATTCATGTCAATGTATGGCAAAACCAATACAATATTGTAAAGTAATTAGCCTCCAATTAAAATAAATAAATTTTTAAAAAAAGGAACCAAAATGATACTTAAGAAATTATGCTCTTTCCTATAGAATAGGGATTATAGAGTTGGTATCACATTAGTTGACTAAAGCAGAAAAGGTCATCAAAGTTCAAAAGAATGTTTAAGATATCCAAGGCTACCATGTACGGTTGTGCAGGTTGAACACTGTACAAATCTAGGAATTCCATTTACATTAGATGCTTTTAAGTGACAACCTGTGTCCAAGAGTATAGCTCATGGCACACTGGAGTTGAACATCCTTTATTTATATCACACTGATGAGAAAATGGATTTGGCAAGTTCTTAACAAATATCTTAAATTAATATCTGCTGGGAGGTATTTATTGAGGGATTCCTTTGCATCCACACAGGGAATAACAAACAATTTAGCTCTTTTTGAAACTGGAGGGGGAGACGGGAGAAGAGAAAACAGAAAATAAGCATGTAACAATCCATCAGAAAACTATAATCCACAGGCCAAATCTAGCCCACTGCTTGTTTTTGGATAGCTTGTAAGCTAAGACTGGTTTTTCTATTTCTTAAATGGTTGAAGAAAACCAAAAGGAGAATAAGATTTTGTGACATGTGAAAATTACATAAAATTCAAATTTCAATGTCCACAAATAGTTTTATTTGAGCACACCACTCATTCATTTGCATATTGTCTATATAACTTTCATGACAGTGGAATTGAGTAGTTGTGTCATAAACTACGTGGCCCTCAAAGCCTAAAATATTAATTACCTGATTATTTACAGAAAAAGTTTGCCAATCTATGATGTAAACAATTAAATAGTAAAATATAGTATAATCCCATTGATAATGAAGAACATAAAATAAGCATATTTGTTGCTGTTGTTCAGTTGCTCAGTCATGTCCAATGCTTTATGACCCCATGGACTGCAGCATGCCAGGCCTCCCTGTTCTTCACTATCTCCCAAAGCTTGCTCAAACTCATGTCTATTGAGTCAGTGATGCCACCCAACCATCTCATCCTCTGTAATCCCCTTCCCCTCCCGCCTTCAATCTTTTCCAGGATCAGGGTCTTTTCCAATGAGTAAGTTCTTCCCATCAGGTGGCCAAAGCATTGGAGTTTCAGCTTCAGCATAAGTCCTTCCAGTGACTATTCAGGGTTGATTTTCTTTAGAATCTACTGGTTTGATCTCCTTGCAGTCCAAGGGACTCTCAAGAGTCTTCTCCTAAATAAGCGTACAGGTTTGAAAATGACTGCCAGAGAGAGAGGCAATTTAGCCCAGGTGGCCTGGGAAGATTTTTCTTGGTAGGTGACATGTCTGTGAGACCTACCCTGAAGTGGTTGCCAAACAAAGGTGTGGGGAAGAACCAGGGAGTGGGAATGGCATGTGAAAAGGCTTTGAGATAATACACTCGAAGTCCCAGAATTTCCTTCAACTGGTATGATCTACAGGGGGGTGAAAACATTCATACTGAATAAATTACTTGAGTACGTGAGGCTTTATTACTAGAAAGTTCAGAATCTCCCTCTTCCTCCTCAATCATTCCAGGCAATCTCAGGACAAACTGAGGCCAGGCTGGTCCACATGATATTTCTGTTGCTTGCTGTCACCGGTCTGTCTCTGCCTTTGCTGACCCAGGTCCTTGCTCTGGGCCACAACTTCCTTTCATGAGTCACCCCTTTCTTGATTTCCATCGTCTTCTCTACTATTGTTCCTTCAGGGCTGGAGGAACTTCTAGAGAAACATCCTGTTTTGATGAAATAATTCCATCTTCATGCATGCATTCATTCACTACAAATCTGTGTGTATGTGTAAGCATAAAAATACAGTTGGAAGAATAAATGCCAGATGTTAATAATAACTATTAGAAACATTTGCTGAATGAGTAAATTAACTACTGCACTGTTGATGAATATTTTTCAGTACTTCAGTAAACACTTGTGTAATTAATTCAAGTACAGGTATTAGAAAGAAGAAAAGTGGTCACTTTGCTTCTTATATGATTGTCTACCTGGAAAACAGTAGGAAATCAACCAAAAATATTATTAACAATCTAAGAGTTGAGTAAGGTGACTGACTATGAACTAAACATATATAAATCTATAACTTACATACCAAAAATAATCAGGAAGAAAATAAATGGAAATAAGTTCCTACTGCCCCTTCCAATATACATGTATACACATGCATATGTACATATATAGATACATATATATATGTACATACATATATAGATACATATATATATGTACATATGTACATAGATTCACTGTTAAATGTATATGTGTGCACATACACAAATCCAATGATCTCAATGAAAAACTTAGAAAACTTTACTGGTGTACATAACTGAAGACAAATAAAAAGAGAAACCTACTGTTTTGTGAGTGGGAAAGCAATATAAAAAAAAGTGCCAATCATCCTAAATTAGTTTGTGTATTTAATGCAGCCCCAATGAACACTTAAATAACTTTGAACTTCATTTATTTATTTGTTTTTAATTTTTTTGGCTGTGCCTCATGGCACGAGGGATCTTAGTTCCCTGACCAGGGATCAACTCTGTGCCCCCAGCAGTGGAAGTTCAGTTTAGTCACTCAGTCGTGTCTGACTCTTTGCAACCCCATGAACCGCAGCACTCCAGGCCTCCCTGTCCATCACCAACTCCCAGAGTCCACCCAAACCCATGTCCATTGAGTCGGTGATGCCATCCAACCATCTCATCCTCTGTCGTCCCCTTCTCCTCCTGCCCTCAATCTTTCCCAGCATCAGGATCTTTTCAAATGAGTCAGCTCTTCGCATCAGGTGGCCAAAGTATTAGAGTTTCAGCTTCAGCATCAGTCCTTCCAATGAACACCCAGGACTGATCTCTTTTAGGATGGACTGGTTGGATCTCCTTGCAGTCCAAGGGACTCTCAAGAGTCTTCTCCAACACCACAGTTCAAAAGCATCAATTCTTTGGTGCTCAGCTTTCTTTATAGTCCAACTCTCACATCCATACACGACTACTGGAAAAACCATAGCCTTGACTAGATGGACCTTTGTTGACAAAGTAATGTTTCTGCTTTTTAATATGCTGTCTAGGTTGGTCATAACTTTCCTTCCAAGGAGTAAGTGTCCTTTAATTTCATGGCTGCAATCACCATCTGCAGTGATTTTGGAGCCCAGAAAAATAAAGTCAGCCACTGTTTCCCCATCTATTTGTTATGAAGTGATGGGACCAGATGCCATGATCTTAGTTTTCTGAATGTTGAGCTTTAAGCCAACATTTTCACTCTCCTCTTTCACTTTCATCAAGAGGCTCTTTAGTTCTTCACTTTCTGCCATAGGGTGGTGTCATCTGCATATCTGAGGTTATTGATATTTCTCCCGGCAATCTTGAGTCCAGCTTGTGCTTCTTCCAGCCCAGCATTTCTCATGATGTACTCTACATGTAAGTTAAATAAGTAGGGTAACAATATGTAGCCTTGACGTACTCCTTTTCCTATTTGGAACCAGTCTGTTGTTTCATGTCCAGTTCTAACTGTTGCTTCCTGACCTGCATATAGGTTTCTCAAGAGGCAGGTCAGGTGGTCTGGTATTCCCATCTCTTTCAGAATTTTCCAGAGTTTATTGTGATTCACACAGTCAAAGGCTTTGGCATAGTCAATAAAGCAGAAATGGATGTTTTCCTGGAACTCTTGTTTTTTCAATGGTCCACCGGATGTTAGCAATTTGATCAGCAGTGGAAGAGTGGAGTCTTAAACACTGGACTACCAGGGAAGTCCCTGAATTTCATTTGAAAAAGTACACTTGGTAGAAGAGCTTTTAAAATTCTGAAAAATAAGACTAATAAGAGAGAATCTGCTCCAATCAAGTATTTACACAAATTACAAACCTGCTGTAGTTACAGTGTTGTTTTAATTGTAGTAATTATAAAAAAACAAAGAAGCAGTTGTGTATAAATAAGAATGTTCATTGTAAAAGAACTCAGCCTGGAAGAGACAGATCAATAGTGAGGACAGAAAGACAGATATACAACATCTAGTATCTCATAAAGAAGGCATTTCAAACAGTTAAGAATGTTCAATTAATAGGGTTGGAAAAACAGGTAAGTTGCTTAGGAAAAAAAACTGTATTTGGATTACTAACATGTCTTTCTCCAAAATAAATTCCAGATACATAAAATATTTTAGTATAAAAACCTGGTCATAAACCAAACTGAAAGCTAAATTACCAAATAAGACAAAAAATTCTCCACATACTACAGAAGGCTAAGAACATAAATGTTGTTTTGTAAATAATCTATAAAATGAATCAAGAAAAATGAACAGAGAAAATGGATTAAAAAAATAAAGATGGACAATCAATACATTAAAATGTCCAAATCACTGATAATCAAGCATAAGGTAAGACAATTTGATATTATTTTTCACCCATAAAATTGCCAGAAATGTATGATTCCCACAGATGGTGTGGGAAGGGGAAGTGGACACACTCATACCCGGCTAATGGAGGTATAGATCGCTTAATTCTTTTGAAGGCTATTTGGCAACACGTAGCACATCAGTGAAGAAGGCAATGGCAACCCACTCCAGTGTTCTTGCCTGGAGAATCCCGGGGATGGCGGAGCCTGGTGGGCTGCCGTCTATGGGGTCGCACAGCGTCGGACAGGAGTGAAGTGACTTAGCAGCAGCAGCAGCACATCAGTGAAAAGTTCATACCCTTAGACTAGAAAATCTGCTTCTAGGCAAGAATATTGTAAAGAAACAACGAAGCAATTATGGATAAACAAGGATGTCCATTGTAAAGTTGTTTCTATTAATTAGAGCAAAAAACTAAAGCTCTCTAGATAAATAATTATTAAAATTAATCATAACAGCTTTACAGAGCAATGCTATCAGATCATTAAAAATGATGAGGTAGATTTGAACTCATTAATACATACAGCTGCTCAGGATAGATTATGTTTAGAAATGTTACTGAACCGCTTGCACAGAATGATCTTATTTATGTAGGAAAAAAATTATGTTCAAGTATGCACCGAAAAAGAAAGCACTAGAATATAAACGGTGATCATCACTTCTTCGTAAGGTTACATGGGTAATTTTTCTTTTCTTCCTTAAACTGCTTTCCTTCAATCTCTATTTTCTTCCAGAAACTTATTTAATAATCAGAAAAAAGCAAAGCTATTTTCATTTTTAGAAAAAAAAAATCCCACCTTATTAGGTAACTCGAAACATCTGTATTTCAGAAAGTAATTTCTTTTTTCTTTTTGTAGATCTAGCTCCTGGAGGTTCAGACGACTGGATCTATGACTTGGGCATCAAATACTCGTTTACAATTGAACTTCGAGATAAAGGCAGATATGGATTCTTGCTGCCAGAGAGTTACATCAGACCCACGTGTTCAGAAGCTCTGGTTGCTGTCGCTAAAATAGCTTCACATGTCGTCAGGAATGTTTAATGCCCTTGATTTTTTCACTCTGTTCCCATATTTTAATTTACTGATTCCAGCCAAACCATCATACCCGTTTCTTTTTGAGTTTTATCAGTAGTTTTGATCAAAGGTTTTCTCATTCCTTGGTTTTGTCAAAGAACAAAATAAACGGTACCTTAAAATTAACGCCAACCAGGGTTTACATTTCTTTCTCCTTTAATTTGTGAAAGGCTAGGTACTGAGTTTTTCTTGATCCGTGACATCTGACTAGCCATGTCAAGCAATTTCAATAACTAACTTCATGCAGAGGATTGTATCCTAAACAAGGAAAGAAGGTTGTTATAAGTACAGTCAAGATTTCTGCTCCAAATTTACAGTAAACTTCTGCTGGCTCCTTTAAACACGCAGTCGTGCTTGCCTTTTGCTCCACAGTAATAGGCGACAGCTGTTACTGTCTGAGAAGGCAGAGGTGCATGAAAAACAAGGCAAATACCACGCGTCTCTCCAGTTCAGCAGCTCTATAAAAACTTTGAGGGAAATGAATGGCTGCAGTTATTTCGACAACAAATGTTCCATTCTGCACATTTACAATAGTTGTTTATTGTAATAAATTATGTAATAAAAGGAGAAATCTCTTCCTCTTAAATTCACTTTAAAATTGGGAGTTTCTGCTCTCCCGGATTCCCGGTTTCTTCTCCAGGGATTGCAGGTAAAGCACAGATTTGTTGATTTCACCGCACGCTTCTGCGCCGACCTCACGCCCCGGAGGCGTGTCCACAGGGGGCGGAGCCTGCGCTCTGACGACTAATCTGGCGGCCGGAAGTTGCCTCCGTCTTCTGAGGAACAGGGCAAACTCTCAACTTCCGGCGGCGTTTTGAGGCCTGACAAGTGTTTACCTTGTCTTTTCTTACTCTCCAGTCTCGTTATTTCTGTGTTTTTTTTTTTTTTTTTTCCTACGTCCCAGGCTGACTCGACCCTGGCGAAGCGGCGAGCGGGCTCTGCTTCCCAGCCATCCCGGAGTCCCTCGCTAGCCGAGGGCCTGTTCCCGGGGGCCGCGCGCGCACCTCCCTCTCGCTGTCGTCTCCCCGGGGCCGGGCGCGGGGACAGAGAGTCGCCTCCCCAGCTCCTCGGAGCTGAGGCGGCCGTGCCACCTCCGAACTGCGCTTGCGAGAGAAGCTCGGGGAGGAGGTAAGCTTGAATCCTGTGAATTGGTGTGGGTACCGGGGGGGGGAAGGAGTTGGTTGGACCGGCCCGGGATGGGGAGGCCCAACCGGTCCTCCATCCTGCTTGGGTCACGCCGGGCTTTTAAGCCTTTCTTGAGCGTCCCACCCTTAACTGCAGAAGACCCCTGTGCTCGTGCCGGGTTTTTCGCTGTCGTCCTGAGGTGGTCTCAGGCGGGTTTGACTGAGGCGGCAAGTGAATTCAGATGGAAAACTTTGCTAGATCACTCCCATTTAATCTGAGCCTGGGAACTCTTGCGTGGTATTCGCATTTGTGTGAGATGGAAGGGTGCCGGAATATGGTCACGCATTCCCCAGACCTCTTAGGGAAAGGTATCTTTACTTTTGGTTATATTTGGGCTTGTTTCTTTCCCGGCAGTGATAACGACTCAACGTTCTCGGAGTTAAGGAGCGCTACTTTGTCTTCGCAGCCCCTCGGTAGTTACTTTTGGCAGCTATCTGTCAGAAACTAGGGAAGGCGGGATGAAAAGCGAGGCTCAGATGTTTTGGCATCAGCTTTTTCTAAACAGGTGCAAACAATTTATGTGGCTGGAACTTGAAGTTGATAATACCGATGCTGTCGCTAGGATATTGTTTGTGGAGCCTAGGGTCAAGCCATTCGGTTATATTCTGAGATTTTCAGATCACTTGAACTGCTTTGAAAATTGTGGGCGTGCGCAGCCTCTTCAGGTTTTTGATTTGTTTTTGAAGAAATAATTTTAAAAGTTTGGAAGGATCTTCACACCTCAAGTTTTCAACGTTTTGCCAGACATACTGTTGCAGTAAACCCAGATACTTACACAGGACAATTCATTCGTGTGTGGTGCCGGTTATCGGGGTCTCCTTCTGCACGGTTTGAATTTACTGACTTTAGAACCTACGCGTCAATATTTTGGACAGTTTTGTGGACGTATCTCTTGATTTTCGAATGATTGAGAATTTAATGAAGTATTTAGATGACAATTTCAACAGGAGACTAAGAATGTAGATGCGGGTATGTAGCGATTTGTGTCTGCAAAAATAGTTGTGAAAATTTTGTGAAAAATATTGTGACACTAAGACTTTGGGGATCTGGGAGGATCTAGTTTTGTCAAATGCACGCCTCTTTCTCGCCTCCTAACTATTGGTGTTTTGAAATGAACATTGACTGCAGATTCTAAGATATACACGTTTATGTGATTAGCATATTTGTAAATAAAAACTAAAATCCCACAGGTGGATGCTGTTTTAATTTCTGTACAAGTTATTGAAAATTTAACAATCATTGGTGTTAATTTGTATTGTAATATGCACTGACATTTACTTATAGGAAGCAGTTGTTCAGCATATTTATATACAGAGCTGGTGTTCAGTGTTAGTCTTTCCTACTTCCCCCACCTCTTGCTCTCCTTTTCCTGTAGAGCTGAGTTGGAGCTATTTCAGCAGATACTTAGTAGCAGTTGGAATGTTAACTGGTTGGTTTACAAAGTGTCTTTTATTCTTTGTTTTGGTAGTTTTGTTTGTTGCGTTTCACTTATAATAGTTGCCTGCATGGGATATTCTCCCGTACATGGTCTTTTGGACAAAATGTGTCTTCCACACAACGCTAGTGTATCGCCTTCCTTGTGCTTGCATAGTCAGTTGAGTTCTGACAATTCTGTTCAGAATTTGCTTTTGTTAAGTTGTTATAGTCTATCCACATATAAGCAATCTGCAAGATTGTTTACAAAAATTCTTTTATTCTAAAATTGTGAAGAAAAAACTCACAGTATGCATCAAATAAACTTTTTTCTTTCAAAACTAAAACATAAATATGAAGAGATCTTTAACACTTTTAATTTTAGAGTGCCAGTGAATAGGGATTTTTCTCCTACCAATTGGTGCCAGAAATGCTGTAGCTTTAATTGCTTAGTTATTTGACAGTTTCCTAATATGGTGCTTCTTATCCAGATTGAAGTGTTTCATGCTTTCATTTATGCTAGTGGAGGATGAGATCTCAAAGATGTAATTGTGTATTGAAGTGAGAATGCTAGAACCAATGTTTTATTGGAAGGTTTTAGTTATCAGGCTTCAGAAATAATTGTTTAAAAAGAGGCCCATTTGTGTTTTTCTTTTCTCAAATATTTTTGTAATATGAAACTATGAATACATTGTGATAGTTGTAAGTTTCTGGGGGAAGGAAGACATTCCACATTAATAAGACTTTTTGTTGTGTCTTAATAGATGCAAACTTTGTGGCCCTGTCTTTCTTTTTTTTTTTTTTGTTCTTTGGCCACACCTCGTGGCTTGCTTGATTGTAGTTCCCTAGCCAGGAATTGAACCTGGGTCCTTAGCAGTGAAAACGCTGGGTCCTAACCATTGCACCGCCAGGGAATTCTCTTTATTTTCTTTTTCAATTGAAAAACTATTAAAGCTTCTGATATTTATTTCTCTGCAAACGGAGAGGAAAAATAGGAGAATTACTCAATAGACTTTCACCCGTGGCACTGTGGCTTTGATAGTGCTGGTGTTTGGAAAAGGCATGATAATGTGAGTGGGAGTGTGATGCCAGCTTAAAACTAAAGAATGAATTGAAAACTGAGGGGAAGCCTTCAAAGTTTCTGAGATAGGGAAGACTTTAATATTTACATTTTAATCTTATTTCTAATTTTTCCCATATACGTTGAAGCATTTACTTATTGAAGTCTGTTCAGATACTAATTGAGTTTCCCCCTTCTCAGTCAAATCTACATTTTATTCTTTTGTGGTTTGTCTTTCTCTTTGTGCCACATCTTTAGATTGAAAATTCTAATTCTCACTTTATATGCAACCTAATTTTTAATTAATATATATGAGCAAATGCTTTTCTGTTGTACTGTAGATTGTGTGTGTATATTTAGACAAATAGGATTTAAAATATATTTTAATATTTTTAATGCAAGCTTAAGGCATTTTATCTGTACAAAAATCATAAATGCTTCATAGTAATATTTAGATAATTTGTTGACTACTGATAGAAGTTCCTAGATAGATGATCAGAAAAATTTCTCTGTCAATTAGAAAACTTCAATTTCTATTTTTTATCGCAGGGTTTTGATTTTTTTTTTCTGTCTAGGACCTTCCTGTAACCTAGACCTGTTCCTGAAACTCAGTGTTATTTTAGGCCATGTTTTGGTACTGTTGACTCTCTGAGAGAAGTGATTACGTCTTTACTTCATTGCTCGTCTTCCCTAAGTTGGAAGACTCAGCAGTAGCAGAAGTAAAATTCCTGGGATAATCACCCTACAGGTGAATCTTGTAGTACTCGATGTCACCTGTGAAGGCTACTTTGCCTCTGTGGAAAGAAACTTTTTTAGAGTCAAGAATACAAAGGGAGGGGTAAGGTTGGATCATTAGTCCTCACTACACTGTCTATTGCAGCCCAAACCCCTTGAAGTCTTCAAAGCTTGTGTTAGGGATGTATCAGGCGTGGGAGAGAAGCTATGAGACCATACTTCCCAGCAGGAGGTCGCAGGAGGAGAGGGTCCTGATCCAGGCAACAGGTTATAGGCAGGGAAGAGAGGCAGTTAATATCTGGAGCCCTCAGAAAGACAAGAAAAGAGATAATAGATGACCAATGTTTCATGTTTACTAAGAAATAGCTTGTTGCCCCAATTGTGGAAAACACTACTGTTGATTTTTTTTTTTTTTTTAAGGAGGGAAGGTGTGTTGGAAGTAGGGTCTGGTTGGGGATAGAGGTTTGGGGGGCAGAGATGATCATTTCCTTTGATACTGGAAGGCAAAATGGAAGCTTAGGGTTAGTCATCTTGATGCAGTGTGGTGGGATAGTGTGCCTGTTCCCAAGTTGCAGGTAACTAAAAATAGCTAATCAGCTTTTAGAACACATTCATTTTTAAGTTATTAATGTTTTTGAATTAGTGAGTGAGAATTTCAATATATGCCTATATATTTTTATAGTAACATGATTAAATTTAAAAAATTTGTTTCATCTTGTTACATATTTATTTCTTATTGAATCTCAGTTATAAATTATAAAAAGTTGTTTTTCTCAGTTAATCAAAGCTCTACATTTTCTAGATCTTTTTCAACTCCACTTATTACTTATCTTTTCTTTTAGTTCTTTATATTCAGTAAGTCAAATGTATGTATGGAATTTACCCACCTTTTCCTTTATAAATTCACATTAGGACTGAGAATGAGCTCAGGAAAAGTTAAATCAAAGATTATAATATTCACTGTTGTGTGGAGAGTGAAGAACAGTTGATACATAAGTGATTTTATGTTGAACAGATTCTTGTTCACTTATGCGGATGGAACAGATTCTTGTTCACTTATGCGGATGGACGCTCTATATAATTTTTTAAAATTTGTAATTTAAAGTTACTATTTTGAATCACTAAAAATTGATTCTAATCCAACTAATGGTTACATTGTATATTAGAAAATAATCATACATATTTCCATTTTTAAAACTAACATATTGATTGTATCATATCACATATTTTTCTTTTGATTCATTATCTGTTAGTTTGTCAACTGTTGTCCTTATTCTTTGGACCTTTTTAAAGTGCGACTTGACAAGGAGTATCTAACTGGACCCAACATTGTTTATAACTTTTTTTTTATAAGTTTTGATTCTGTACTACCATGATTTAACTTCCTTGCAAGTCATGGGACCTTACTTTGATATCACAGTGACAAACAGTGTGAACTTGATAGAGACCAGTTCTTTACCAAATGGAGTTTTTACTTCTTTAGCTGACATCATTCATTCTAGTAGCTTTTGCCTACTAACAAAATTTCAACTAATGTTTAGTGTATGAAGTGTGATATGGTTGGTTCTTTTCTTAGGCATTTCTTGCCCACTTCCCACAGTAGTGTACAATCTAGATTATTCTAGGTCTAGAATTTAAGATTGTTTTCTAATATTTATCATAGTGCTTTTATCTGATATTTTCATTTCCAGTTGAATCACCTGAATGTATATTTTAGTTTCTAATGTTTTATTTGCTTTTGTAAAATATTTTCATAATTTCTTTTCTTGTTACTAATAATGGTAAAATAGCCCGTTTATTTCTTTTAGCACCTTTGGCTTTTATGTCAGTGCAATATATATTATCAAAACATTTTCACTGTTTCTACTTGTTCATTCATCCTGTCCTATTTTGAAAGAAAGTCATTTTATCAATATTGAGGGTTTTTTTCTGTTTTTTGTAATACTGCAAAGGAATATTCCTGATTATACTGTTCATCTTTGGCTTGTGTAAAACAAAGAAAATATTTAAAATTTTCTCCCAGGCTGATTTTTGGAATGTACCCGATGTTATCACTTAAGCTGTATAAAACACAATTTCTACTCTAAAATTCTTACCTAAAGAAATTTTTGGCATAGCTTTGTTTTCCAGTAGACCAGTTGATAGAGAATGATAGCACACTTTTTCTTTAAAAGATAATTACTAAATTTTGAAACAGCTTTTACAAGGAACTTAGAAACTTTTTTATAGTGTTTTCTGAAATTGAATGTACTGTGGAAACTGTGAGTAGAATCTTACTCACTCTATAGAAGAGGTAAAATTCTAGTCCAAAAGAATCAAAGTCCTAATAAATTCACTAACAAGGTGTGTCTTAGAAGATAGTTTCTTCTGTTCCTCTGTTTATTTGTGACCTCTCCTATGTCTTTTTTCCTTCTGAGAAAAATCCCTTGTAATTTTATAGTGTTATCTATCATCTTATTTACTTGTAAGTTATTGGCTCAGATATTTAAAACTGAACAATTTTACAGTTTGCCTCTCTCTTTTTTGGTTAAAGTAGTACAAAATGTCAAAAATTAGAAGGAAGGTCACGGTGGAAAATACCAAGACCATATCTGATAGCACATCCCGAAGACCCAGTGTATTTGAAAGGCTTGGACCCAGCACTGGCAGTACAGCAGAGGTGAGTTGTCACTAGTATAGTCACAGGGGTTCTCTTGAATTACTGTTCTTCAGATCCTTATTTATATCACAGAAGTGAATAGGATGTTGTAGGAATATTGGTTAAATGTGTTTCATAGCAAAGGAGTGAGATGGGCATTAAGGTTTATGGGCCTCTTTTTCCTGATGTTTTCATTATTTGGGGAGTAATGTATCTCAGGTTAGCTGGGTTTTTGATAGCATTTATTTTAATTTTGTCCCACTAGCATTTTTTTTTCCAGAAATAAATATGACTAAATATGAAATTCACATAGTAATATCTGTCTCTTAGACACAGTGCCGTAACTGGCTGAAGACTGGCAACTGCCTCTATGGAAACACATGTAGATTCGTACATGGCCCTTCACCCCGTGGTAAAGGTTATAGCAGCAATTATAGAAGGTAAATTGAGAACTTTGAATTGTTCCTATGCTATTAGAAGATGGCTGTTGTATTTTTTTTTTTTTGGCTTTTGTAATTTATTTAGTATAAAATTTGAAATACTGCCATATATTTGGTCAGGTTTTCTATTTTGGTGGTAGTCTTATCAGTAGTCAAGATTGACAAGATTATTTTAGTTAATTTCAAGATTAATAAAAATGTTTGCTTTAAAATTTATTTGTTCAAAAATTTGTTTTTGTGATATATGTATGGCTTACTTTCATGCCCTGCTCTCCAGTTATATATGTTAAAATGCTGTTTAAGATGGCAGAATTTCATGGATTTGTTTTAGGAGAGACTACTTTCAACTCTTGAAATAGTAAAATTTAAATAGAATATAATTTTTAGCTTTTTAAGATGTTCAAAATTCAAAACTTCATTGCAAAAAATAATCTAATTCGATCTTCATAGGTTAAAATACATTTGCCAAATCTCTTATCACAATATACTGAGGTAGATGAAAGTATGTATTTATATGTGGACAAGTATACTACTATTTAGAATGTCATTTTGCCTTTAATAAAGCCATGCCTAAATTAGACCTTCTTAATAAAAATCTTTTACTTTTCTTTCGGCTCCCTCATGCTGATTTTGTTATGGTATTTAAAGATGTCACATACATAAAGATTGTCACAAAAGAGTTTAAACTTGATTGGTAAACAATTAATTTACCTAGTCTTAAAATTGGATGTGCTGATTGCTTTGGCTTCACCATCAGTATAAAAACTGCACATTAACCTTTGGAGTTGTGTGTTTTAATTGGGTGGATTTTTGTGTATGTGTACTGATTTTGAAGTTTATTACAATTTAAAATTCAAACCCTTAACATTAGCTGATTTTCTGTTCTCTTAAATGTTGTACATTTTAGTTTACTTGTGATGCTGAATACTCTGTTTTCTTTGTATTTAGATTGTCATCTGTCCTTTCTGTCAATGGGGGAAAATTAATCTTTATAAGTTTAATACCTGTAAATACATATCTGGGGAAACTGTTTCAGTAATTTTAATGTGTTGCTTATATTACTGTATTTTTAACACGTGCTTTATTTCATCTTTGCCTTTTATTATCAACTTACTCAGAATTTTTATACAAGTGGTTGTAAGGAAAATGGGCACAGAAATTTGTCTAAAATGGAAAAAAGTAGTGTCATTACTAGATTTAGAATAAAGGATTTTTGTTATAATTTTGCTATTTTGTGCATGTTTCCCCTGATAACTTTCTTTGTATTTGTGTATTTTTCCTTTTTTTTTTATTTGTAAGGAAGGAAGAAAAATATAGTTCATAATGTGATTCAGAGATGAAAAGAAAAGCATTGTGTTTCAGAAATACTTGTTTAGTTACAAATCATTTAAGTCACTGAGCATTTACTATATGTGGAGAAATCTGTTAGGTACTATTTAGGATAGAAACAAATTATCATAAACTGTCTTATTATATAAAGGAAACTAGGGCACATAAAATTGACATGTGTATCATGATTATAATTTAAAGCATTTAAGTGCTGGTTCTTAATAAGAAATTCCATTTACTAGTTCAGCTTTAACTGTTAAAATATTTAATATAAATCTATGAAATGTGCATGTAAATGTAAATGTTATGAGATCCCTTAAAAAGAAATTATTTTTTCACTAACCATGTGATTTGTATTAGTGATTGATAAAGGAGTTGATCAACTATTACTTGAAATAGATGTGAATATTTATGTAATTTGTTTATATCTTTTAAAAATATTATACACAGTATTCTTTGGTGGCTAAAGAGGGCCATAGTATTTCTGAATAATTCTTGCCCTCTTTTAATGGTGCTCTAGGAATATTTTTTAAGGCAGTGTCTTTTCTGACTCTACTTTGTTTTTCTCCTTCGTGATGGTGTGAAAATAATTGAACAGCCATTTATCAAATGGCTAGTATAAATTATGAAGCTTTACCAGTATTGAATATAAATATGTGTATTTTTCCTAATTAAAACCAGCCCATAGCAAGGTATAAAATCTTACTTTGTGTAAGTATAAAAAGTATAAAATTCAAATCTTACTTTGAATTTTTCAACTGCTTTTTATTCTGAAATAATTTCAAATTTAAGAACAATTGAGCATAACATTAAAAATTCCTATATTTGCTTTGATTCTTGAGATGTATAAAATATTTTCATAGTTGTTGATATTGCATCCAGCCACATACATGTGTAAATAATATTGTTTCTAGATTAATTTTGCAGTGTTGTGGTTTAAAACTTAACCTTCGTACTTTTTGCTTTCAAATATGACTAGTATATTTATGTGATTAATAGGAAAACATACAGTTAATGACAAATTTCTTTCTCTCAGCTCATGTATAGCTTCTTACTAATATCACCAGCACCTGCCACCCCATGGAATTTTAATGTATGCATTTTGATTGGTATTGGGAGAAAACTTATAATTGATGCTCATATTTTTTATATATTAATGTTCAAGCTGAAATTTACTTTTCTGAACTTTAGGAGTCATGGATAGTAGAAAAATTAGAGTTTTGTAGGGTTATTTCTGTAAATATATTCTTATGAAATGTTATATAAATATAGATTTTTGTTGTTTTGTTTTTTTGTTTTGTTTTTGTTTTTTGGTTTGAAGGTCACCAGAAAGACCTACAGGGGATCTTAGAGAAAGAATGAAGAACAAGCGCCAAGATGTGGACTCTGAGTCCCAGAAACGAAATACAGAGGAGTCATCCTCACCTGTTAGGGTAGGAATGAACTTTCCGAAACAAAGTTAAATTTTAGTAGTGATTTATTGTATATGTTCTATTTTAAATATTATTTTATGTGCTAAATATATGGTAAGTGTGTAATATTACATTATAATGTTGTATATGGATAATGTAGTTTAGAGGAAAAAAGTCCTCTGGGAAAATTCATAATTTCACCATTTTAGTTCTTGGTTAAGATGATAGGAACTGGTTGGCAGAGCACCAACTGCACTTCATAGGATTTCTGTACCTTGGTGAACATCATGAATATCTAAATGTATTCTTAAGTTTTCAGAATTTAGCCAGCCATCAATTCCTGCCTACTTCCAAGAAAGACTGAAAAGGCTTGCAGTAGAACACTTTTAAATTAAAACAATGAAGGCAAGACATGGTGGTGGCAGAAACTGAACTGTGATCACAGAATTTAGTGTGAATTTCCTGCCAGTGAAATGAAAAGAGAGCACAGTTTATGATGTAGTTTATTGATTAAAAGAAAACATAGATGTTTGTCAGGAATGGAAATTTCCCAGAAGTAAATATTTTTAAAAGAAATTTATCATGCTCTTGTGTGTGCATTTGCAACAAATTTATAGAGCTACAGTTCACCCATTTAAAGTGTACACTTGGGTGGTTTTTCATAAATTCACAAGAGGCCTACATCCATCACCACAGTCAGTTTTAGAACAATTTCATCATCCCAGAAAGAAAAACCCCATACCCTTTAGTGGTCGTTTCCCTCGCCCCTCAGTTGACCACCAACCTTAGGCAACCACTGTTCCAGTTAGACTGTCACATAGACTTGCCTGTTTTGGTTATTTCATATAAATAGAGTCATACAGCATGTGGGGTTTTTTTGTGTGACTGGCTTCTTGGACTTAGCATAGTGTTTTCAAGGTTCATGAAAGCTTATGAGATATAGCAGTATTTTATTCTTTGTTTTTGCCTAACAATATTCCATTGTATTGATATATCACGTTCTGTCTATCTCTTCATTGGTTGGTGAATATTTGGGTTGTTTCTGCATTTTGGCTCTTATGAATAATGCTGTTATGAACATTGGTGTACAGGTTTTTGCGTGGCCATGTGTTTTCATTTCTCTTGAGTTTTTGTCTGGGAGTGAGACTGCTGAGTCATATGGTAACTATATTTAACCTTTCAAGGAATTGCTGGGATGTTTTCCAAAGCAGCTGCACCATTTTAAATCCTTAGAGCAGTGTGTGAGATTTCTAATACTCCACATCCTTGCCAACATTTGTTATCTAACTTTTTGATATAGCTGTTTTATTGGTAATGTCATTGTGGTTTTGACTTACATTTCTCTGATTGCTAGTGATGTTGAATATCTTCTTCTGTGCTTATTGGCCATTTGTTTATCTTCTTTGGAGAAATCAGATCCTGTGTCCATTTTTAGATTGGGTTATCTTTTTATTGTTGATTTGTAAGAATTCTTTATATATTTTGGATCCAAGTCCCTTATATATACAGTTTGCAAAAATATTCTTCTATGAGGTGTGTTTTCATGTTCTTGATGGTGTCCTTTAAAACACAAATGTTTTAAATTTGATGAAATCCAATTTATATTTTTGTTGTTACTTCTGGTTTTGGTGTCATTTTTAAGAAAGTGTTGTCTGATTCAAGATCAGAAAGATTTATGCTTGTTTTTTTCAAAGAATCGTAGAGCTTTAATTCTTGCATTTAAATCTTTGATACATTTTCAGTTAATTTTTATTGGGTTGACCAAAAAGTTCGTTCAGGTTTTTCCGGAGGTGTTATGGAAAAACACAAGCTTATTTTTGGCCACCCCTTTTTTTTTATGGTGTGAGGGAAGGGCTTAACGTCATTCTTTTGCATATGGGTATTTAGTTGTCTCATTATAGCCTTTTTATGAAAGTTACTGCATTGTTTAAGCAGCAATCTCTTTGATAGTTTTAGATATATAGAAGCTTTCTTATGGCTATTTTGATCCTGAAAAAAAAGCTGTGTCACAATTTTATATTGTAGCTTGTAAAGACTTACCTTGGGGGACTTGAATACAGTCTTAAGTATGTAGTTTTCTAATATTGGATGTGATATGTAAAGCCCTTTTAGAAATTTCACATGGTAGTTCTCGGCTGGTGATATGTATCAAAATTCTTTTGTAGAAGAGATGATCTTTTTCAAAACGCACATGCAGATACTCTACCCTTAACCTACTGAATCAGAATTTCTGGGTAGGAGCTGAGCAAGCATGTGTATTACATATGTAAGGGACTTGGATCCAAAATATATAAAGAATAATGAAGTGTATCAGGATAATGAGTGGACTCCATGGTTTGCTGATAAATGTTTAACAACCACTCAGAAAAAAAAAAAAATTGTAGGATTTACCAGTTTCTTTGGTGCACATACTCCCATCATGGTTAGTTTCAAGCTACTAAAGTGGTATCACTGAGTACAGAGTTGGAAAGTGTGGGAATACACACACACACACGCGCACACACACACACAATAAACCACAAGAGAAAATATACTAAAATATTTAGGAAGTGAGTTTTGAATAATTATTGCCTTTGTTTTTAATATTACTTACTTGTTAGTTTATATGATTTAATTTTTAATTACAGCTTGTGCATTTCCTAAAAATTTAACAGTTGGCTCTTATGAATCAGTGTGAGCTGGCTCTAGCATACCATTCGGTGGATTGTACTTAATGTAAAGGGCAGACATCTAGAATTCATATTCTGAACACATTACTTTAAGAATTATTATTTAATGCTACTGTCATTTTTCTTATCTGTAAAATGGAGGTGATATCCATATTATTGTGTTTCTGTGAAGAAAATATATGTAAATCAAGTAACATGACTGACTATGACAACAGCTTAATAAATGGTATGTTCTTGTATAAGGAGAGCTCTTTAGCTTTTTCTCTCTAATATAGTTTGAGGCTGTTAATAGAAGATGAATATTGACATTGGAGATTTAGGTTTTTAACAGATACCTAAATGTAAGTAGTTGTTGATCATAAAAGTTTATATGTTCATATCATTTTAGTAGACAGCAAAGTTGCTATTTTGTTAAGAAATTCAAAGCCTGATTCTCGCTTTTCATTGATGAGAAAGCCCTCAAAGACACTGAGCTTCGTGCACACCTAAGGGATAAAGTCTCAAGATTCACAAGTAGTCAGGTTTTAGGGAACTCACTGTCCAAATTTAGAGAAAACTGTTAATAAGTTAGGATGCCAGGTATTAATTATATTGAGTTACATATCTGGCATGAAAACAGGTGCTGATCATTTCTGTGATACATTCCCTACTCTTGATCTTCACATGATGAATTTCTATGGGCAAATCAGATGTAGTTTAGGTGGGGGCAACTATAGCAGATAACATAGCATAACTAAGATAGCATGTATGTGGTTTTCCACAAATTGTGATTCCACTGCTTCTCTGTCACTGGTCTCAACTCCAATGTGTCTGAAATATGAGGTTGATACACCCTGATTTTGTGGAGAGACAAATTCATAGACTGTAATTCTATAGACTGTGGTAGTGTTAGAGAGATGAGCAAAGCTCACAATGGAGGGGAAAAAATAACTGCCTGGGGAAGCAGAGTACACTTCAGAAAGAAGTGATGTTTGCAATGGGTGTTGAAGATGGAGGGGAGAGGTGAAAGTCGGAAGAGGAAGAAAACCAACACAGTAACAGTGCGGGGTTTTAGGGGACTGGTGTGTTTGAGAACCTGTGAAACTGAATGAATGGCGTATGTATGTGAGATGAGGGCTGACATCTGTCTTGTTCACCAATTAACCTTCATACTCTGGAACTAGTCAGGTCACTTATGGAATAAATGAAAAGTGATTCTAATGTGTAACCAGTGTTGAGAACTCCTGATGACCTCAGGTCTGTGCTGTCCATTGGGGCTGTTGAACACTTGAAGTGTAGCTAGTCTTAATTGAGATAATGCTGTAAGTATAAAAAATGTACCGGATTTCAAAGACTTAGTATGAAAAGAAAGTCAAATATCTTGTTAATAACTTTTATGTTGGTTGTGTGTTGTATTGGCAGTATTTTGGACATACTGGCTGGTCTAGGTGATCTAACCCAAACTTATATAATGGAACTGAATTTAACATGGTGAGAGGCTTATATGAGATAGAGCAGGTAGGATTTGATGACCAAAAGAATGAGTGGAAGGAAGGTGTCAAGTCTAACTACAGGCTTTCCATGCCATTAACCAAGATGGAAAGGAGAGAGAATTGCTTTCTGGCTCTTTTGTACACTCTGCTCATAGCATCACAGACAACTATTTTCTGACACTGTTTTCTGTGTATGCACAGACACTGTTATGCGATTTTAGAACATTTATGAAATAATATGTGTATTCTTATGGTGCTGGAAACTTGCACCCAATCTATACAGCTTTCCAGATGCCGTAATTGAATTGTGTTTTCTCTAACAGAGATTTGTTATTTTATGTAATTCGAATACAAAGATAAATAGCTTTGAAAGCTGAATATTTGAGCATTTGTTGATGATTAAGGTGTGCATTGAAAACTAATTTCTAACATGAAGTTTTCTATCTCTGGGATCTGTACCTCCCAGAATGTATACATAATCATTAGTTTTGCTTCATAGTCCCCTACACAGTTCATTCCTGTTCCCCATTCCCGTCCCCCCATCACCTCAAAAAATTTCCTTGTTCTTTTTCTGCATCTTGATACATCTCCCTAGATGAGAAAGAAGTTTCACTGGCTAAGGAAGAACATAGGACTAGATCTGTTACAAAAAGCTGACTCATATAGTGGAGGACTTGAAGTCACAAAGCGTAATTAAAGTTTTATAACTATTCTTAAGTAAATCTCTTGGCCTTGCTTTTTATCTTTAAAATAAAGATACCTGCACCAATATGTCACAAGTTATAGTGAAAACATAACTATAACTGCATCTATGTGAAAATTCTTTGGAATTTACATACATGTGAAAATTCTTTGGAACGAATAAAACACAGTAAATGTAAAACAGGAAGAGTAGAGAGTCATCAAATTAAAAATTTGAGAAGTGAATCTATAGGATTAAGTAGAATGGGTGAGTAGTGTTGTTTATCTATTTCAAAGGCAAAGGTTTAGAAGAGAAGGATGAGTGGAGATACAGTATAGACCACCTGGAGCCTCTTGATGAAAGTGAGAGAGGAGAGTGAAAAGGTTGGCTTGAAACTCAACATTCAAACAACTTAAGATCATGGCATCTGGTCCCATCACTTTATGGCAAATAGATGGGGAAACAATGAAGCAGCGAGAGACTTTATTTTTAGGGGCTCCAAAATCACTGCAGATGGTGACTGCAGCCATGAAAGTAAGACTCTTGCTCCTTGGAAGAAAAGCTATGACTAACCTAGACAGCATATTAAAAAGCAGAGACATTACTTTGCCAACAAAGGTCTGTCTAGTCAAGGCTATAGTTTTTCCGGTAGTCATGTATGGATGTGAGAGTTGGACTATAAAGAAAGTTGAGCACTGAAGAATTGATGGTTCTGAACTGTGCTGTTGGAGAAGACTCTTGAGAGTCCCTTGGACTGCAAGGAAATCCAACCAGTCCATCCTAAAGGAGATCAGTCCTGGGTGTTCACTGGAAGGACTGATGCTGAAACTCCAATACTTTGGCCACCTGATGTGAAGAACTGACTCATTTAAAAAAACCCTGATGCTGGGAAAAGACTGAAGGCAGGAGAAGGGGACAACAGAGGATGAAATGATTGGATGGCATCACCAACTCAATGGACATGAGTTTGAGCAAGCTCCGGGAATTGCTGATGGACAGAGGTGCCTGGCTGCAGTCCATGGGGTCGCAAAGAGTCGGACACTACTGAGCAACTGAACTGAAGACTTTGGTAATGTGTAGTACAGGAATGATTATGGTAATTTTTAAGTGTAGATAAAAACGTTCATTTTATGTAAAAAATTAGTATGTTTTTAGTCTTGCATGATCTGCAAATACATTTTTTGATAGCATTAAAAGGAGTTCCAGTTAGCAAACCTTGGTGTAAAACAACCATTTTGTTTGTGGATTCTATCAGGAAATCAGAAAGGATGCAGTAGGCATGACTTACCTCTTCCTTTATGTCTGTAACCTCAGTAAAGTACTAGAATGCTGGAGATGGGAATCATTTGAAAGTTTGTGTACCCACATGTCTGGTTGTGGATGCTGGCAGTCAGCTGGAGGCTTCAGTTTCCATGTGGGCCTCTTTGTATTGGTAGCACAGGATATTTCTCTGATGCCTAGGAGAGAGCAAAAATCTGGGTGCTAGGTGTGCTTGTTCCTGCTGGATTGGTGTTTCTTTTAGGCCCTCTCAGCTGACAGAGCAAAGAAAATATATGTGTGTATACTAACTGGTGTATATCCGTATATCTATAAATGTTACTAGTAACAGTCTTTATCTGTATGGAGCTAAACATGAGTTCTTATTGATGTCTCTAACTTAATCTAAGACTGCTACTATTCTTTTATTCTTTTTTCTCTTCTTTTTGCTCAAATGTTCCTTCTTTAGCTTGTGAGAGGTCTTTGTATTAGATCCTGAGCTCTTAAAAAGTTTACTGTGAATAATTTGCAAAAAATAAAATGTATTTAAAGTGTACCATTTGAGTCTTGACAAATGTACACACCTGTATAACCACCACAGTCAAGATACAGAGCATTTCCATCAACTCCAGAACCTATCTTCATGTCCTTTTAGAGTCAGTTTCATCCCAAACCAGGCTCCTGACAACCTCTGATCTCTCATTATATGGAGTCAGATATTATATATTCTTGTATCTTAGTTCTTTTAGCATAATACTTCTGAAATGCAGCCATGTTGTAGTTTGTGTCAATAGTTTATTCCTTTTATTGTGGCCCGGTGTCCTATTTTATGGATATAATAGGACAAATGGATAAACAATCAGAATTTGTTTATCCATTCCCCAGTTGATGGATACTTGAGTTGTTTCCTAGTTTTTGGCTATTATGAATAAAGCTACTATTAACATTTGTGTGCAGGTCTTTGTGTGGATGTATGTTTTCTGTGGGTAAATACCTAGAAGTGGAATTGCTGAGTCTTATGTTATGTGTACTTCTACCAGATAGTTTTCCCTAATGGTTATTTCATTTTACATTCTCATCCTGCAGTGTATGGTAGTTTCAGTTGCTCTACATTTTGGCCAACACTTGACATTGTTCTGCTGGGTATCTAGTAGTTTTAATTTGTATTTCTCTGTGTTTAGTGATGTTGAGCATCTTTTCATGTGTTTATTGCCTTTTTTTTTTGGTTAAGTGTCTGTTTACATCTTTTGCTTATAAGTTGTGCTGTTTGTCTTATTACAGATTTGTGGTTCTTTTATGTTCTGAATAACACCAGTCGTATGGAAGATATATGTATTGCAAATATATTTTCCTGGTATGTGTGTGTGTGTGTATGTGCACGTGTGCACTTAATTGTGTCTAACTCTTTGCAACCCCATGGACTGTAGTCTACCACCAAGCTCCTCTGTCCATGAAATTTTCCAGGCAAGAATACTGGAGCAGGTTGCTGTATCTTTCTCCAGGGGATCTTCCTGACTCAGGGATAGAACTTGCATCTCGTCTTCTGCATTAGCAGGCGGGTTCTTTCCCAGCTGAGCAACCAAGGGAGCTGTTTCCCAGTATTGTGGCCTGTTTTTTCACTTTCTTGGTCATGTCTTTTAAGATATGATTTAATTTTGATGAAGTCCAGTTATTAATATATCCTGCCTTATATTGACACAGCTTCAGTAGTCCTCGATAGTTTCATTGTTTCTGTTACGATGTTCGCAGCTCATTTTGTGTATTTTACACCCTCTATTCAGCCAGCCATTTTCCCCTATAGTCCAGGTTCTTTTATTGGGAGATGGTATTTCAGGACCACTACTTGGAAACCACTAACTTAGTCGTTGTTTAGGACTTTTCATTATATTTCAACTGGGAAGTACAAAAGTACAAGTACTTTTTAAAAGTACTCTTTAAAAACATGCAAACAAGCATGAATTCAGATAATTCAAATTTAGAATTGAAAGGCTTTTACCTAATTCTTTGATTTTATAGTTGTATCACTTTTGTGCTGAAAATTTTAGTCCCTGTTGACATTTATTTGCATTATCTTACTTTTTAATAGTTCCAGAATAATCAACAATAGTATTACTAATAATATAATTACTTAGAACAGTTTAAGATATCTTTGTAGTTCTTAGACTATAACTCATGAGGGAAATATCTGTGAAATTGATGTTAGGGATGCTGTGCTTAGTCACTCAGTAGTGTCTGACTCTTGGTGACCCCATGGACTGTAGCCTGCCAAGGCTCCTTTGTCCAGGAGGATTTTTCTGGCAAGAATACTGGAGTGGATTGCCATGCCCTCCTCCAGGGGATCTTCCCAACCCAGGTATCTAACCCAGGTCTTTTGCATTGCAGGGGGATTCTTTACCATCTGAGCCACCAGGAAAGCCCAAGAATACTGGTGTGGGTAGCCTATCCCTTCTCCAGGGGATCTTCCTGCCCCAGAAATTTGTTAGGGATAGATAGTCAGATTATTATATTTTTTAAAAATTAATTTTTATTAATTTACAGTGTGTTTCTGCTGTACAGCAAAGTGCAGATTATTCTATTTTAAGTCACTTGAGCAGTCTGTGTGGTTAAACCACAAATGTGATGTGGTTGAGTTGATTCATTACATTTTGATTTTAGTTTTAGGGTTTTTTAAAACTTTGTTTGTTAAATATGTAGAACATTTCCATGGTTTCAAAGTTATGAGACTGATTCCTACTGCTCTAATGAGGACCTCATGGTTTCACAGTTAAATGTACAGAATGGGTTACATTCAGAAAAGTCTACCTTTTATCTTCTTGACCTCTTACTTTTTTCTCTATAGATAACCTAAAAACTAATGATTGGTTTATCCTGCCACCTCAATATATTAACATATACACACACACACATATACCTGACTATTTGCAGGTGACATGGTAGTATATATAGAAAACCCTAAAGATTCCATCAGAAAGCTGTTAGAACTAATACATGAATTCAGTAAAGTTGCAGGATATGAATATACAGAAATCTGTAGCATTTCTAGCATTTCTATACACTAATGATCTATTAGAGAAATTAAAAACCTATTTATAGCTGGATCACAAAGGTTAAAATACATAGAAATAAATTTATCCAGAGAAGTAAAAGATCTATACACTGAAAGCTGTTAAGACATTGAGGAAAGGAATTGAAGACAACACAAATGAAAAGATATACTGTACTCATGGATTGGAAGAATTAGTGTTCTTAAAATATCTGTGCTATCCAAAGCGACACACAGATTTGTGGATTCTTTGTACATAGACAATCATGTCTAGACAGTCATGTCATCTGTGAACAAAGACACGTATTTTTTCCTTCTCAATCTGTATACTTCTTTTATTGCGTTATCTAGGACTTCCATTATGATGGTGAAAAGGAATGGGGAGAGAAACAGCCTTTTGTTCCTTAATATCCTCTTGTTAGCAATCCAACTGGAAGAAAACTTCTCACCATTAAATATAATGGTAACTGTAGGTTCTGTATAGATGTTCTTTATCAAGTTGAAGAATTTCCCTTTTTAGTTTGCTAAGAATTTTTAATCACAAATGTGAGTGTTGCATTTTGTCAAATACTTTTTCTGTGTTTATTGATATGATCATGTCATCTTTTCTTTTTTTTTTAAGTCTGTTAATGTGATGGATTACTTTGATCGATTTTTGAATGTTGAGCCACCCTTGCATATCTGGTATAAATCTTACTTGGTTGTGGTGTATAATTATTTTTATATATTGCTGAATTTCATTTGCTTATATTTAGCTAATATGTTTAGGGTTTTTGCACTGATGTCTGTGACAAATAATTGTTTTTGTTGTTGTTGTTGTTATGTCTTCATCTGGTTCTGGTATCAAATGCTTAGATACTAATGCTGGCCTTAGAACAATTCAGAAAGGATTCCCTCTGCTTCTGTCTTCCGGAAGAGATGGTAGAGAACTGGTGTCATTTCTTTCTTAAATGCTTGATGGAATTCACACATGAACCCATATGGGCTTGATGCTTTATGTTTTGAAAGATTATTTATTATTAACTCAGTTTCTTTAATAGATATGATTCTATTCAGGTTGTTTTATGCTTGATGTGTGTGTTTTGGCAGATTATGTCTTTCAAGTAGTTAGTCCATTTCATCTAGGTTGTCAAATTTGTGGGCATAGCATTGTTTATAGTATTGCTTTATTCTTTAAATATCCTTGGAATCTGTAGTGATGTCTCTTTTGTTTCTGATGTTGGTAATCTTTCTCTTCTTTTTTTCTTAGCTTGTGTAGAAACTTGATCTTTTCAAAGAACTGACTTTGATTTTGTTGATTTTTTCCCATTGATTTCCTGTTTTCAGTTTCATTGATTTTTGCTCTACTTGTTATTTTTCTTCTACTTTAGATTTCAGTTGCTCTTTTTCTCATTTTCTAAGGTAGAAACTTAGATTATTGATTTTAGAACTTTCTTCATTTCTACTATATGAATTCAATGCTATAAATATCTCCCTAAACACTGCTTTCACTTCATTCCACAGATTTAGAGAAATTGAATTGTATTTTCATTTAGTTTGAAATATTTTGAATTTTCTCTTGAGATTTCTCCTTTGACCCATGTGTTAAGTAGAAGTGTTTTGTTTAATCTCCACATATTTTGGGATTATCCAGCCATCTTTCTGTTACTGATTTCAAGTTTAATTCCATTGTGGTTTGAGATTAGACATTATATGATTTTTATTCTTTTAAAAGTTTGTTTTATGGTCCAGACTGTGGCCCACGTTGGCGAGTATTCTTTGTGAGCGTGAGAAGCGTGTGTTTTACTCAAGTTGCTCTACAGGGTTTTAGTTCCTGCTGTGCAGCAAAGGGAATTAGCTGTGTCTGTGAAAGTGAGCGTTGCTGAGTCACCTCTGACTCTTTGTGATCCCACCCCTGGACTATATGTATAGTCCATGGGATTCTCCAAGTGAGAATACTGGAGTGGGTAGCCATTCATTCCCTTCTCCAGGGGATTTTGCCAATCCAGGGATCAAACCCAGGTCTCCCGTATTGCAGGTGGATTCTTTACCAGCTGAGCCACCGGGGAAGCCTGTACATATATCCCCTCTCTTTTGGATTTCCATCCTGTTTAGGTTACCACAGCATTGAGTAGAGTTGCCTGTGCTATACAGGAGGTTCTCATTAGTTATCTATTTTCTACATAATAGTTGCTCTATAATACCTTAAGTGATATTGTGATTTTCTGCTCTTGAAAGATTTGGTAGAATTCCTATGTAAAACCACCTGAGTCTGGTAAAGAAGCTCTTTATTTTTAAGAATTTACTTTTCCAATGGAAATGAATAGACTTTTGATCTTTAAGTCAGTTTAGTTAAATATTTTTTTTAGAAAATTGTATATTTTGAATAGATTTTTAAACTAGTTTGCGTAGAGTTGTGTGAAGTCACATTTTTCCTTTTTCTCTGTTCTGATAACTTTTCACATTGTCATAGGATTTTGAATACTTGTGGTTTCCTCCCTGTTTTCTTCATTAGGTTAGTCAGTGGTTTATTTTCAGAGTAAGCTTTTGGATTTATATATTCTTTCTCTTTTCTAACACATTTATTTCTTTTATTAGTTCCTTCTTTGGTTTACTTTATTTCTTTTTTGAATTGGTTGAGCATTTATTTTCATATATATGCATATATATGTATATATATACACATACACAAGTACTTAATGTTGTAAGCATTTTTCTGATAACTATTTCAGCTGAATTCCATGCATCTCATGTATTATGCTTTTATTGTCATTATTTTTAAGGAATTCTCATCTTTAGGTTTGTATTTCATCTATGGTCCAATAATTGCTTAATGACATATTTAAACTTTTTCAGATTCAAGAGCTTTTTGTTTTATGTGTATATTCTTTTAAATAACTTCTATATTACTGCTTTTTGTATTTTCTTTTGGATTTGATGAGATTTACTTTGTGGCCTAAGATATGGTCAATTTTTCTGAATTTCCTCTGTTAAAATAAAGGCATATTTTATGCTTTTTGTCTTTCAGGTACTAAAGTATATCTGAAACATCTGTTGTTTGGATTTCCTGTATTTTTCATGTCTTTGCTTGATCTATCTTGGTTTCAGTCTGTCTTTTTTTTTCAAGAGTAAAAGATGTTTATCAGTTTTCACGATCAATAACCAGACAAAAAATAAAAGATAATTATAATTGCAAGCCATAATGGAAACATGATTAACCTAATAATATAAAATAAATACATACAATTTGAGGGATTAAGTAGAGTGATGTGGTAAGTGGAAGTGCATACGTGCACATGTTCTCATCCACCCAGCCAGTCTATGTCTTTTGGTTGGTGAATTTATTCCATTTATTCCATTTATAGTTCGGATATGTATGATCCTATTACCATTTTCTTAATTGTTTTGGGTTTATTTTGTATAGGTCTTTTCCTTCTCTTGTGTTTCCTGCCTAGAGAAGTTCCTTTAGTATTGGTTGTAAAGCTGGTTTGGTATTGCTGAATTTGTTTAACTTTTGCTTGTCTGGGAAGCTTTTGATTTCTCCATCAAATCTGAATGAGAGTCTTGCTGGGTAGAGTATTAATGGTTGTAGGTTCTTCCCTTTCATCACTTTAAATCATTCCGTGCCAGTCCCTTCTGGCTTGTACAATTTCTGTTGAGAAATCAGCTGATAACCTTATGGGAGTTCGCTTGTATGTTATTTGTCATTTTTCCCCTTTGCTTTTAATATTTTATCTTTTTGTTTAATTTCCATCATTTTGATTACTATGTGTCTTGGTATGTTCCTCCTTGTGTTTATCCTGCCTGGGACTCTGCTTTTCCTGTACTTGGTTGACTATTTCCTTTCGCATGTTAAGGAAGTTTTCAGCTATTATTTCTTCAAGTATTTTCTCGAGTCCATTCTCTCTCTTCTCCTTCTGGAACCCCTAAAATGTGGATGTTGACTTGTTTAATATTGTTCCAGAGGTCTCTAAGGCTGTGTTCTTCTTCTTCTTCTTCTTCTTTTTTTTAATTCTTTTTTCTATATTCTGTTGTGTGGCAGTAATTTCTACCATTCTGTCCTCCAGGTCACTTATCCATTCTTCTGCATCAGTTCTACTATTAATTCCTTCTAGTGCATTGTACATCTCAGTTTGTTCCTTAGTTTGTCTCGTTCTCTGGTAAACATTTCTTTCATCTTCTAAATCTTTGCCCCTATTCTTTTTCTGAGATCCTGGATCATATTCCCTGTAATTATTCTGAATTATTTTTCTGGAAGGTTGCCTGTCACCACTTCATTTGGTTGTTTTTTGAGGTTTTATCTTGTCCCTTCATCTGGGACAAAACCCTTTGCTTTTTCATCCTAGTTAACTTCCTGTGATGTGGTTTTGGTTCTAGTCTCTGTGGGATTGGGGTTCTTCTTCTTCTGTCTGCCCTCTTGGTGGATGAGACTAGGAGATAAGAGTCCTGATGGGAGTGACTGGTGGTGGGGAAAACTGGGTCTTGCTCTGATGGGCAGGGCCACGCTCAGTAAAAGCTGTGACAAAGCTAGACAGCATATTAAAAAGCAGAGACATTACTTTACCAACAAAGGTCTGTATAATCAAAGCTATGGTTTTACCAGTAGTACTCTATGGATGTGAGAGTTGGACCATAAAGAAAGCTGAGTGCCGAAAAATGGATGCTTTTGAACTGTGGTGTTGGAGAAGACTCTTGAGAGTCCCTTGGACAGCAAGGAGATAAACCAGTCCATCCTAAAGGAAATCAGTCCTGAATATGGACTGATGCTGAAGCTGAAACTCAATACTTTGGCCACCTGATGTGAAGAACTGACTCATTGGAGAAGACCCTGATGCTGGGAAAGACTGAAGGCAGGAGGAGAAGGGGACAACAGAGGATGAGATGGTTGGGTGGCATCACCAACTTGATGGACATGAGTTTGAGTAGGCTCCGGGAGTTGGTGGTGGACAGGGAATCCTGGTGTGCTGCATCCATGGGGTTGCAGAATTGGCCGACTGAGCCACTGAACTGAACTGAATTGATGGGTGGGGTTGTGCTCCCTCCCTGTTAGTTGTTTAGCCTGTGGTGACCCAGCCCTGGGGTCTAGAGGCTCTATGTTAGGGTTGATGGCCACCTCAAAGAGGACTTATGCAAAGGGGCTCCTTCCAGAACTGCGGCCAGTGCCCCTGTCTTTGTGGTGAGCATTTACTGATGCACATCTCCACAGGAGACCCTCCAGGACTAGCAGGTAGATCTGGTTCAGCCTCTTGTGGGATCACTGCTCCTTTCATCTGGGTCTTGATGCACACAGGATTTTGTTTGTGCTGCCCTGCAAAAGTGGAGTCTCTGTTTTCCCCAGTCCTGTGGAAATCCTGTAAGCACATTCCATTGGCCTTCAAAGTCAGATTCCCTGGAGATTCCCTGTCCTTTTGCCAGATCCCTGGGCTGGGAAGCCAGACATTGGGCTTAGAACCTTGGCAACAGTGGGAGAATTTCTTAGGTATTATTGCTCTCCAGATTGTGGGTTGCCCACCTGGTGGGTATGGGATTTATTTTATGATGTTGATGCCCCTCCTACCATCTCATTGCTGCTTCTTTATCTTTGGACTTGATATACTTTGGGGTATCTTTTTTTGGTGGGTTCCAGCGTCCTCCTGTCAATGGTTGTTCAACAGCTTGCTGTGATTTTGGTCCTCTCACAGGAGGATATAGGCACACACATCCTTATTATTCTCTGCCATCTTGAACCGGAACCCTAAGAATGCCTTTTAAAGTATCTTGGTAGTAGTGTGTTTCTGTCTAGTTCTCTCCCTGTCTCCTATAGTTTGTGCTGTTCAGTGCAATATTATTAGGTACATAGATACAAAAATATTAATAATTGTCCTCTCCTCTTTGTATTTTTAAAATGTGTTTGAAGATGACCTGATCTTTGTTATCTGTTGAATGATTTTTGAAGTTTATAATCTTATTTATTTGTGACTCTGCTTATTCTGAGACAAGCTAGGTTTTCTTTTTCTTCATAAAAGAAAACTTCTGATAACCCTATTATGGGATTTTTCTTCAGTATAGTACAAATAAAATATAGTTTCCTAAGTGTAGATCTAAATTTCTTTGTTGTCCATGTTTCTATAATGTTGAAATAATCCAAAATTGCACATCTGTGAATCATTTTAAAATTTCAAAATGTCAGTTATGTGTATCCTAAAAGTTATATACTTAGCTAAGTTGTTGGGCTCGTGTTCAGGCCAAAAAGCCACAATGAAGCATTGTTCATTAAAGTTTTCAGTTTCAAAAGTGTCCCAACTGAAAAGATTTGAAAACCTTAAGGTGAGAACCATAATCTGCAAAGAGAGAATTGGTGAGTTGGAAAGTGGCGTTTAAGAGTTTATCCAGAATGTAGCCTACAAAGACAAGATTATAAAAAATATCTAAGAAATTCTTAATTGTGGGTGAAAAACTTAGTAAATCTAATGTACATCTAATTGGAATCCTTGGGGGAGGGGAATAGAATATGGGAAAGGCAATGTTGAAAGACATAGTGGCTGAGAATTTTCCATAATTGATGAGACATAAGCCTGCAGATATAGAAAACACGATACATATCATCAAGTAGAATATTATAACTGCAGAACATGAGAGGCATAGGGAAAATACTGGAAACACCCAGAGATAAAAGGCAGATCTTTTCTACAAAGGAATGATGGACAACATCAGTAACAACAATGGAAGCCAAAATACAGTGGAATGATATTTTCAAAGCTGAGATGAATATGTTAACCCATAGTTATTTGCCCAGAAAAACTGTTTTTCAAAATGAGGATATAATAAAGAAAATTTTTGGTAAAATTGAGGGTGTTGATTACCAAGAAACTTTGATTACATAATTTCTAAAAGGAAGATGGAAAATGACCTTAGAATGAGGGTCCTAAAAGCATTAGTAAAGGTGAACAAAGGAAATCTTGAGTAGGTTGAAAAGTGTATTTTTTTACTTTTATGGCCTCTGCAGTTGTCAAAAGTGTTGTTGGTCAGTCCCTCAGTCATGTCTGACTCTTTGCAACCCCATAAACTTCTGCAGCACGCCAGACTTCCCTGTCCTTCACCATCTCCCGGAGTTTGCTTAAACTCATGTCCATTGAGTCAGGAATGCCATCCAACCATCTCATCCTCTGTCATCCCCTTCTCTTCCTGCTTTCAATTTTTCCCAGCATCAGGGTCTTTTCCATTGAGTCAGCTGTTTGCATCAGGTGGCCAAAGTATTGGAGCTTCTACTTCAACATCAGGATTGATTTCCTTTAGGATTGACTGGTTTGATCTCCTTGCTGTCCAAGGGACTCGCAAGAGTCCTCTCAAAAGTGTTGCATTGTACAGTACTTTAAAGAAGTAAAGTGTAGTTCCAAAGAATTACTAGATTTGTTTTACATGATTGTAGAGGTCAAAAGTAGTTCCAATCAATAGACATTCTGGAGAGGTATCAATATAAGAAAGCTGTGACCAGTATATGAAATAATTTTCTAATGTTTAGAACTGTCTAAAAATGGGAGCAAAGAATGCGTCAGTGGAGAACTATCAGTGGAGACCTTGGGAGTAACTTTTTTCCCCTGAAATTCTTCTAATAGAAGACTTGTACAACTACACAAAATTTAGGAAAAAATTTTCTACATGGGGTATGAGGTTGGATTACATTACTTCAAGGACCCCTAATATTTTATTATTATGGTTGCTAATCACTTTTAGTAATATTCTCTTTCTGTTCTTTTAGCCTCAACCCTTCTTTTCAAATCATAATCTTGATAATGGCTCCTTACTAGCTAGAAATAAAATTTGTAATAAATATAATCTGTCCATACATATAATGTTTAAGAAATAAATATGAATGAGATAAAGTAGAAATAGAGTGAAAGTAAAAGTTCACAATTATTTACTGCATTTCTGAAATGTAAAAGACTTTTATTAAAAGAAACATTTTTCCTAAGTTAGGTAAAGACTTAATTTGGCAACAAAACCAGATCTTAATTGATAATAAGCCTTTATCCAGTTGGTGAATTCATATGTTTTGCTGCAAAAATAACTGTATGTTTGATCACAGGTTGCTGCTCCAGACTCTGTTGGCATTGTTACTTAATATATTTTGAAATCCAAATAATTCTGAATTCATAAAATATCTCATCTCATGGATATTGGCTAAAATATTGCGGTTCTTTAACAAATATTTCAACATGTACATGTTCCAGAATGATTAATTTAGAATACACAATAATCAAATGGTTGTACTTGTAATTAATATATTTGCATTTAAGAGCAGTAAGATGACAAACCATTCTATTCAAGAAATACAAGAAGGTGATAGAGCAAACCATCCTGTACTACATGAGACAAGTAATGGAGACCCTTCACATTTGAATATGATAAAAGGAGAGAAATAATTTTATTCTACAAGGAATAACATGCCTAAAAAGTTATACACTGTTGTTTGAAGAGGAAAAAATGAGGAAATATAACATTTTAAAAGATGACCTGAGCCTTAGGTATTATCATAATTGTTTCCTCTGTTGTGATTTGAGTTGTGCTCAATCAATCAGTCATGTCCAACTGTTTACAACCCCATGGACTGTAGCCCACCAGGCTGCTGTCCATAGGATTTTGATTTGAGGTGAGATAGTGACAAAGTTTTAGGCAAAAGCATATCTCCTAACTTGAAATTCCACCACATATTAAAGCCTACACTAATACTTAATAATAGTTATATATGATCTCTGGGGACAGTATTAGAGTCATACTGGAAAACAATAAGCAATGCAAAAATTGTATAATTTCAATATGTAGGGTTCAGTTCAGTTCAGTCGCTCACTCGTGTCCGACTCTTTGCGACCCCATGATTTGCAGCACTCCAGGCCTCCCTGTCCATCACCAACTCCTGGAGTTGACCCAAACTCATGTCCATCGAGTCAGTGTTGCCATCCAGCCATCTCATCCTTTGTCGTCCCCTTCTCCTGCAATATGTAGGGTAAATGTTGTTAAATATTTACATAAAAAATGTATCTACACACACATTTGTATGTGGGTTTAATCCACAGAACATTCAAAAGTTGCATAGCATGTAGAATAATTCTTCATTGATATTCCACAGAATATATTTTAAGAGTAAAAATAGATGGTGTTCCTTTTTCTCCTTTTGTCTCATGCACAAATAGAAGTGCATTTATTTTTTCATTTTCTTTTTTTGATCTTTCACCATTTTGTCATGACTGGTTCTATTATATAGTCTTTTAATATTTGTCAGCCTCTGTTGTATCAGCAACTATATATGTCATTTAGCAAGTAATACTTACAACATGACTTCCTACCTAAATAAGTAAAATTTAGGGACAGTTATATACTAGAGTTCTTTAAAAAGAAGACAAAGAAAAGTTAATTTGTGTTGTAAGCAGCCAAATTTTATGTCTGGTAATGCCCGGAAAGAACTTTCAGCACTTAATATCCTTGTGTTTTAGTGTCTTTCGTTGGATCAGCAGTTATTTTTGAGAATCTACTGTGAACAGTGTAACCTTTTTCTAGTTGTTTTAAAATATAATCACAGTTCCTCTTGTTGTATTTTATCCATTTTAAACTTTACCCCTGTAATGTTCATGTAGAAACTGAATATGTAGTATACCACCAAGTGTGTATTAAAGTATTTGATTTTCATTATATCTTTTAAAAACTTCATACATTTGCCGTTTTTTAGTAAAATAAATAATAGTACAGTCTTTTCATTGTGATGATACTCTAGAATTCGTTACTTCTTCCACTTAGTGGGTGAGTGTTTGCAAAACTGATTCTTTAATGAAACAAAGATGAAGTTAGAAATATTCTGTATTATAGTAACTACCTCTTGTAGTTTTTATAAATATAATAACCCATATGTACGTATGTATGTACTTTTTAGAAAGAATCTTCAAGAGGGAGACATAGGGAAAAGGAAGACATAAAAATCACTAAGGAGAGAACTCCAGAAAGTGAAGAAGAAAATGTAGAATGGGAAACTAATAGAGATGGTGAGTTTCAAAAATCTTTGTTTATATAGTCAGTGTATTGATTGTTCATTTGTAGGTTTTTCTGTGGGCTTCAAAACGCTTTCCAGCCTTGATCTCCCTGTTGTTTCAGAATCTAATTGACTTGTGTGTCTTACTGAGTTTAAGGCAGGAAATGGCATGTAGCTGAATAAAAGCAGAGAAAGCTGTTCTCTCTAGAACTTACTTGTTCAGAATCATGCTACTTTGGAATTTATTGCACTTATAAATCTTTAAGTTCCTCAGTATCAAGGTTTAAGAGAATCGAAATTCATGTTTATTGTTTTGCATAAAATATTAAAAGTGAGATTTTTAAACCTTAAAGACCTGGGAAGATTATTTCCAAGAAATAGATGGATTTCATCTTTCAAGAAAGTAATATCAGATGATAACTGGGGGGATTTGTTCATGAAAAATTAGGAAAATCACCTTTAAGTCATGGTCTTTTAACAAATAAGCATTTATTTTCCACACCATGAGTGTTCTATCTTCTCTACTTCTGTGATCTAGAAGTTGAGGACTATAGTCTCACACTACCAAATACAGAGAGAGGGAACTCACATCTGTAGATATATTGGGCATTTTAATATAATTTATATAATTATTTCAGTAATTCAGCTTTGTTACTCTACTATACATGACAAAACTAAAGACTTTTAAGAATGTAACTTCCTTCCTCATCAGATAGCCAAAAACTTAGACCAGGGGGAAGAAAATTATAGCTTGTGGGCCAGCCACCTGTTTTTGCAGTAGAATTTTATTGGAGAACAGCCATGTCCGTTGGTTACATATTTTCTGTGACTGCTGTTGAGCTGTGGTAGATGAGTTGAGTACGTGTGACAGCCAAGAGACTGCAAGCCTAAAGTGTTTACTACTATATTTAAGAAATATCCCAGAAAACTTGCAGACTAATACCTGAAAGGTACCTTAAGAGGCTCTCCAGCAATTTGAACATCAGTACTTTTTAAGGAAATCCATTCCATGTATATACAGTATTGTCTGTTAAAAAGTTGCTTCTAAGAACAAATAGGAAACTTCTCTATTAGTTCATTGGGATTTCAAAAGTAACACTAATACCTCCTACAGAATAGCAGTAAATATTCCAAACCTTGACTGTTCAAAGTTGAATGGCTAACTTTTCCTAAATTCTAAGGGATTAACTCTTAAGACACCCAACGTTTTTCCTTTTCATTTTAATTATTTGTTTGAAAAAAACATTCTGAAATACATTAGATGCTTATTTTTAAAAATAGAAACTTCTGTATTTCCATTACAGTAGTACAGGCTAATTGTTGAATATTTTAAAGGTGCAGAAAAGCCTACGTCAGTTTGCTCTTTTTTTCATAGTAGCTCTTTCAAACCCTCTCCTTAAATCTCCACCCTTCCAACCCCTTTCTCCTGCTTGCTATTTATAACACACAAATGATGTAACTCTTTATCCACAGACTCTTTCAGCTTCCTGCCAGCACATCTGTAAACTAGTTTTTATTCACTAAACTTTTTTTATTTCCCTCTTGTTCTTAATAAGAGGCTTCCCTCCTGCTGCATGAGGTTAGAGTCCCCTGATTTCCTTCCACTTCTGCAATCTTGTTAGTTTATCTTACATTCTCTTTTTTAGCTTTAAGATCCATCTTGGCACATTTTCTCTTTTCACCATATTATTTTTAGTCATTACTTTGTTTATTCCCACTTTACAGCTAAATTGTACCTTTTCACTTCATGTTTATTCCGTCTTCTGATGCGCATCTTCACTAAAACTGCCCTTTAAGGTCACAATAACCTCCTTTTTGCTAAATAAATGAAGACATACTTGTTTCTTTCTCCTGTAGTTTTCCTGCAGCATGTGACACATCCCATAACCTTACTTCTTGAAACACTTTGCCCTTGGCATCCATCTGTCACTCGTCGGGTTTTCTGTCTTCCTATTCAAACTCTTGGGCCTTCCAGAGGCTCCTTGTGTGCTATCTATCCCTTCCCAACACTTTGCACTAGACTCATCTTTAAAAAAACTCAACTGATTTTTACTGCAAGAGCCTTTTATATGTAAAATTCTTTTAAAAGGTGAGTAAATGTCTTTTATAGTACTTTTGCATACAAAATATTCACATGGCTGCTTCTTAGGTTTTCTCTTGATTTTAAAACTCATAGGGTCTGATTATTGTAAATCGCTATGGTTTAAAAGTTTCTGTTTGAAGAAATATTGAAGCATAAAATTAGAGAGTGAGACTGACCTCATTTAATATGCTTACCCTCTGCATTTTCAATCTAAATAGCAATTTTAGCTAGACTCAGAAGAAGTTGGTCTGTATGAGTAGTTCTGAAACATTTTGGTCTCAGGACACTTTTCACTCTTTTTAAGCACCCTGGAGAGCTTTTCTTTTTGTGGATTATCTGCTTCAGTAGTTTCCATTTTAGAAGTTAGTTCTGAGAAAATTTTTAAATTTTAATTTGTTAATCAGTGACAGTAGTAAATCTAGCATACAGTTTTATGGAAAACAGCCATGCTTTGCAAAGCAAAAATAAAAATTGGAGGAGGTGGCAATGTTTTAAATGTTTTTGCAAATCATTTTAACTTCTTAAAGTAAACTTCTTACCTACCTTAATGAAAGATACCGAGATTTCCGTGTCTGCTTCTGCATTCAGTCTGTTAATGATATCACATATCGTGACATCTGGAAAATGCCACTATATACTCTAGAGATTGAGTAAACCAGGCAAATAATGTAGAATTATGGAAATACTTTTGATCTTTTGGAACTCCAAAAATTGTCTTGGGGATCTCAGGGAGTCCTCATACTGCTCTTTGAGATCTACTTGTCTTTAGAAGCTGCTTTAAAAACTTTTAGTTGTTTCCCCTTCCCACTTCCCAAGACTTTGTTTTCCCCCCCCTCACTTTCAGTTTTTCTCTCCAGATGAAATCATGCTCCCAGGGCATCATTAACATCTACATATTAATGACTCCAATATCTAGAGCTCTTAACTGAGGTATTACCAATTGGATATCTCTACCTGAGTTCCATATCTTAAAGGCACCAGTTTTCCTACTGGTTTCCTGAAAGTCTAAGGATCATTGTTGAGACTCCTTCCGCTCAACCCAGACACTTAACATAAATCTAAACATTTCTATCTGTTGAGTGTCTTTCACAACCACCTGTTTCTCTAAATTACTACTACTAATATTCTAGTTCTTAAGATACTTATTTGTTGCCTATAAGTGTGTTTTACACATAATTCTCTAACCTCATGCGTTGAGGTTAGTCTTGTCTCCTAAATCATTCTCCACTTGAACCCCAGACTAATCTTCACAGAATATTCCTTTTTTATTAAAGTATAATAATAACTTTCAGAACAGTACATGATTCATGTGTACAACTTACTGAATTTTCACTAATAGAACAGGCTTGTGTAAACAGCACATATCAATACATAGAAAATTACTCGTATCCCATAAGCCCCTTCATACTCCCTTTTTTCAGTCACTGCTTTCCCAACCCCCACCTCCTGAAGGTGCCTGCTGTCTTGATTTTTACCACCATGGGTTAGTTTTGTCTGTTTTTGAAGTCTACATAAGTGAAATCTTTAGCATGTACTCTTTCTGTGCTTAGCCAAAACAATATATTTGTGAGATTTTTGAACATAGTTATAGTTCATTAATTCTTATTGGTATATAGTAGTTCATTGTATGAGTATACCATAGCTTATTCATTTTTCTGTCAATAAACATTTGGTTAATTTCTAGTTTGGGGATATTTTGAATAAGTTGCTACTCTTAATCATACCTTTGATAAACGTGTACTCATTTCTTTTGAGTTTGTGTTTGGGAGTAGGATTGTTGGGCCATTGAGTCTACATATGTTCATCTTTAGTAGATAATGTCAAGTCAAAAATAGTTCTCCTTTCTGTAGTATTTTTTGCCCTTTTCATCATAATCATTCTAGAGATAGGTGGTTGTATCTTACTGTGGTGGTTTTAGTGTACATTTCCCTAATGAGTAATAAGTTAACAATTTTCTCACATTTACTAGCCATTGTACCACCTGTTTTGTAAACTCTATAGACTTTTGCCTGCTTCTTTATTGTTACTTCTTTTTTTGATTGTTGAATATTCTTTATATTGGAGAAGGAAATGGCAACCCACTCCAGTATTCTTGCCTGGAGAATCCGTGGACAGAGGAGCCTGGCAGGCTACAGTCCATGGGGTCTCAAAGAGTCGGACATGACTGAAGCACACAACACATTCTTTATATAGTCTGAATACGAAATCTCTTAATCGGTATACATATTATAAATATCTTCTCTCTCTCTGTGAGCTAGAGTGAACTTCTAAAAGAATAAATTAGTTCATTTCACTCCCCTATTTAAAATTCTCTGATTTCCTATTGTGTACAGGATCAAGTATAGATTGTTTTGTACCTATAAAACTTTTCATCATCCCCAGTTGTTTTATGTATTTCCAGCTCCCATTCCCCAAGTCTTTATTTTTTGTTTGGTTCTCTAAACTTACCATATTTGTTTACCACAAAGACCAATGCAGTAATATAAAAAGCAAAAGCACCATTCTGGTAGAAGAGAAAATGTATGAACATATTTGGGAGATCTTGGAGGTATGTACATTCTCCTAAAATAAAGCATAAAGTCCAGAATCCATAAAAGATTTGATTACATAAGGATTTGAAATTTTGTACCTAACTAAACATAGAAGTCATCTATTAAAAATAGATCACTAAAAGAAAATACATGACGTGTCATGTGTAAGCATATAGTAAAAACACTGTATAAACATATAATGAACTTCCACAAATACATAAGAAAAAGATAGTTCCGTTGAAAAATGGGCAAAAAATAAAAAAAATTGGATATGTAATTCATAGTGGAAATAGAAATGGCCAGTAAATGCTCAGCTTTACTATAGGGAAATACCAATGAAAATAAAGAGATAACATTCTTCACCCATCATACTGGAAGAAGTGAAAAATACTAATATTATCAAGTGGAAGTTTACTTTGGTAAATCTGTTTCTGAGTATGAAAGCAAAAGTGTGGTCTCTTAGTCGTGTCCGACTCTTTGTGACCTCATGGACTGTAGCCCGTCAGGCTCCTCTGTCCATGGGATTGTCCAGGCAAGAATACTGGAGTGGGTTGCCATTCCCTTCTCCAGGGATCGAACTGAGGTCTCTCACATTGCAGATAGATTCTTTACCATCTGAGCCACCAGGGAAGCCCCCCAAATTTCTGAGTATAGTTTGGCAATATTATAAAAATATAAATTATATTAATATAAATATTAATATAATCAAATTCTGAGTATATTTGGCAATATACTACTACTTGGCGATAGTATAGTTTGTCAGAAAAAAAAAATATTGTTTGCCAAACAAACAAGTATAGTTTGGCAAATTAAAAATGACACTTACTCCAGCAAATTTAATTCGAGAAATCTGTTTTGAAAAGAAAATACTTGCACTTGTAAACCAGAGCAGGTATCACAGTGCTCACTGAAGTCTTGTTTAACAGCAAAATACTGAAAACAAACGAAATGTCAGAAGGAAAATGGTTAAATGAACTATGATATGTTCATATCGTGAAATGTGTTGCAGATGTTAAAATGAAGTTGTTTGACCTTGTGTATGACATGGAGAGATCTTTCTGTAGGGTGGTGTAGAAGACTATAAAGCTTTATTTTTATATCTACTATTAGTTGCAATAGATTTCTAGAACTAAGATTGTCATATTAAAGGGTATGAATGTTCTTAAGGCTCTTACTCATGGCCGCCAAATTATTTTCCAGGCTGGATGTGTTAGTTTACATCGCTGCCTCCACAGAATGAACATGCCTTTTGTCTCTGCCTTTGCCAGCACCAAATATTACCAATAAGGGAAAAAAATGGCTCTTTAATACACGAAAAAGACTTATTTATCTGTCATCTGCATTTCTTTTTATGAATTGCCTGTTCATGTCCTTTGACCACTTTTCCTTTTAATTAGTAGGAATTCTTTATATATAAAGAATGTCAGTGATGTCCATATTTTTGTGCTTTAAGCAATCAAGTAGGACTCCTTTATCTTTTTTGTTTTTTAGTTCTTCATTTTTTTTATTTACCCCAAGTTAAGAAATGATGATCTTAAGTGCTAAAGGTGTGACTTGAGAAGGCTCTTCAGTTTGTAAGTGGTCAGTCCCAATGTGGTCAGGTGTTAGGACAGCAGTCAGTGAAATTTCCTCCTCTAGGCTTGTTGACATTAATAACAAAAAGATAATAGTGCCAGTAGGCTCTGAAGACATTTATATGCATTTGCAATGAAATAGTCTGCACATCACTCTTTCTTGTTTTCCCCTCTTGAACCTTCATATTCTTTTCTTTGAAAGGGTAAATAGAAATAGATACATGGTATCAGATCTATTGAAGAGATGGACAGTTCTAATCTAAGGAACTGCTACAAACCATTTATAATGAAAATGTTATAGATCATTCAGAAATGAGCTCCTGTACACATTAGTATTAAAATTACTTTTAGTAATGATATTAATTAAAAAACAAAACTGTAGAAACAGTATTGTACATTTAATGTAACCTTAATACTAATGAGTCTTTAAGAAAAGCAGGGAGATAATGAATCATATCCTATACAGTATGAAATATTAAAGGTTTTGATAGCCTTAATACTTAGAATTTGTAGCTAAGTATTTTAATTATATCTTTTAAAAATTCCATCTAACCGAAAACCCAACCCCCAAACAACCCAAAATGACTTACAGAAAACCAGGAACCTTAAGACTGTTTTTTCATAAAGAAATTAGCTGTGTCAATTTTAATTGTTTATAGAAACAGTATGCTGCTGTGCTTAGTCACTCAGTCGTGTCTGACTCTTTGTGACCCCATGGACTGTAGCCAGGTTCCTCTGTCCATGGGGATTCTCTCGGCAAGAATACTGGAGTGGGTTGCCATGCCCTCCTCCAGGTAGAAACAGTATATATTTCCTTTATTTTTTAGAAGTGTGTTACTCTTATTAAAGAATCTACCATTTTAATTTGTATAAAAAATAGTTGAAAAAATTGCTATAATTTTTGGTATAGATAACTATAATAGTTTTTGAAAAGTAATGGAATTTTTATTTTAAAGATTCTGACAATGGAGATATTAATTATGATTATGTTCATGAGTTGTCATTGGAAATGAAGCGTCAAAAGATACAGAGGGAATTAATGAAGCTGGAACAAGAAAACATGGAGAAAAGAGAAGAAATTATTATTAAAAAGGAGGTATGTTATTTATTGAAATATGTTAGTAATTGACATCAACATGGATATTGATTGGAGAACTCATTAACTGCTTGCTACATCACAAATTATATTATGATATTGATACTTCATACATGTTAATCAATTAATCTTCACATTACTCTATTAGATAAGTAGGGCATATTTTTATTATTGAACAGATAAACAAAGCTGAGTTTCTGTTGCCTGGAGTCACCAACTAATGTGAAATGGAACTTGAGTCTATATACAGCTGATTTTTAGGCCCATGCTATCTCTATCGAGTACTTGTTTCTTTTCTAAAGAGTAGAAAGAGATAAAATACATTTGAGTATAATTTGTGATTTTTCTGAGGAGATTTTGAAATTTCATAATTTTAGTTTGCTTTATTGATACTAATGTTAATAGCTGTGTGGCAGATAGAGAAGGGGCTGGAGAACCTGATGCCCCAGGTGCTGAGCAGAGTTCTGTGTTAGACTGTCTGTGATGAACTTGGACATCCTGCCCCAGCCATGCCAGTTCCGGTCAGCTCTCCCTGCAACCCTGCTGCCGCTTCCCTGTTAACAGTCATAAGCTCCAAATATGAGTTTACAAACTGCCTATGACTTCCCTCGTGGCTTAGGTGGTAAAGAGTCTACCTGCAGTGCAGGAGACCTGGGTTCAATCCCTGGGTCGGGAAGATCCCCTGGAGAAGGAAATGGCAATCCACTCCAGGATTCTTGCCTGGAGAATCCCGTGGACAGAGGAGCCTGGTGGGCTACAGTCCACGGGGTCACAAAGCGTCAGACACGACTGAGCAACTTCACTTTCACTTTTGATATTAATGTTGGGCAGTTAGCATATTGGTTAACAGTATAGGTTTAGGAGCCAGGCTGATAGTAATGTGTGGTGGCTGTCATAACACTTAATGTTTTATCTGAAGTTGTTGTTGTTGCTTTGTTGTCTGATTGTAGCAACCATGATTGGTATACTTTCTGACTTACTGAATTCTTTTGAAAGGTTTCACCAGAAGTGGTTAGATCAAAATTGTCTCCATCACCTTCTCTAAGAAAGTCTAGCAAATCTCCAAAGAGAAAATCAAGCCCTAAGTCGTCATCTTCAACCAGCAAGAAAGACAGGAAGACAACTGCAGTGTCCTCTCCCTTGTTGGACCAGCAGAGGTCAGTAGGGTGATAAATAGTGCCAGAATGAAATAGCTTTTTCTGACATGATAGTCAAAAGAATTACTTAGTAGATTACAAAAGAATACTTTTAATACATTGAGCATTTAATATAAGCTTTTTTCTTTTTTAAAAAAAAATGTATGGAAAGTTTCCACTTAGAAGAAAATTATAGAGAACAATGAAACAAAGATCTGTGTTGTACCTATATGTACTTCAGAACTTCCCCCCCCCCGCCAAAACTAAGCAGGTGTATTTCCTGTCCTTCCCTCTTGAATTTGTTGTTTATGATACTTGTGCATGTGTGTTTATACTTCCATATTGTATTATCTTACAATATATAATATTTTCATTTATTTAGTCTTAATGTAGATATAGCTTTGCTTCTGCAACTTACTGTTTTACTTAGCTTTTTTTTGCAGTTTTTTACATTTACCTTGTTGATATATATAGCCATAGTTCTTTCATATTAAATATTTATATATTTATTTTTTTGTTATTGAACATTTAAGTCATTTCCAGGTTTTAGTTATTACAAATTATGCACAGTAAACAACATTCTTCTTGTCTCCTGGTGTATGAAGCAGTATGAATACTTTTTTTTAGAATTATTGTCGTAGCCAGTGGAAAGAATAAGGATAGAAATAAATTACATTGAGGGGTTGAAAATAAGACAGGAGATAGTTTTCCATATAATGTCATCTGTACTCTTTAAATTTTAAATTTTGTTTCAATTAAAGGGCATACACTAATTTATTATTTAAGAACAAGGCTAAACTGAAAACCTTTTCTCAATATTTGGTAGATATCTGTATGACCCCATAATGAAATTTATGTTTGTTCTCCCTCTAGTTTCTGGAGGCTTTAACCCTATTCTAGACTTCATTTACTTCTTGCCTAGTTTATTATTAATATATCATCTTACAAACTATATTTACTTTATCTAGTGTCCATTCCCTCACACATGTGAACATATTCATTCAGCTGCCATAACCATTCACTTTACAAATGTTGTAAGGGACATCTTAAAAGAATAATTCATATTAACTTATTATGCCATTGAAAAACTCAGTAGTTTTCCATTCTGTTGAATGAAATTCAGGTTTTTTAGAGGGGAATTCATATATTGATCTTCTCAGTCTTGTCCATATTTTTGTCCAGTCTTCCTCCTACACTCATCATCTTTAGTCCTTCAATGTCTAGCCCAAATTCTGTCTTTCCATTAAGATTTCCCTTTTCTCCTTACTGAACATAATTTCTGCTCCCTTTGTATATCTATCAGATTTTATTTATACCTTTTGCATAATACTAACTGCTATTTCCATTATTTTAGCCGTGGCATACATGTTTTACAACTTCTATTAAATTTAAGCTCCCTGAAGACTGGTATCTTGATGGTTCACTATTGTATCTTTCCATAGCACCTACTCTTCAAAGAGCTTTGAGTTATAATAAGGCACTCTGTAAAGTAGGCTTAATTCTCTCCTTTGCTCCTGGAATTGAGTAAAGGGATATGAAAATCGAACTACAGAGTGATACGATTTAACCCACATGCTCTTTTTCCTTTAAACTAACCAATTATATAAATTCCCCTAATTCCATTTATTTCCTCCCCAAAACCCAGCATAGCAGAAATACTCCTTTTCATTTTCTTATCCTTGTTATTTATGAAATCTTCAGTATTTAATCTCTTCATAGAAAGTTTTGATACCTATTTAGTTGAAGGGTTAGTTTCATCCTGTTTGTCACGTAGTCTTCTCTAACAGCCTTATTGGTAATTCACTTACCCTTTCAATATTGAACATGAATTATTGGGGGCTGCCCAGGTGACATTAGTGGTAAAGAACCTGCCTGCCAATGCAGGAGACTTAAGAGACGCAGGTTCAATCCCCAGGTTAGGAAGATCCCTGGAGGAGGAAATGGCAACCCACAGAAGACAGAAGAGCCTAGCAGGCTGCAGTCCATGGGGTCAAAAAGAGTCTGACATCACTGAAGCAACTTAGCATGCACACATAATCAATAATAATAATTATATTGATTTAACTATTATATTTCTGTATTATGTGATCCTGAGTTTAAGATGCATCATTAATTTAATAATAGAAACAGAAGGACCTGGAAAACAGTACATTGAAGATACAAAGAAAACACTGAATTGGATATAGCACTTCTGTAGTCATGCAGTTGCCTAGAGTGTGTCAGATCATCAACTTATAGTTTCATTGTGGATCATACGATAAACTGTTTGAAGACATTCAACAACAAGTAATGATTAGAATTTCAGTTAAAATTCAGTGGAATATTGCAGCCAGTGCCAGTAAGTAAACCGAGGGGGAAATCAGGTAAACTAACTCCTTGGTTTTACATGGTTATCATATTGAAGGGGCAGAGATAATCACAGACAAATTAAGACTCACACTTCTTCCTGAAAGTTAGCAGTTTTCTGTGACATTTGTTGTGAGAGATAGTCTGATACTAAGCTTTATGCTAAGATGTGAGAGTGGCTTAGAATCAATAAATGTTTTATTGTTTATGTTCATCTCTGTTGTTTCAGTTTTTATTAAGAAAATTTTTCTTTATATCAATAATTTTTTTGTACAAGGATGCGTGAAGTATGTCAAAAGCTATTCAAAAGAACTAAGTTTTGGGGGGAGAGGGAGAGAGGCTCTAAAAAGTGATGGAAGTAGATAATTGAGCTCTGTGCCACAAATAGGAAGCGGGCTCTGTGCCCCTAGAAGGGTGATCATTTGACTTAAAAAAATGTTGAAAGATCTTGCTGACTGCAGAATACAGAAGACCAACTTTGGTCCATTCTGTTGGAAGGCACTTGCAAACTCTATCTTAACACAACTGTTTTCCAACTATTGAATACATATATTTTTGAAGGTATTTGAAGAAATTCTGCACTTCAATGAGTGTAGTGGCATAATCTTGGTTGTTATGATAGCTTACTCCCAGAATGTGAATTTAACACAACCAGAAGTCTATTTCTCACTCAAGTAAGAAATGGGTATTTCTGATTAAGAGGTGACTCGCCTATACATGGATATTGAGTAATTAAGCTCCTTTTGACTGTGGCTTCACTTTCCTAGGTTATTGAGGACCAAAAAATGAAATATGCAAAGAAAAAAAGAGTATTGCACTTATTTAGTTATATAGTTTATAATTACCTAGAGTATGAGAGGCTTTTTTATTAATTAGGCCTGGAAGTTGTATACATCACTTCCACTTATGTTCTTTTGGCCAGAACTTGGTCATTTGGTCACATCTAACTTTATAAATGTCTAGAGTATGGTTCAACAGTATGGTCAGGACAGATGTTTAGTAAATACCTAGTTTCTGTCACGGGCAGTAATGTGAAAATACAGTTTGTGTCAAGAATTCCTCTATCATTTTGAAATGATAATGGTTGAAAATGGGTTTTTAGTAATTTTGATACTATCTGTACCAACTATTGATTAGTGTGTCATTTTTTTTAATTGGAAGACAATTACTTTACAATGTTTTGGTTTCTGCTATACAACAACTCAAATCAGCTATAAGTATACATGTCCCCTCCCTCTTCCGCTTCCCTCCCCCACCCCCAGTGTGTCTTTTAAGTGGAAAAGACATTTATCACTTATCTGTTAAATATATTAAAAGTTTCAGTCATCTCACAAATATGCAGTGAGATAATGTAGCTAATAATGGTTCTTGGCAGAAGACAAAGATGAAAAGTAGATTTGGTCATATCTTAATAATTTCTGACTTGCTAGATAGTTTACCCTATCTGTGATAATAAGTAGGGAGAAAGACCAAGGCAAATTTTCTGAATGCCCACTCTGAGTGGGCATTTTTTATCTGTTTTTAGTCTTACCAGCAATTTTAAGGAGGATACTACCTGTTACTTTTTTATTTAGCTGAGGAATCTTGGGCTAGAGAACTCTAGGTCACAGGTAGTAAGTTCTAGGATTTTGGCTTAGGTCGTCATTTATAAATATCAATAGGTAGTGAAATAAGTAGCTAGTGAAAACTTTCCAGATATCTGAAAAGAAAGGACTCCTTTAAAACTCAGTACCAGACTGAACATTCCATGTTGCAGAAAATAGGAATGAATAGAAACAATAAATTACTTCAAAATTTTAGTATGATTTCAGAGGATATTGCATTGATCTGTTGAGAGTAGTTGATCATGAAAAAATTAAAGCAGTCTGTGAACAAGGATATTTTGGAACGAAAATGATTTTTGTACTGGAAATAGCAAAATAATGAGACTGCCAAATTTAGAATTAAAACTTACTGAATTTAAAAACACATTTAAGATACTGGAAAGCAAAAGGAGAGATGGGAATAATGAAAAATAGTGGAGGATTGACCTAGGAGATAGGCAGTAACTGCAATAAAGCAAACTAGAGAGACCCAGGTCCTATGGAGAATTGATGAAATAAGAATAGGAAAAACAATGAGCAAAACACTTAAGGTTTCAGACTGAAACAGCACACTGAGTACTGGAAAAGGTTAAAAAAGAAAACCTGGATTTGTCTTGACAAAATTTTTAATTTCCAAAGAATAATGTTTGATAAGCATACCAGCAGAAAAGCTGAAAAACCTGCATAGGAAAAGTAATTGACTCTCTTTGGACTTTTCATCCAAAGCTCTAAATGCTACAAGATACTGTAACAGTATTTATAGAGCTCTGAGGGAAAAGGATATCATTCTGAAATGCTCTACTATTCAGTCAAACCACTGTCAAGGTATGAAGACAGACAATTTGTAATGTGTAAGGGCTCAGAGTTATAGCACTTAGTCAGTTCCAGATAGATTAAAACCATGAAAGACAAAATTCTAAACTTTAAAGGATCATCTCTGTAGTCTAAGAGTTGGAAAAGCTTTAAATGAATGTTTAAGATATAAAACAAAGATTTAAATAAATATTTACTAACAATGCTTACGGTTTCATTTATACTTGATGTAATTGTTCTTTATAATGCTGAAAACATGGAAGCCACCTAAAAACCTTATCAATGTGAAATTGTTTAAAGAAGTTATAGAGCATATCTATTAAGGGAATTCTGTACAGTCCATAAGAATAAGTATAAGAATCCACTTTTTGTTATAGAAATACACCAGTACTGTATTTAGTACAAACAATTTTTAAAAAACATTGCATTATGACTGTGCATATGGGGGTGGGCAGGGAGGAAAAAAGGAAAAGAGACATGGAAAAAGTGTGGACATTTATGCATGGTGTTACTTTTGGCTGTCCTTGGGTAATGGAATTGCAGGTGATTTTTACTCTTCTATCTACTTTTTTATAATAAGCTTAAAAATTTTTCAGTTCTTTTTTTTTTAATGACATTTTCTTTCCTAAATCTCTTCCTATTCCACCTTTATCTTTTCTCAGAAATCTACCTTTTAAAATTATATAGTAAGCACTGTTAATGAAATAGGTAGCAAGTAAATCTTTGCTCATTTCTCTGGGTTTTTTTTGTTGGGGGGATATTGATTACTAGTATATAAAGTAGTAAATGGCAAGTTATTGAAAGGAATGCTAAACCATTTTTCAGTTGTGCTTTGTTAAAATGAAAAAAACATACTTATTTCACCTTCTAAAAGTCTTTAGACTTCTGACAGCTTTGTGTTAACTTTAGGAATTCAAAAAGCAACCAAAGTAAGAAGAAAGGACCTCGAACTCCTAGCCCACCCCCTCCTATACAGGAAGATATTACTCTGGGAAAAAAATACAAAGAAAAATATAAAGTAAAAGACAGGATAGAGGAAAAACCAAGAGACGGAAAAGACAGAGGACGAGATTTTGAAAGACAAAGAGAAAAAAGAGACAAGCCAAGGTAAGTAGGATTTTTAATAATCTTACTTTCTTAAAATCTATAATACTATTCAGAACCTTTTAGGCATTACTATACTAGATTTTTTTAGTGTTTTTTAAACTCTACCTAATAATTACCATATTGAAGTATGACTACTTCAATAAATGTTAATAACATAACAAATCATTGTTATCTAAGAAACATACAATTTCTAATTTTACCTACTTTTAAATGTGCAGTTCAGGATTGTTTTATATGTCTGTGTGTATATATATATATATTTTCACAGTGTCATGAAACAGATTTACAAAACTTCTATCTTGCAAATCTGAAACTCTGTACCTCTAAAACAACCTATCCCCCACTCCCCAGTCCCTGGTAACCACTATTCTGTCTGTTTCTATGAATTTGACTCCTTTAGATACCTCATATAAATGGAATCACTTTGTCTCTTTGTGACTGGCTTATTTTACTTATTATTAGGTCTTCAAGGTTTACCCAGGCTGTACACGTAACAGGATCACTTTCCTTTTTAAGGGTGAATAATATTCCATCATCTATATGCCACATTGTTTATCCATTCATTTGTCAGTGAACATACAGGCTGCTTCTACCTCTTGGCTATTGTGAATAGTGCTGTTATGAATATGGGTATGTAAACATCTCTTTAAGACCCTTCTTTGAATTCTTTTGGACATAGACTCAGAAATGGGATTGCCAGATCATATGGTAGTTTCATTTTTAATTTTTGGAGAAACTTTCATACTGTTTTCCATACTAGCTGCACCACTTTATAGTCCCATTAAGAGTGTTACAAGAGTTTGAGTTTCTCCACATCCTCATCAACACTTGTTTTCCGTGTTTTGGATAGCAGTCATCCTGACTGGTGTGAGATGATACTGTGACTTTAATTTGCATTTTGCTAATGATTGGTGATATGGAGCATCTTTTCATTGCTTTCTGGCCACTTGTAGGTCATCTTTGGAGTGATGTCTATTTAAAGTCCTTTATGCATTTTTTAATTGAGTTAATTTGATTCTTCTTGTTGAATTATAGAAATCCATTATTTATTCTGGATGTTAACTCCTTATCAAGTACGTGATTTACAGGTATTTTCTTCCTTTTTATAGGTGGCCTATTCATTCTCTTGATGGTGTTTTTTGATGTGCAGAAGTTTTTAAAGTATGATATGTCCTATTTGTTGATTTTGGTTTTGTTGCCTGTGCTTTTGGTATCAGAACTAAGAAATCATTGCCAACTCCAGTGTCATGAAGACTTTCCTCTATGTTTTCCTGTAGGAGTTTTATAGTTTTAGACCTTATATCTAAATCTTTAATACCTTTTAAGTTAATTTTTTGTATATGGTGTAAGATAAGGTTCTAACTTCATTTTTTGTGTGTAGAAAACCACACTTCCCAGCATTGTTTTTTGAAGGAACTTTTCCTTTCCCCGTTGAGTGTTTTTGGCACCCTTGAAGATCATTTGACCATATATATGGAAGGAAGGATTTCTGGGCTCTCTGTTTTACTCCATTGGTCTGCTTGTCTGTCTTTATGCTAGTACCACACTGTGATTACCATAGATGAAAGTGAAAGAGGAGAGTGAGAAAGTTGCCTTAAAACTCAACATTCAGAAAACTAAGATCATGGCATCCAGTCCTATCACTTCATGGAAGTTAGATGGGGAAACAATGGAAACAGTGACAGATTTTATTTTCTTGGGCTCCAAAATCACTGCAGATGGTGACTGCAGCCATGAAATTAAAAGACACTTGCTCCCTGGAAGAAAAGCTATGTCCAGCCTAGACAGCATATTACAAAGCAGAGACATTACTTTGCCAGCAAAGGTCTGTCTAGTCAAAGCTATGGTTTTTCCAGTAGTCATGTATGGATGTGAGAGTTGGACTATAAAGAAAGCTGAATGCTGAACAATTGATGCTTTTGAATTGTGGTGTTGGAGAAGACTCTTAAGAGTCCCTTGGATGGCAAGGAGATCCAATCAGTCAATCCTAAAGGAAATCAGTCTTGAATGTTCATTGGAAGGACTGATGCTGAAGCTGAAACTCCAATACTTTGGCCACCTAATGCGAAGAAGCAACTCTTTGGAAAAGACCCTGATGCTTGGATAGATTGAAGGTGGAGGAGAAGGGGATGACAGAGGATGAGATGGTTGGATGGCATCACCTACTTAAGAGTTTGAGTAGGCTCTGGGAGTTGCTGATGGACAGGGAAGCCTGACATGCTGCATTTCATGGGGTCTCAAAGAGCCAGACACGACTGAGTGACTGAACTGAACTGATAATACATTTTGAAATCAGGAGCATGAATCCTCTGACTTTGTTATTTTTGAAATGATTTTGTCTATTTGGAATCCCTTGAAATTGCATATAAATTTTGGGGTGGTTTTTTAATCCTCTGCAAAAACTACCTTTAGGATTTTGACAAGGGATTGTATTGAATTTGTAAATCACTTTGGACAGTATGGACCTCTTAACCATATTAAATCTTCCAGTCTATGAGCATGGAATGTCGGTCTGGTTATTTGTGTCTAATGTAGTTTTGTAGTTTTCAGTATACAAGTCTTCGACCTCTTTGGTTAGGCTTATTCCTAAGTATTTTTTTATGTTAAGTGTTTTTTATGTTTTGTTCTTTTTTATTCTATTGTAGATGGAATTATTTTTTAAATTTCCTTTTCAAGATGTTCGTTGTTATTGTGTAGAAACACAAGTGATCTTATGTGTTGATTTTGCATCCTGCAACTTTGATGAACTTGTTTATTCTAGCAATGTGAAATTTGTAGTGTTTTCTAAATACAAGATCATGCCATCGGCAGGTAGAGATTTTATTTTTTTCTTTCCAATTTGGATGCCTTTTAAAAATTTTTCTTAGCTAATTGTCCTAACTAGAACTTCGAGTACCGAGTTACATAAAAGTGGTGAAAGTGGGCATCTTTGCCTTGTACCTTAGAGAAAAGTTTTCAGTCTTTCACCATTGAGAGGGATGTTTGCTGTGGATTTTTCATAAACGGCCTGTGTTATATTGAGATCATTCAGGATAAATTATCCACTCAGTAAGCAGTTAATACAACTTTATAATATATAAGTTCGATAAAACCCATCCTTTTCCCCCAAAAAGATTTTGGTGATAAGCTTAACACCCCCACACACACACTCTTTTTGTGTGTGTATTTGTGAGAGGTCATCTTGTCTAACTCACTTTGGTGAAATGTTTTTTTTTTTCTTTCTGTCCCCACTCTGGTGACTTCAAAGAACCAGAATGATTCTGTCAGCTGTTGCTAGGATCTAGCAACATTATGTCTTAGTGGAGCAATAAGAATTGGTTAACTGTAACATCCATAATTCTTGAATATATTTTCCTAAAATGGTACTCTTTATCTTACTCAGTCTGATAGGTTTGTTTTTGAAAATGACATGTAAATCGGGTATAAATCATGTTAAATGTTCTTGCTGAAGTCTTTATTCTTCTCTAATGGTTCTTAGTGCTCTTATTTTGTACTTTGACCCAGAAATCTGTGAGAGGTGATTCTTATGTCCCTGGGGTAGTTTGCCGTTGAAATGGTTAAGACATTTTAGATTATGAGGAACTGAAGAATCAAAGGTTGATTCTCTGTTTTCCATTTTTTTCTCCCTGACCGTCTCTTATCAGAAGTAATAAGGTATGTCTAGGACTCACCTGTTGCTCTCTGTATGGAAAATGCTGAACCTGGTTTATTTCTTCAGTGTAAGGAAACTAAGCAGCAGATTACTGAAGGACTGCATGGGTACCCAGTTGGCACTGGAGTCCTAAAGCCTGAAGCCCCTAAAGGGGTCCAGTTTGACTTTGGCGTTTGATAAGGTTGAAAGGGGCCACTTTGAAATAGGAGAATCTGATTTGATTTGCAGGTTTTTGTTTTTTTTAAGGCAGGTTTGTTAACTTGTCTCCATTCAGTTCAGCTCAGTTGTGTCTGAATCGTTGTGACCCCATGGACTGCAGCACACCAGGCTTCCCTGTCCATCACCAACTCCCAGAGCTTGCTGAAACTCACGTCCATCTAGTTGGTGATGCCATCCAACCATCTCATCCTCTGTCGTCCCCTTCTCCTCCTGCCTTCAATCTTTCCCAGCATCAGGGTCTTTTCCAGTATGTCAGTTCTTCACATCAGGTGGCCAAAGTATTGGAGTTTCAGCTTCAGCATCAGTCCTTCCAATGAATATTCAGGACTGACTTCCTTTAGGATGCTCTGGTTGGATATCCTTGAAGTCCAATGGACTCTCAAGAGCCTTCTCCAACACCACAGTTCAAAAGCATCAATTCTTTGGCGCTCAGCTTTCTTTATAGTCCAACTCTCACATCCAGACATGACTACTAGAAAAACCATAACTTTGACTAGATAGACGTTTGTCACCAAAGTAATGTCTCTGCTTTGTAATATGCTGTCTAGGTTGGTCATAGCTTTTCATACAAGGAGCAAGCATCTTTTAATTTCATGGTTGCAGTCACCACCATCTGCAGTGATTTTGGAGCCCCCAAAAATATTGTCACTGTTTCCATTGTTTCCCCATCTATTTGCCATGAAGTGATATAACCAGATGCCATGATCTTAATTTTCTGAATATTGAGTTTTAAGCCAACTTTTTCACTCTCCTCTTTCAGTTTAATAAGGAATTTATTAATTCTAAAGCCAAACCGTGTGTTTAAGAATCTTTGTCATTGCCTTCAGATTCTGGGATATATGGTTGAAAGTTAGTATCTAAATTTCTTTTGGAGAAAATTGTACTTTAAAATTAATTTAGTTGTTATAATGGGCTTACTGGGAGTTTTTTGGTTATCAAATGTGCTGGGCTTAAGTGAAAGTATGCTGATGCATTTATTCATTCAATTGTTACTGAGCGACTTGACTTCCTAGTGTGGTGGAAATGGGGGCACAGTGTTCTTTGGAGAATCCCAGGGACGGAATGCCTCTATGGGGTCGCACAGAGTCGGACATGACTGCAGCGTATCAAAGAAGACTTTATTGGATTTGAATCGCTTACATTTTTATTAAAGGGTGGTCCAAATGCATGTGCATACATGTGAGACAAATGATGCCACAAAGCCACATGATTCTATGACTTTTAGGTCCTTCTCCCTGTCTTCTGGGTCTCAGTTAGTTCTTCAACTTTCTGTATCAAGGGCAACTGACCTGGATTTTAGGGTCTGATTTGTGAGTTAGAATTTGCCTGTGTGTGTTATGGTGAGGGGGAGTGTGTCCATAGCCTTCCAAAAGTTGTTTAGAATTATTAATCATTCTTTAGGCCTTTGCCACTAATCTGGCATTGAGAATTTGAGTACTTTCCTCCTAAATCTTTGTTGTCCATGTCAGTGTTGTTAAGAATATACTCTGTTCCCAGAATATTTTGTTAATGTGAATAACACTAAATTCTGTCATGTAGTTGTTTTTGAAGCAGATAATGTCCAGGCCACTGTTCTGTATCAGTGTCATCCAATTTGACTGGTAGACTTTATTCAGCAAAGATTTCTTTATGCGACATTGATCAAAAACTGAATACCACTTGTTTGTCGGAGGGGGAAAAAAAGCCTTATGAATTTATTACTCTGCTTTTAGAGAATATAGCAAATTCCCATAATATTTTTTAAAATAAACTTTCTATGACCTGTTCAATACAGAAAATAATAAAGTCTTGATTACCTGGAATCTAACTTAAGTCATTTTTATTCTGTAATTTGTTTTAGAAGAGATGTAGCTCACAGGAAAATTAAGTTTGAGTTAGATATTTAACCAGGAAATCACTTGTGAAGGGAATATTTTGTATCATTATTTCTAACCTACTGTATCTAGATAATCCGTAACTAGATATTTCCAGTAGACTTATAATATCTTTATCAATGAAAATATTCTATACACTTTGCTTAATCTCAAATGCGAGGCAGTATATTATTGTAGTTTAAGAACAAGGGATCAAGCAAACACAAAAACTTTTTGGATAGTAGTTAACCAGAGAAGTTAGCTAACTATTGCATATAGTTCGTTCTGCTGGTTAAATATAGTTTTATGATGGCTAATATGCTTTAATCAGAATACTAGGTTGCAGAAATTTTATGGTTTAATAAGATAATATTAAGAGCATAATAAGTTGTATTTTTTTTTAATTACTTCATTGTAATTACCTGAATATGTCTTGATAGGAATATAAATGCCTGCATGAGTCTTACCTAGGTATTTTAAAGACAGATGTGATCATTCAGAACGTGTTGACTGACATCACCTTAGTAGAATAAACAGCTTACCACTAAATTGATAGTCATCAATTTGATAGTCATCAGGTGGCCAAAGTTTTGGCATTTCAGCTTCAGCATCAGTCCTTCAATGAATATTCAGGACTGATTTCCTTTAGGATGGACTGGTTGGATCTCCTTGCACTCCAAGGGACTCAAGAGTCTTCTCCAAAACCACAGTTCAAAAGCATCAATTCTTCGGCGTTCAGCTTTGTTTATAGTCCAACTCTCACATCCGTACATGACTACTGGAAAAACCATAGCTTTGACTAGATGGACCTTTGTCAGCAAAGTAATGTCTCTGCTTTTTAATATGCTGTCTAGGTTGGTCATAACTTTTCTTCCAAGGAGCAGGTGTCTTTTGATTTCATGGCTGCAATTACCATCTGCAGTGATTTTGGAGCCCAAGAAAATAAAGTCTGTCACTGTTTCCATTGTTTCCCCAGCTGTTTGCCATGAAATGATGGGACCAGGTGCCATGATCTTAGTTTTCAGAATATAGAGTTTTAAGCCAACTTTTTCATTCTCCTCTTTCACTTTCATCAAGAGGCGTTTTAGTTCTTCTTCACTTTCTGCCATAAAGGTGTTGTCATCTACACATCTGAGGTTATTGATGTTTCTCCCGGCAATCTTGATTCTAGCTTCTGCTTCATCCAGCCCAGCATTTCTCATGATGTACTCTGCATATAAGTTAAATGAGCAGGGTGACAATATACAGCCTTGACGTACTCCTTTCCCGATTTGGAAGCAGTTTGTTGTTCCATGTCCAGTTCTAACTGATGCTTCCTGACCTGCATGCAGATTTCTCAAGAGGCAGGTCAGGTGGTTTGGTATTCCCATCTCTTGAAGAATTTTCCACAGTTTGTTGTGGTCCACACAGTCAAAGGCTTTGGCATAGTCCATAAAGCAGAAGTAGATGGTTTTTGGAACTGTCTTGCTTTTTCGATGATCCAGACATCTTACTTTATTTCATTTGCATATATTTTCGTATATATCTCCAAAAGAGAAAGATACTTAAAAATATACAGTCACTGTACACATGCACATGCAGTCACTAGAAATATAACTGAATCACTTTACTGTATACCAGAAACTCACACAATATTGTAAATCAACCATACTCAAAAAAAAAAAAAAAGCCAGTATCACATCTAAAAGGAAAAAAGGAGTGTAATATAATTTTAAAATTCAAACTTTAAAATCATTGGTTAATTTGTAATATCTTTTATAATATCTTCCCAATTAGTAGACTTGAGCACAAATAATATCATAAAGGATATGCAAATCTTTTAATAGTAATATGGAACCTTTGTATTCAGGTTGGGAATTGGTTATCTGAGGTATTGTCTTTTTTTCTGCATTTAATGAGCCTTGTCTGTAGACCTAAAAAGTATTTTTAGATGAATAATAATTTAGGCTAGGGATATACAATTAAGACACTTAAATAAATATAGCTGAACATAATTACATGCTAAATTCGTAATTGTTGTTTAGTCACTAAGTTGTAGCTGACTCTTGCGATTCCATGGACAGTAGCCTGCCAGGCTCTTGTGTGCATGGGATTTTTTAGCCAAGAATACTAGAGTGAGTTGCCATTTCCTTCTTCAGGGAATCTTCCCGACCCAGAGTTTGGACCTGTGTCTTCTGTGTCTCCTGCGTTGGCAGGCAAATTGTTTACAACTGCACCACTGGGAAGCCCCTATTCATAGTAGCCTTGTGTTAAAATGAAATTATTTCATAAATATCAAAATAACTGCAATTGGGAGGGCAAAAACTGTTATATTTAGTCTAGTTGATCAAGGCTTGGGCTCTCTTTTATAGGCGTGATATTGAGAAAATTTGTTGAACCAAAGAGAAACTTGTATTTTGCAGCCAAAATCTAGAGTGGTATTTATGTTCCTAAAAATTGTGCTCTTAACCCTTTGTCTATCATGTTTAGAGACTAAGGAAGAAAATTGTTTTTCAGGGAGGTTTTCAGTAGCAGTAAGTAGTTGCAAAGTTTAGCCCTATTTAATAATTGGTCCAATCAGAAATGTGTAAAATAGCATATAGAGGCCGAAAATTCAATCCAGTAAATATGTGGGGCTGTGTTGTATGTAGTGAGATTAATGAAATAACAGATAACCAGCCACACTATCGAAATCTATTGCTAGCTGTGGTTCGGTACTGTCCAGTGGTAATTTTTTTTTTTTTTAACTGACAGTTAAATGACCTGTCATTGGATAGAACTTCCAAGACAGTGGCAGGGATTTCAAGAATCTCCCTAATTTGACATACAGTTTGTTGGCCTGAGCTGAAAACATTGTGAGTTTGATAAGTTGGACTAGGAACTTGAAAACCGTTCTTTACCTCTCTCTTCCCCAAGACTGGATTGCTTGCTGTTTCTTGGCAGGAGCTGATCCTCTATCTCTTCACCACCGCATCCTATTTCAGGAGAAAATGATAACTTTAACTTGATGCACCAAGTAGAATATAGGAGCCTGTTGTCTTAAATTTGTGTTATGCTGGTGTGCATTGTTTCTGGGCTTTATTACATTTTAACTACCAGCTCTTTCACTCTTCAGTTCAGTTCAGTTTATTCGCTCAGTCGTGTCCGACATTTTGCAACCCCATGGACTGCAGCACGCCAGGCCTCCCTGTCTATCACCAACTCCCAGAGCCTACCCAAACTCATGTCCATTGAGTTGGTGATGCCATCCAGCCATCTCATCCTCTGTCGTCTCCTTCTCCTCCTGCCCTCAATCTTTCCCAGCATCAGGGTCTTTTCAAATGAGTCAGCTCTTCGCATCAGGTGGCCAAAGTATTGGAGTTTCAGCTTCAACATCAGTCCTTCCAATGAACACTCAGGACTGATCTCCTTTAGGATTGACTGGTTGGATCTCCTTGCAGTCCAAGAGCTTGGAAACAGTCTCTTCATGTGCCAGGGATGCTGGATATTGGTCTCTTCTGACTTTTGATCACAGTGATGGGTACAATTTTTCGTTTACTCTAGTCATGTAAGTCTCTTGAACCAGATTCTGAAAAATCACTTTATTTAAATGGCACATAATTCTGGACTTGAATATGATTGAAGGATGTGCTGATAATAAGTCTTAACATTCTTCTTTATTCTTTAATTGAGGTTTTTGAAATAATTCATTTCTACATAAATACAAAAGTGAAGTTGAACCACAGTTATTAGTACTTGGATAGAGGAGACTGGCAGGCTATAGTCCATGTGGTTGCAAAGATTTGGATGCAAGTGAGTGACTAAGCACATACTCTACAAAAATGTTGAATCACTATGTTGTACACCTGAAACTTACAATAAAGAAGGCTCCTTTGTCCATGGAATTTTCCAGGCAAGAATACCGGAGTGGGTTACCGTTTCCTTCTCCAGGGGATTTTCCCAACCCAGGGATCGAACCGAAGTCTCCCACAGTGCAGGCAGAATCTTTACCATCTGAGCCACTAGGAAAGCCCCTATTTATATAGAGTCCATTTAGAGCTATTATAAAATATTGGCTATATTCCCTGTGCTGTACAATAAATCATTGTAGCTTATTTTATACCTAGTAGTGACTTAACTTTTTTAAATAAGTTTCTTATGTAAACAATAAAGCCTAAATATTTCTATGTGTGAAATGTGTACCATTTTGTGTTCTATTTTACCACTGAAAGGAGAGTTGATTTTGATAGTGTCCATAGTTCATTTAGTGTTTTTTAAGTGTGCTTTTTGCATGATGATTTTAAAGGTTGAATTATGTATTGTAGCTATGATAGCTTACAGTGAACGATGTCGGATTTGTGATCTCTGAAGAAGATTTAGCTTTGGGGCCAGGGACGAGGCTTGATCACTCAAGAGCTTTCGTGGAGCAGAGTTTTATTAAAGTGAAAAAGGGACAGAGAAAACTTCTGACACAGACATCAGAAGGGGGACGGACAGTGCCCCCCCCCCCCCCCCCGCTAGTCTTAGCAAGGGAGCTATATACTTTTGTAATTGGTTGTTACAGTAAATCAAAAGAATGTCTCAAGGTTGTAAAGGCCTTACCAGACTCACTCCCATAATATACATTTTAAGATAACGGGATTAGAACTAACAAGTCCATGGGGTCACAAAGAGTCGGACACTACAACTGAGCGACTTCAGTTTCACTAGACCCACTCCCACAGTATACATTTTAAGATGACAGGATTAGTCAGAAGGTTCTCGAGGAGAAACATGTCCTCAAGCAGGATACATTCAGTTCAGTTCAGTCGCTCAGTCCTGTCTGACTCTGCGATCCCATGTACTGCAGCTCTCCAGGCTTCCCTGTCCATTACCAATTCCCAAGCTTGCTCAAACTCATGTCCATCGAATTGGTGATACATTGTTGTTATATAATCCTTAGTACAGAGTTTAAGCTGAGTTGTTTTGTTGTGTAATCATCAGCTCTGGGGTTAAAGAAAAAAACATTTGTCCTTTTCTCCTCCTTCAGAGCCCCAGAGCCCTTTCTCCTCCTCCTCCTCTTCCTCCTCCTCCTCTTCCTCCTCCTCCTCAGGGACCCTGGACTTCTTATCCGCCTACCTAACAATTGACTCTCTGTTACATAAGCATATTTTCATATTTGACAAATAGAAACCATTTATTGAGGAAAAATTGGTTTCACAAATTTTAAGAAAGTCTGGAGTAAACATATCAGTTTGTAGGTGAAATTACTTGCATCTCAAATGAAAGGAACTTTCATTTTAAATTGCATAAATTTTCACATCTTTTCCTCACGTATACCCTGAATATTCTCATTGCATATTGTGTCATAATTATAGCAGCATTAAAAAGCTTTTGAATGGAATCAACTCAAGCTAAAGATTAGCTTTCCTTATGTTTTATAAATCACAGTGCACTTGCTGAAAGTCTACAGTTTTCTATTTTAAGGTATTGAAACTTCTGTTTGTGCAATAAGCTTTCCTTTGTTCTTTATCGGAATGTCAAATGTCACCTCTTTTTTCCCCTTTGATAGGAAATCATTCAGTTCTAGAGTGTACTCAGTTCAGTTCGATTCAGTTGCTCAGTCACGTCCAACTCTTTGAGACCCCATGGAATGCAGCATGCCAGGCTTCCCTGTCCATCACCAACTTGCTTGCTCAAACTCATGTCCATCCAGTTGGTGATGCCATCCAACCATCTCATCATCTGTCATCACCTTCTCCTCCTGCCTTCAATCTTTCCCAGCATCAGTCTTTTCCAGTGAGTCAGTTCTTCGCATCAGGTGGCCAGAGTATTGGAGTTTCAGCTTCAGCATCAGTCCTTCCAATGAATATTTGGGACTGATTTCTTTTAGGATGGACTGGTTGGATCTCCTTGTTGTCCAAGGGACTCTTAAGAGTTTTCTTCACCACCACAATTCAAAAGCATCAATTCTTCAGCACTCAGCTTTCTTCACCGTCCAACTCTCACATCCATACATGACTACTGGAAAAACCATAGCTTTGACTAGATGGACCTTTGTTGGCAAAGTAATGTCTCTGCTTTTTGATATGCTGTCTAGGTTGGTCATAGCTTTTCTTCCAGGGAGCAAGTGTCTTTTAATTTCATGGCTGCAGTCACTATCTGCAGTGATTTTGGAGCCCAAGAAAATAAAGTCTATCACTGTTTCCATGATTTCCCCAGCTATTTGCCATGAAGCGATAGGACCAGATATCATGATCTTTGTTTTTTGAATGTTGAGCTTTAAGCCAACTTTTTCACTCTCCTCTTTCACTTTCATCAAGAGGCTCTGTAGTTCTTCTTCACTTTCTGCCATAAGGGTGGTGTCATCTGAATGTCGGAGGTTATTGATATTTCTCCCAGCAATCTTGATTCCAGCCTGTGCTTCATTCCAGTCCAGCATTTCGCATGATGAACTCTGCATATAAGTTAAATAAGCACGGTGACAATATACAGCCTTGACGTACTCCTTTCCCAATTTGGAACCAGTCCATTGTTCCATGTCTGGTTCTAAGTGTTGCTTCTTGACCTGTATACAGATTTCTCAGGAGACAGGTAAGGTGGTCTGGTATTCCCATCTCTTTATGAATTTTCCACAGTTTGTTGTGATCCACACAGTCAAAGGCTTTGGCATAGTCAATAAAGCAGAAGTAGATGTTTTTCTGGAACTCTCTTGCTTTTTCGATGATCCAGCGGATTTTGGCGATTTGATCTCTGGTTCCTCTGCCTTTTCCAAAACCAACTTGAACATCTGGAAGTTCACAGTACATGTATTGTTGAAGCCTGTCTTAGAGAATTTTGAGCATTACTTTACTAGCGTGTAAGATGAGTGCAATTGTGCATTAGTTTGAGCATTCTTTGGCATTGCCTTTCTTTGGGATTGGAATGAAAACTAACCTTTTCCAGTCCTGTGGCCACTGCTGAGTTTTCCAAATTTGCTGGCATATTGAGTGCAGCACTTTCACAGCATCATCTTTGAGGATTTGAAATAGCTCAACTGGAATTCCATCACCTCCACTAGCTTTGTTCATAGTGATGCTTCCTAAGACCCACTTGATTTCACATTGCAGGATGTCTGGCTCTAGATGAGTGATCACACCATCGTGGTTATCTGGGTCTTGAAGATTTTTTTGTATAGTTCTTCTGAGTATTCTTACCACCTCTTCTTTATATCTTCTGCTTCTGTTAGGTCCATACCATTTCTGTCCTTTATTGTGCCCATCTTTGCATGAAATGTTCCCTTGGTATCTCTAATTTTCTTCAAGAGATCTCTAGTTTTTCCCATTCTGTTGTTTTCCTCTATTTCTTTGCATTGATCACTGAGGAAGGCTTTCTTATCTTTCCTTGCTTTCTTTGGAACTCTGCATTCAAATGGGTATATCTTTCCTTTCCTCCTTTGCCTTTATCTTCTCTTCTTTTCTCAGCTCTTTGTAAGGCCTCTTCAGACAACCATTTTGCCTTTTTTGCATTTCTTTTTCTTGGGGATGGTCTTGATCACTGCCTCCTGTACAATGGCATGAACCTCCATCCATAGTTCTTCAGGTACTAGAGTATACTAGTTAATGTGAAATTACTGCTGTTCTAAGTAGAAATGTATTTTACTACATCCCCGCAATATTCTAGAAGCCTAATTGCTAACAGTTTTGATCAGATTTCAAGACAGTTTTATTACCTACAGTCACCTCTTTTATATATGCAGAATGAACATAGGTCTGGGACCAATTAGGCTTATAGCCATAATTTGACTCATCTTGTTTTGGTAACATATCCTCTCTCTCTTTTCACTATTTTTCAGTCTTCACACTTAAAAAAAAAAAAAATAGTAACAGAAAAAAATGTAGCAAAGTCGAGCTGCTGTTACATAATATCGTAGACTGGGTAACTTAAAGAACAGGCATTTATTTCTCACAGACCTGGTTTCTGGGTAGTCCAAGGTCAAGGTGCTAGCAGATTGGGTTCCTGGTGAGGGCCTTCTTCCTGGTTTGTAGATGGCTGTCCTCTCACTGTGTCCTCACTTACAGGGGAGAGGGAACTCTATAGTCTCTTCCTTCTCTTATGTGGACACAATCCCGTTATGGGAGCCCCACCCTCAGGACTTCATTCAAACTTAATTATTCCCAAAGGCCCTGCCTCCAAATAGCATCACATTGGAGGTTAAGGCCTCAAACATATAAATTTGGAGAAGAAGGGGAAGGGGACGCAAACGTTCATTTGATAATAGATGATTAAATCAACAAACTCCCCTCTCCCTGCCCAAAAGGATAAGTAGAAAAATATGGCTAAAATGCTGAAGACATAACTTGACAACACATTGGTGTTCTGTCTTTAATATGGATAGCTTGATTATCTAAGCTTGAACTGAAGTTTTTCTTCCATTTTTGTGTGGATCACAACAAATTGGAAAATTCATAAAAAGATGGGAATTCCAGACCACCTTACCTGTCTCCTGAGAAACTTGTATGTGGGTCAAGAAGCAGCAGTTAGAACTGGACATGGAACAACTAACTGGTTCAAAATTGGGAAAGGAATATGACAAAGCTGTATATTGTCACCATGCTTATTTAATTTATATGCAGAGTACATCATGTGAAATGCTGGGCTAGATGAATCACTAGCTGGAATCAAGATTGCTGGGAGAAATATCAATAACCTCAGATTTACAGATGATACCACTCTAATGGCAGAAAGTGAAGAGGAACTAAAGAGTCTCTTGATGAGGGTGAAAGAGGAGAGTGGAAAAGCTGGCGTAAAACTCAACATTCCAAAAACTAAGATCATGGCATCCATTCCCATCACTTCATGACAGTTAGAAGGGGAAAAAGTGTAAACAGTGACAGATTTTCTTGAGTTCCAAAATCACTGTTAATGGTGACTAATGAAAAGATGCTTGCTCCTTGGAAGGAATGCTATGACAAACCTAGACAGTGTATTAAAAAGCAGAGACATCACTTTGCCAACAGAGGTCTGTGTTGTCAAAGGTATGCTTTTTCAGGTAGTCAGGTACAGAAGTGAAAGTTGGACCATAAAGATCGCTGAGTGTGGAAGAATTGTTGCTTTTGAATTGTGGTGCTGGAGTAGACTATTTAGAGTCTCTTGGACTGCAAGGAGATCAAACCTAAAGGAAATTCATCCTGAATATTCGTTGGAAGGACTGATGCTGAAGTGGAAGCTCCAGTACTTTGGCCACCTGATGTGGAGAGCTGACTCATTGGAAAAGACCCTGATGGTGGGAAAGATAGAAGGCAAGAGGAGGAAGAAGCAACAGAGGATGAGACAGTTAGTCAGCATCACCAACTCAGTGAACATGAATTTGAACAAATTCAGGAAGAGAATGGAGGAGAGAGAAGTCTGGCGTGCTGCAGTTCATGGGGTCACAAAGAGACATGACTTAAAATACCTGAACAACAGCAGCAGTAGACACCAAATTTGAATAGAAATGTGACTAGACTGTAATGTGTTTTTTAAAAGACATATTGTAAACTATTTTAAGTTTTGTGAACAAATCACCAAAATAAATTACAGACATTCCTGAAACAATTTTGAGTATATCTCAGTAATAAACTCAAAGCTAACCAAAATGTCAGTTTAGTGGAGAGCCACATTGTTTATTTTTTCAATTTAGGTGTTTCCAAATTGATCAGAACCTAACGAAATTGAATTTGGAAAGCACCAAACAATAGTCAAATTAGAATGAGAATTTCTCAGTCCTGCAATAATTTTTCTCTTCAATATATGAGTAGCCTTTGGTCATAGATGGTTTTCCAAATTTGGCTAAGACCCATTGAGCATTTCTGCTCATATCTGTTAGTAAATAAATTCCAGTTTATAGTCAATTTAATTCTGGTGGTTTATGTCTTGTTTTTTGTATATGAGGAAATAAAAGTATGAAAGTTTTGTAATCATAAATAGCTAGAATGTTTAGATAAGTGTGGTGTTCTAGTTAGCTGATATTTATTAATTTTTATTGTTTTACTGTCAACTATTATCCAAACAGTGTTTTTGTTTGCTCAGCTCATTCTTTTACAAAATCCTTTCCAATATATTGGACCACTTTCCTGGCTCAGTAACATGTATTTCATAGATTTAAGCCTTTTATTGATAAAAGTTCTACTAAGGCATCATTTATAAACAACATAGTTTAGGGCAAGGATTCTCCACCAGGCTTGATTTTACTTACCTGGAGACATTTGGAGCTATATGGAGTAATTTTTACTGGTATGAATGGGGTTGGGAGTGAGATGGTACTGGCTTCTTGTGGGTAGGGGCCAGGGATGCTCTCAGCATCCTCCAGTGTACAGGACAGCCCCCACCACAAAGAAGTACTGCATACAAAATGTCAGTAGTTCCGAGATTGAGAAATCTTGGTTTAATAATGACTTTGTCAGCATTGCAGAAGTTAAAAAATACACATCATAGGCACTGAAGGTAATTCCATAATACGTTGACAGGAACTCATAATTTTTTTGAACAACCATGTAGCCTTGAAATGATTGCTTTGAGAAATATGATACATATCTCAGTATGTGATGTCTGGAATGCTGTTTTTTTAAACGTTAGTCCTGTTTGTTTTCAGTTAATGCGCCAATGCATGTATTCTAACTCTCTGTCACACATAGTTTTGCATATTCAATGTAGACAGAGCCCAGGACCTAACAGATCGTAGGAGTAATTCAGATGTGCTTCATGTGTTTTTAAGTTACTTCTCTGGCAGCAGTCAAGCAAGATGATTTTAAGGGAGTAGAGGAAGCCTTAGTTAAACTAAAGCTTATGAACTAAATCTCAATTTGTACTGCCTAAGAGTGAAAGGTAGGTTAAGATAAAGACAGTATAGACAGTATGTCCTTTCCTTAACCCTAGCGTTCTTTCCCCATCCTACATGTCAGCCCAGGCAGTCAAACTTTATGTTTGGTATGACTGGTGGTAGCTTTTCACTTCTCTCACAGCCCTGAATTATAGGCGTTCTCACAGCCAGTACTGTCTGTCTAGATCTCACTAGTATGTTTTGTCTTTAGCTCTTTGTGGATTCTGTCCTCTAAGTACCTATTCACGCTGTCAGAGATCATCTCTGGTTAAGAGTGAATTCTATACTTTATGTGAGAGTAAGAACCGTTTGTGATCAGGGAGAATGTTACCTGGAAAAAGGAAGTATGCCTTGGAGCCAAAGCTCAGGAGGTCACTATGTGTCTCATCTAGAACTGTTGCCTCAAACTGACTTAAAAATCATCCTGTTAATGATTTTACATTATTTTGAATTAAAATTATTATTTACATTTTTAGCTTTAACTTTTATATTCAGGGTTTTGTTGTTGTTTTAAAAGACTTTCCTTTGGCTAGAAGTGAAGGCTCTTGAACCCAGTTTTTTATTGTTTCTCTTTACAGGTCCACTTCCCCAGCAGGACATCATTCTCCAATATCTTCTAGACATCACTCATCTTCCTCACAGTCAGGATCATCTATTCAAAGACATTCTCCTTCTCCTCGCCGAAAAAGAACTCCTTCACCATCTTATCAGAGGACAATAACTCCACCTTTACGCCGCTCTGCTTCTCCCTATCCTTCACACTCTCTGGCTTCTCCTCAGAGAAAGCAAAGCCCTCCAAGACATCGCTCTCCAGTGAGAGAGAAGGGGAGGCACGATCATGAGCGAACTTCACAGTCTCACGATCGGCGTCATGAAAGGAGGGAAGGTAAATGCTCTGCAGTATTGTGGGTTTTTTAGAGTTCTTTTATGTAAGTGGATATTTTGTTTATTAAAAAATTGGATATTCAGATTTATTGTTAGAATAAGGGATAGAAGAGAACTGTGTTATACTACATTTTCTGTAACACGTGGATCAGAGCTCTTTAGGGCAATAGGAGGTGCTTAAGGACATGGAAATGTAAGCTACTGGGTATATGTAATTGGGCATTTATATGTATATTAAGTTGTTGCTTTCTTTCGGTACATTGTTTTACTTGAGTATTCTCAAGTTCTAGAAATTTGGGGCTGTATGATTCTTAAGAGTGTCAGTCTAATTGCTTAGCTAATTCTTTAAAAACAACAGAAGAGGCTTAAAAGCAACAAACCAGGGAGCAGAGTTGAAACATATCAGAGATGTTTTAATAAAGAGGTGTGGGCTGGGGGAACGTTTAGAAGATCAGTGGGAACCAAGTGATCAGTTTTCCAGGTCTAACTCAACAAAGAAGTAAGCAAGACAGTTTTTAGATTCCTGAGCATTACATTAACTTTGAATTTGCTATTCCGTATTCAAGCTAAGATGTTATTATTATTTGGCAGTAAAATTGAATCACTCTCATCTCTTTCTGTAATTCCTGTCTAAGCTTCTTGTTCTTGTTTATTTAACTTAGCAAGTCTTTCCTAACATCTCCTGAGTTAGTTTTTTTAACATAAAGAATACTCAGTAAATACTTGCTTACTTGCAACAGCATTTCTGTTTAATATGTGTTTTTAAAGTCTCTGTGAGTATCACACAGCAGTCTCCTATGAAACATGTTGAATTTATTCTCCTCCAGTCAACAGTGCAAGAAATAATTATTTTATTCTAGAAATGATGGATGCATAGACAGGGACTAGACAAAGCACATATTTTAGAGAATTACTCCTTGTATACATGATTTTGGAACCAGATCAGCATAGCAGTATATGTAGAACATTGGTAAGTGTGGAAAATGCTCTTACACCTATCAACAACTAGGGTTGACTGGGAATATGGTATATTTTTAGTGACTACTTATTGAGTGAAAACTCTTTATTGTTTCAAAATGCTATTTATTAAACACAATTCCCCTAATGAAGGGGAAATTCAGTATGCAGTTGATTCTTACAGGAATACTTTTTTTTTGTGGTAAGGGGTTTTTGTGTTATATGAATTCTTTTAATAATAAACCATACACTTTTTGATTCTTTGTAAGGAGGATGTTTCTTTTTTGTTTTATGCAGACATATCTTTATTTTTTTTTCTTAAATTAGTTTATTTTCTATTTTTTAACTTCACAATATTGTATCTTTAATCTTCCCAAAAGTCATTTTTGAAATAAGGATAATTTTAGTGAAAGGAAGGGGAAGTAGGTAAAGAGCAAATACTGTAACTGGGTGTATTTGTAAAGACACCTGGGGGCATCATAAAAGAAGAACCTAGTGCTAAGTGATCAAATTTCTAGGCACACTTGGTATTGGAGGAGGACTTGAAGTCATGAAAGTGACAGTGAAGTCGCTAAGTCGTGTCCGACTCTTTGCAACCCCACGGACTGCAGCCTACCACACTCCTCCGTTCATGGGATTTTCCAGACAAGAGTACTGGAGTGGGTTGCCATTTCCTTCTCCAGAAGATCTTCCTGACCCAGGGATCGTACCCGGGTCTCCCACATTGTAGGCAGATGCTTTACCGTCTGAGCCACCTTGAAGTCATAGATGTAGTCAAACAGAAATTGAGACATTGTCAGATTCTTGCCTACTGCTGCTTCTATCCTTAGATGGCATTTATGGAGGTAGGCAGAGGAGATAAGTTATTGATGAAGATCTTGTGGATACTAGACAGGGAAAGTCTACGGACCTAGCCATAGGTCCTAGGCTACTATAAAGTTGCTAAAATAGCATCAGATCTTGGGGTTGTTTCAGAGTATAAGAGCAATTTATGAAGGAATCTGATAAAAAAAAAAAGTACAGGGGTTGTTCTTTGAGGGTCTCTTGATAATTCTTTCAGTTCATCTCAGATTTATGCTGTAATCAACTTATGTTTCTCTAGACATCTCTAAAGAATAGTTTCTAATCTTGGCAAATTCCCACAATGTATGGGGCTGACTAAACCACTTAAGCTCTTGGCCTCTATTCCTTCATGTATACAATGACAAGCTTGAATTAAGTAACTGTTGAGGTTCATTCCAGCTTTTTAAAGCTGAAGTTGTTTTTTAAAGTTTTCCCATGAAATGTTAGAAAATGCTTTAAGTAGCAAAAGCTTTAGAGATGGGAGTGTGAGTCCATTAAATAGCTTTAAAAAAAAAAAAAAAAGGAGAGAGAAAGGGTGAACAGCAGTATCTCTTTGCCAGCCAGCTTACTAACTATAGGTTATTCTCAAGTGCTTAAGTACATTGGTGGTCATGTGTGGACTCGTACTTGTTTCAGTTGTTTCAGATCTTATGTATGGGTATGTTGATACCAGAATATTGTGTTCAAAGTTTGTTCAATCAAGACAAATAATCTAGGTGTTAATAAAATTACCTTTGAAATGTTAGCTTACAGATAGGTTTAGTTTTCTTATTTGCCCATGTTTTCTCCTTTTAGTTTTTGTCAATAACATGAATTACCATTGTAATAAAAATTTTAAAGCTCTGTATTGAATACATTGTCTAGTTTCTTACAGTTTTGTGAAAGGAATTACAGTGTATTTCCAAAATTATGTTTACAGAGACTAGAGGTAAAAGGGACAGAGAAAAGGACACGAGGGAAGAACGAGAGTATGAACAGGATCAAAGCTCTTCTCGAGACCACAGGGATGACCGCGAACCTCGAGATGGCCGGGATCGGAGAGATGCCAGAGATACTCGAGACCGAAGGGAACTGAGAGACTCTAGAGACGTTCGGGACTCCAGGGAGATGAGAGATTATAGCAGAGATAACAAGGAGAGCCGCGACCCCAGGGATTCTCGGTCTACTCGTGATGCCCACGACTACAGGGACCGTGAAAGTCGAGATGCTCATCGAAAGGAGGACACATATCAGGAAGAATCCCGAAGTTATAGCAGAAACCATCTGAGAGAAGAAAGTTCTCGCACTGAAATAAGGAATGAGTCAAGAAATGAGTCTCGAAGTGAGATTAGGAATGACCGGATGGGCAGAAGTAGAGGAAGAGGTCCAGAGATGCCTGAAAAGGGTAAGGTTTTTGACTTGTCAGTGAACTGTATCTTGTATGTTCATATCAGTCAGTCAGTTCAGTTGCTCAGTCGTGTCCGACTCTTTGCAACCCCATGAATTGCAGCACGCCAGGCCTCCCTGTCCATCACCATCTCCCAGAGTCTACCCAAGCCCATGTCCATCAAGTCTGTGATGCCATCCAGCCATCTCATCCTCTGTCATCCCCTTCTCCTGCTGCCCCCAATCCTTCCCAGCATCAGGGTCTTTTCCAATGAGTCAACTCCTCGCATGAGGTGGCCAAAGTATTGGAGTTTCAGCTTCAACATCAGTCCTTCCAGTGAACACCCAGGACTGATCTCCTTTAGGATGGACTGGTTGGATCTTCTTGCAGTCCAAGGGACTCTCAAGAGTCTTCTCCAACACCACACTTGAAAAGCATCAATTCTTCGGCACTCAGCTTTCTTCACCGTCCAACTCTCACATCCATACATGACCACTGGAAAAACCATACCCTTGACTAGACAGACCATTGTTGGCAAAGTAATGTCTCTGCTTTAAATATGCTGTCTAGGTTGGCCATAACCTTCCTTCCAAGGAGTAAGCGTCTTTTAATTTCATGACTGCAATCACCATCTGCAGTGATTTTGGAGCTCAAAAAAATAGTCAGCCACTATTTCCACTGTTTCCCCGTCTATTTCCCATGAAGTGATGGGACCAGATGCCATGATCTTAGTTTTCTGAATGTTGAGCTTTAAGCCAACTTTTTCACTCTCCTCTTTCACTTTCATCAAGAGGCTTTTTAGTTCTTCTTCATTTTCTGCCATAAGGGTGGTGTCATCTGCATATCTGAGGTTATTGATATTTCTCCCAGCAATCTTGATTCCAGCTTGTGCTTCATTCCAGCCCAGCATTTCTCATGATGTACTCTGCATATAAGTTAAATAAGCAGGGTGACAATATACAGCCTTTACATACTCCTTTTCCTATTTGGAACCAGTCTGTTGTTCCATGTCCAGTTCTAACTGTTGCTTCCTCACCTGCATACAGGTTTCTCAAGAGACAGGACAGATGGTCTGGTATTCCCATCTCTTGAAGAATTTTCCACAGTTTATTGTGATGCACACAGTCAAAGGCTTTGGCATAGTCAATAAAGCAGAAATAGATGTTTTTCTGGAACTCTCTTGCTTTTTCGATGATCCAGCAGATATTGGCAATTTGATCTCTGGTTCCTCTGCCTTTTCTAAAACCACCTTGAACATCTGGAAGTTCACGGTTCATGTATTGCTGAAGCCTGGCTTGGAGAATTTTGAGCATTACTAGCATGTGAGATGAGTGTGATTGTGCAGTAGTTTGAGCATTCTTTGGCGTTGCCTTTTTTTGGGATTGGAATGAAAACTGACCTTTTCCAGTCCTGTGGTCACTGCTGAGTTTTCCAAATTTGCTGGCATATGGAGTGCAGCACTTTCACAGCAGCATCTTTGAGGATTTGAAATAGCTCAACTGCAATTCCATCACCTCCACTAGCTTTGTTCGTAGTGATGCTTTCTAAGGCCCACTGGACTTCACATTTCAGGATATCTGGCTCTAGGTGGTTGATCACATCATCTTGATTATCTGGGTCATGAAGATCTCTTTTTTACAGTTCTTCTGTGTATTCTTGCCACCTCTTCTTAATATCTTCTGCTTCTGTTAGGTCCATACCATTTCTGTCCTTTATCGAGCCCATCTTTGCATGAAGTGTTCCCTTGGTATCTCTAATTTTCTTGAAGAGATCTCTAGTCTTTCCCATTCTGTTGTTTTCCTCTATTTCTTTGCATTGATCGCTGAGAAAGGCTTTGTTATCTCTCCTTGCTATTCTTTGGAGCTCTGCATTCAGATGGGAATATCTTTCCTTTTCTCCTTTGCTTTTCTCTTCTCTTCTTTTCACAGCTATTTGTAAGGCCTCCTCAGACAGCCATTTTCCTTTTTTGCATTTCTTTTCCATGGGGATGACCTTAATCCCTGTCTCTCGTACAATATCGCAAACCTCCGTCCATAGTTCATCAGGCACTCTGTCTATCAGATCTAGTCCCTTAAATCTATTTGTCACTTCCACTGTATAATCATAAGGGATTTGATTTAGGTCATACCTGAATGGTCTCATGGATTTCCCTACTTACTTCAATATAAGTCTGAATTTGGCAATAAGGAGTTCATGATCTGAGGCACAGTCTGCTCCTGGTCTTGTTTTTGCTGACTGTATAGAGCTTCTCCATCTTTGGCTGCAAAGAATATAATCAGTCTGATTTTGGTGTTGACCATCTGGTGATGTCCACGTGTAGAGTCTTCTCTTGTGTTGTTGGAAGAGGCTGTTTGCTATGACCAGTGCGTTCTCTTGGCAGAACTCTATTAGCCTTTGCCCTGCTTCATTCTGTACTCCAAGGCCAAATTTGCCTGTTATGCCAGGTGTTTCCTGACTTCCTACTTTTGCATTCCAGTCCCCTATAATGAAAAGGACATCTTTTTTGGGTGTTAGTTCTAAAATCTCCTTAGTTCTGAAATCTCCTAAGATTTGTTTATTTCTGACATTCATTATCACTTTGTCAAAGTAATTTTCAATTAATTGAATTTCTCATCTTCTCTATAAATTCCTAGTGGGAATTATTAGCTAAAGTAGCAGAAGATAAAGGGGGCCTGACTTAGGGACCCCTTCCCCACCCCCTCCCACCCCCCAACACCCCCCGGTTGAATTATGTCCAGTCATGGCTACCATCTTGGTTAATGTGGAACACTAAGAAAATTGTTGTCAGGCAAAAAAAAAAAATCAAAAAGAAGTAATTTCTAGTAAATGGGTAAATATATGATAAAATGATCATTTAAAATGGGATTTAAAATGATAGACTTTCAAAGTTTTTGGTGTCAGAAATGACTAACTCATGTATTCTTCAGTACTTGTACTTGCTTCAGAGCCACCTCACAACATCCCATGTCAGGATCTTAAGCCATTTTTCTTATCTTCCTCTAAAAAGCATTTGGCATCACCATCATCATCAATAACCACCTACCTAAGTGAATTTGACTGTCATCTCCACACTGCCTGGACTGAGTCAACTTTGACATCTCTCTTCCTCCACCCACTTTGCTCCCCTCTCCAAAACACTGCTGCAGAATTCTGACCTTTCTTACTCTTTCTATAGGCCTGTTGGTTTATTGTAGTTTCACAGTAAGATGAAGGCCCATCACCTTCTCCTTCATAGTTGTCTTGGCTTTTCTTAGCCCTTCGCTTTTTCATATGTTTTAAAAATGAAGTTTTTTTAAAGCTTCATGAAAAACTGTTGGATTTTTACTTCAAATACATTAATTTATTGATTAATAACTTTTTCTATTAAGGTCTTGTACATGTTTTATTCCTGGGTAACTTCTATTTTTGTTGCCATTGTAAATGGTATTTTTTTTAAAAATTCTCTTTTTAATAATGCGTTCACGTAGTGCACAATTTCAGAGCTATGAAAGGATATATAGTGAAAGCCTCCCCTGTTCCTGACCTGGTCCTAGCCAGTTTTGTGTGTATCCAGCTGAAGAACATTGTATACAAGCAAATATGTATGTTTATTCATTTTCTCTTCCGTTTTCACTTTAAAATATCTTGGAGATAGTTACATATCAGTCAGCTTGGTAAACAGCCACATCCTCCTTTTGGTGCATAGTGTATATCGTAGGGTATGCCGTAAGTTATTGAATCCTCTATGTTTGAGCTTCCCAGGAAGTGTTAGTGGTAAAGAACTCACCTCCAATTTAGGAGACTTGAGCGACATGGGTTCGATCCCTGGATTGGGAAGATCCGCTGGAGAAGGGCATGGCAAACCACGCCAGTATTCCTGTCTGTAGAGTCTCCTGGACAGAGGAGCCTGGCAGGCTATGGTCTATAGGATCGCAAAGAGACATCACTGAAGTGACTTTTTTTTCGGTTTTTAATAGTGCTTAAGTGAATGCATACAGGCACACCAAATGATATATTTTAAAACATTTTCTGATGCTTATTGCCGGTGTATGGAATGTTAATTAAATTTTTTATATTCATCTTACATTATGATGTTGCTGTATTTTCTTGGTAGATATAATTAGATTCTCTTAAACATTTACATCCGGGAATAGACATATTTGGCTCTTCTTTCTGAGTAATATTTATTCATTGTCAGTTACCTGCTGAGCAGCTGTTTCAATGCACTGTTGACTACAAGTGGTATAATGGGCTTCTTTGCTTTGTTTCAGATTTTAAGGAATTATTGCTGACATTTCACCGTTAAGCATGGTGTTTGTGTAGATTTTTGTTGTTTGTTTAGTTGCTAAGTTGTGTCCAACTCTTTGCAATTCCATGGACTATAGCCCACCAGGCTCCTCTGTTAGTAGGGTTTCCTTTTCCCAGGTAAGGATACTGAAAGTGGGTTGCCATTTCCTTATCCAATGAATCTTCCCAACCTAGGAATCGAACCCTAGTCTTCTCCCTTGGCAGGGGAGTTCTTTTCCACTTGCAGATGCTTTTTATCGTGTTAAGGGTGCGTGCATGTGTGCCAGGTCACTTCAGTCGTGTCTGACTCTTTGCAGTCTCAGGGTATAGCCAGCCAGACTCCTCTGTCCATGGAATTCTCCAGGCAAGAATACTGGAGTGGGTTGCCATGCCCTTTTCCAGGGGACCTTCCTGACCCAGGGATGGAACTCGTGTCTCCTGCCGCTCCTGCATTGTCAGGAGGTTTCTTACAGCTGAGCCACCAGCAAAGGGTATCTCCTAATTTTCCTAAATTAGCTGGCAGCTTCTGTCATGCCTGTTTGTTTGTATCTTGAGAAGATCATATAGCCAGTCTCTTTTTTATCTTGTTACTTATGTTAATTTTTTTTTTTTTTTTTTTTTGAAATTTACAACTGTTCTTATAAATAGGTTTTCCTGGTGGCTTAGATGGTAAAGAAACTACCTGCACTGCAGGAGACCCGAGTTTGATCCCTGGGTTGGGAAGATCCCCTGGAGTAGGAAGTGGCAACCCACTTCAGTATTCTTGCCTGGAGAATCCCATGGACAGAGGAGCCTGGTGGACTACAGACCATGGGATTGCAAAGAGTCAGACACAATTGAGCGACTAACACTTTCACTTTCAGAACTATTCTTGCATTTCTAAAATAAATTTACATTTCATTTCTTTTAAAAGTTCCAAAATAGGTTTGTTAAAATTTAATTTTGAAATAAAATCTTTTTTTTTTAATTGAGGTTGGCATATAATCAGTGTATGAGTGTAAATACTTAACAACTTACTCTTCAGAAAGAAAGGCCTGGCTTGTAGCTAATGCCAGTTTCCATAGTATAAATTACTCCTACCATAGCAGATTGTGAGCTACTAACAGTGCCACTCAGTGTGAGGATGAGAAGAGAAGCACACTGGTGGCTCTTTGGAGCCAGCATGCCATTGCATAGGTTTTAGTTTTTAATATTGTCTTTGTTTGGTTTGGAGATCGAAATGTGTTGGAAAGTGTTGCTTCTGTTTTTTCTCTTTTCTAGAAGAGAACAGTTTATGTATAAATGAGCATTTATCTGTTCTTTGACAGTGTGATTATATTTATCTGTTCTAAACGCTTTCTGAAGTTTGGTATGGTTTTTTCTTTGACTCATGAGTTGTGTAGAAATAGGATTTTAAATTTCCAATCATGCTTTTTAAAATAAATACCCTACCCTCAATTTTAATTGTTATTGGAGGAGACTGTTTGAACTCAGTTTTTTGGCATTTGTTTTTGTTAGGTCTTATTTTGTGGCTCATCAGTCAGTTTTCATGTATTCTGCATGTGCTTTTAATGGTTGCAAAGTATGTAAAGTGTCTCTCTAAGGTCAGGTTTGTTAATCATGCTTTCAAATCTACATTTAATTTTCTTTCTAGTCTGCTTTTTCTATCATTACAGAGATGTGAGCTGAATCTTCCACTGTTATTTTGAATTTGTTGATTTTTGTGTGATTTGATCAATTTTTGCTTTGAATATTTTGAGGCTTTGCTCGTAGGTACATGTAAGGCAAATTATTCCTTTTATTGTTACAGAATGATCCTCTTCATCCTGAATGTTATCTTTTTGTCTAAAACAGATTATCCCACTCACAGATTTCTTTTGGTTAATATTTGTATGATATAGCTTATTCTATCCTTTCAGTCTTTCTATCTTAGCATATAGTTAGACATATGTTTGAGCCCCTGGTGGCTCAGACAGTAAAGAGTCTGCCTGCAGTGCAGGAGACCTGGGTTTGATCCCTATGTCGGGAAGATCCCCTGGAGAAGGAAATGGCAACCCACTCCAGTATTCCTGCCTGGAGAATCCCATGGGCATGGGGTCACAAAGAGTCGGACACAACTGAGCGACTTCGCTTTCACTTTCAGACATTTGTTCAGTCTTCCCATTGTGTTCTCCTTGATTCTTAACTTTCAGGTTTTCCATCTCTATATCTCTTTTTCATTTTCTGAGTTGCATCCTCAGATGTGACTTTTTTTTTTTTTTTTTTTACCAATTTTCTCTTAGCATCTATCCTGACATTTACCTTTTCATTCCTTGATGTTATATGTAGCTCATTTGTAGTCTTATTTTAAAAAGTTTTAAATTTCTTTCTCTAGTCTTTAATTATTAAAATAGTCTTTATAGATATTTTGATTATTAAAACATCCCAATTAAAGTATTTAGAATTATACTATAATTCTTTCAGTGCTCAAAACCTGTTCAACCTGTAAGGTGTGTGTGTGTGTAGCTCTATGCAGTTTTTTTTAAACCACTTTACTGACGTATGATTGACATACAGAAATCTATACACAGTTAATATATACAGCTTGATGAGATTGGAAATAAGTGTATACCCTTGAAACCACCACCACAATCTGTGCCATTAACATGTGGAAGTTTCCTCTCACTCTGTTATTATTTGTATGTGTGTGTGATAAGAATGCTAGTAATATAAAATCTGTCCTCTCACCAGATTTTTGAGTTTCCAATACAGTATTATCAACTAGACACCATCCTGTAGAGTAGATCTCTGTGACTTACTCATCTTGTACGACTGAAATTTTGTACCCCTTGACTAATCCTCCATGTTCCTCCTCTCACCAGCCTCTTGGTAAAACCATTCTACTCTCTGATTCAATGAGTGTGACTATTTTAGTTTCCACATATAAGTGGTATCATGTAGCATTTGTCCTTCTGTGTCTGACTTATCTCGCTTAGCAAAATGTCTTCCATGTTGTTGCAAATGGCAGGACTGTGTTCTTTCTGAAGGGTGAATAATCCTTTATAGTGCTTCCCAGGTGGCTCAGGGGTAAAGATCCACCTGCCAATGCAGGAAACACAATTTCCATCCCTGGGTCAGGAAGATCACTTGGAGAAGGAAATTGCAACCCACTCCATATTCTTGCCTGAGAAATCCATGGGCAGAGGAGCCTGGCAGGCTCTAGTCCATGGAATTGAAAGAGAGTCAAGACACCACTTTGTGACTAAAAACAACAAAGACAAATCCATTATATATATGTATCTGTTGTTTAGTTGCTGAGTCATATCTGACTCTTTGCAACCCCACGAACTGCAGCACACCAGGTTTCACCATCTCTTGGAGTTTGCTCAAACTCATGTCCATGGAGTCAGTGGTGCCATCCAACCATCTTTTCCTCTGTCATCCCCTTCTCCTCCTGCCTTCAGTCTTTCCCATTATCAAGGTCTTTTCCAAGGAGTCGGCTCTTCGCATCAGGTGGCCAAAGTATTATATGTATATACCACATTTTTCCCCATTCATCTGTCATTGGGCATTTAGGTTGTTTCTGTCTTGGCTGTTGTGAATAATGTTGCAGTGAACATGGGCATACAGATATGGGAGTACAGATATCTCTTTTAGATCCTAATTTCAGTTTCTCTGGCTCTGTACCCAGAAGTGGAATTGCTGGATCAGGTAGTAGTTCTGTAATTTTTTGATGAACTTCCATACTATTCAGTATTTTCCATAGTGACTGTGTAGCCTTGCATTACCATCACCACAATCAAGATCCTCAACTGTACCATCATAGGACTCCCTTTGTTATCCCTTTGTGGCCACATTCAAATCCCTTCCCCTGTCCTTGAACGCTGGCCACCACTAATATGTCTATCATCTTGTAATTATTATTTCACAAGTATTATATAGACTGAATCCTCCTGTGTGTATCCTGTTGAGATTGGCTTTTCACTAGCAGAATTTCCTTAAGCTTCCAAGTAATTGCATGTATCAGTAGTTTGTAACTTAAAATATTCTATGATCTGGATGTACCACAGTTTGTTTAGCCTTTCACCCACTGAAAGACATTTGGGTACTTTACAGTGGGACTATAACAAAGCTACTGTGAACATTCATTTCCCAATTTTTTAATGAAAATTTTCAGGTATCACCTACTGTCAACAAAGTACCTTGGTTCTATATTAGAATGTTTTCACTATAAAGTGTAGTCAATGTGATATATCCATAATTCATATTTTAAATATTTTTATGGTATTTCTAAAATTTATATATGCATTAATAGTTTTTATTTTTTATTCCATTGTTTTTTGGCTTAATTGAAATGAGTCTGTTTGCTTTATGATTTCATTATTTGTCCTTTTTTTTATAGGAAGGGAAAATGAGGACTTAAGCAGAGTCAAGTCAATCATTAGACACTTTGAGTATTCTAATCCAACATATAATATCGTTTCCAACAATGATTACCACACTCAAATATAAAAACTCACCAAAAAAACCCAACAACAACAACCCACACATCTTTATATGTTTTGAGGGAGGAAAGATTGTGACTGACAACTTGTTGAATGAAGTCTGTGTGTTAAACATTTGTGTTAATATCCTTTGTTTAGGAAGTCGAGGCACAAGAGGTTCTCAGATTGATAGTCACAGTAGTAGTAGCAACTATCATGACAGCTGGGAGACGCGAAGCAGCTATCCTGAAAGAGACAGATACCCTGAGAGAGAGAACAGAGAGCAAGCAAGAGACTCTTCCTTTGAGAGAAGACACGGGGAGAGAGACCGTCGCGACAACAGAGAGAGAGGTATGTTAAGCGAAGTACTCTTAAATAGTCACCAACATTGACTGGGAGAATTGTAGTTCTTTCCAACCATTATCAGTTTACTTTTTAACATAAAATATCTTTTAAGACTTTTGTTTGTTGGCGCATTTTAAGCTATTTATTCATGTAATCTTTTTTTACTCAGTTTGGTAGAGATTATCTAAATAACTGGCTACCAGTACTCACTTGGTAACAGAGCAGGTACTGAGTTAGTAAGAACTTGCATACTGCAAGAGTTGAGGTGCCTTGCTGTATGTCTCTTGCCTTAACCAAACAGCTCACAGTGTTTTAAAGAACATAGGTGCTTGGGTGCCATTTCAGGTATTTCTGATTCAGGAGATAGTTTCTCATCTGAGTGTCCTGACCACTCACTCACTAGCTGTGATACACAGACTTGTAAGGACTGCCAGGGAGGAACAAGACAAAGGCAGTGATGATGGGGCTAGGGGCTGTCTGGAGAAATAGTTTATTCGTGTTCCTTCCTGAGAGTATGTAATACTTAGTTTAGCTAACTTTATATTCTTGTATATTTTAAGCTAAGCTAAAAATTCTCTGTTACTCTACCAGACCTCTTAAATCAGTATTGAAGCAAGATACTAGAAGGCAGTTTAGAAGGGTTGTAAGTACTTTCTTAAACAAGCTTTTATTGTCAGTACGTGTTAGGCCTTTGAACATCTGTGACCTTATGAAGGTCTTACTAACTTTGCCTAGTTACTAAAGTAAGGTTTGCTATAATGCTGAAGTTAACGTCATATAAAACTTGATGGAGTAGGGAACTGAGTGTTGATGCTTCACAGTGGGCTGCATTATATATGAGGTAACATTTATCTTGATATGGGTAGTAATAAGAGGAGAGCGAAGTCACTAAGACACCTTGTACTATTGAGAGCATAGATGAGATCAGAGACATAGATACAAGTTGCTGAGTTGAGTTTGTTATAGCAAGCCTAATGCATTTGGGTTGAAAGATGTGTATGATTTCCTTAGTTACAGATGAGGCTGGAGTTGATACGATCTGTGTTAATGCCTGAAATTATTTCTTCCCAAACACTAATTCATCAGTCTTTATTCTCTTTAATCTAACACTGTGTTCTGATAATGCTCTTTTTATATCTTATTTTTTTTTCTTTTTTTCTAGTTTCATGTCCCTCTCAGATTTTTCTCATCTCATGCCTGAATTCAGTGTAACATTTGGTTTCAGTCTTATTTAGTTCAACCACATATGTATTGAGTTACCAAGAAGTTTGAAAGTTGCTCTTTATATACTCTCTGGCTTAATATTCTTTACAGTATTAAGTCAGAAAATGTATGTTTTAAATCCTTTTATCTTTCAATATCTGTGAGCTTAGGTATGATAAGGAAATCTGTGTTTATAATTTAGGAGACTTGGGCCAAGAGAAGGGTAGTGATTCTTTTCATTGTCAGAGAATAAAGTTCTAAAGCTAAAATTCAAACTCAGGTTTTCTGACTACATGTCTTGTTGTTTCTATTTTATTTTACTATAACTACCTCAGTAAATATCAGTTGTACAATTGAAATAGAAATATACTTTTGATTTTATATTCTACAAATGATTATTGAGTACTCCTGCACTTTGCTGGGTTTTTGGAGTAAAACAGTTCTTGCACTTGTAGAACTTTATAAAAGGGACGATATCCCCCCTGAAGAAAGAAATGATTGGTGGATGCTATCAAGGAAACATACAAGAGATCCAGATAGAAATAAAGGATGAGTGGGACCTACTTTCCTTAAATAGTGTGCTTATGAAAAATTTAAGATGACATATATGCAGAGGCATAAATGCAAGGAAAGAAGCTAGCATTGTAGGTTTGAGGGTAAAAGCATTCCATACAGAGAAAAGAATATGTGCCAATTCTCTGAGATGGGAAATAACTTCGTATGTCCTAGAATTTGAAAGATCAGTGTGATTAGAGTATGGTGAGCAAAGGGAGATGGATAGAGGTCAGAGGTAGAGATGTGCTCAGGACCTTGTTCTTGTGCTCAGGAATTTAAATCTTCCCTTTAGTTCTTGACAGGCTGATTAGGGTAGACAATCAGATATGATAAATACTACTACTGTATGAAGTTCTGTGAGAAGACAAAGATGCACATAGAATTCTGAGGCAATCCACAAAAGCATCCTGAAGAGACATCTGAATTAGGGCCTGAGGGATGAATAGGAGTTGGCTAGAGGGAGTCAGGGAAGAAACACTGTCAAGTAGACAGTCTAGCATGTGCAGACACACAGGACTGAAAAAAAACATATGCTTTGGGGAGTAAAGAATCATGAAGTTGGAGTAGAGCAATGCTACAATTGGAAGGAAAGGAAAGAAACTAAGAAAAAGGATGGGTGAGAGACCATAGACCACGTTGTAAATGGCCTAATAAGTCAGGCTAAAAAATTTGGATTTAATTGCCTTTTTCACTGCCTTTAATAAGTGCTTTTAAACAACCTTTTTTTTTTTAAAGCAATTGGGAAAAAAAAATAGTTTTCATCAATAAAAATGAAAGCATCAGGGTCTACGAAAAGACCAAAGACATTAGACCACTGATAACATGGGTATCTAAGAAGAACTGACCAGAGTCTAAGTTAATAATATGAATTATGGGAATTGAAAGAGGAAATGGAAAAAAGAAATATTTTGAGAGTGAAATTGATGGTACTTGAATACAGTGGGACTTGGAAAACTCAGAATGGGTTTCATGAGTGGGCATGCCATTCATTAAAGTAAGGAAATATATGAAGAGAGGTATACCTTTGAAAAACACATTTTTGGGAAGGATACAGAAGATGAGATGTATTAAGTGATGTTCCTTTCCATTTTCTTTGAAGTATGGAACTTTGTCAGTGTGGTTGGGAAGATAGAGTTGTCATTTGTCAGAAAAAGCTTGCCTGAGTAAAACAGTCTATTCCCTAACATTGCTAAAATCAGAAATTTCAAGTATGAATTGCTATAAATTACAGTATTGAATTTGTTTCAGGTTGTTTTGTAATCTTTGTGACAGTATGACCCCCAAACCAGGAATTCAGACAGTCAAAGAGATGAGTATATAGCTTTCCAGGAACTAGAGTGTAGTACATGGAACCATTTTAAATTTAAATTGATTTCAGCAAAAGTAAAAAAAAAAGGGGGGGTGTATAAGGGAACTGACTTCTAGTCCTGAGAGCCCTCATGTATTTACCATCTCTGTGACTTTGATAAATCAACTTTTGGACCATAAATTCTAAGAAGAAAAGGAGGGGGGGGGGGAGTGGACAGAGTTTAGTTTTCTTTCAGTTTTAAAATTCTATGAACTTTCATAGCTTGATATATAACCTCTAAAGAATAAGCGTGGATAATTCTTATCTTTTTTATCTGTGATAAGAAAGGTAATTCAAATTACTATATTGACCTCTTCCCTACAAATATCCTAAACTTATTCAGCTTAATAAGTTGATGCTAGAGATTTCATGTACAAACCCTGTTGGCCATATTGTGTTAGGACCTTTATGACTAACTAGTAAACATTACTTTGTAGTGTGAAAATAGAGACCTCGTAGTAGCCTAGATCCTAGCACAGTGACCTGCTTTTCAAAAATGGCTGTCTCTGTGGAAAGGTTCATGCCATTTTCTTAGACATTTTTTGATCCCAGACTGATTTCTTGCTCAATTGGACATATTGGGCAGCATGCATTCAGTCTGTGTTTATATGATTCATGTATTAAAAAAATATATTTATATGTGATTCACATATAAATGTGATGAAGTTATCATTATCATTTAACATTTTAAGAAAACAGCTCTTCATCTGAGTAATTAGTTATATGATTAAAGTTTTCAGTTTATTAGTTATTTATAAATATAGATCACTAATATGAAACACTTTGTATATTTGATTATTTCAAGATTGCTAAGCATCAGTACCCTTAATATTCTAGTTTATGATAAATTGATATCGCAGCAACAAATACTGACAGATGTTTTGTTCTACTATGTTTTCCTCACATAGTAGCTGCACTTGTGTGTATATTTTCTCCCTGAAATTAGAGGTGTGACTTACGAGGGAAATTTTTTTTTTCCTTCAGCTCCTATGTTCTACACCTCCTGCTGCCCCTATCCTTTGCCACCAGTGTTCTCAGGCCCTGCTGGGGGGACAGAGAAGATCAGAGGTGAAGGGCAGAGAAGGCAGAAAGTGGGGTTGGAGCAGTGGGCCGGAGGCAGGGTAGGGAGCATGCAGAGAGAGAGGAAAGGCGGATCAGCGGGGAGGTGGGAGCGGGGTGATGGGAGCAGAAAGCGCGGCAGTTAGAGGGCAAATGAAAGTTACCTTTAAGGAAAGAATATTTTTAAACATCTAGTGGTGATTATTTGGATGATTAAATTAAAAGTAAATATAGTACCTGATTTATATTTGTTGCCAGTGTGACCCTATACACAGATAAAGTTTAAGATTTGCCATACTGTCTTAACAATAGCTTTTATCTGTCAAATTAATCACTGATGAAACTTGATTTTCATTGTAGATCAAAGACCAAGCTCACCAATTCGACATCAGGGAAGGAATGACGAGCTTGAGCGTGATGAAAGAAGAGAGGAACGAAGAGTAGACCGGACGGATGATAGAAGAGACGAAAGGGCTAGGGAGAGAGACCGGGAGCGGGAGCGCGAGCGGGAGAGAGAGCGCGAGCGCGAGCGGGACCGGGAGAGAGAGAAAGAGAGAGAACTGGAAAGAGAGCGGGCGCGGGAGCGCGAGCGCGAGCGAGAGCGAGAGAAGGAGAGAGACCGGGAGCGAGAGCGAGACCGGGAGCACGACCGAGAGCGGGAGAGAGAGAGGGAGCGCGAGCGGGAGAAAGAGCGGGAGCGCGAGGAGCGGGAGCGGGAGCGCGAGCGGGAGCGGGAGCGCGAGCGGGCGAGAGAGCGGGAGCGCGAGCGCGAGCGCGAGCGCCAGAGGGAGTGGGAAGACAAGGAGAAAGCTCGAGAGGACCGCAGGGAAAAGCGGGAAGACGCCCGAGAAGACCGGAACCCCAGAGACGGCCACGAGGAGAGAAAGTCCAAGTGAGTGACCTCGGGCCGGGCTTTTACACGTCAATGGAGGAATTCGGGAAGTTCCGTACTTTTAAGTGTCTCAACGGCCCCTAAACCCTGCCCTGTTCATTCTTTCTCCTCTCTGCATTTTCGTGTATCTCAGCTTTGTTATCTATACTTGGCATGCAACATCTTTTGAATTGTCGAGGGAAAAAAGTAACCGTTTTCTCATTCTTTTATTTCTGTATCCAACGGATACAGTTAATAATTTTTGTTTACCGTTTGATTGCAGCCATTTTTGATGGCACATTGGTTTATTTGACTGCTGGAGACTTGTTTTTAACAGGATTCCAACCTAACAGTGGTAGAACCAGTGGGTTTGTGTCCCATCCCTTCATATCCACTGAATAACTAGTTAATAGAGTTGGCTTGTCACCAGGACATAATGCTTGTCCTGTTCCTGATAGTCCTTTATGAGTTTTGTGTACTTAGAAGTTTAGAGTCACCGCCCGCAGGCTGCAGAAGCATTCATAATGTCTTAGAACTGAGGAGCTTCTGGAACCACCGAAGAAGATGAGAGAGAGGTATCCTCTCTGGACTGTGGAGTTATAGTTGTTGTTGTTGTTTTGTTTAGTACGGGCTTCCCAGGTGGATCAGTGGTAAAGAACCTGCCTGCCAAGCAAGATACGTGAGTTGGATCCCTGGGTTGGGAAGATCCCCTGGAGAAGGAAATGGCAACCCACTCCGGTATTCTTGCCTGAGAAATCCATGGACAGAGGAGCCTGGCAGGCTACAGTCCATGGCATTGCAAAGGTTACTGCAATAAAAAGATGTGCTGTTATTATTATATACCAAGGGCATTTTCTCTTTTCTTTTCTCTCTTACTCTTACTTTTTTTTTTAAATACCAAAAAATTTATTTGCTCAGGTATGTGGGAAGTCCAGGGTTAGTTTTTATTTGTTCTGATGTGATTATACTCAGATTCTCAAAGCATCAAGAATGGTATTTCTGCACTATTTTCTTATGTATTAGTTTTAGACTTAGAAAGTTTTTCCCCAGATGACAGCTAGAATGACCCCAGGGTTATACCTGTCAGCTCAGTTATAGCCTTCAGTTGAGGAGTAAACGAGAGCTAAGCTAGTCACTATAGCCATGAGAATCCCAGACTCTGATTGGTCAATTTTGAGGTTTTACAGACCCAAAACCGAACATCCGAATTAAAGGCCTTTTTTTTTTTTTTTTTTAATGCCAACTAGAATAGAGGATACAGATAAATTTGTTAAGACAAACTGAAAATCATTTATATAGCTTCGGTTTCTTTGCCCCTACTTATAGCTCGTTTGCCTCATGGTGAATACACTCTCTGCTTTAGGCATTTTTCATCATTGCTGTTATGGATTTTGGTTATAGACAAACAACATACCACAGAAATGGAGGCTTCTTCCATTAGGTCTTGCCTTCCCTTCAGTCTGCAGCCATGGTTTTCTATATTTACTCTCTGGCTTCCCTCACTTCACATTAAAAAAAATATCTCACATTAAACATAAAATTCAGATATTGCCTTTAACACATGTAAGCAAAAAATATGTGTTATTTCTCTTTCCTCTGGCCTCTTTGACTCTCTATCTTCTAAGATTAAAATTCTGAAATATTTGTTATTTATTTTTTAATCCTATGCTTTGATTATTTTTCATGCTTCTGATCTCAATGAACAGTAGCCAGAATTTCTTTGAGCTTTTTGTGGTTAAATAATCCAAGCATTGACAAGGGCCCTAGAAATTTAGTAGTCAGCTGCTCAATAAAGTAACTTGGTATATGAGATAAATATCTTGATGTTTTTACCTATTGTCATCTCGGTGTGTTGTCATGGTGGGAGTTTAAAACCACCACCATTTATTCAGTCATGATTCTGTGGGTTGGCAGTTTGACTCAGCTCAGCAGAGTGGCTCTTCTGCTGGTCTCATATAGGATCACTCTGTTTCTCCAGTCAACCTAGCAGGTCAGCTAGGTCTGAATGACCCCAAGTGGCCTTCCTCACATGTCTGGCGATTGGTGCTGGTTGTTGCTTAGGGCATCTTGACCTCTTTTCCTCTAACAATCTAAACTCTATTTTTGCATATGATAGTGGAAACATACCAAGAAGGCAAAAGCAGAAGCTGAAAGGCCTCTTGAGTCCTAAATCTCCAGACTTACAGTGTCATTTTCACCACATCCTCTTGTCATACATAATAAGTCACTGGGTTAGCCCAGATTCAAAGGATGGGGAAATAGACTACCTGATGATGGCAGGAGCTTTAGATAAGGAATTATTACAAGCTTGGGCCTGTCAGTTGTTGTACTACATCTGGGGCCTCATTTTCTACCTGGTTGCTCATCTGTATAAATGAGCCGTCAAGGAGGTACATGTGCTCATGTGCTACAGTGTTACTCAGCTTCTGGCCATAGTATTTATAAACAGTGTTTGTTAAAAAAGAAAAGAAAAAAGTGGTCAAAATTCAGTGAAATATAGGAAAACACTAGAATAAGTATTCAGAGATATAGAACACTGGTCATCTAAAGTTTTTAAAGAATAAGAAATAGTGAACATATGAATTATTTTATTAATTTGTCATTAAGTAGATTTAGTTCTAAGAGGTGAGTTAGAATCAGTTTTCACCAGTGTACCCACAACAACACAAGCACTGGGCTTATGACATAACAAATTTATTCCTCACTGCAGTTTTATGAGATAGACCCTATTTTTCACCTATATTCAGATGAAGAAGCTAAGAATGACTTCAAGGAATTTACCTAAGATTGCATAGTAAGTAACGTGACTAAAAGTTGAACTCAAGTCTTGTTTGACTCCAAAGTCAATACTAGATTTTCTCATTTGGCTTTCCAACAAAAGGTATTTCTATATCATAAAACAGTAAAACTGATGAATAAGTTTCAATAGAGTTGAATCTTCTGCTGTGTTACCTCTTTACAGTAATTAAATGTGGCGAATTTCAGTGAGTGATTCTACATGTATGGTAAAAAAAAAAAAAAAAGCAGAGATGGCACCATGTATTTTAAGTCCACAATCGTGAAGTCTCAACAAATGAAGAATATTGTTAAAGATGCCGAATAAATGCCCTTTGTATGATACAGATAGCTCTGATAGTATTATTATCCTACAATTATATATTCTAGTTACAGTAAGAAGTAATAGTAAAAAAAAAAAAATGTAGTAAAGAAATATTTTTCATCCCTTGGAATCTTATAAATTACATTTGTCTGATTTAGGAAGCGCTATAGAAATGAAGGGAGTCCTAGCCCTCGTCAGTCACCTAAGCGCCGGCGAGAGCATTCTCCTGACAGTGACACCTACAACAGTGGAGATGATAAAAGTAAGCAGAATCTGTGTTCCCTGTTTCTAGAGTCATGTTCATTTATAACCATGAGACAATTCTTTTACATCAATAGGAAATGATGAATTAAGATTTAAAGTTTTTACTTGTTCTGCTGCTTCTGAGTATATCACATTGTGACTAAAAAAAAGTATGTGTTTGAAATATATAGTCGTTTTACCACAGTGGCACTTGTCATTTCCCACTAGTTGTAGTAAAGCCACACTTCGGTTTTTACTGAAATTATTGTTATTTTTAAACTTTTAAAATGAAAAGGGAGACACTGGTTTGTTGTTTATAGGTAACATGCAATATTGTTAACGTGATGAAAGTCTGATGACTTTTATCTTTTTGTCTAGATGAAAAACACAGACTCTTGAGCCAGGTTGTTCGACCTCAAGAATCACGTTCTCTTAGTCCATCACACCTTACAGAAGACAGGCAGAGTAGATGGAGAGAAGACGATCGTAAACCAGAAAGAAAAGAAAGTTCAAGGCGCTATGAAGAGCAAGATTTCAAAGAGAAAGTTTCTTCTGTAGATAAGCAGAGAGAACAGACAGAAATCACAGAGAGCTCCAGAACTCGTTCACAAGACCTAACAGGACACCACGCATCCGAAGATCGAGACACCTCTGATGGAGCTCATGAGGAGAACAAGAGGAAAGCAAAGATTCAAAAGAAACCTATTAAGAGAAAAAAAGATGATGATGTTGGAATGGGGAGGGGTAACACAGAGACAGCATCTGAAGATGGTCAAGTATTTTCACCAAAAAAAGGACAGAAGAAGAAAAGTGTTGAAAAAAAGCGCAAGAGGTCCAGAGGTGATTCTGACATCTCTGATGAAGAAACCGTGCAGCAGAGTAAGAAGAAAAGAGGCCCGAGGACCCCACCTATCACAGCCAAAGAGGAGCTGGCAGACATGTCCAATGATAAGGACGGTGCTCTAGAGGACCCTCAGAAGAGAGAAGACACGGCGTTCAGCGACTGGTCTGATGAGGACGTGCCTGACCGCACGGACATGACGGAGCCAGAGCACACTGCCACTGCCGCCACCCCTGGAAGGACCCCTTCCCCATCTTCTCTCCCTCCTCCCCCGCCTCCTCTGGCTGCTACTGCGACCACCCCTGCCACGGCCTTCAGCACCTCGACCACCATTTCCACCTCTGCCCTCCCCACCACCAATACATCTTTTACCAGTGAAGACTCCCATAGGAAGTGCCACAGAACACGAGCGGAGAAGGTAGAGGCGCCTCACGTTACTATAGAAGACGCACCGCATCGCAAGCCGGTGGATCAAAAGCGGAGCAGCAGTCTCGGCAGCAATCGGAGCAATCGCAGTCACACGTCTGGCCGTCTCCGCTCCCCATCCACTGACTCTGCTCATCGAAGTGGGGATGACCAGAACGGTCGAAAGAGAGTGCTGCATAGCGGCTCAAGAGACAGAGAGAAAACCAAAAGTCTGGAAATCACAGGAGAGAGAAAATCCAGGATTGATCAGCTAAAGCGTGGAGAACCTAGTCGAAGTACTTCCTCAGGTAATAAAAACAAATTATAACCTAACCAGTGTTTCCCATGTAAGTATATATTGTACATTTTTATGTTTTGTTCGAATTATAATTTTAAAGTAAATGCTAAGTTGTTTATACACTGCCTTAAATTTTTCAAGGAGCTTAAAAAGCTTAGCCATCCCTCCATGATGTTACCTGTTATCACATTAATACCAATAGAGTAGAGGTACATTCAGTGACATCACTCAGTTTAACATCAGCGTTTTAGTAGTATATCTTGGTGGAAAGCACTTACATGTTCAGGTTCTCTATTGATGCCTAAAAATTTTAACCTTCTGGTTCTGCTTCTTGCAACCAATGCTTTTTCTCTGTTGACCGCATAAATAAGGTAGGGGGAGAGGAAGAGGTACATAATGAAACGATCAGTTCTGTCAGTGCTTACTTATTTTTACATACTTATTTCTTTAAAGATCTTTTGTGGTTATAGTGGAAATTAACAAGGAAACAAACATGCTTTTTGCATATTTGACACTACTGAAGAGTAGTGGATGTTTTTCTTTGAGATGGATTTTTTCCTTAAGATGAGTTCTTTGGAAAATTTAAAATAAGTACAGAAAAAGAGAAATTGTAAGTTTTAAAAGACCTTGTATTAAAGTGTTTCATTTCTGCTTTATCATGTGTTAAGTCTTTGTATATGGTACATTGATTTTAGATCGCCAAGATTCAAGAAGCCATAGTTCCAGAAGAAGTTCTCCTGAGTCAGATCGACAGGTCCATTCAAGATCGGGGTCATTTGATAGCAGAGAGAGGCTTCAAGAGCGCGACCGTTATGAGCACGAGAGAGAGCGGGAGCGAGAAAGGAGGGACGTCCGGCAGAGAGACTGGGAGCGGGATGCCGATAAAGATTGGCCCCGGAATAGGGACCGGGATCGCCTGCGGGAACGGGAGAGGGAACGGGACAAAAGGAGAGACTTGGACAGGGAGAGAGAGAGGCTACTCTCCGATGCCCTGGAGAGGGACCGGGAGAGGGACAGGGACCGAACATTTGAGGGCTCTCAAGTAGAATCTGTAAAACGAGAAGTCAAACTGGAGAGTGAGCACGACAGAGACCTAGAAGGTGGTTCCCGAGACTCCGGAGCTTTGGATAAAGAGAGGCTGGATAAAGATCTGGGATCTGTGCCGGGATTTGAAGATACAAGTAAAGCTGAGAGGACTGAGAGTGTGGAAGGTGAGTCACTCCTTTCCGTCTGTTTCACTGCCCCACTTCCTCTCAGATCTCAGGAAACCAGGACTTCCTTTTGAAGGATCATCTGATATGACTATTGACTCCATTGTTTTAGGGAAAATAGATTTTATAAGGAAAAGGCCTATGATACTTAAAAAACTTGTTCCCCTCGTTAGTACTTTTAAGGTAGACTTGGTTCTAATAAGCCTAAATGAGATAAAATTATAGTCATCCTTCAGTCTCTCAGCATCTGCAGGAATGGGTTCCAGAGCCTGCCACAGGTAGTAAAATCTGAGGATGCTCAGGTCCCTTATTCAAGCTGACTCCCAGCTCCTAGAATGAGGGACTCGGAGAAGGCCATGTACACCCTTTTACCCAGTCAGAGCCATCCTCCACTGTGTGGCCCTCCATTGTCCATCCTTCACCCCCAGCCTGCTGTACAGGCTGACTCATCTGTGTGTTCTCTGGGTGGCCTCCCTCCTCTGAGCCTGCTCTTCCCATTGCCTGACAGACCTTTTCCCTTCTATCTTTTCTTACTCAAACAGCAAGTCGCAGTTTATGCATAATTTCCTCTGTGAAGCCTTCTCTACTAAAGGTGCTTACTCTTTCAAATTGCCAAAGCACCTTGTTTATACATTTTTAATAGCACCTCTGTACCATATTGTAAATTATTTTTCCGTGGTTCTCTCCCCATTATATTGTACTCCTTTGTTAGGCACCGTAGGTTTTCATTTCTTTATCTTCAAGCCTCTAGCAAGGACACAATAAATAGCTGATACATGAAAATCTGTCCTCCTGTCCATACCTGGCCTACATCTTATTCTGTGGTGAATTATAGCCCAGGGTAACAATAGTAACAGCCTCCCCTGAGAATGCTCCTGAAAATTCCGCCTCCATGAACTGTCCAATTCTGATACCAGTGCTTATGTACCCTTTCCACTTCAAGCCCCCAGGAAATTTCTGGGATGCTTGAGCAGTACATGAGCAGTAATATTTTACATTCCTTTTATTTGCTGTATTGTAACACTAGTCCCAGATTAAAGTTGTTCACATTCTTTTAAAACTATAAACATCCTTGTATCTTTTGGTTATTTGGCTAGATATATTTCAGTACACCAAACTGTTAACATTTTTTTCTGCTTGATGAAAACATTTCTACCTCAGTGGTCCTCACATTCATTTTTATCTAAAATTTGAATTTCAGTAGCATCAATTTGTGAGCCATAGTATTATTGGAGGTACAACCTTGGGGTATAATTGAATGTAATTTGAACTAATCATTATAATCACTCTCCTGTGATTGGAATTTGTGCCCTTCATCCCTAAAATGTACCATTCATTGGTTGTGGTCATGGATAATGTGACATGGAGATTTAGAAGTGAAATGAAAAGCTTTACCCACTTAAAGTAGGACAATGAGTTTGATAAGCTTGAAAAGTTAAAAATCCTTTTATTTGCATTTATATTTAGATGTATATTTGTATAATGAAGTTGTTAAAATTGTTTAGAAGTGAATTGGTGGGGGTATGAGGAGATTAGTACAGAATTTAATAGAGTAGAAAATTATTAGAATGACTAGAAACATCCCATAGTTTATTTGCTGCAAGTTTATATCTATAAAGGATACTGTTGCATTTTGAAACCTAGTGTTGTAAACTCAATAAAGTATATGGATAGAACCTGCTTAGAAATCTTAAATGTTCTGTGTAGTACTATGATAATTCAAGTTTACAAAGCTTTAGCATAGGTAGTTGAGACAAGTTGGTAAATAAAGAAATGGAAGATACACTAGTGGTTACTAACAAAAATACTTTAAAATTATATTACAGCATTCTTTTAAAATTGCCTTTATTAATTAAAGGAAAACATTGGAATAGGGAAGATGAAGTGGGAGATCGGTGGCGGGGGGGATGGGGATTAATGGCACTTACATTTCTACCTCACCACTGTAGAGTTCTTCATATCATGAGTAAAATATGAGCTAAGATTTAAATTTCAAATTAACTCTACTAATTAGTTTGCAAGCTTTTTAAAATTCAATTTATTTTGATAAAGAAATTAATGCATCCTTTTGAAATTAGTGGATTTCTCTGAATTAGTTTTATTATAAAAAGTTAGCTAGTATTAATATGTATGTTAGTGGTAGATTTTATTTCTCATATTTTAATTGTAATCTTATAACCTGTTTCAATATTGCTGTCCATACTGTGTTCTTTTCATTAAAACTAAATTTAATTCATTTTTAAGTTTTCTTTTGGAACTATCAAGTGTTTTGAATAATTAAAAAATGTAGTTTTAAATTAAAAAATGCTTCTCAACTTTTTTAGTGTACCCAGCCTCTCCTCTTTGGTTTCACTTAGATGTCCCTTTCCCTTAATGCTCTCTTTGGCATGAAATTAATTTTTCTGTTTAGCAGGAGACGACGAATCCAAGCTAGATGATGCGCATTCATTGGGATCTGGTGCTGGAGAAGGATACGAGCCAATTAGTGATGATGAACTAGATGAAATTCTGGCAGGTGATGCTGAAAAGCGGGAGGACCAACAGGATGAGGAGAAGATGCCAGGTAATCATTGTAGAGGTGGTTGAACATAAAAGGTATTTAATTATGATATTGAGGTATTCTTTGTTCCCTTTCATGCTGTAAAAATTGATAAAACACAGAATATTCTCAGTTGTGTTTTAATTAACATTGAAAGGCCAGTAAAGCGAAAATTATAGTTAATATGCTTTGTTCATTTTTAAATAGACATTGCCTATAAATTGAAAAGGGCAGTATCTAAAATAGCACAATTGTAAGATTTCCTTTCCAGAGTTTGATTCCTATTGTAGGACCTGGAATTTAAGCAAACAGTGATTGTCTCGCAGTGTTCTAGATGGTAGGTATAAGGTACAGAGTTTCACAACTGTGTTCCACAAACTGTTGAAATGACCATTCAGAAACTTAAAAACTTGAGGTTGTATTTGAACACTATTTCTATACTTCTCTTGATTTTCTAAATTCAGTAATATTTTCACTTACAGTATTTTATTCATTGCCAGAGCTTACTCCAGTAACTACACCATGAATCAGCAACCTTTATTGTTCTTATTGAATCATCCCAATTAGTCTAATTATTATTAACAATTTATCATAGTAAGGGTCTTTGGGTATGTAGAATATTAAATCTTTATTTTGACTTAATTTGCTCTTGTATTTTACAGTTTTTTATACTAATGTATAATGTATGTATGTTATCTTTATTATTATCAGCTATTAGGTGTTTCTGAATAGAACATTATTTTGTTAATTTCCTAAACTGTTCCTTATCAGTGGATAGATTATTCTCAATTTTAATTATAGCCACTGCCTGATTCTTAAAGTTATCTCATAATGAATTATTTGTTTTTTTAAAAAGTAGTGACTGTGTATTTGTCTGTTTGTGCATGTACACATGCAAACTAAATACATTGCTAGATTTAATTAACTCTTGGATGATTCTGGTACCAAGTTTCAAAATGTCAGACCTAGTCTTAGTGATATAATGGAATTCTTTCATTGAGATTCTCTCAGGCAATTTAAAGGCATTATTTGTAGGAATGGATTTGTTTAGGTGCTTGTTTGCTTGCCTTTTGTTTGTTTTGGGTTTTTCTTTATTGAAGTATAATTGACATAAATTAGATTAATTTCGGGTGCACAACATAGTGATTAGACATTTGTATATACGTTGCAACATGATCACCACATTGTCTAGTTACCTAGACATGGTGTCATCTACTGCCATGCAGTTACATAGTTTTTTCCCTTGTGATGAGAACTTTTCATACTTTCTAGCAACTTTTAATGTTGGAATACAGTGTTGTTGACTAGTGTCACCACACTGTACATTGCAGTGCCATGATTTATTTATCATTGCAAGTTTGTACTTCTTGATACCCTTCACACATACCCTTCACTTTCTGGAAATCACCAATCTTTGTATCTATGAGTTTGGATTTCTTTTTGTTTGATTCTTTTAGATTCCACATATAAAAGAAATGCGGGTGGGAGCACTTGCCTGTGACCTCTTTACTATTTTCCTTTGGTGAGGAAGTTTATTTGTAAAATTTCTTAGATTCTAAATACTAGTTTTTATAGAAAATCTTTTAAGAATATGCCTTTTTTGATTTAAATTACTTATTGTTTGCTTTCCTGTGTTTTGCAATCTGTATTTCTCCCTGGATAACAGGAATGGTATATCTTGGTGTAAGAAAATTCTGTAACTTTTTGTAGATCCGCTAGATGTGATAGACGTGGATTGGTCTGGTCTTATGCCAAAGCATCCAAAAGAACCACGAGAGCCTGGAGCCGCGCTCTTAAAATTCACACCTGGAGCTGTTATGCTGCGAGTTGGCATTTCTAAAAAGTTGGCTGGTCCTGAACTCTTTACGAAAGTGAAAGAAACATGTCAGAGACTTTTAGAAAAGCCCAAAGGTAATTACATCCCAATTTAAATGTGTAATATCTAATATAAATATGAAGATGCCTTTGAAAAGGATTCTCTTCTGTTCTTATGTATCAGTTACTACATAAGAATTTTTTTTTTAAGAATCACTTAATTTTTAATTAATCCTCATGGTCAAAGTTTATTTTGAGAGAAATTTAAGCCTACAGATGAGTTTTAAACATAGCGCAATGATCTTTCTGCATCAAAATTACTTTTTTAACAGGTAAGTGTGAAAGTGCTCTGTGGTTTGCCCAGGGCTAAATGAAGTATATCTTAGGAAAGTGAACTTAGATATTTTTCCTGTCTAAGCAGATTGATAATCTTGGCAGTGCTTTCCCTTGGGAAATGGGGAATTTTGCTCAAATGCAGATGTTTAGGTTGAAGCCTTTTACAAAGTGCTTAAGAACTCAGTCTGTGAACCAGATGGCCTGGATTCCAATAGGTACACCACTTACTAGCTATAGTTAATCTATATATTACTGTCACCATCTGCAAACTGGGAGTAATTATACTGCCAAGCCACCTGATTGTTAGGAGGAGCAAATGAGTTATCACAAGTAAAATACTTAGAATAGTTTCTGACATGCAGTGATGCCTAGTAAATATTACTACTGCTATTTAGTTTGAAAATATTTTATCACATTGATTTTAGACAGTGAAAACAGCTACAGCTTTTTATTATTCCAGAACATTTTTAGTTTGTAGAATTTTTTTTTTTTCCTCCGTTATCTGGAACCTACCTCACTGTGTCTTGGCAGCTTATTGGGCTTCCCTGGTAGCTCAGCTGGTAAAGAATCCACCTGCAATGTGGGAGACCTAGGTTCAGTCCCTGGGTTGTGAAGATCCCCTGTGTTTTGGCAGATTAATACTTTATTAATGGGGAAGAGGAATGTGAAAAGAAGGAAAGGAGCTAAAAGGTGAAAGCAGTAGATTATTTAATGTTTTATCATGTTTATGAGAGTGAAAAAGTTTGAGGTAAAAGAATTGAGCTTTTTACTAATATAAAATTGAAAAAAGTTTGTGTTTCATGAATACATGTTCTCTCTTCAGCTGTTAGCATAAGCAGTAACTCTCTTGATTTTAATATGGCCCAATATACATAGAGTGTATGTGTAAGAAACAAATTATAATAAGTGAATATGTGTTAATCTGATGAATGACTGGTGTCTTAAGTTCTTGCCCCTTCTTTCTCCCTTGTTTGATTGACTCTGATCTTAAGCACATAACTCCTGTGGGCATAAAATGATGTAGTGAAACCCCTAAGGTCTTATCCACAGCTGCAGCTCTTTGCTTCTGTGACTTTTGTTAATGGCATTTCAAGTTAAAAATCTGTTGCATAGTTAGCAAAATCAGACTATAGTTTGTCCCTAATGATCACTTAAACAATGAAAATATACACTGTGAAGAGGGATTTGATTTTTCCTTACCAAGGAGTCCAGGCTTCCCTGGTGGCTCAGACAGTAAAGAATCTGCCTGCAATGTGGGAGACCCGGGTTCGATCCGTGGGTCAGGAAGATCCTTTGGAGATGGAAATGGCAACCCCCTCCAGTATTCTTGCCTGGAAAATCCCATGGGCAGAGGAGCCTGATAGGCTACAGTCCATGGGATCTCAAAGGGTCAGACACGACTGAACGACTAACTTTACCAAGTAGTCCTGTTTTTTGGTGGTGAGATAGCTTTATTAGAGAACTAATATATGATACTGCATAGAAGTTCTCTAAGGAATAGAACTTTATTTACTGCTATAGCCAGTGTCTGATGATCTGTACTACTAATTTTGCCATTGCTTTGAATAGTACCTGACACACAGTATTTGATAAATATTTTTGAAATAACTGATTTTTTTCTAATCCGTTTTGTCTGTTTCTGTGTCCCAATACTGAAGAAAGTATATTCTTACTCAGTATGTAAATTTTTAATTGGAGTATAATCGTGTTACAATTTTGTGTTAGTTTCTGCTGTGCAGTGAAGTGAATGAGCTATATGTATACATATGTCCCCTCCCTCTTGGACGTCCCTCCCACCCGCTCCCCCCATCCTACCTCTCTAGGTCCTCACAGAGCACTGCACTGGGCTCCCTGTGCTATACAGCAGCTTCCCACTAGCTATTTTACACACAGTAGTGTGTGTATGTCAATCCTAATTTCCCAGTATATGTTTTAAATTCTAAAGGCTTAAAGCAGAAAACTTGCATGTGTACTAAAATCTAAATTTCTTTTGTCTTAGCTTTTCTGATTATAGTATGATTAAGTTCTTTTGAACTAAACTTTCCCAGTTATTTTAGTTCCTTTGGTTTACTTGTACTTATGTTTAATCTTCTCGAGTCATTTGGTACTGGTCAGTTTAGATCCAGAAAGAGACTAAGGCTAGCCATGGTATACTTTCTAGCGATGTTTGCAAGTGTGTTTTGTACTTTATAAAAGCACAAGGGATTTTAAATAAAAAGTAATTTGTCCTAATGAGCAGTTTTCAAGGAAGTGCTTGGACTAAATGCAGATTTCTTTCTTTGTAGTTACAGTAGAGTGGTAGTTAATGTTTGGTTTTGTAAATAGTGTGCATTATATGACTGTCATTGGCTCAAACACTGCCATGTGTGACTCACGTGAGGAAGTGCCTTTTCCCGTCTGAGGTAACCTAGTTCCAACTGTGGGGAGTATGTAGATCTAGTGGGAAGACCCTCCCACTATATTTTAAAAAGCTCCCCATATGATTCTGATAGACATCAGAGTTTGTGAACTATTTTTGAGTTTTTATTTACATTTTTGCTTTTGTTATAAACTATATTACATAAGACAAGTTTCTTGTTAACTGATTGTATAATCTCACTATTTATGCTTGGCAGTTCAGGAAATGAAATACCTAATGCAAGTCTGTCAATTCTTAGTCACATGTGTCTGTTTTGTTTTTATCTATAGGTGGTTCTTTACTCTTTCCCTTTCTAACAATAACCTGTTTGATCATGTTGTTATAGAAACACTACCCAGCACCATTTGCACTCTTGGCCAGCTCTTAGAGTGCTAGCTTTGAAGCTACTCTTCTTACTCATTTTGGTTATTGACTGGTCCTGTTTTCTAAATTTTTATTTGTTTTGTCTATTTTTAACAGATTGTTTTCTCCTCACCTAGTAGGCTGTAACTTAAAGTGATTTTAATTTGATACATTGTCCCAGGTTTTTATGGTGACCAAATATTGGATAAAATTTGTAGATCATCAAACACCTAATCACTTTCCGGGGGATCACACTGTAGTCACATTATTATAAGCAAGATTCAAATGTAGTAAAAAGTCCTGAACCTAGAACTTTTAGTAGTTGGTAGTAAGCATATATTGAATTTGACTTTACTAATTAACTTGAACTTTTCTTCTCATAGTAACCCATGTCTAAATTCTTTCTCCCCATTTTGCTTTTCTTATATCTTAAAAAAAGTGACTATGAGAGTATTTATTTGTGTTTGAGACTAGCAGCAAAACTGGGCTTCGCTGGTGCCTCAGTGGTAAAGAATCTGCCTGCAATTCAGGAGACCCAGGTTTGATCCCTGGGTCAGGAAGATCCCCTGGAGAAGGGTGTGGCAACCCACTCCAGTATTCTTACCTGGAGAATCCCCATGGACAGAGGAGTCTGGAGGCCTGCAGTCCCTAGGGTCAGTCGCACAGAGTTGGACACGACAGAAGCAACTAAGCAACAGCAGCAGCAAAACTACATGTCGGTGTTCTCTCACAGAGACCATATTGCCTTTAATATAAAAAAATAATTTTCACTAATGTTGGTGACTTCACTAATATATAGACTTTGTGGAATCTTCATCTTAACAGTTGTTAACACTTCTGTTTTCAGAAACCTTAATGTGCATTTAATTTTTTTTTTTTTGGAAAGATGCAGACAGTCTCTTTGAACATGAACTCGGGGCTCTCAACATGGCTGCATTACTACGAAAAGAGGAAAGAGCAAATCTGCTTAGTAATCTTGGACCATGTTGTAAAGCGTTATGCTTCAGAAGGGATTCTGCAATCCGAAAGCAGCTTGTTAAAAATGAGAAGGTACTGTCATTTCCTTAGAAAAGTCAGAAAGTGTTGAGTCGTATGGACATATTTTTCATTTGATTGCTTTACAGTGAGGTTGAGGTCTCATTATTGGTTTTTATGAGTTGTTTTCCCAGTCGTATACACATGTAAGAGAAAGAATTTTATTAGAATTTATAATACCTTTTTTACTTTAATACCATTGAAGAACATTTGTTTCGAATAGCAAATTGTTATTGAGGCTTAAAGAAAATTTAAAATACTCTATTCCTGTGAAATACTTTTCATTTTCAGAGTTTCTTTAGGTAATAAAATATACTAGAAATTTAAGTTGAAGATCAAGGAAAAACATTTCCCAGATACAGAGTGGTAAGGAGATTTTATTACTATATAGAGCATGTTTATATATATAGTGTTTATGAAAATATGCCAAGTTGAAGAGAGGAAATAAATACAAGTGATTAGGTGTAAGCATTTACTTGAGAAGAATAAAGGGACTTGAGACCCAGCTATTTTCTGCTTGGTTCAGGTAAGGAACCCCAGTTGAGAGGCTGTATGGTTTGCAGTGTCATCAGACTCCTGCTCCCTTTTTATAAAAAATATTTTGTAACATTTCCTGGTTCCTTCTCTAATGTGCCATAGTACCCTTCAAAAATTACGATACCCAAAATCACCCTGGAAATTTCTCATTGTAGATCCTTCCAATTCAGGGCAGACCATGAACATGACACTATCAAAGTTCCGTTATGGTTTGGCCGTTATATCGTTGGTTATAAGGGGTTGTTGTTAGAGTTGGGGAGAAGGTGGAGTACAGAGGGAAAACGAAGAGTTTTTTTTTTTTTTGAATGATGAAATTTCTCTATTCTATTCTGATTGTGGTCATGATTTCTTAACTATAAACATGAATTAAAAACTCATAGAACTATATACATAAAAAGCCAGTTTTAGTGTATCACAACTTAAAACAAAACTTTTTTTGTAAATTTTTGTAATGCAAAGATGACCAAGGCATCATTGTTCCTTTAAGGATTCTAGAAGAGAAATAGCAGAGTGCTAGAAATAGCAAATCTTACCTCATTTCATTAAACGCATGGTTGGAGAATGTTTAACAAAATTTTACGACAGTAACTTTCAACACTTCTAAGATAGCTTTAGGTTCCAAAAATAGAGGTCTACCTCTTAGAACAAAGGAGGTGGTAGTTTCTCAGTAGATTGCATGGATGAGCTGTCTTTTGGAGAATTTGTTCAGTTCTAGAGCCTGCATCTTATGGCACATTAGCAGACCAGTAAGGAGTATGGCATGTTCGGTGCCCTGTGAAAGTAAGATTGAATTAGTGCGTAGCTTCATGTAAGATTTTATTTCAGCATGTATAAGAAATCGTACTGCTTAACAGTATAATGGGCCATGTGTTTTTTGTTGTTTTGTCATCGGAAATAATGAAGTAAAAACTACTTGATTACCTGTCATGGATTGTCAAGAAGATTCCTACTTTAACCAAGAAGTTAGATTAGGCACCCTCTAAAGATTGCTTTCTTTTCTAAGATTCCTTGAGTCTGAAAACAGCATTTCTTAATTTTGCTTTTAAATATCCAATACAGCCCACATGGTGCTACTGGTAAAGAACTTGCCTGCCAATGCAGGAGATGTTTGATCCCTGGGTTTGGAATGCCCCCTGGAGGAGGGCATGGCTGCACCCACTCCACTATTTTTGCCTGGAGAATCCCATGGACAGAGGTGCCTGGTGGCCTACAGTCCATGGGGTCATAAAGAGTCGGACACAACTAAAGCAACTTAGCATGTACGCACAGCTAATTTAATACCTATCCCAAACTAATTTTTTTAATAACTGATTTTTGTTAGCAGTTAAACCTGTCTTTTCTACTGTCACCTAATCTACATCTTTTTAAACATTTTCTCCAAATAGGGTACCGTAAAGCAAGCTTATACAAATGCTCCAGTGGTGGACAATGAACTGTTACGACTGAGTCTTCGATTATTTAAGCGAAAGACCATGTGCCAAGCCCCAGGACCTGAAAAGACTGAAAATAATAAACTTTCACAGTCCAGCATCCAACAGGAACTGTGTGTGTCTTAAGACGGATGTCCAGGTACATTTTCGGTACTATTTTCCTTCAGCAGTGCGTATTCTTTTTCAAAATTCTTTGGTTTGACAAGCATCATTAGTGACAAAGACAGAATAAGACTTACCAGTCATCATAAAATAGTGATGAACTTTTGATAAAGTTTAAAGACACTAGTTTGGTGAGCTTAAGATTTTACATAAATTTTTACACCGTCCAAAATAATGTGAAAGCATCTAGATTGAGTTGTTTATTCTGTACCTTTTGGTAAAACTGAAGCTTTTGAAAATGGTCATCCTTACGCTTCTAATCTACATAGATTTTTTTATGAAATGGAGCCAGAGCCACTGACTTATGTACTGGATCATCCGTACAGAAACTGCGATTTTCTCCAGAAATAGTGTGTTCACTGAATGCACACACACCATGCCCCACTGTGATGCACAGGACACAGAGGGGTGCTGCTGTGTAGGCTGGCCTCCTGCAGGAGCGAGCCGCAATCCTGTTTTCTGAAATCCTAAGCAGAACTACTTAATGACTCCAGTTTTTTGAAATACATGTGCATTGTTACAATGTATATTGGATATATTTCAATTCTCAATGGTTTTGTTTGTTATCAGAGATTGTCAACTATTTTTATTTTCAATAAATGTACCTTCCCTTTCCTTGTTCTAGATTTACTTTGTTCATTAATCTTATTCCTGATGTTCAGAAACATTTGTCATCAACATTATATGTTTCATACTTCAGATATTTTACTGCTCGAGTTATTGGACAACTGTAAATAATGTGATAAGAGTTGAGGATGTACTTTAAGTATAGCTCAGTAATACTTGAAACAAACCATACTTTTCAGAACTGTAACCTTTGATTATACTAACCTGTCTCCAACCTATAATATATAAAACAATTTACTTTTTATAAGTTACAGTATCTGCTTTGTTTTGTATGTACATATTTAACTCATGAAGTGGACTCTTAGAAGGATCTGAAATGGACTCCAAACTGCAGAATTTATGGGCAGACAGTAAAAATAATGAAGGAAACCAATCAAAATTGTAATTTGACAATTGCCTTTCACAGGTTTTTGTTAAAACTGTAACTCTATGTTACCTTTCCTCTATGGGTAATATACTGTAACAGGTTGAAAGTTTATATTCAGAAACATTCACTGTGCACTTAATTTTTATAAAAAAATACTTACCCAGCAAAGAAAGTAGTCATATTTCCAAATGACCTGGAAAGCTTGTATAAGAAGGTTACAGGTAGCAAAGCAAAACCCAAAAGGGTAAGCAAAGATTTTTCAGGTGTCTGTTTCTTCTTACCAATTGGTAAATCTTTTGAATAAAGAAAAAATGTAAAATTCTTTAATGACCTGGAGAATGAATACCCTTTAGAAAATTTCCTTCTGTTTTAATTGATAATTTTGTTCTCTGTAGCATAAAGATTTAAAGTCCTAGGTTCTCTGAGTTCAAAGAAATGTGTAGTATAACAAAAGTTATGGTTATCCTGTTTTGTCCAGTGACTTTTAGGAGTATTTCACAAGTTATTTCTTTACAGAATGAAAACTATATAGGTAGATTTGCCATTTAGTCAAATCTGTTGCCTTTTTAGTTTGAATATCTTTTGTTATGTTGTAAAAGAAAAATTCAAAACTCTTTGCTTAGTCACAGTACTCAGAGCTTTATGCTCTCAATGAGAATGTAGTGTTAAGTCTCAATATTTTTAAATTTAAACATTCTATGTATTGCTAATAATATACCCATAAAGTTTTTCTAAAGTGAACTTTTGTTGGATTTTCCATAAAATTTCTTGGACCAGTATTCGTGGAAACATCTTTTGATCTATAAACTGTTTGTTAGTAAAGTCTTTTGTCTCATAACTGATGAAGTTTGTCTACTTGCCACAACTGGACTCTAGCTGCTTGCAACAAAGCGTTGTCCAGCTAGAGAAGAGGCAAGACTATGTCTGCAATCCACAGTAAATAAAATGAGAGTTAACAGATACTTACATTCTGTTGAATCAGTTGGTTTCTTTTGGGAGAGGCAGATGTCCTATTTTGTAAAGTTGTACTAATTTTTTCATAAAAAATTCTCACCATACTCAAGTAGTACCTTAATATGTTAAAATCTGACCTGTCAATTCTCTTAATTCTGATCAGTAACTGCAGGTTATCTTCCCCATCCTTCCCCCATGACCACTTGTGACTTATCTGTGTTAATCTGAGAATTTGTGGCATCTGTAGAACATCCCCTTACTGTTATTCCTTACTGTTCATGTGGGTAAAGATTAAAGTAAACAGTATCTATAGTGTCAGTGATGCTTTCAATTTGTTATTTTAAAAGGATATGGGTTCCAGCTCAAGATAGGAACAGTTTCCTCTGAAAAAAGAAAAACAAAACAAAATTAGCCAAGCGACTCCTACAAGGAGAAACCCTCTTCTAAGCTGGTAGGAGAGGCTGAGAAAATCTCACCATCAACTCCACTCTCAGTGTGGAGACCCACAATCAGGAGGGAAGTTGCAACCCTGTGTTCTCCCTGAGGAGTGAAGAGTTTGAACTCCACATCTTGCATCCCAACTTCTAAGACCTGCCCTGGAGAGACAAGGTCCCTAAACAATAACATAAAGAGACCCATACCGAGACACCTTGTAATTAAGGTTCAGGTTAAAGACCAAGAGAGGATCTTAACAGCAGCAAGAAAAAAACCACTTGATACTTAATAAAGGAACCCCTACGTGACTATCAGCAAACTTCATCAACAGGAACTTTACACGCCAGAGGGAGTGGTATGAGATATTCAAAGTGCTGAAAGGAAAAAAACTGCCAACCAAGAATTCTCTTCCTGGCAAAGTTAATGGAGAGATTAAGACTTTCCTAGACAGGAAACGCTAATGTGGTTAATCACCACTGGTCTCGGCATTACAAGAAATGTTAAACAGACTTTAAACTGAAATGAAAGCATACTAATTACTAGCAAGAAAAGCAAAGTATAAATCTCTGGTAAAGGTAAATATATAGTAAAATTCAGAAAAAGCTAATGTAACAGTAATGGGTTAAGTCCTTATAAGGCTAGTGTGCAGGTTAAAAGACAAAATTAGCAAAAATAACTTCAGCCATAATGATTTGTTAATCATTTGTTAATCATAATGATTTCTTAAAATTTGTACCTTTTTATTAACAAACATTAACAAATGATTAACACTTATTTATAAATAAAATAAATTTTAAAATAGTGGGGATTACAATGTAGAATTGTAATTAAAATTAGCTTGACTTCATTCTTAAGTTGTCATCAACTTAAAATAGACTGTAATAAATAAGTTGTTTTATGTAAGCATCATGGTACCACAAAGCAAAAACCTATAAAAGATACACAAAAGATAGAAAAATCTAAGTACCACTACAGAAAATCAAATCACAAAGAGAGCAAGAGGAAAAAAAGAAATTACAAAGTAGCCAGAAAACAGCAAAATGGTAATAAGTCCATATTTACCAATAATTATATGTAACTCGACTACATTCTCAAATCAAAAGACATCGAGTGGCTGAATGGATTAAAAAACCAAGACCTAGCTATATTCTGCCTACAAGAGATTCACTTCAAATCTATGGACACACACAGACTGAAAGTGAAGGAATAGCAAAAGATATCCCATGCAAATGGAAACCAAAAGAAAGTTGGAGTAGCTATACTTATATCAAACAAAATAGACTTTTAAGACAAAAACTGTAGTAAGAAGCAAAGAAAGTCATTGTATAATGATAAAGAGGTCAATCCAACGAGGATGTAAGGTTTTATAATATTTACATACCTGACATAGGAGCACCTAAATAAAGCAAATATTAATAAACCTACAAAGAAATTGACAATAGTAGTAGGTGACTTTAATACTCCATTTTCATCATGGATAGATCATCCAGATAAAAATTAATGAGGCAGTATTTGCCTTAAAAGGACATATTGTACCAAGTGGACTTAGAAACATAATACAAAATATTCCACTCAAAATAACATTCTTCTTAAGCACACATGGAATATTTCCATGATAGATCATATGTTAGGCCACAAAAAATATTAATAAATGTAATAGCAAAACAATATCAGTCATTTTTTCTGAGCACAATAGTATGACTAGAAGTCAATTACAAGAAAACTGGAAAATTAACAAGTATTTGAAGGCTACTTCAGTGGGTCAAAGAAGAAATCAAAAGAGAAATTTTAGAAGCTTTGAGACAGTAGTTCAGAGACATGCCAAAGATGTGTCAGTTGGCTTATCAGGAGCTCAGAGCACAGGACAGGAAAATTCAGGTTATGGCTTCTGAAAAAAGTTATGGCTTCTAGGTCAGATTTTCCTCCTGACATTAATGTACATTAGATATATCTGTTAGCTAGGTAGATAACAAACTACCTACCTACCTATCTACTTCTCCAATTAAGAGAATGGAATGGGGAAAAATTATTTACAATGTGACCAACAATGGCTTAATTTCTAAAATAAATAGCTCATACAGCTCAACAAAAAACCCCAAAAACCCAACCCAAAAATGGACAGAAGATCTGAACAGACATTTCTCCAAAGAAGACATACAGATGACCAAGAGGCATGTGAAAAGATGTTCAACATTGCTAATTAATAGAGAAATGCAAATCAAAACTACGATGAGATACGTTTAAAAGTCTACAAACAATATATGCTGGAGAGGGTGTGAAGAAGAAGAGAACCCGCCTACCTGTTGGTGGGAATGTAAATTGGTGCAACCGTATGGAAAACAGTATAGAAGTTTCTCAGAAAACTAAAAATAAAATTACCGTATGATCCAGCAATCCCACTCCTAGGCATACATCCATGCAAAAACTAATTCAAAAAGATACATGTTAGCAAAAATCGACAAAGCTAAAAGCTGGTTCTTTGAGAAAATAAATAAAATTGACAAACCATTAGCCAGACTCATCAAGAAACAAAGGGAGAAGAATCAAATCAACAAAATTAGAAATGAAAATGAAGAAATCACAGCAGACAACACAGAAATACAAAGGATCATAAGAGACTACTATCAGCAACTATATGCCAATAAAATGGACAACTTGGAAGAAATGGACAAATTCTTAGAAAAGTACAACTTTCCAAAACTGAACCAGGAAGAAATAGAACATGTTAACAGACCCATCACAAGCACAGAAATTAAAACTGTAATCAGAAATCTTCCAGCAAACAGAAGCCCAGGACCAGACGGCTTCACAGCTGAATTCTACTAAAAATTTAGAGAAGAGCTAACACCTATCTCACTCAAACTCTTCCAGAAAATTGCAGAGGAAGGTAAACTTCCAAACTCATTCTATGAGGCCACCATCACCCTAATTCCAAAACCAGACAAAGATGCCACAAAAAAAGAAAACTACAGGCGAATATCACGGATGAACATAGATGCAAAAATCCTTAACAAAATTCTAGCAAACAGAATCCAACAACATATTAAAAAGATCAAACATCATGACCAAGTGGGCTTTATCCAAGGGATGCAAGGATTCTTCAATATCCACAAATCAATCATCATAATACACATTAACAAATTGAAAGCTAAAAACCATATGATTATCTCAATAGATGCAGAGAAAGCCTTTGACAAAATTCAACATCCATTTATGATAAAAACCCTCCAGAAAGCAGGAATAGAAGGAACATACCTCAACATAATAAAAGCTATATACAATAAACCCACAGCAAACATTGTCCTCAATGGTGAAAAATTGAAAGCATTTCCCCTAATGTCAGAAACAAGGCAAGGGTGCCCACTCTCACCACTACTATTCAACATAGTTTTGGAAGTTTTGGCCACAGCAATCAGAGCAGATAAAGAAAGAAAAGGAATCCAGATTGAAAAAGAAGAAGTAAAACTCTCACTGTTTGCAGATGACATGATCCTCTACATAGAAAACCCTAAAGACTCCACCAGAAAATTACTAGAGCTAATCAATGAATATAATAAAGTTGCAGGATATAAAATTAACACACAGAAATCCCTTGCATTCCTATACACTAACAATGAGAAAACAGAAAGAGAAATTAAGGAAACAATTCCATTCACCATTGCAGTGAAAAGAATAAAATACTTAGAAATACATCTACCTAAAGAAACAAAAGACTTATATATAGAAAACTATAAAACACTGATGAAAGAAATCAAAGAGGACAAAAATAGAGGAGAAATATACCATGTTCATGGATTGGAAGAATCAATATAGTGAAAATGAGTATACTACACAAAGCAATCTATAGATTCAGTGCAATCCCTATCAAGCTACTAATGGTATTTTTCACAGAACTAGAACAAATCATTTCACAATTTGTATGGAAATACAAAAAACCTCGAATAGCCAAAGCAATCTTGAGAAAGAAGAATGGAACTGGAAGAATCAACCTGCCTGACTTCAGGCTCTACTACAAAGCTACAGTCATCAAGACAGTATGGTACTGGCACAAAAACAGAAATATAGATGAATGGAACAAAATAGAAAGCCCAGAGATAAATCCACGCACCTATGGACACCTTATGTTCAACAAAGGAGGCAAGAATATACAACGGAGAAAAGACAACCTCTTCAACAAGTGGTGCTGGGAAAACTGGTCAACCACTTGTGAAAGAATGAAACTAGAACACTTTCTAACACCATACACAAAAATAAACTCAAAATGGATTAAAGATCTAAACGTAAGACCAGAAACTATAAAACTCCTAGAGGAAAACATAGGCAGAACACTCTCCAACATAAACCACAGCAGGAGCCTCTATGACCCACCTCCCAGAATATTGGAAATAAAAGCAAACATAAACAAATGGGACCTGATTAAACTTAAAAGCTTTTGCACAACAAAGGAAACTATAAGCAAGGTGAAAAGACAGCCTTCAGAATGGGAGAAAATAATAGCAAACAAAGCAACTGACAAAGAATTAATCTCAAAAATATACAAGCAACTCCTGCAGCTCAATTCCAGAAAAATAAACGACCCAATCAAAAAATGGGCCAAAGAACTAAACAGACATTTCTCCAAAGAAGACATACAGATGGCTAACAAACACATGAAAAGATGCTCAACATCACTCACTATCAGAGAAATGCAAATCAAAACCACAATGAGGTACCATTTCATGCCACACAGAATGGCTGCTATGCAAAAGTCTACAAGCAGTAAATGCTGGAGAGGGTGTGGAGAAAAGGGAACCCTCTTACACTGTTGGTGGGAATGCAAACTAGTACAGCCACTATGGAGAACAGCATGGAGATTCCTTAAAAAACTGGAAATAGAACTGCCATATGACCCAGCAATCCCACTGCTGGGCATACACACCAAGGAAACCAGAATTGAAAGGGACACATGTATCCCAATGTTCATCGCAGCACTGTTTATAATAGCCAGGACATGGAAGCAACCTAGATGTACATCAGCAGTTGAATGGATAAAAAAGCTATGGTACATATACACGATGGAATATTACTCAGCCATTAAAAAGAATACATTTGAATCAGTTCTAATGAGGTGGATGAAACTGCAGCCTATTATACAGAGTGAAGTAAGCCAGAAAGAAAAACACCAATACAGTATAGTAACGCATATATATGGAATTTAAAAAGATGGTAACGATAACCCTGTATGTGAGACAGCAAAAGAGACACAGATGTATAGAACAGTCTTTTGGACTCTGTAGAAGAAGGCGAGCATGGGATGGTTTGAGAGAATAGCATTGAAACATGTGTATTATCATATGTGAAATAGATCACCAGTCCAGGTTTGATGCATGAGACAGGGTGCTCAGGGCTGGTGCACTGGGATGACCCTGAGGGATGGGATGGGGAGGGAGGTGGGAGAGGGGATCAGGATGGGGAACACATGTATACCCATGGCTGATTCATGTCAATGTATGGCAAAACCACTACAATACTGTAAAGTAATTAGCCTCCAATTAAAATAAATAAATTTATATTTTTAAAAAAAATACATGTACCCCCTATGGTCATAGCAGCACTGTTCACAGTAGCCAAGACACAGAAACAAGCTAAATGTCCATCGACAGATGAATGGATAAAGAAGATGTCCATATATGCAATGGACTACTACTCAGTCATAAAAAGAATGAAATAGTGCCATTTGGATAAACCTAGAAATTATATACTAAGTGAGGTCATAACGAAAGAAACTGAATGGTATCACTTATATGCAGAATCTAAAATAGGACATGAATCTATCAATAAAACAAATAGAATCACAGACATAAAGAATAGATTTGTGGTTGCCAAGGGGTAAAGGGTTGGAGGAAGGATGGAGTGGGAGATTGGGGTGAGCAGATGTAAGCTTTATATATAGAAGGATAAACAAGGTTCAGCTGTATAGCACAAAGAACTATATTCCATGTCGGATGATAAACCATAATGGAAAATAATATTTTTTTAAAGTATATATAACTGAATCACTTTAATTAACATAACAATCTAAGTCAACTATACTTCAATTTTAAAATAAAATAATTATGAGAACTCCCTGAACATGGACTGGACTTGACCCAAAACAAATGGAGAAACATGAATGTAAAGGTGAGTGACTCTAAGCCTAGGTCATAAAAGACACTATAGTTTCTTGTTTGCTCTCTTGGATCACTTACTCTGAGGAAGCCAGCTGCCGTGTCACAAGAACATTTCAAACCATTTTGCGGAGAATTCTAGGTGGAGAAACCAAGGCTTTGTGTCAATAGCCAGTTGAGTGCACCATCTTGGAAACAGATCCTCCAGCCCCAGTCAAGCCTTCAAGCCTTCTTTCTAATTCCTTGGCTTAGTTTAGTGCTGTTTTCACTGGATTTGTTCCTCACCAGAAGAGGTAAAAGATACATCATTTAAATCACAGTTTTTACATTTGTTTGTGTATTATCCTCAATATAAGCTATATCTAGAGCTAGCTGGGATTTGAAGATTACTGGAATATACTTTGCAGATCCTTCAAGCTGTATCCTTTAATCATTCCAGATAAAGTTGTCAGCAGAATTCTTCTGTAGGTACAACTATATCCAAGAAAACTTTGGACCAGATAACAAAGGTCTGTTCAAATTAAATGAGATAAGCATGTAACATTGCTGTGTAAATTGTAATCTACCCTACAAATACAAGATATCTGCAGCTATCGTTTTCATCTAACCGGTTCTTTGTAATGTGAATGGACTGAATTTCGTCCCTCTATCAAGTTCATATGTTGAAATCCCAACCCCCAATACCAGTGAACAAATACATAAGAAGGTTAACATATTTGGAGATGTGGTCTTTAAAGAGGTGATTAAGTTATAATGAAACAGGATGGGACCCTAATCCAATATGACTCTTGTTGCCCTTAGAAGAAAAGGAAGAGACCCCAGGAGTAGTGTGTATGCCTGAAAGAGGCAGCAGGAGAGACCCATCTGCACACTGAGGAGAGAGGAAATCACCCTGCCCGCACCTCAGTCTTGGATTTGCAGCCTCCAGAACTGTGAGAAAATAAATTTCTGTTTTACAGCCAGTCTGTGATGGCATGTTATGGCAGCCCTAGCAAATGGATAGAGGGTCACTTCACTTATCCATCCTGTACATCCTCACAGCCACAGTCCAAGTATAGGTTCACAGCATTATTGTTAAAATACTCAATATATTAAGTTTTTCATTAAGCATTGCAAATTGCATCCAATAACCATTAAGTATACCACCCAGCAATCTATCTACTGATTAATCAAGCCCAACAATAGTTCATTCTTGCAAAACCAGTAAGTGAGGGCAAAACACCCTCCAGTTTATACAAGACACCTCCTAGCACTTGAAGGCAGGGAGTGGGGAATTCCACCTTATTTAGTGCATGATAATAAGCATCAGATGACATCCCTAATAGCTCAGCGGTACAGAATCCACCTGCATTGCAGGAGACACAGGAGATGAGGGTTCAATCTCTGGGTCTGGGAGATCCCCTGAAGGAGAAAATAGCAACCCACTTCAGTCTTCTTGCTTGGGAAGTCCCATGGACAGGGAAGCCTGGTGGGTTGCATTCCATGGGGTTGCAAAGAGTCAAATGTGACTAAGTGCACACATGCGCACACACACAAGAAGCATCAGGAGAACTATACGAAAAGGAATACGAATGATGGTTCTGATTTTAAAGCCCATTATGTTTGGAAACTAAACAAAAACATCTAGATGACACAGAAACATCCATTAATACTAAATCCTAGGTCTCATTTCTTGATTTGGACCATGCTGCTTAATATTCAGACACCCCACCTCAGCCCCATCATCCTCATCCATTCTCCATACTGCTATCAGAGTAAGTTACTTAAAAACACAGATGTGATCAACTTGTTTTTCTAGCTGGGGCCTTGCCACTGTCAAGTAATAAGCTTAAGCAAGTCACTTAATCTCTCGAGTGTCACTTTCTCAATCTGTAAAGTAAGGGAGTTGGGTTGTAGGCTGTTTTAAGCTTCTAGGACTTTCTCTGTCACTCCTCCACTTAGAAATCTGTGAACACTTCCTGTTTTCCGTAGAACAAAATCCAATTACATAGTTGGTCTGTGAAGGCCCTTCACGATCTCTCCCCAGTCCACCTTCTAGCTGCAGCTCCCTCCCAGTGGACCTCAAGTGAGTCCATGTGCTTGTTCTTCCTCTGTGAGATATTGTATCTTACCCACCTTTGTGTGTCTGATGCAGGACACTGACACGGTTCAGAACAAGCAACCCCCAAATATGCCGCCTTGGTGTATTAACTATCTTAAGCTGAAGGAGAAAATCTCTGACCTTCTCTTGAAACAGGTCACAAGACCCTCATGTGAGAGGTGCCCTCCCTATCTCCAAGATGGTGAGATATGGAGAAGCATCTATGCAAGCAGGTCTTGCACCAGTTCCTTACATTTAGGGCCTAGTCCCTTTGTCCTGTTGTATTTCTCCACAGCTTTCCACTCTTCATCAAACCTAGAAGAAAAACTCGAGTATAACTGCTGCATCAAGTCATTTTCTTATGTAAGCTCCTGTGTTGCATAAATTTATATTAAATAAACCTGAATACTTTTCTCCTGTTAATCTATCTGTTTAATTTTCAGACCCAGCTAGGGATCCTAAGAGGGTTGAGGGAAACTTTTTCTCCCCTATAGCACAGTGCCAGATATATACTTTATTAATAAATGTTGGATGTTTGCCACTTCCTCCTTGAATACACCTACCTGCTCATCACTCCAGTGCCTCCTTTATTATTAAACTGGTGTTTATCCTTTAGATACAGTTAAATGCCACTTTGGTGAATTTTTTCTTTTTCTGTTTCCAGTCAAACATTCTCTCCTCTCTGCACTTTGCCTTTGTCTATCACTGCACATCTCTTCTGTATGTGATCAAAGTCCCTGATATGTCACTCCTGTAGTTACATTCTACTTGGTGGGATACATGTCCAGATTGTTTTCCAAATTAAGAATAGCTTGTATTCAAAGGCCATTTTTAACTGTACCTGTTAGTCTACATTCCCATCTCATTCTAGTGGCTTTTTTTACTTGAACACAGTGTTAATTTAACAAGAAGGCCATTAGACTGAGGAGGCTCTAATGCCTTAGCAGCTAACGTAAACCAACTGAAACCTCAGCCCAAAATGCTTCAAGGTTAAGAAATGAAAATCTAAGGACATACCATATGCTATTACTTATACATGGAATCTAAAATATGACACAAATGAACTTATTGACGAAACAAACAGACTCACAGACAGAACAGACTTGCGGGTGCCAGCGGGGAGGGGACGTGGGATAAGGATGGATTAGAAGTTCAGGGTTAGCAGAGGCAAACTATTATACATAAGATGGATAAAAAACAAGGTCCTACTGTATAGCACAGGGAACTACAATCAATATCCTGTGATAAACCATAATGGAAAAAATGTGAAAAACAATGGATCTGTGTGTAACAAGGATTCCCAGGTGGCTCAGATGGTAAAGAATCTTCCTGCCGATGCAGGAGACTCGGGTTCGATTCCTGGGTCAGAAAGATCCCCTGTAGGAGTAAGTGGCAACCCATTCTAGTATTCTTGCCTGGAGAATCTCATGGACAGAGGAGCCTGGTAGGCTACAGTCTGGGGTTGCAGTCGGACATGACTGAGCAACTGAACACACACACACACGAATAACTATATCACTGCTATACAGCAGAAATTAACACATTGTAAATCAACAATATTTCAATAAAATTAAATTTTTATAAAACATCAAAAAAAACCCCAAAAACCTAAGGATAACCAATCACAAACAGCCAACGAAGGTTTCCCAAATAAGGCAGCTGCTTAAGCTACAGCCCATCAGATAATTTCCTTGCTTTGCTTCATCCTCTTCTCTATAAAAGTCACATCACAGCTCCCCTTGGAGAAGGGGATCCTAATCACTTCCGGTTTGGTGCTGCCCATTTGAAACTCCTAATAATTTTTTAAAACTGGGCTTCCCTGGTGGCTCAGATGGTAAAGAATCTGCCTGCAATGCGGGAGATACAGGTTTGACCCCTGCTGCTGCTGCTAAGGCGTTTCAGTCGTGTCTGACTCTGTGCAACCCCGTAGAAGGCAGCCCGCCAGGCTCCTCTGTCCCTGGGATTCTCCAGGCAAGAATACTGGAGAATTCCCTGGGTTGGGAAGAATTCCCTGGAGTAGGGAATGGCCACCCACTCCAGTATTCTTGCCTGGAGAATTCCTTGGACAGAGGAGCCTGGAGGGCTACAGTCCATGGGGTCACAAAGAGCTGAACTCTGACTAACTAACACTACTACTACTTTAGTTGAATTACAATGCTGTGTTAATTACTGCTGTACCATAAAGTGAGTCAGTTATACATATATACATTCTTTTTCATATTCTCTTCCATTATGATTTATCACAGGATATTGACGATAGTACCCTGTGCTATATAAAAGGACCTTGTTGTTTATCCATCCTGTGTATAATAGTTTGCATCTGCCAGTCCCAAATATCCTATTCATCCCTCCAGCCCCTCAGCAACCACTAGTCTTCTCTATGTCCCTGATTCTGTTTCTGAAACTCTTCTAAGATTATTAACATGCTTTAGTTTATCTTTTAACAATAGTGAACACAAGTGTTTACTGAATCCAGTCATGGGAGGAGCTAAAACTTTTCTACTCTGTCATACAATTTGTGGACAGTTTTTCCCTTTGGATTTATTCCTCTAAGACAGGAGTTTTGTGATAGAACCATTATAAACGGTCAGATTTTAGCTGAGTTCACTTAAAATTGCCATCCTTTTAGTGTAGCTTTTTTTTTTTTCATATTAACATGCAAATATAGGTCATGGAGATTTCTTAGGCCTCATTAAATTGTACTCTGTAGTTCCCATTACTTTTTCCATGTCAGTTTCATCTGTAAGTGATGGGGGGGAGGACAAAAGAATTAAAATAACAATTATTTCTTAAATGAAAGCTAGAATAGAGGTTTTACATTGGTGGCAGCAGTCTTGTCTCGATTATGATCTTCATTCTTGCTCTGTCTCAGGCCCCCCATGGATAAATGCCAATTCTTTCCATCTGCATTGCTGTCTCATGCGAAGTATTTATAAATTCATTACAACTGTTTCAAACTATCAAGGGCAATTAAACGCAGCAATAAACTTTGTCAATTCTGTTACTATGGTTAACCAGCTGCCTAAAACATTCACCACCATGGATTTAGCTTCAGGAAGTTAACTAGCAAACCTGGTAACAACCACTGGTGAGGAGCCTTGAAGAGATGATTGCTTAATTAATCTTTGAATTGTGCTAATGAAAATGTTAAATAGGTTCATCCTTGAATTGGATGGTTCAGAGAGAATGTGAATTCCCTAAAGGGCAAATGTGGATAGGTTTCCTATTAAAGTCAGCCATCCAACCAAGAAGCTCTTTTAGTCATTTTGAAGTTAAAAGGGCTAGTAGATAATTTCATAATAAGTCGATGACATTTCTAGTGGCTACATATGAGATATTATTACCATCTCGCCTGAAGATCTTTGCCTGTTCCTTTGGAAAAGAATCTCACATTACAATTCTTAAATAGATACTGGCTTTTATTTTCCATCAGACTCCACAGGATACGGCATAAATTAAACTTGGGCACTTATCTGTAACAAGCAGACTTGGCAGGGATGGGAAATAGCACATGCCAGTGGTGTCACTGTTCAATTAGGTTAGGGGAAAATTCTATCCAAAACTTTATATAATTAAACCAGAGGAAGCTGGTGTTGGACGGCTGTTTGTTGTTGTTGTTTTTTTTAAATTAAGAGAGACCTGTTAACTGTGCATTGGTCTGTCATGTGGGGTCCATGTGTGGGCAGGAGTGGCCCTGTGGGTCAGGGCTTATACCCGCACCCATGCACACTGGTAACTAGTTAATGCCACGTGTGTGTCCCAGGACTGTTGCATTGGCTTTCCTTCCCGTTCACAATGTGAACTAAACCAATTCACGGAAACATGAAAGGCCCCCCAGGGTCAGGTGTGCGCAGGGAAGGAGACTTGAGCAGCACGGGTAAGATAGGGGTGCCTATTTTTGAAGTGGCTGATAATTAATTGCTGACCATTAACTCCTTTCTGCCGTTTCCCCCACCCACATGCCAAAAACCATCTGTGTGGAAATTTCTTTCCTCTTTGTGTGGGAAGAGAAAATCCCTCTGTTGATGATACTGAGGATGGGTAGGAGGTACTTCCTTGATCTTGAACATGTTTTGTATGCATAAGTTGAGAGTTGCTTCAATTATGAAAACGTTTTTTCCTGCTGTTGGTACATAATGTAGAGTAAGCCTTTTTGGTAGTTTAACTGTGAAGAGCTTAAATACTGGGAATTGAAATGAACCTGCTGAGCGTAAGTAATAACGGCCTTTAATGACTAACAGTGAGTTCATAAAATATAAGTTTAAATAAGAACTCTCTAAGTGCATACATACTTAAAGCTGGAGATAACTTAAACTGGTTTAAGACTTCTTCAGTTGGAAACAGTTTTTAAAACATTGAAGATGGGGAACTAAAAACATATTGAATCAAAAAGACTTCCACCTAATCTTAAGCACAAGCAGGCTGAGATTATATTTTTATTTGAATTAAAATCCCAAATGTCAGAGGCTTTCTGGATAACACTGAAATGTAACATAACTGTTTCATAACTCAAATAGTATTGTCCTAGTCCTGGTATACTTTGTCCTAGATGCACATCCTTTCTAGTACTTAGCATTATGTTGTATTCAAATAGGTCAGAGAAGTGAAAGTTAACTACCGGAGTCAGCTCTTTTTCTTTCTTACATTCCTATCATTATAGACATTTTACATAATTCTTGGTATTCAGTTGACAATGTTGAACCAAGTTTTGTCCTGTGGGTCCCAGAAATGGCTTCCTGCAAAGAACCACCGTTCCCTAGATGCTCCAAATTCCCACTCTCTGTCTCATAAGTGATTAGCTGAACTGTTGGTCCCCATGGCCAAACAGCACTACACGTCCACTAATTTAACCTAACCAAACTTCAATAAGGCTTTCTCTCCCCTCCCCATAAACCCCTGGATCTTGACCTTCATCTTGAAGAGCGAGGAGCCATCCCTCCTTACACACCCTCCTAAGAATTGCCTACCTTGCCTACTGCAGAGATGAACACTCCCTGATCAACGCTCCAGTCACACCACCCATTCATCCCCAGTGCTCACTCTTGTCCTCTCCAGCCCTGTTGCTTGTCCCATCAAAGAAAAGCCCTCTCTGGGCCTTCCCTGGTGGTCCTGTGGCTAAGACGCCATGCTCCCAATGCAGGGGGGCCCTGAGTTTAATCCTTGGTCAAGGAACTAGATCCCTCATGCAAGCGGTATTGCCAAAAAAAAAAAAAAAATGCAGTAACCTCTTTGAGGAATAGAAGCTTGAATACAATGAAATTAGGTGATGTGGGCAAAAATATTTCATGGGTGGTGGTGTGTACTTCCAAGAGAAACATGTACTATCTGCTTATGTTTTCGTTTGTGATAATACCAGGCATTGACTATTATCGTCTATACCCATTACTTTATTATATGTTGAAAATATACTGATTTAATTACATTCTATCATTCTTTCTAAAACTGGAAGCCTTTCATAAGGAGAAACTTTCCTCATCAGTTGTTTGATTACAGTAAGATATAATTCATATAGGTAAAAAGATAAGCATTTATAGTTTCCTTCTATTCACCAGTCACCACCACCCCTCAAAAGTAACTGTTTTTTTTTAAATGAAGTATTGTAGAGTTGATTTACAATATTGTGTTAATTTCTGCTGTACAACTAAGTGATTCAGTTATATATATATACACATACCTATATATGTATTCTCTTTCATTATGGTTTATCATTGAATATTGAATATACTTCTCTGTGCTATACAGTAGAACATTTTTGTTTATCCGTTCTATATATAATAGCTTACATCTGAGGGTTTTTAAAATATAATCAAATACTCATGCATTTACACATCTGATCTGACTAAATCCAATGGAGTTATTATTCCTGTTGATGCACAGTTGATGTCCATCTGGACAAAGGAAACCTTTTGCAAAATGGCTACTAAACTTTTTTGACATGACTCCATTCTTTTTTTAAGTTTCCCTATTTTCTAGTATAAGATGTTTCCCGATTAATTTGTACATTTCTTGAGATTTTTGGAGACTCAGCCATTTCTCCAAACATCCATTTTTCTTTTAATGAGGGTGGTATTTAAAGACCAAGATCTTGCCTCTAGGCCCTTTCAATGGAGAAATCTAGGAAATACATATACTTCTTTGGAAAGATGAAATACATTTTATGAGTTTAGACTTATAACTGATGCTTACAATTCAATTCACAACTACAGAGTTTCCACTTAATCTTTTCTATCTTACATCAATATAGTTTTTCTTTCATATTAAAAATTCTGCCTTCTCCCACTCCAGCCACTTTTATTCAAGAACAATTAGGAAAGAAAAAGAAATAAAAGGCATCCAAATTGGAATGGAAAAAGTAAAACTGTCTCTATTATCAGATGACATGATAGTGTATATAGAAAACACTAAAGATGCTGCCAAAAAAAGCTGTTAGACCTAATAAACACATTCAGTAAAGTTGCAGGATACAAAATCAAGGCACAAAAGTCAGTTGCATTTATATATAATAATATAGAGATATAATAACAACAACCTATCAGATACAGATTTTTTTTTAAAAATCCCATTTATAAGTGCATCAAAAAGAATAAAATAAGGAATTCCTTGGCAGTCCAGTGGTTAGGACACCATGCTTCCACTGCAGGGGACACAGATTCAATCCCTGGTTGGGGAGCTAAGGTCCTGCAAGTTGCACAGTGTGTCAAAAAAAAAAAAGAGAGAGAAAGAGTAAAATACCTACAAATAAATTTAACTGAGGAGGTGAAAGACTTATGCACTGAAGACTGTAAGATATGGATGAAATTGAAGACACAAATGGAAAGATATTCCATGCTCAGGGATTGGAAAAATTAATATTGTTAAAATGTCCATTCTAAAGTGATCTATAGAGTCAATGTAATTCCTCTCAAAATACCAACTGCATTTTCCACAGAAATAGAACAAACTCCTAAAGTTTGTATGGAATCACAAAGACCATAAAAAATCAAAGCAATCTTGAGAATGAAGAAAAAAGCCATAGGCATCACACGTCCCGATTTCAAACTATATTAGAAAACTATAGTAATCAAAACACTTATGGAATCGGCATAAAAACAGACACATAGATCTATGGAACAGAATAAAGAGCTCAAAAACAAACCCATGCATACACAGTCAATTAATTTACAAGAAATAAGATTATACAGTGGGGAAAGAATAATGGATTAAAAGACTTAAATGTGAAACTTGAAACCATAAAACTCAGAAAAAGAAACCCAGTGACTAAGCTTCTTGATGTGAGTCTTGGCAACCATCTTTTGGATTTGATATCAAAAACAAAGGCAACAAAAGCAAAAATAAACAAGTGAATCTACATCAAACTAAAAGGCTCTGTGCAGCAAAGGAAACCATCAACAAAATGAAAATGCAACTCATCAACTGGGAGAAAATATTTGTAAATCATATATCTGATAAGGGGTTAATATAAAAAATATAAATTACATAAATCAATAGCAAAAAAAACCCTAAATAACTAGATTAAATATGGACAGAGGATTTGAATAGACATTTTTTCCAAAGAAGATATGCAAATTGCCAACAGATACATGAAAAGATGCTCAACATCATTATTCACTCAGGAAAATGCAAATCGAAATCTTAATGAGATATCATGTCACACCTGTTAGAACGGCTATTATCAGAAAAACCAGAAATAACAAGTGTTAGCTAGAGTTTCGGAGAAGGCAATGGCAACCCACTCCACTACTCTTGCCTGGAAAATCCCATGTACGGAGGAGCCTGGTAGGCTGCAGTCAATGGGGTCACTAGGAGTCAGACACAACTGAGCGACTTCCCTTTCACTTTCCCCTTTCATGAATTGGAGAAGGAAACGGCAACCCACTCCAGTGTTCTTGCCTGGAGAATCCCAGGGACGGGGGAGCCTGGTGGGCTGTCGTCTATGGGGTCACACAGAGTCGGACACGACTGAAGCGACTTAGTAGCAGCAGCAGCAGCAGCAGCAGCTAGAGTTTAGAGAAAAGGAAACCCTTTTTCACTGTTGGCGGGAAGGTAAGCTGGTGCAGCCACTATAGAAAATAGTATGGAGTTTCCTCAAAATATTAAAAAGTATCAATATCATATGATCCAGCAATTTCACTTCTGGGTATTTATCTGAAGGAAACGAAATCACTATCTTGAAAAGATATCTGTACTCCCATGTTCATTCCAGCATTGTTTATAGGAGCCAAGACATGGAAACAACCAAAGTGTCCATCAATGGATAAATGGTCAAAGAAAGTGTAGTATATGTAACACAACTGAGTATTATTCAGACATTAAGAAAGAAGCCCTATTATTTGCAAAAACATGGATGAACATTGAGGGCCTTATGCTAAATGAATATTTAGCATCAAAGGCAAATACCATATAATCTCACTCGTGTGTGAAATCTTTAGAAACTCATTAAAGCAGGCAAACAAAAAACATAGATACAGAGAACAGATTGCTGATTGCCAGAGGCAGGGAGTAGGTAGGGGTGGGCAAGATGAGAGAAAGTGGTTCAAAGGCACAAACTTTCAGTTATAAGATAAATAATCCCCACGGATACAGCATGGTGACCACAGTTAACAATACTGTAGTGTATATTTGAAAGTTGCTAAGAGAGTAGATCTTTAAAATTCTCACCACACACAAAATTGTAACTGTGTGGTGATCAGTGTTAACTGAACTTACTGTAGTAGTAATTTCACTATATATATATATATATATATATATATATATATATATATATAAAATCATGTTGGACAGCTGAAACTAATACAATCTTATTTGCTTGTTATGCTCACTCAGTCGTGTCTGAGTCTATAATCATATGAACTGTAGACCACCAGGCTCCTCTGTCCATGGGATTTCCCAGACAAGAATTCTGGAGTGAGTTGCCACTTCCTTCTCCAGGGCATCTTCCCAACCCAGGGATCAAACTCTTATCTCTTACATCTCCTGCATTGGCAGGTGGGTTCTTTACCACTAGTGCCACCTGGGAAGCCTGTTATATCTCAATAAAAAAAATTCTGCTTCCCAACATCAGCATAACTAGTCATTTACTCCCTGCCCCCAGGAGCTAATGTAATACCTCAGAATATTGATACAAACACTGTTGTGCTTAGTCACTCAGTTGTGTACAACTCTGTGAGACCCCATGGGCTGTAGCCTGCCAGGCTCCTTTGTCCATGGGATTCTCCAGGCAAGAATACCGGAGTGGGTTGCCATTTCCTCCTCCAGGGTATCTTCCCAACCAGGGATCAAACCCAGGTCTCCCATATTGCAGGCAGATTCTTTATCAGCTGGGCCACAAGGGAAGCCCAAGAATACTGGAGTGGGTAGCTTATCCCTTCTCCAGCAGATCCTCCCGACCCAGGAATTGAACCAGGGTCTCCTGCATTGCAGGTGGATTCTTTACCAACTGAGCTCTCAGGGAAGCCCATCTGAAGCCCTTTTTTATTTTTATTGGTAAATCAAGCTCATTAACTTTTGACTGATATATTTTGCCTCATATTCTTTGGTTGTGTAACCTCCTGTCTTATTCTCTCTGTGTTTAGGAAGGTTTGTATTTTTGTCCTTTAAATGAATGCTTCCTTTTCATACCCTTATTCCACTTTTTTGAATATTTTTTTTTTGGCAGTACTGGATTTTCATTGCTACACACAGACTTTCTCTAGTTGCAGCGCACGGGCTTCTTGTTGCAGTGGCCTCTCTTGTTGCGGAGCACGGGCTCTGGGGTGCACAGGCTCAGCAGTTGTGCATGGGCCCAGTCGCTCTGTGGCAAGTTGAATCTTCCTGGATTAGGGATCGAACCCGTGTCTCCTGCAGGGGCAGACAGAGTCCTAACCACTGGACCACCAGGGAAGTTCATATCCTTTGCTTTGAGCAATCTTGACAGTAGCAAGTAACCTCTTTCCGTATCATTCAGCACTTAATTTGAATACTATGTTTACTCACAATAAGTATTATGAAGTCATCAGTTAGCTTTTCTACTTTCCACATGCTCTCTATCTTCTCTATATATTGATGGTTGGGCTACACACACAGTGTCAACTCCTAATTCTTCGTACACCATCTCTCATATTTCTATCATTTAGTGTTAGTTCTATGCATTAATATTTCCCATCAGTCCTTACACCCATGTCTCACTCATCGTTTTAGTTGGTTCAAGCTTGTTCTCAAAAAAGTTCCTCATGGGAATGATATTCCCTAGATTCTAATATATTCATAACAACGTGTCTGTGGACATTCTACTTGAAGGCCAGTTTGTCTCAGTTTACAGTGCTTGGTTTACGTTTTCTTTCCTTGGCTGTTTTAAATTTGCTACCCCTTACCTTCTGGTGTAAAACATTGTAGTTCAAAAGTCTGACATTAGTGTTAGTTTTGTCCCTTAAAAGTGACTTGATTGCCAGTCTCTGGTCAGCATGTAATTTTGAAAATGACACTCTGTCTCTGCAAGCTTGAGAGATGGGCTAAACCCTCCCTCCTCTGAATTACAGCTGCTGTGACCTCCGCTGAGTTATTTAACCTTTTTATCCCTCAGCTGCAAAGTGGGGATAGAAATGGAAGTAAGATGATTCTGAGGACTCTTTGTAAAGGACCCCAGTCTTTCCAGGAAGCCAGCTGTGCTGACAGGTTCCCTCTGAAGAGGACTTTTCTTTCTGTCGAGTTTTAAAACTCAAGACTGAAGTTTTTGGCACCACCGACAAATGATAGTCAATAGTGACTCATGTTTCAGTAACTTTATAAAATGCTTTTGTGACTGGAAGCAACTTAAAGAGCAATTAGCTTAATATTGAAGAAAAATGGTGTATCTTCCTTTCTGCTACAGGCCTTGATTTTTAATAGGTTTTTTTTTTTTTTTTTTGGCATTGCTTCTTTCAACTCTTGCCCTTCTCCACGTTCTGAAAAAACTCTCAATTACTGCAGTACCTTGAGTTCTTTAAATAATACTGATCAAATGATCAATATTTAACCAGCTTTATCAGTTCTTTGGGGCAGACCCATTAACTAATGAAAATATCCTGTTAGCATGAAGGGTGGCCTAATGAAAATATCCTGTTAGCATGAAGGGTGGCCTAACAGTCACAAGACATTTGTTTGCTAGATTCTATCTCTCGCGCACAATTTCTTACCAGTTATCTAAGTTTCCAATCAACAAAGCACTCTGCTGGATGTTCCCTAAGGATGCATTTCTATTATTCAGAACAAGAATAATCTCAAAATGTGTTTCTGATGAGCAGGGTTTATTTTGCAATGGGCTGACACACACAGTGACAAGCATCTGGGAACTTAGAGCATTGCTGATAGCTTGACATCGCTTCAGAGCTTCTGCATCTAACAGTCTGATGAACAGTTTTAACCTTGGAGGTCTAAGCTGGAAAAGGAGAAAGTTCCTAACCTTGGATGGATGAAGCAGCCCCTCCCTGACTCCATTTTCCTTTCTCACTTTATATGACCTTTTAAAAGTTCTCACTGGGGGAATTCCCTGGTGGTCCCGTGGGAAAAGAATCCGCCTTGCAGTGCAGGGGACGTGGGTTCAATCCCTGGTTGGGGAACTAAGGCCCCACATGCCGAGGAGCAACTAAGCCCTTGTGCCACAACCAGAGGGTCCATGTGCCACAAGGAAATGTGCATGACACAACTAAGACCCAGTGCATCCAAATGAATAAATATTAAAAAATGAAATAAAAAAATTCTCCCTGAAACTAATCTTTCGAACAAGCAGGGCACTGACTGGGCCCAGGGGTTGCAGATATACTCTGTCAATTGCCTTTTTCATGCAGGAATAAACCTACACATCCCTGTCTGCTTGTGAGCACAGCATACACGGGACACACCTGGTTTTGATGAGCAGAACCTCTGCCTCCCCTTTAATTACTGAAGGAGCACCACTGGGTTTACTGCTCCTTCTTCAAACACCGCTGACCTGTGTTTTATATACACATCTTATAAGCGGGCTTCCCTGGTAGCTCAGTGGTAAAGAATCTGCCTGCCAATGCAGGCGAGGCAGGTTCAATCCCTGGGTGGGGAAGATCCCCTGGAGGAGGGCATGGCAACCCACTCCAGTATTCTTGCCTGGGAAATCCCAGGAACAGAGGAGCCCGGCAGGTTATAGTCCATGGGGTTGCAAAAGAGTTGGACACAACTTAGGGACTAAACAACAAAAGGTTAAAGAGACATTCTATGTATGGTTCCTTTGCTTGTCAAATGAAGCACCTCACATTAAGCGACCCCAGCACAGGACCTCTTTGTCGCAGATGGGATGAACCCTTACGACAAGAGAGCCTCACACTCTCCCACTGCATTAGTCTCCCAGCTCCTTCACCTCCAGGGCTTCCCTGGTGGCTCAAAGGGAAGAATCCCTCTGCCAATCAGACCTGGGTTTGATCCCTGGGTTGGGAAGATCCCCTGGAGAAGGGACTGGCAACCCACTCCAGTATTCTTGCCTGGAGAATCTCATGGACAGGGGAGCCTGGCGGGCTACAGTCCATGGGGTCGCAAAGAGTCAAACACAAGCGCGACTAACACTTTCCTTCACCTCCAGACAGGCCAGCATGTGTGATTTTGGCATTTTCCCGTATCCCCAGCTCTTGTCTAACTCTTCATGGAATTCTTTATCCTCGAGTGTCATACTGAGGGACTGCCTGGTGTTTGTGACCCTGCTGAACACAGTCAGCGTCAGCGAACGAAGTCCTGCTCCTAGTGGTGCAGCCCTGGGCCAGTGGGTCTGGGCTGCCACTCGGGGACAGCCAGCCTTCTCCAACTGGCAATGACCAGCCCTTTCCCCAACACCACCTTCCTGACCAGGAGAGCTGGTCTCTCATTGTGTTGTTGTGTGTTTTTTTAATTTTAAATTTATTTTTAATTGCAGGATCATCGCTTTACAGAATTGTGTTGGTTCCTGCCAAACGTCAGCATGAATCAGCCATAGGTATAGCTATGTCCCCTCCCTCTGGACCCTCCCTCCCCATCCCAGCCCTCTAGGTTGTTATGGAGACCTGGTTTGAGTTCCCCGAGTCATACAGCAAACTCCCATTGGCTGTCTATGTTACATATGTCGTCGTGGTTTCATCCCTGTGTGAGACACACCAGGGGAAGCCCTGTGTGCTTGACTTCTGCCTTCTTCCCAGAGGAGAAATGAGAGAAGAGAAAGTGGGAGGGGCTTCTGTGGGGAACGGGGAAGAGAAGACACTCTTCAGATGGGAGAGGAGGTGAGGAGGAGAGAACAGCAAGGGGTCAAAGAGAGGAGAGGGGAAGGGGGAGACCCCACGTGGTGTGAACGCAGAACGAGGTGAGACCACGTGGTCTCTGGACAGCAGCATGCCCTGGCTGGTAAAGTCAGCAGAGCTATTTAATTCCATTTTAGGGTAAAAAAAAAAAAAAAAAACAAGCCAAGATTCTAATTCACTGTATTAAACTGTGTTGCGGACAAGGAAATGGCAACCCACTCCAGTATTCTTGCCTGGAGAATCCTAGGGACAGAGGAACCTGGTGGGCTGCTGTCCATAGGGTCGCACAGAGTTGGACACGACTGAAGCAGCTTAGCATGCATGCATGCATTGGAGAAGGAAATGGCAACCCACTCCAGTGTTCTTGCCTGGAGAATCCCAGGGACAGAGGAACCTGGTGGGCTGCCATCTATGGGGTCGCACAGAGTCGGACATGACTAAAGTGACTTAGCAGCAGCAGCAGCAGCAGCAGCAGCAGCAGCAAACTGTATTGAGGAAGGGGCTCTGGAATCCAGACTCCTCATCTATGGCGGTGTCAGGAGGGACCCTTTAACCCAAGACTCTGCCAAAGCATCTCAAAAGCCTCCGCAGGCACCTGCTGGGGTAGAACAACCAAGAAGCCAACCTCTCTTTATGTCTGGAGGTGGAAACAGTGAGGTACCTTATGTGACCCTCGTGAATAAGCCTGAAGAGTGCAATGGCACTTCTGAGTTTTTCAGGCTTCGTTGTCATTTCTGGTAAAGTGGAGACTGTCCTTCCCTGGCATGTAGACTTTTGGGGTGGGGCTGACTACAAAGTTGCAAAACAAACAAACAAAAAATCCAGGGGCCTCCTGAGACTCCAGGAACAGTCCCCATCCTCCTCTTTCTGATGCTTGAAGTTAGGAAACCCTGTTGGTATAAACCACTGTGGTCCTGACCATGCTCTGTGGAGTAACTGCCTCAGTTGGGGGTGGGGGAGGGGGCACCACGGATGTTGTACAACCTGGAATACTAGTGAGAACAGGACCCAGGATCCCCAGGGGGACTTGCTGTCATTGGCACACAACTAACCTTCCTTTCACCCATGCCCCCTTTTCCATTTCCACGATGAGAACTTGAATGTCCTTTCTGGGACTTGGATTCTATCCCCTCCTGCCTTCTCAGGAGCCTTCCACGGCTCAACAGTCCCCTTCTCCTCAAACCTCCAACACCCCTGCACCTTCCCTGCACCCTCAAGGTCAGCTGATGAGCATATCTAGGTCCGTTTCAGCTGCCATAACAAATTCCCATAGACTGTGTGGTTTAAACAACAGAACCTTGTCATCTCACAGCTCAGGGGGCTGGGGAGCCCCAGATAAGGGCACCAGTGGATCCAGAGTCTGTGCTGAGCATCCACTTCCTGGTTTGCAGATGGCTTTCTCCTCCTTTTGCCTTCGTGCGGTGGGGAGGACGGGAGAGGGGAGATGAGAGGGAGAGAGGGCACACACACAGGCTCTCACACCTCTTCTTATAAGGCCACTAATCCCATTCATGGGGGCCCCATCTTCCTAACCTAATCATTTGCCTCAATACTATCCCCTAGGGTATTAGGTTTCAACATATGCATTTGGGGAGGACACACACACTCAGGCCATAACAGCTTGCCTCCCATTTTATCAAGAAGACAGGAGTAAAAAAACAAGAATGTCCACAGTTCTCCCACAGACTGTCATCTCTGTTCCCCCAGATTTATACAGTAGCTTCCTTGTTTTTGGTTCGCCAAACAACACTCACACGCCACCAGAATAATTCTTTCCACACAATTCTGAAGTCCTTTCCTGCCTGAAACTCTCCATGGTTCTGTGCAGCCATCAGGATAGGCTTACTCTTTGACATCACGTCCTAGGGCCTCACACTCTGCCGCTTCAATGTCTTGCACACAGGTTTTCCTTCTGGCCTTTCCTCTGCTCAACCTTCAGATACTACATGTGGCCCCTTTCACAGCTCTGTGTGGTTTCCCACGTGCTGCTCGTCTGCCTGACGTCACTTCTTCCCCCTTTACTGTGTGTGCTCAGTCATGTCTGATTCTTTGAGACTCCGTAGACTGTAGCCCTCCAGAAATGGAATTTTTGAGGCAAGGATACTGGAGTGGGTTGCCATTTTCGTACACCATAAGATCTTCCCGACTCAAGGGTTGAACTCATGTCTCTTGCATCTCTTACATTGGCAGGTGGATTCTTTACCACTGCACCATGTGGGAAGCCCTTTTACTCTAAATGATGATTATTTTTCAAAATGCACCACATCCAAGAAATCTCCTGGGATCACTATCTCTGACCAGTTTTTTAGATGGCAACTTCCTGTACTGTTGGAGCGTCTGTGACATTTTTGACATTTGACTCAAATGTGTGAGGATGAGCAATGAGGCATGGAGGGCCCATGAGCTGGGTAAAGATACATGTGTGATCAGCTAGAGGAGGGGTCTTGGTAGCATATAAGCAGCTCACAACAGCTGCTGCACCACCCCTTGGGTGAGTGCAGAGATGAAGAGGATAAGAATGGTGTTTCTGGGGAGTTTGAAGGCAGTGGACACCATAATCCAGGCTTTGAAAGATTCCTGAGAACCAAAGGCACAGTGAGTATGAACCACTGTCTCGTGCCCAGTGAGGAAAGTGCTCTTGAGCCAACATCCCAAAAGGAAGCTGGAGATACAGCTCCCACAAGGAAACATTCCATGGCTGGTAGGAGCCAGTCTCCAGGGCTTTATTTCCCAGAGGACCTGAGGGACATTCTGGGGAAGACCTTTGATTTAGAAATAATTTAAGATTCAAAAGAAATAGACCAAAAAAAATTAAAAAAAGCATCAAGAGTTCCTATGTACCCTTCCCCAAGCTTCTTTCCAGTGATAACATTTTATACAACCACAGTCCATTTCCACAACTAGGAAACTGCCATTGGTACAATACTATTAATTAAACTGTAGGTCTCAGATGGCTACAGGCACATGAAAAGATTCTCAAAATCAGTAATTATTAGAAAAATGCAAATCAAAACTACAACGAGGTATCACCTCACACCAGTCAGAATGCCCATGATTAAAAAGGTCTACAAATAAACGCTGGAGAGAGTGTGGAGAAAAGGGAACCCTCCTACATGGTTGGTGGGAATGTAAATTGGTACAGCCCACTATGGAAAACAGTATGGAGATTCCTCAAAAAACTAAATATAGAGTTGCCATATGATCCAGCAATCCCACGCCTGGGTATATATCCAGACAAACTATAATTCAAAAAGATACATGTGCCCTATGTTCATAGCAGCACTATTCACAATAGCCAAGACACAGAAACAACCTAAAGGCCCATTTACAGGTGAGTGAATAAAGAATATATGTATATGTATCAATACAATGGAGTACAACTCATATAAAAAGAATGAAACAATGCCATTTGCAACCACATGGATGGACCTAGAGATTGCCATAGTACTAAGTGAAGTAAGTCAGAAAGACAAATACCATGCGATATCACTTACATGTGGAAACATAAAATATGTCATAAAATCTATGAAACAGACTCAGAGACATAGAGAGCAGCCTTGTAGTTGCCAAGGGGGAGAGAAGGTGGAGAAGGGATGGACTGGGAGTTTGGGATTAGCAGATGCAAACTGTTACATATAGAGCGGATAAACGAGATCCTACTGTATGGCACAGGGAACTCTATTCAATATTCTGTGGAAAATTTTTATGAAAAAGAATACGAAAAAGAATGTATACGTACATATAACTGAATCATTTTGCTGTGCAGCAGAAATTAATGCAACACCGTAAATCAACTATACTTCAAGAAAACAATTTTTTTTTTTTTAAAAGAAACTGTTTCAAGACGGTTGGACAAGGGCAGGGGAGAGGAGGGAGTGGGTGAGATGAATGGAGACAGCAGCATGGAAGCATATAGACCACCACATGCAAAACAGATAGTCGAGGGGAATTTGCTGTACGACTCAGGGAACCCAAACGGGGGCTCTGTAACAATCTAGAGGGGTGGGAAAGGGTGGGAGGTGGGATGGACGTTCAAGAGGGAGGAGACATGTATACCTGTGGCTGATTCATGTTGATGTATGGCAGAAATCAAACCAATATTGTAAAGCAATCATCAATCAAAAATAAATACAATTTTAAAAAGGAACTTTCACTTGGTTTCTCCAGTTTTAATATGCACACGTGTATATGCACACGCATGAGGTGCCACGGAATGACAGCACATGCGTAGATTTGACTGGCCCATTGCGACGTGGAACCGTGATGAGACACTACTGCAGCGTCAGTGTCTCGAATGTCAGTCCTGCAACCGATCCTGAAAAACCAGTGAGACTGGGTCCCTACTCTCCTGCGCCTCCCTCTTGGCCAGCAAGGAACTTGAGACAGCATCTGGCGGTGGAGAAGGGAGGACTACTATGTCCAACATATACCAGGAAACACCGGCCTACCTGTCAAGGTGGCTGTAAAACAGGGGTGCAAATGCCCAAAGCAAAGCCACAATTTGGGGAGTCTGGTGACTGCTGTTCAGTAGGGAAAACGTCTCAGCACCAGTGGTGAAGGCAGGTAAGGTGACCCAAGACCATCTGGTGAGGTCATCTCACCAGCAGGCTCTGCAGCTGGAGGGCACAAGGGCCAGCAAGGAGCTGCTGGCGCTACCCCCTCCCTGTCTGGACTCAAGAGGAGCTCTCAGAACACTTGGGATGACCTACCAGAGTCTGTGTCCCTTCCCTCCATCATGTCCCCCAGGGAGAGACCAAATTATAAGAAATGACAGCATTTCATAAAAAATGACAGCATCACCAACTCAGCGGACATGAATTTGAGTGAACTCCAGGAGATGGTGATGGACAGGGAAGCCTGGCCTGCTGCAGTCCATGGGGTCACCAAGAGTCGGACACGACTTAGCAACTGAACAACAGCAAAATGGCCGCGTGAAAGCAAAGGCTGGGGTGTTCTCCGGAGCTTTGCCTGACTCTCTGTAGTTTGCTGAGAGCTTTCGCCCTCAGGAAGTTAAAAGCCCCCGAGGTCTTTCTTTTGTGAAAGAAACTGTATTGGCCCCAAAGTACTGATAAAGCGTAATCGTCTTCTTTCACAAAAATTGGTTGAAAACCCCAGGCCAAACTAGGGCACTGCAGAGAAACATCTAAAGAAAAGAAAGCCCAAGCGGTTAGACGAGAAGTGATTTCATGGTGGGAGGGGGCGCCCCTGGCCAAGGATCTTGGGGAAATAGGCAGTCAAGGCCACGGCTCCTCCCGGATCCCATCCAAGGCAGGGCCGTGGCTGACCCTGAACAGGCTGGACAGGCAGACGCGAGGGGGTGGCCCAGAGTGGCCCTGTGGTGTCTCCTCTCCTTGTTGGCAACAACGGGGACACTCCTTCTATTCTCAGCGGGGTGTCCCGAAGACACCGCACTCCCCAAAGAAGTGCAGGGTCTGCGTCACATGAGCTAAGAGTTCAGGGGCTTCTCATGCAAGCCCACTAGGTACTAGCCTGGTGTCAGCCACGATGCTTTTCTAGGGCTTCTGGTTTAAGGAGGAATCTGCCTTGATTTTTTTCTCCCGGAGATCTGGGGCTCAAAATACTTCCATTTCCCAGAGCACGGGTCTGGGAGACCCCTTCGATGGGTAAAACGTCAGCTCTCTGAAGACATCACCCGCCACTGTAAATGCCATCGGTGCCATCCTCAAGGCTCTGAGGATGGGAGACAGAGGCGGGAACAGGCATCTGTTACCATCTCGCTGTGTGTTAGACATCGAGCCAGGTGCAGTACATGTTGTAGCATGAAGTTCTCATAAAACTGTGTCAACTACAAAAACTAATCAGTTGATCTAACAAAGAAATGGAAAATTTTATTTGAGCCAAACTGAGAATGATAAGCCGGAATCAGGCTCTCAGAAAGCTCCAGGAATAGTTCTACCCGTTAGAGGTCAAAGCACACTTGTATAAATTTTGGAGACAGAAGCCTGTACATTAAATGATGCGTTATTGACTGTTAATACATTCTAGTGAGTAGTGGGTCAGGGGTCACTGTGGCTTCTTACAGGATTAAGAAAGAATTATCTTTTAAGGAGTTGTCTTGTGATGCTAAGGGAATGTTGCTCTTGATGGATGAGCAGCTATTTCTGCCAATGGGAAGGGTTGGCCAATGCATAAGGCAGATACACAGTGCACGGTAAGGGGTGAGAGAGGTCATCAAAGGGCAGAGAAAAATTGCTATATTTAAATTTGTCTTGCCTTGCTATAAAATATGAATTTTATTTCAATGCTGCAATGTGGGCTTTTACCCCCATTTTCTACCAAGCAAATGGAGGTGATTTGCTTGGCAGACCTTCCAGGTAAAAGGCTGAAACACAACTGGAACCTGGGCCAGCCTGCCTCCAGGCCTGCCTGCTGTCCGCTGCCGGGACACAGCTCTCAGAAGTCATTTCAGGTCATCAGATGGGAAAGGCAGGTGTCAGACCCAGCGAGGGAGCGAGGCTCCCTCATACCACTGCTTTCAATTTTCCCAACACTCTCATACGGTTCCTTCCTAGAGCCCTTAGCAGTGTGCGCCCAGGCTAAGGGCAAGCAGGTGAGCATTCACGTGCTCTGCTCAGGCCTTGATTCAAACTACAGAAGCCTCCTCACTCTGTGTCCCAGGAGCCCCTGCCTTCTGTCCCAGTCCTCTCCTCCAAGTGCTCAGATTTCCAGCGACCTTCAGATGATATATTGAACATCTCTGAAGGATATTCCCATTGACATTGAGCATGCCGCTGTCTGGAGCTCAGCAATAAAAAGGGGAAATTAATAGGCATTTAAATTCTGAAATTAATGATGAGAGGTCAGAGATTTCTGAACATCTGTTTCCAGCATTTTCAAGGGGGCCTTCAATTTGCAGGCAGCATTGAGCCATGCGGTTATCAGCAGTTGCTGGTGACTCCCCACCATGCCGTGTCCAGGAGCTGGGAGTGGACAGTGTGACCCAGACACCATGCTCATGTGCTCTGTGGCTCGTTTGGAGCCGTGTGTCCACTGTGATGCAGGGTCCCAGCCCCGAGTCTAGATTTCAGAGTTCTGGCCGGGAGGGCAATGGCAACCCACTCCAGTGCTCTTGCCTGGAGGGTCCCATGGACGGAGGCGCCTGGTAGGCTGCAGTCCATGGGGCCGCAAAGAGTCGGACGCGACTGAGCAACTTCACTTTCACTTGTCACTTTCACGCATTGGAGAAGGAAATGGCAACCCACTCCAGTGTTCTTGCCTGGAGAATCCAGGGACGGGGGAGCCTGGTGGGCTGCCGTCTATGGGGTCACACAGAATAGGACACGACTGAAGTGACTTAGCAGCTGCAGCAGCAGCAGAGTTCTGGAAACTTAGGATTCGGAAAAGAAGTCCTTGTGCCAAAGAAGGGAACTTAATATTTTCTAGGGCTGCACCATCCAATAGGGCATCCGATAGGCCATCCAACAAGGCTGTTAAGTATTTACAATGTGGTCAGTCTGAACTGAGGTGCACTGTGAATATAAAATGCATACTGGATTTCAAAGACTTAGTATGAAAAAGAGTAATAACCTTTTATGTTGATTATGTTGGTGAAATGGTAATATTTTGGCCAAACTGGGTTAAAGAAAATATATTATTAAGGTCAGTTTCATGCAAACTATTATGTATAGAATGGATGAACAAGGTCATACTGAATAGCACAGGGAACAATATTCAATACTCTGTATAAACCAAAATGGAAATATGAAAGAGAATGTATATATAACTGAATTACTTTGATGCACAGCAAAAATAAACACAACATTGAAAATCAACTATACTTGAATAAAATAAATTTGGAAAAAGTCAACGTTAACTGCTTCATTCTCCTTTTTTTTCAATGTAGTTACAACAATTTAAAACTACATGTGTGACTCATGCTTCTGTAAGACACTAGTGCTCTAGAGTTTCTGTGGCTTGGTGTTTCTTAGGTGGTAGGAGGCTGTTATCACTCCTAGGAGGTCTTAAGGAAATTTTGGAGAGTTCTTTGGGGTCACACTGCCTGGGAGAGATGCTCCTGACATAGAACGTGTTGGATGTGAGAACGTGGTTAGTCCCACAATTATCAGAACGGTCCGATGCAACTGAAAAGTTATCCATGACGTGCATCATTGAGAGTCCCATCAGACGTGAAACATGAAAAATTGGTTATAATGAGCTAAGCCTAGACCAAACTCCACTTTACATGTAAACACAGGTTTTTTTTTGCACCAAGATTTCCAAGGACACAGCTACTGTGTAAATCTAAGAAACGGTGCACTTAGTGTCATCTGGAACACTACCAAACATCATTCATCACTTTAGAAATTCCCAGCAGTGTTGGCAACACAGCTCATGGTGTCTGAGTTGCCAACATAACACAATCATCACCTTCCACTGTCGTTCTACTGGGAGGTGCAATGTTCTGCCTACTTCTTTGGATCTTCTAGTGCAGTTGTGCTTGAGGACTTGTAAATGCAAATGCAGTCCATTTTATTTATACTACTTTCCCTTGGCACTTTCCTGGTGGTCCAGTGGTCAAGACTCCATGTTCACAATGCAGGAAGCATGGATTTGATCCCTGATTGGGGAACTAAGACCCTCACGTGCTACACAGCATGGTCAAAAAAAGAAAACAAAAACCAAATACCAAAAAACAAAACAAGCAAAAAAATCTCAAACTATTTTCCCTTTGCTTCTTCTATATTAAAATTAGGACTTTATATTGTTTAATTGTATATGTAGATAAATTACAACTGAAAAGGGCTTTCATACAATTTAAAAACAAAACAAAACAGAAAATGGCATATTGCATCTGATGGAATTACAAACCATCAGGCTTCCCTGGTGATCCAGTAGTTAAGAATCCACCTGCCAATGCAGGGGACACAGGTTTGATCTCTGGTCCAGAAAGATCCTACATGCCTCAGAGCAACTAAACCCAAGAGCCAAAACTACTGAAGCCCGTGTACCATAACAAGAGTAGTCACTGTAATGAGAAGACCAGGCACTGCAATGAAGAGTAGCCCCTGCTCACCACAACTAGAGAAATCACGTGAACAGCAATGAAAACCCAGCACAGCAAAGGGAAAAAAAAAAAAAGACTTACAAACTATCCCTCAAACCTAGTCATGCCTCTCGACTCAGAAGAGTTGAGTCTTTGCCTCTTCAACACCTTCTCATTCTTTAGGTTTCAGATGAAGTGACCCTTCCTCCAAACAGCACCAAATATCACCACACTCGGCTTCCCCTCACCCCATCCTTCATCACACGGATATTTCTGCTTGTGCAGTTACCTTCCTTCCTGGACTCTGGGCTCCAAGAGAGTAGGTTATGCACATTTGATCCATTGTCTACACCCCATTCTCAGCTCACAGCTGAGCGCACTAGGACATGCTCAATACTTGGTGAATAAATGAACAAAGATGAGGATGGGTTAGGATCTAGAGATCCATGAGGGTGAATGGGACTCAGGGCCAGCAGCAGGGAAGAAATGGTTGATAATGCACAATCCAGTGCCTTGGATGCTGGTAGATGGGGAGCCCACAATGCCTAGAGCAAAGAATGCACTTTTCAATCAGGTAGATCTGGCCCTGAGGCCAAGTTTTTCCTTGCACTACCTTGATCATCCTAGGAGTTGACCTCTCAAAGAGTGAAGAGGGTACTTCCCTCATTTGTTGGGAGACTTAACTGAGAACTGCTTGGAAAGCACTTACTGCCATGTCCGGCAAATAATAAGAGCTCCATACATGTTCTTGTTATTAAAACTCTTCATAGAGATTGAGTGTGACTCTAACAGAGGCCCTGGTTGGCACCCACCCCCACCCAGGAGTGCAGGGAACTCCTATAAGTCAAGGGCCAAAAAACAAAAACAAGAACAAATGATGTGATTCTAAAATGGGCAAGGGAACTAAACAGATATTCTCCCAAGACAGCATATAAATGACCAGTAGGTATGAAAAAGGCACTCAACATCAGTAACCATTAAGGAAAGATAAATCACAATGAGACTTCACCTCAACAAGTTAGAATGGATACTCATGCAAATAGTTTATATAAATATTTATATATGTATATTACATATATATTATATATATATAACACACACATATCTAGCCATCATCTGAGCCTTCAGTGAGTCATGATTTTCTTGCAATAATAAAGATCACTGATCACCATAACAAATATAATAATGGAAAAGTTTGAAATATTGCAAGAATTACCAAAAATGTGACATCAAGAGAGGAAGTAAGCAAATACTATTGTACCAATAGTACAAATACCATTTGTACCAATAGATTTGCTCAATTCAGGGTTTCCAAAAACCTTCAATCTGTTTAAAAAAAAATACAATATCTGCAAAGTGAGATAAAGCACAACAAAAACGAAGTCTGGCTGTAGACCTACCATATGACCCAGCAATCCCAATTTCTGAGTATACACCCGATGAGTATATTGGTATCTCTGGATATTGTGCTTTGCTTCATTGCTTTCCTTTGAATTGAAACCAAGATCTTAAAGCTATATCTACACTCCCAGGTTCCTTGCAGCACTATCCACAATAGCCAAGACATAGAAGCAACCTAAATGTCAACTGATAGATGAATGGGTAAAGACAATGTGGTATATTCTTAAAATAGAATATTATTCAACCATAAAGAATAAAATCCTGCATTTGCAACTACATGGATGAATCTAGAGGATAGCACGCCAACTGAAATCCATCAGACATGAAAAGGAAAAATGCTACATGACACCACTTGTATGAGAAACCTAAAATACTCAAACTCAGAGAAGAATTTGGTTGTCAGGGGCTGGGGGGAGGGAGAAACAGAAGTTATTAGTTGAAGGGTACAAAGTTTCAGTTACGCGAGATAAGTCTTTGAGATCTCCACATCCACCTCGAGCTAACAATACTGGACTGCATACTCAATTTTTGGTGAGAGAGTACATCTTATATTAAGTGTTATAATCACACACAATAATGATGAGGTGGGAGGTCACTTTTGGGAGTGATGGACACACTCATGGCACAGGTTGTGTGGCTGTGATAGCTTCATGGGTGATAGACACACTCATCACACACTTGTGTGATGGCCTCATGGGTGTCCACTTATCTCTGATCTTACCAGGTTGTATACATTAAAACTGTGCAGCTTTTAGAATATCAACATACCTCAATAAAATGGTTATATGAAAAAAAAAATAACAAAGAACAGTTGACTAAAAAGATATTAACCTCATCCAAAAACGCCCTCACAGAAACACTAAGAATAACATTTGACAAATATCTGGGCACCCTGAGACCCAGGTCAGGCTGACACCTAGAACCAGCCATCACAGTTTACGTAAACTCGTCCCCACTAAACTGAGTTCTTTGAGAACTGGTAAGAGTCCTTGGGGTCACAAAGAGTCGCACACAACTTAGTGACTAAGCAACAACTAGTGTCATCAATCTCTGAATGTCAAGGTAGAGCCCAGACAATACCACTTACTGACCCCGTGGACAGTGGTTCTGGCCCTGATCTGAGGACTTGAATTTCTAGGTGATAAAATGCTACCTCCTCATAGATACTCAGTTTTATAAGTCTTCTTTCATCCAAAAGTCATTAATTCTTAGGTCTAACAGGAAGCCTTGAACTGTTCATGCTGAAATGTGAGCCCACTAAATTTTGTATAATCTTCAGTGTGGGAAAAGGAATAGCTTACCATGGTGTCTCAGTACTGTAACAGCATCACCCCAGGCGCAGTAGGACCATCTCCCCTGTTCAGCCTCCACTTGTGCATTCAAGATCACCATGCCTTCCTCATGGAGGAAAGTTATTTCATGACACATTTATACCAAGAAAGAGACTAAGATCTCTTGAAGGATACTATGTGCTACATACTGTATGTATATTATCTAACTTTATCATCACCACAGCCGTAAGTAGTACTCTTTACTCTGACAAATGAAGAATTTCAGGGAAATTAATTTATAGTTAAGTGGCACCAAATGTTGTCTATTATATGGTGGGAATGGTCCCTGAATCCAGTTTTACCTGGTTCTGTAGCTCCTGGTCTTGCCAGGACTCCACACTCTCCCCCTTACCAGCAGCACAACTGTCCTTGTCATTCATGGAAGTAAGAAGGGTTGCCTGGAAAGAGCCCGAGGACTCTCTCTGGGTGCCCTGTGATGAGCCAGCAGTTATCAGAGGCTAAAGGAGTATGTCAAGGCTGCTTATTTAACTTATATGCAGAGTACATCATACAAAATGCCGGGCTGGATGAAGCACAAGCCGGAATCAATATTGCTGGGAGAAATATTAACAACCTCGAATATGCAGATGATATCACCCTAATGGCAGAAAGTGAAGAGGAACTAAAGAGCCTCTTGATGAAGGTGAAAGAGGAGAGTGAAAAAGCTGGCTTAAAACTCAACATTAAAAAAACTAAGATCAGGGCACAAAACTAAGATCATGGGTTGGATGTCATCATTTCATGGCAAATAGATGGGGAAAAATGGAAACAGTGACAGACTTTATTTTCTTAGGCTCCAAAATCACTGCAGATGGGGACTGCAGCCACAAACTTAAGACACTTGCTCCTTGGAAAGAAAGCTATGACAAACCTAGACAGCATATTACAAAGCAGAGACATTACTTTGCCAACAAAGGTCCGTATAGTCAAAGCTATGGTTTTTCTAGTAGTCATGTATGGATGAGAGAGTTGGACCATAAAGAAGGCTCAATGACAAATAATTAATGCTTTTGAACTGTAGTGCCGGAGAAAACTCTTAAGAATCCCTTGGACAGCAAGGAGATCAAACCAGTCGATCCTAAAGGAAATCAACCCTGAATATTCATTGAAAGGATTGATGCTGAAGTTAAAGCTCCAATCCTTTCACCACTTGATGCAAAGAGCCAACTCATTGGAAAAGACCCTGATACTGGGAAAGATTAAAGGCAAGAGGAGAAGGGGGCAACAGAGAATGAGATGGTTGGATGGCATCATCAATGGACATGAGTTTGAGCAAACTCCGGGAGATAGTGAAGGACAGGGAAGCCTGGTGTGCTGCAGTCCATGGGGTCACAGAATCAGACACGACTTAGTGACTGAACAGCAACAACAACCTCTTTCCCCAGCAGATGGACCGAGCCAAGCTCGCCCAAGGGGAGCTGTGGGCAGCCGACTTTCCCAAGCATGGCTGTAAACAGCTGGCACCAAAGCTAAGATCATTTGCTGCCCAAACATAGACTGGTTTTGCTCTGAGCTTCAACTCCACCCTTAGGCTTATTCTAATGAAAAGGGAGCTGGTGGGACTTGCCTGGTGGTCCAGTGGTTAGGACTTGGTCTTCCACTGCAGGGAGTGTGGGTTCAATCCCTCGCTGGGGAGCATGATCTCACATGCACTACAGCCAAAAAAAAAAAAAAAGCCAACCCAAAACATAAAACAGAAGCAATATTGTAACAAGTTCCATAAAGACTATAAAAACAATGGTCCACGTTAAAAAAAAAAAAAATTGCGTTAGTGGAAGGAGTTTCCTTTGCTGGCAAGCATACCTGCACACCCACCTCCCAGTACCTCACCCGGGGACAGGGTTGCACGACTGCTGGCCCTTCCAGTGGCGGTTCTGTCTGTACCAGTGAGGCTTCCAGATGTGTACTTGACCCTGCTGGGTCGGCCTCATCACCCCACAGTCCCTTACTTTTCAATGACACTTTACAGTTTACTTTCAAGTCCATTTCTGGTCTCATCGGCTAACTCAGGAGCTGGCAAACTGCCCCCCATCCCCACCAATGGACCACATCCTGCCTATTTTTGTTCCTGGAACTCACCCAACCCCCTTCTCTCACGTTTTGTCTACAGCTGCTTTCCCCAAAATGGCACAGTTGAGTAGTCGCTGCAGAGACCATTATGCAAAGCTTAGGCTAGTTGCTAGGAGGCCCTTCACAGAAAAGCTTTGCCAGCCCTGCTATGAACAGTCCCAGGAGGCCAATGCAATTACTATCGTTATTTCCAAGTGACAGGTGGGGGGAAAAAAACCTAGGATGAAAGCAAGTGGCTCAGAAATGTTTTCTTAAGGACATAGAACTGGTTGGCAGAGCCTAATGGAAAGCCTGATGCTTTTGTTCAACATAAAGATTCGCACTGAAGACATCCGGACACAAGCAAGGCTCAAGCCACAGGGTAGTTCTTTGAGCAAGTCTTTCCGGCTAAGTGACATTGTCTTGGAGGAAAGAAAGGCAAGTTTGTTCTTAAAACATGTCAGACAGTCAACACGGAGCCTGTAGCTGTTGGGACCCAGCCCTGAGCTCAAGGCCTGCAGGGACTGAAATACCAGCCAGAAGGGCCTGGAATATTCACAGTTGATATATATTTTTATTATTATTATTATTATTTTTGGCTACACCATGTGATTTGCAGGATCTTAGTTCCCCGACTAGGGACTGAACCCACATCCTTAGCAGTAAGAACATGGAGTCCTAACCACTGAACCACCAGGGAATTCCCCAGAGTTGACATTTTATTAACCTTTTTATCTTCTGATTGAAAAAGCAAACAAAAGTCTTACAAGCCATAGGTATGTGAGAAATAAATGGGAAAAAGATACACTTAGGAAAGGAAGTTGTAAGCTCTTCCAGTGTCACCAGGGAAACAAACTTTCAGGGAGTGGTGTTTCTCCTGTAAGATTCTCTCCTCCCTCCATCCCACCCCTCACTGTGAACAGTGTTTGAGTGACAGTCAGGGCCAGAGTCCCGGCAAAGGAAATGACAACCCACTCTAGTATTTTTGCCTGGGAAATCCCATGGACAGAGGAGCCTGTCAGGCTACAGTCCATGGGTCACTAAAGAGGGGTCATGGCTTAGTGACTAAACACCACCAACACAGTCAGAGTCACCACTTCCCCATGCTGTCTAGGACTAGAGACACTTCTCCCAGGCACTGCTGGTGCTGGTTCATGTCCCCGTGCCGTCTAGGACTAGAGATGCTTCTCCTAGGCGCTGCTGGTGCTGGTTCGTGTGTAAAAACCCGTCATTTCCTGATGGTGTTTACTGGCAGGCAGATGCCATCTCCTCAGGCTTTACCCAGAACAGTGTCACCTCCTCCGTCCTCCTGGGGTGATTAGAATAATCTGGGGATGATGGTGAAGGGTGGAGGGCCTACAGGAAACTTTGTTCTTGATCCTAGAAACCAAGAGTCTGTAGACCTCTGAGCAGGCAAACATTTAAAGCAGGAATGCCATGGGAGAGAAAAAAAAGAGGAAGGCTGGCCTAGGTTAGAGGTTGAGGCCAACCAGGAAGGGAGAAGGGAGGAGGTGGCCGACAGGAGTCAACCATCCTGGGCCAGTTGAGTGGTCATATCTGTAAATGGTGCTTCCTGGATTGTGCAGTGCACACCCTGAGCAACCATACATGGCAGCTCTGAGAAGCACTAACTTTACTCAAAACCTTCCAGAAATACCTTTGGAAATAGAAGGTTGAGTCAAGCTTAGTGAGAGAGAATACACACATGCATACATACACATATACATGGATCTTTTGTAAATATGTATGAAAGGAACAGAATAAAGATAAAATGAGCTCCCCCAGGCTCTTTGTACTGAGCTGCATTATTAATCATCAAGGCCTTGCCTGGCAGACAGTGAAATAAAAGGTTTTAAGAAGTCACTTTCCAAGAGCAGGTCAAAGGTGAGGAACAAGAAAAAGGCCAGTTTGAGACTCAGGTTTCTCCCTGGGACCAGTGGTTCCTCTTATCTCAACCAGGAGCTCAAACCAGGAGACAGGCCTGTGTTTCCTCAGCCAGCCCCACTCTTTGCCTCCACATCAATATTTTCCATCAATTTCCTTCCCATACCCTAAAAAACAAAATGCTATCAGCTATAGCTAAGTTCATGTGGACATTAAGGAAATCAAACCCCAGACTTGCTGGAAGACCTGAGGGCAGTGGTTCTCGATGTTCCCTGTGCTCAGAATGTCCTGGAGAGCTTGGGAAGACCTCGATGAAGGGGCTCCAAGCTCCGAGTTTCAGATTCAGTAGTTCTACAGGTGGCGCCCAAGAATTTTGCATTTCTAATATATTCCCAAGTCAGAGCAATGCTACAGGGAGCACACTTTGGGAAATACTGGATAGACTAGTCAGTTTAAAGCACAGGCTTGGGAGTCAGACGGCCTGTGTGCGAGTCCTGGTCCTGTCTTCCACGACCTCTGTGACCTAGAGCAAGGTGCTCACACTCTTCGCACCTATTTCATCAGCGACAATGTGGTGTTTTGGCAGGGATTAAGTTAGTTAATAATCTATGCAAAGATTTCCAACCCATAGAATGCAGTAAGTGAGCCACTGCCTATCTCTGCCTCATTTAAAAAGGAGAAAGAGGAATTCCCTGGTGGTCCAGTGGTTAAGAATCCACCTGCCAATGAAGCGGGGACATGGGTTTGATCCCTGGTCTGGGAAGACTCCACATGCTGCAGGACAACTAATTCATCTGTGTGCTGCTGCTAAAGCCTGCATGCCCTAGAGTCCATGCTCTCCAATAAGAGAAGCCGCTGCAGTGAGAAGCCCATGCACGGCAACTAAGGAGAGGCCCCTGCTCACTGCAACTAGAGAAAGCCCGTGCACAGCAACGAAGACCCAGTGCAAATTATTATTTTTAAAATATTAAAATATTTAACATAAAAATATTTTAAAAATTAAATTATTTTAAAAATAATTTAAAAAAGAATTAAAAAAAATTTTTTTAATAAAAAGGGGAAATGAAGAAGAGGAGGTGGTACAATAGAGGAGGGGCAGGAGGGTGGACAGGCAGGGCCAGGGGGTGGCCCGGGACCTTCGGCTTTGTCTGCACAGTGGCTTGGGCTGTCCCGGCCACCACCACCCACTTCCTGCTCGAAAGCTGCCCCCTGACAGTGAAGGTGCTACCTTCCCACCGCCAGGAGAACAGGAAGAGGAGCGAAGTGGCCTGCCTCCGGACACGTCACCCACAGGGCACGGCCACCCCTGCCACGCGGTGTGGTCTTCTCCACCCCAGGCTCTCTCAGATGCAGAAACCTGAGGCTCAGAAAGCTCAGGCGACACCCAGTGTCAGGAAGCAGTGGCCCCGCTGGGGGGCAAGGGGGACCTTACTGCACGGCTGGCCAACATCTCAGCTAGACCCCTCTCCCCTTCCCTCTCTCTTTCCTTCCAAAGCCGAGAGTCAGGGTCGGGGTTCAAGGGCTCTTCCTGGGAGAGGGCCCTGGCAGAAGGACGGCAGAGGGTGACGCTCCGTGAGGGAGGCGGTTGGGCCCTCCCAAGACAGGGCGCGGGCACCGCCCCCGCCTTCCCCAAAGAGGCGAAGGAGACCAGCACAGAGCGGGCCCCTGTCCCTCGGCGCGCCCTGATGAGACAGGCCACCTTTCCAAAGCGGGCTGGCACAAGGTGGCAGGGCCGGCCTGAGGGCAGCCGCTTGGCCCCGGGGCGGGGGAGTCACACAGGGGTTTGCGCCCGGCATTTGGAGAGAGAAGGGTGGGGTGGTAGCCGCGGGGCTGGGGGGGCCAGAGTGTCTCAGGCTGGAGCCCCCCTGCCCTGGGCCGGCCTCAGGCTGTGGAAGGCTGCCCCACTAAGCTGTGTGTGTGGAGGGGTGTGTGGGTGTGGGTGTGTGTGTGTGGGTGTGTGTGTGAAGGTGGGCAGGGAGGTGGTGGCAGAACCCGGAACTTCCCTCCTCAGGCCCACGCAGTCCATCAGGGACTCTTCCGGCCCTTCCTGCTCTGTCCCAGGCTTCCATCCTCACTTCCGTCTACCCCGTCTCTTCCTGTCTCACCATCACCTGGACCCTCGACCGCCTGGCATTTGACCTCCCCTCCCATGAACTGGCCCGAGGACAGCCTCGGTGCATACTGGCTGGAGGCCAGATAGGCCAGCTTCCAGGCTCACTCTTTCCTCATCTTTGCTTGCTGCACCCAGCGTGAGGGAATGTCGGGGAGATCCTGAGAAATTCCCCAAGTCCTAGGACACATGCCACCTCTTTGTCTTGACCAACAGCCTCTCTATTCAGGGAAAGGTGTCATTTTCTTTCCATCTGATTTCAAACCAAGCAACAGCCATCATCAGAGGGACTTGAAATGCCTGAAGCCACATAGACTGTCATTGTGGATCTCTCTCTGACCCAGTCAACCCAAAGTATGATTCCAAGGAACGTTGTAAATTGCAGCTAGGTGACAGCTAACTACAACACAAACATGTCACAAACCTCATAAGCTCAGTGAGAATGACAGAAACAGGCTGAAAAATTAATATGTCACACACTTATCTCTGTCTTGTCTCTTTTTTTATGATTTAACCACACTTATGCTTTCATCGGCACTAGATAATCTTAAGCCATGAAATTGTCCTTTTGGGATTGTAAATGTCTTTTGAAGTGAGCGTTTCCACACTGAACTCCCCTGATGTATCAGAAGAGTTTGAAGGAGTTTCATGATGTGATCTGAAAGGTGCTAAAAGGCAGTCCCATATCCCAGAACTTCTTCCTTGCCACAATGCCTGAAATTCCCACAGTTAAAGGATGTGATATTGAGTTCAGAAGTCATCTGCTAAAAGTCAAGTCCATTACTCAAAACACACCTTTGGGCTAACACAGTCCTCTATTCTTTCACTTCTTCCTTCTTAAAATATTATTGGGTGACCATCTTTATCTCAAGGCTGTTAACTAAGGCCTGTCCTTCAGTGGTTTCCTGACATGGTCTGTCACTTTAGTGCATGTATTACGACACACAGCCCTCTAGAGAGAGGTCTCTAACTCCCATTGTATTTTCAAAGCAGTCCATGACTCCCCAAAGAGTGTGTGTGTTGTGTACATGCTAAGTTGCTTCAGCCATGCCCAACTCTTTGTGACTGCACAAACTGGAAACCACTTTGGAAAACTGCTCGGGAGCATCTAGTAAAGCCAAATATATGGTTGCCCTACAATCCTGAAAGGTGAAAAGGTTAGTCACTCAGTTAGTGAAACAGTTGGTCTGACTCTTAGAAACCCCATGGACTGTAGCCTGTCAGGCTTCTCTGTCCATGGGAGTCTCCAGGCAAGAATACTGCAGTAGGTTGCCATTTCCTTCTCCCGGGGATCTTCCTGACCCAGGGATTGAACCCAGGTCTCCTGCATTACATGCAGATGCTTTCCCATCTGAGCTACCAGGGAAGCCCATATAATATAGCTATATAATTTATTACGTGTATACAGCACAACAGGTATTCTGATTAGCACTACTTCCATTTTCTTATTTAATCCGCACAACTTAAGATCTGAGCTATTGCTCCCCCATTTTACAGACGGTGAAACTGAGGCTAAGAGTGATTGATTACCTTGGTAAAGTCATCCAGATAATAAACAGCCAAACTGGGTAGTCTTACTCCAGAATCCACGCTTTTGACCAATGTGTCAATATTTCTCAAACATGAGTGGGTCACACAATCACCTGGAGAGTCTGGGAGGCACTCAGATATTGGGGCTCCACTCTAGAGTAACTGATTAAGTAGCTTTGTAGTGGGGCCCGAGAACTGGCATTTCTAACAAATTCCCAGATGCTGCTGCTGCTGGCCTGGGGACCTCTTGCCATATGGTGAGTCTCCTTCTTTTACAAAGACTCCTAAAACATTTTCATAAGATCATGTATTTTTTGTAAGAATATTTATAAATTTAAGAAGACATTTGTATGTTATTTTCTCAAAGCAGATCCTTAAAGTTGTATAAGCTTGTCCCCCCTCCCCCACCACCAAAGCCTTGAGGTGCCCCAGACCCTGGTGTCTTCCTTCAGTCACACGGCTCCTGATTTTATCTCAGACCTGTAACCTTGGGTTACAGTCCATCCCCAAGAGCAGGAGCCACCCCCAGTCCAGGAGGCTAGGATTTCACCAAGTTCTTCAGTCTGTCAGAGTCTATCTGCGAACACGATCTGTCTGCAGGTTTCAGATAAAGAGGGGATGAAAGTAGCTTAATGTATTAAAGTGACCGTCTTAGCCATCCAGACACCCTGGCAAGCGCGGGATCTTAAGAATGTTCCAAGTGTCCCTGAAGAAGGGAGGGGAGATGGGGAGGCCCCTGGACCAGGGAGAGAAGCCCTTCCTTGGTATAGGATGGTGATGGAGGGATCAGGCCCTTCACGCTGGTTGCTTCAAATCTTCCCCTGGAAGAGCTCAACACCATCCCACAAGTCAGTGAGCATGGAGTTTGGGAAGTAGGGAAAAAAAGGGGAGAAATAAAAGCCTGACTGGACCTCTCTACAGCAACTCAGGCCTGGAAGATCCCCCAGGAACCTGGCTACCGCCCACGCCTTTACCACGCAGCATGCTCTCAGCCAGCACTGGCCAACACAAACACAACACCAACCCAACAGATGTAATTTTACATCTCCTCGTAGTCCCATTGAAAAGGCTGGAAACAAGGCCAAATCAACTTGAAATAATAAACTTAATCCAATATATTCAAATTTTGATCACATCAACATAATATAAAAACCATTCAAGAGAGCTTTTACACTTTCCCATAAGGAAGGAAGGAAATCTGGCATCTTTATACTCACAGCACATCTCCATTCACATGCAAGGTGTTAACAGATGACGTGAAATGTGGTTCTAACAAAACAACAAGGTTGTGTTTAATGGGGAAATATTTCATGTTGCTCCCATTTTAAAATTTATATCTAAATAAGTTAAATTAAAACTTCAGATCCTCAGTTGAACCAGCAGTATTTCAAGTGTTCCATATACACATGTATGTAGCATTGGGACAAACTGACATCCTGGGCCTTCTGGAAATCTATACGGAGTAGAGGAAGATTTCCGTCCCTGAAATAGTGTTAGTAGTGGTACTAGCTGTCTTGATATATCACAGGAAAGAGAGAGGGGGGGATTTTGGAATTTGGAAAAAAGTAAAAGGAGAAACTTCAAGATGGTTAGGACTCCTATTATAGAATATCTTATTTCTGAAATAACTCATTTTTAGCAGTAATTACCACATCAAACCTAAAGGAAATCAACCCTGAATATTCACTGGAAGGACTGATGCTGAAGCTGAACCTCCAATACTTTGGCCACCTGATGTGAAGAGCTGACTCATTGGAAAAGACCCTGATGCTGGGAAAGGTTGAGGGCAGGAGGAGAAGGGGACTACAGAGGATGAGATGGTTGGATGGCATCACCGACTTGATGCACATGAGTTTGAGCAAGTTCTGAGAGTTTGTGAAGGACAGGGAAGCCTGGTGTGCTGCAGTCCACGGGGTCGCAAAGAGTTGGACATGACTTAGCAACTGAACAACCACCACCACATTAATACGTTTTGTGATAGGTTGTTTTGAATCCAACTCCTCTGCTGTCTGCTCCATAAGGACAGGAACTGTATCTCTTACTCACTGTTATATTCAGTTACCATATCTCTCAGTAGTGTTGAAAGAATAAATGAATCACATTGACTCTCTGCAGGACAAGTGAGGTGTGTGATTCTGCCCGTGCAGAAGCAAATCAGTCCAGACAGAGGTGATCATCTGAGCAAGACTCATAGAGTCAGCACAGAGCCTACCATTTAGCTAAAAGTCAACTATCAGGACTTCCCTGGGGACTCGGTGGCAAAGAATCCTCCTGCCAATGCAGGAGACACGGGTTGGAACCCTGGTCAGGGAATATCCCACATGCTATGGGGCGAATAAGCCCGTGGGCCACAACTACTAAGTCTGTGCTCTAGAGCCCGGGAACTGCAATCCTGAGCCCGTGTGCTGCAACTACTGGAGCCAGTGCACCCTAGAGCCCATGCTCCCCAATAAGAGAAGCCACCGCAATGAGAAGCTCAAGCATAGCAACTGGAGAGTGGCCCCCTGCTCGCTGCAACTAGAGAAAAACCCATGCAGCAATGAAGATCCAGCAGAGCCAAAAATTAATTAAATAAAAAATAAAAACTACCAAATTGGGCTGAATGCCTCCATTTCACAGGAAAACTAGTTTGAGGTGTTGGTAGATGATGGTACATTAAGTCCTGATGGTACGTTGTAGAACCTGACAAGCTCCCATCACACATGGCCTGAAACCACCCTCTTTCCCACTCAGATCCTGTTTTCTAGGTCCCTTGTATATTTCCTGCAGTTCCGGGGAAATTGGAGCCAAGCAGTTCAGACTCTTGCTGAGCAATGTGGAAGATCGGGAATTTTAGGGCAAGTGACAGAAATTGAACCCTGACTTCCTCAAGCAGAAAGGAGAACTCATTGCAGAAGTCTTGGGCCTGCAGGGGACCCTGGACAAGAATAAGATTAGGGTCAGGACAGCTGGAACCAGGCCGGCCACACTGTGTCCTCCCCTCTCCCGCCCTGTCCTGTATCTAACCCCACCCCTTCCACACCAGCTTCCTCTCTGTTCTGAGACATGTGTCAGTCAACACCACCAGTTACCAAACTTCAGAGTGTCAATCTCAACCACCAGCAGGACTTTGGCACAACTGCTGAATCCAAATTCAAGAAGCCCCCTTGGTGGCCTCTTTGGCCTAGCTTGCCCAGGTGGCCTGCCCTGGATAAATCAACATGGCCAGGCCTGGGAATTCACAGTATATACTTCAGTGTCAAAGGATATTGAGACTTTTTCTGTTGCCTAGGTATGGTGAGTTCAACTCCAGCCAAAAAAAAAAAAAAAAAAAACAAGGAGGCATACTCCCACTTTGTGAAGAGAGTCACCTCCCGAGTGTACCCAAGAGATTACCAAGCTGATGCAACCATCATGCCAGATGGGCCCTCCTAACCCCTGTGAGGTGACTGGAGGGAGAGAGGGGGACAGTGATTTGGGCTTAGACCTCATGCGGATGGAGTGAGATCATTCAAGGAGAGGGGTGCCCTCCTGCCCGCCCCCCCAAGTCAAGGGAGGCATTGAGAGAATCACGCTGGAGTAATGGGTCAGCGAGGAGGGGAGCCTGGCACTCAGGGCCAGCCTCGTGGGCATGAGAGCTGTGCAGTCGCCCAGGGCCGGCACTCAGGGTCCCACTCGGTTTAATGCTCTGCTGTGGCCATGTTGGAATAGTTTTCAATAGTTTTGCACTGGGTCCTGCAAATTAAGTGGCCCATCCTGAGGGCGATCCATCATCTGGGGACACTGCCCAGGCAGTGGACTTGCTGTCCATCCTTGTGGCTCCACGCTGAGCAGAGAGAGGGTGGCACTGGGGTGCCCAGTACTGTCCTCCATTTGAGATGGCAAGGATATAGCAGTTTCCATTGGTCAAAGAGACACAGTGATGGCAGGCTGACAGCAACCATCTTGCTGATACCCTAACAAAAATCTATTCCCATGCAAAGCACTCTGATAACAAGAAAACTGGGATCTCCTGATGGTGGAGGCTGATTAGAATAGGGAATGATGTTGGGTTGAGCAGGCCCCTGCACACCAGGGAACTGAGCCCAAGGGAAACCCTACAGACGCTTCGGGAACTCAGTCTTCACACACTTTGTGAGAGGGCCACTAATGGGACGTCTGCCTCACCGAGGGCATCAGAAAAGTAGTGCTGGACCCCGATGAGAAGGGGTTGCAGCTGAACCCCAGGGCAGAGCAGTCTGCCTCCCCCAACTCCATCCAGCCTCCTTTTACTCCCCCCAGTTCCTGAGAAGAGAAGTGAAGGAGGCAGCTCAAGGGAGGATCGTGCTGCCATTCCTAATGTCCCACCGCAGCTCCTGGCATCCTGGGAAGAGGACAAGGTAAGCTGGGAAATGCCCACGAGACTGGAAATCTCAAACGGGGCTGGAATGCACTTCAAAGTCTGCAGTCATCTGATAGGTATGGGACCTGGCCAAGACACTCTGAAGGACTCCTCTACCCAACAGGGGTATGGTGAGCATCCACACGGCCCGGCTGGGACACTAAGATGGGGGAGGGGGGAGACACATATGGTTTATGTAGACAGGTGGCCGGGTTGAGATCACGGCGCTGGCGTGGCAGCACCACAGCACCTGTGATGAAGGGGCCCTGGCACACCTTGCCAGATGTGCCCACATGGTGTGTGTGGAGGGGTATGAGGCAGGCTCACAGCCACTCACACCCTCTGATGTCCTTGGGGGACCTAGCATCACCTAGGGATGGTGCACCCCGAGATGGCCTGCTTGGTGTCCCCCTGATGCACACATTCTGGGGCTCTGCATTCAGGAAGCGCTCACTAAGTGCCCTGAGTTACTGCCCAGAAGAGCATCCAGTTCTTTACACAATGGTTGAGAACAGTGATTCTCCAACATCAGAATCTCCCACAGGATGACCTGTGAAAACACACCGCTGGGCTCCACGGCTGGTGCTTCGGATCAACAGGTTCAGGGTGGGGCCTGAGAATCTGCATTTATCGCACATTCCCACGCTGAGACCCAGGGGGTCCCGGGGTGCCCCCTCTACCTCAGAGCCACATCATCCACATGGGGACTGCTAACAGAGGCAGCAGGTGGGCAAGTGAGTCTCTTCCTGGTCTGCAGGGCTGGCCCGCCAGTGGATCACCTGAGGGTTATCTCCCTCCCGCAGCCTCTGCCTGAGGTGAGGGCTCCGGGCCTTTCCTACTCCACTGGGGGCTGCGAGGTCTGTCCTGGAGGTGCCAGGGGCATGGAATTAAAGGCAACCTCTGCACGCCAGCCTCCCCAGACCTGGCGTGATCCCCCTCTGCCTCCACGACCCTCTGGTTTACATAACATCTAAAAGCAAGGGACTGATCAACCTCTTCTCAGCTTTCCATGGGCTTTTTTTTTTTTTGGAGATTAAAAAAAAATGTTTTAAAAGTTTAATTAGATTCTAATCCTGCACTGTTTTGAAAGTGTCTTTACATTCTGATCCACTTTAAACTTTTTATTTTGTATTGCAGTATAGCTTCCCAGGTGGCGCTAGTGGTAAAGAACCCTCCTGTCAATGCAGGAAACATAATGAGACCTGGGTTGGGAAGATTCCCCTGAAGGAGGGCATGGCAATCCACTCCAGTATTCTTGCCTGGAAAATCCCATGGACAGAGGAGCCTCGTGGGCTACAGTCCATAGAGCTGCAGAGAGTTGGACATGATTGAAGTGACTTAGCATGCATAGCTGACTCACAATGTTCTGACAATTTCAGGTGGACTCAGCCTTACACACATGTATCCATTCTTTCCCAAACTCCCCACCCATTCCCATGGGCTCCTTTTTCAATGTGATAAAATATATGCAACACAAAACTTACCGTTTCAACTGTGTTAAATTGTGCTACTCAGTGACAGTAAGTACATTAATATTGTTATGCAACCATCACTGTTACCTATTTCCAGAACTTTCTCATCCCAAAAAGAAACTCTTGTACTTAAACAGTAACTCTGCATCCCACTCCCCTTCATTCTACTTTGTCTCTATGAACTTGCCTAATTTAGGTACCTCGTATAAATAAGACCATACCATATTTATTCCTCTGTGTCTATTTCACTTAGTGCAATGTTCTCAGGGTCCATCTATGCTGCAGCATGTGTCAGGACTTTATTCTCTAAGGCTGAATAATATTCCATTGGATGGGTGTGTACTCCATTTTGTATATCTATTCATATGTTGTGGGCATTTGGGTTGTTTCCACCTTTTGGTTAATGTGAATAATGCCACTATGAACAGTGTTGTATAAATATCTGTTTGAGCCTCTACTTTCAATTTCTTGAGCTATTAATACATACTGAGAGGTGGAATTGCTAAAGCGTATGATAATACAATGTTTAACACTTTCAGGAACCACCATACTGTTTTCCACAGGCTTTAATCTACCTGAGAATTATTCACCAGGAACAGGGATCTTACAACCTCACCAGTGTCCTTTGTAGAGGATCTGAGGCTGCCTCTACCAACAGGCTTATGGCCCCAAAGTGCTGTTGGAAGTGGCGTAACCAATCTCCTTATTTATAAACATGGAAAACCTAATACCAGCCTGTCACCCCAGCGCCCTCGCTCTATGAGACGAGCAGGTTGTAGCCAAGAGAGGTGAGGCTGCTCTGAGGCTTTGCTGGTGCCTCGCTCCCCAGGGCTTAGCCCAAACACTGCCTCCGCAGAGACCCTGGTTGGCCCTAATCATCCTCTAGCTTTGTTTGACTTTCTGTGAGTAACAAGCTAAGATTATCTGTCTCCTTGTTTATTCTCCTTCACTTCCAAATAGATATGAGCGAGGGCAGGAACCTTATCTGTCTTAATCACAGCACAGCCCTGGCATCTAGAACAATGCCTGGCACATTGTAGGCACTCAGATAATTTGACCGACTGAATAAAATATAAATAGCCTATAAGAAAGTATATTTGTTTTTCGTTGTTCAGTTGCTAAGTCATGTCTAACTCTCTGCAAATCCATGGACTGTAGCATGCCAGGCTCCTCTGTCCATGGGATTCTCCAGGCCAGAATACTGGAGTGGGTAGCCATTCCCTTCTCCAGCAGATCTTCCCAGCCCAGAGATTGAACCCAGGTCTCCTGCATTGAAGGCAGATTCTTTACAGTCTGAGCCACCAGGGAATGTACATATAACTCCAATATTTGCAAGAAATATTCTGCAACCTTCGCAATTTTCCCAAGCACATAATCTTCCCATAGAACCAACCTTTTTTTTTTTTTTTTTTTAAGATAAAGTCATACTTAGGTGCCTAAGTGACTGACTCCAGTTCAGCAGTTTTTGCAGTCTAAGGCTCAAATGTTAACTCTCTGCAAATGCCAGGTTTGCCGCTCTTTCCACAGGCCTGAGATGGTTAGGGAAGGGTTACCATTTCATTAACCAAGATCTTTAATTGGGATCAGGCTGAAATTTTTCTTTCCATTAAGATTTTAAAGCCCTATGACTTTCTAAGTAATGCTTCCCCCACCCCCCTCCTCCCCGGTGTTAAAAAATGCTAAGATAATGGGAAGAAAGGAAAGAGAGAGGAGCTTGGCTTCTCACCCCATCTATGGAGTCAGTCAGCATCACCATCCTTGGTCCTGATGGTTTCACAGGAGTACACTGCAAATAGATTGGGACAGAATTTCCAGGAATGCTACATATGGTTTTACTAGTTTCATGTCAACTGGTTGAAAACTGAACGGAGAAAGACGAGACTTTGTCCTGAGCCTGAAGTAAAGCTACCTGGGGGCTGGGTGGAGGCAGGAAAGCATGGCCATGACTCATATGGCACAGACCCTCCAGTTTATGGTGCTTCACCTAGGATTTAGGAATTCCCATTTGGGACTTGGAGCTCCTCAGTGGTTCCCACAGTCCACACAGGACACACTATCTATGTCCTGGTCTCTGAGTTCCCTGTGCTCCACTGTGGCTGAGTTGCTTGCCCTTTGCCAGGCTCCGCTGTCTACCTTCCCTGCAGAAGCAGTGGGATTAAATAGGAAGAAGGGACAAGAGATCCAGGCTGGAGCAGGTCGGTCAGCAGGACCAGGGCACGGCCTTGCAGGGGTCCCACCTGGTGCTACCAGGACAGTACCTGCCTGTCATCCCTCCTTTCTCACTGCGGGCTGTCCTCCCCCCTCCTCTTCACCAGCAATATGCTCCCTTCAATAAAGCCTCCTTCCCCGGATAGCTCAGTTGGTAAAGAATCTGCCTGCGAGGCAGGAGACCCCAGTTCCATTCCTGGATCAGGAAGATCCGCTGGAGAAGGGATAGGCTACCCACTCCAGTATTCTTGTGCTTCCCTTGTGGCTCAGCTGGTAAAGCATCTGACTGCAATGTGGGAGGCCTGGGTTCGATCCCTGGGTTGGGATGATCCCCCGGAGAAGGGAAAGGCTATACTCACTCCAGTATTCTGGCCTGGAACTGTATAGTTCATGGGGTCGCAAAGAGTTGGACACAACTGAGCAACTTTCACTTTCACTGTTCCAAATAATCTGCCTATTTGACTTAGGTTACCACACTCTCTGTGACTTTAACATCCTTCAGGTTTTTAAGATTCCATATGTTTTATTTTCCATTTGTGTTTAGGGCTTCCCAGGTGGCTCAGTGGTAAAGAATCTGCCCACTAAACAGGAGATGCAGGTTCAATCCCTGGGTCAGGAAGATCCCCTGGAGAAGGAAATGGAAACCCACTCCAGTATTCTTGCCCGGAGAATCCCATGGACAGAGAGGCCTGGCAGGCCACAGTCCATGGGGTCACAAGAATCAGACATGACTTAGCAACTAAACAATATGTTTATTTAAGATGGGCCTGACTTCTTTGAGGAAAGTATCTGGCTCTTCTGCTTCCTCATTAACCTTTCCTGTTTTCGATAAAGTACCAGAGGGGTCATGGGGAGCTGGAGCAGTAGAGAGTGAAAGATGCTGAGGAAGAAGAGGGTTTTGAGGGGAGATGAGGCATCTGGTCCCATCACTTCATGGGAAATAGATGGGGAAACAGTGGAAACAGTGGCTGACTTCATTTTTCTGGGCTCCAAAATCACTGCTGATGGTGATTGCAGCCATGAAATTAAAAGACGCTTACTCCTTGGAAGGAAGGTTATGACCAACCTAGATAGCATATTAGAAAGCAGAGACATTTCTTTGCCAACAAAGGTTCATCTAGTCAAGGCTATGGTTTTTCCATTGGTCATGTATGGATGTGAGAGTTGGACCGTGAAGAAAGCTGAGCACCGCAGAATTGATGCTTTTGAACTGTGGTGTTGGAGAAGCCTCTTGAGAGTCCCTTGGACTGCAAGGAGATCCAACCAGTCCATCCTAAAGGAGATCAGTCCTGGGTGTTCACTGGAAGGACTGATGTTGAAGCTGAAACTCCAATACTTTGGCCACCTCATGGGAAGAGCTGACTCATTGGAAAAGACCCTGATGCTGGGAAGGATTGGGGGCAGGAGGAGAAGGGGACGACAGAGTATAAGATGGCTGGATGGCATCACTGACTCGATGGACATGGGTTTGGGTAAACTCTGGGAGTTGGTGATGGACAGGGAGGCCTGGTGTACTGGTTCATGGGGTCGCAAAGAGTCAGACACGACTGAGCGACTGAACTGAGGCAGTCAAACATAGCAGTCACACCCACACACAACAGGAGAAAGAGAGGGATGCAGGGAGAGAGAAAGAGAGAGAGGGAAAGGAAGGGGGAGGGAAGGAGAGAGAGAAGGAAGGAGAAAGAGATGGAGAGGGAGAGAACAGAGAAAGGCATCAAAAGGGAAATTCTGGATTCAAGACTTAGAAACCCAGAGAACTTGAAGAGCAAATTTGACATAGTTGTAAAAAAAGGCTAGATTAAAAGGCATTAGGAAGTGAATGAAGAATGGTACCCAGTGCTGGTAACATGAGCTTTCAAACACAGCTCATCAAGGATAAATTTTTGCAACCATGTCTGAGAACTTTAAAAATACTCATACCCTTTGGCCCAGGATTTCATTTCTAAGCATGGGTACAGACAAAGATGCAGGTGTAAGAATGACTATCACAACAATACCTACAACCATGAGAAAATGAAAACCACCTCAATGTCCAAAATTGGATCTCAAAGATGAAATATTAGTCATTACCACCATTACGATGACAAAGAATATTTAATCACCTAGGATTACAATATCATGTTTAATTCAAAGTTCAGAATATAAGATATTTAGTATGATTTAAACTTTGTAAAATATAAGCAGGTATCCATTGATCTGTTTACTTACCTACCATTTAGGCATCTAGTCTCACAGATAAAGAAAGGCTGAAAAGGAAACCCCGCTAGAACACTAGTAGTCAGTGGTTATATCTACATTGTGAGCTTAGAAGTGATTATCTGCTTTCTTTTCTATATTTTCTGTCTTTTCCAGATTTCTGTACTAATTATGAGTCATGCTTAACACTCAGGGATACCAAAGGTTGCTATACTAATAGAATGAGACTGTGGTGAGGAAGTGGAAGGATAGAATGAAGATTATCTTAAAAGTTCAGAAGAGGAAAGAGGCTTTTGACTCAAGATGTCAACACAGAAGTCTCCTGAATTCACTTCCTTTCAAGGAACACCACACGTCTATAGTTACATATGGAACAATTTCCTCTGAAATAAATCTGGAAACTAGCTTAGTGGTTCTTACACATTTGGCAAATGAGCCAATAACTAACATCATACTCAAAGGTGAAAAACTGGAAGCTTTGCTTCTAAGATAAGGAACAAGACAAGAAAGCCCACTCATGCTGCTTGTACCCACCACAGTCCTGAAAGTCTAGCCAGAGCAATTAGGTAAGAAAAAGAAACAAAAGCATCCAAATCAGAACAAAAGAAGTAGAACTGTCTCTATTTGCAGATGACATGACATCATACATAGAAGACCCTAAAGACTTCTCTCAGAAATTGTTAAGACTAACCAATACATTCAATAAAGGTGCAGGATATAAAATCAATATACAAAAATTAGTTGTGTTTCTATCCACCAGTAACAATCCCATTTACAATTGCTTCAGTTGTGGGAATTGTAGGAATTCAATTGTAGGAATAAGTTTAACCAATTAGGTAAAAGATCTGTACACTGAAAACTGTAAGACGTTAATGAAAGGACCTGAAGATACAAATTAATGGGGAGAATGTTGCAAAAATATCCAAACAACAAAGCAATCTACAGATTCAGTTCAATCCCTATCATAATTCCAAAGGCATTTTTAAAAAGAGAAATGAACACTCCCAATCCTATATGGAACCACAGAAGATTCAGAATACATAAAGCAATCTTGAAGGAAAAAGAACAAAGCTTTTCCCTCAAATCGGGAAGCATTCATACTCCCTGATTTCAAACTATATTATAAAGTGCTAACAATCAAAACAGTATGGAATTGGCCTAAAATAGACCACAGTCCCTGATAGCTCAGTTGGTAAAGAATCCACCTGCAATGCGGAAGACCCGGTTTGATTCCTGGGTCGGGAAGATCCTCTGGAAAAGGGAAAGACTACCCACTCCAGTAGTCTGGCCTAGAGAATTTCATGGACTATACAGTCCATGGGGTTGCAAAGAGTCAGACACGACTGAGCAACTTTCACTTCACTTCACAATGAAACGGAAAAGAGACCCCAGAATAAACCTATACATATATGGTTAATTTATGATAAAGGAGCCAAGATACTACAAAAGGGAAAGAATAGTTTCTTAAGTGGATGATGTGGGTAAGAATGCACAGCCACATACAAAAGAATGAAACCAGACAACTATCTCACACCATAAACAAAAATCAACTCAAAATGGATTAAAGACTTGAATGTAAAACCTGAATCTATAAAATTCCTAGAGCAAAACATGGACAGTCAGCTTCTTGACATAGGTCGGTGATGAATTTTTTTGATTTGACAACGAAAGGTAAAAAAAAAAAGAAAAAAGAGCAGAAAACAAACAAGTGGACTATATCAAACTAAAAGGTTTCTGCACAGCTAAGAAAATCATCAACAACATGAAAAACAAGTCTACTGAGTGGGAAAAATATTTGCATATCTGATAAGGGGTTAACATGCAAAATATACAAAGAACTCATACAACTCAATAGCAAAAAGCCAAACAATACCATTAAAAAATGGGCAAAGGATCTGAACATTTTTCCAAAGATGACACACAGATGGCCAACACATACATGAAAAGATGCTCAACATGATTAGTCATCAGGCAAATGCAAATCAAATCCAGAACGAGTTTATCGCTTCACACCTGTTAGAAAGGCGATTGTCAAAAAGAAATCATGTTTGTGAGGATGGATAGAAACAAGAACACTTGTGCCTTGTTAGTGGAAATGTAAATCGGTGTGGCCACTATTGAAAACAGTATGGAGGTTCTTTAAGAAGTTAAACGTACAACTACTATATGATCCAGTAATTCCACTTCTGAGAATTTATCCAAAGGAAATGACATCACTGTCAGAATAAGATATTTGCACCCCCCATGTTCATTGCAGCATTATTCACAATGGTTAAGACACGGAAACAACCTAAGTGTCCGCTGGCAGTGAATGGATAAAGAAAATGTGGGATACTTATACAGTGATTATTCAGTCATAAAAATGAAGGACTCCTGCCATCTACAGCAGTGTGGATGCACATTAAGGGAATTAAGCGAAATGAAATAAATCAGACAGAAGAAGACATAGTGTATGCTATCACTAATATGTGGAATCTTAAACCTGAACTCACACACAGAGAACAGACTGGTAGTTGGCAGACAGAGAGGGTTGGAGTGGGTGGTTGAAATGACTGAAGTGGTCAAAAGTTTCAAACTTCCAGTTGTAAGATAAGGGCGTACAATGAACAACATGCTATTTTTTTTTTCAATTGAAGGGATGGGGAATGACAGAAAACTAATTCAAGGGATAGCAATGGTTGGGAAGGCTTGGTTTGGGGTTATTTTTAAAGCTGATACAATAAGCCATCCTTTCAGACAAAGGAGACTATAATAGGGAGGGTGAGACTGAAGAACCAGAGGGGAGAGTAGCTCGTAAGAATGACCAGAGCCACAGCGGCAGGTCACGGGGAGAGGTGGTCTTAGAGGGAAGAGGGCCCCTTCTTCCCTGCAATGATCCAAGGCAGAGAGGAGGCAGCAAGGAAGAACCCAGAGTGGCATAGATAATGACCTTGTTCTGCTCTGGTGCATAGCAGAGGACCCCGGTGGGGGGCGGCGCTTGGGCTTTAAAGCGGGGTAGGCACCTCACTCTGTCTGCACAGCCACAGCTGGGACCAGAATCCTTCCCAGCTTCCTAATGAAATAGGTTCCACAGCTCTGTGCTCTCATTTTCTACCTTCCAGAGACTCTTGCAAAAGCAAAATATATGGACAAAGTCTGTTACTGCTTGGCACATTGCCCTGGGCAGGTGACTCCTGGGGGGAGTCGGGGAGAATATAGAACACAGTCTTCTTCTGGGAGCCCCTGGGACTCAGCGGGTCTAAACCTGACACCGTCGATACACCTGCTGGAGCCAGCTCCCCTCACAGATCACTGTTCCTGTTAAAGGCACTGATGTCCAGACGGTGCTGAAGCCCAGAGTCACCTCTGACAGCTTCCTCCTCCAGGACCTTTTCACCTCTTCTTTGTGGTTTCCGGTGCCCACCTCCCTACTCCCAGGGTTGGCCTCAGGTCCTCATCACCTCTAAGAAGGATGACAGAAATACAGACCAGCTGGTCTCCCCACCTCTGGCCTGTTCCCACTGCTCCAACCCCATCAGTGCCTTGTTCTCTTTGACCCAGGGGCCTTTGGATATGTTGTTCCCATGTTTCCTGCCTTCTCTTGGCCAAGGTTAATCATGGCGACCCACTCCAATATTCTTGCCTGGAAAATTCCATGGACAGAGGAGCCTGGTGGGCTGCAGTCTATGGGGTCACAAAGAGTCGGACATGTGTGCACGTGACAATCAGCCTCCAGACTCCGCTCTGATACCGAAGAGGCTGTACCATGCAGTCTGGAGGCAGGAACACGGTTCTGTTTAACCCACAGTCATGTTTTCCAGCATCTAACCTGGTCTCTGGCACATAGTGAGTGCTTGGAAGTGATGAAGGAAGAGCTGAACAAAAAGTGATGCTCACAGCGTGTTCTACTCAAGCTAGATGACTAGAGAACTAACACCTGTGTCATTCCTGTGTTATTCCTGCTCCAGGAATTGTACCAAGTATAGTTATCCCAAGAGCTTTGAATACACTATTTCAATAAGTCTCAGATCAACACAGAGGTAGAGGCTATTACTCTTTTGCAGATGAAGAAATGGGCTTAGAGAGGGAAAGCATTTACTCAAAGGCACCCTCCACAGTTAGCATCCACCACTGTCTAACTCCAAAGTAATCATGATCTTTATATTTTCATACTTTTATCTCCTTCTCCAGTTAATTCCCTAGTGATCGCAAACCTTAGCGATCTAGGCAGTCACTCCTTTGCACAGAAGTTTAGGGTTTCTAAGAAGTAACTTTATGCCATCTACATATCTGTAAATGTCTATTTCTTATCTTTACATCAGGCTGAGCAGTCCCTACAGAACAGGACTATGTCTTAATTCATCCTTGTACAACATACAGTTCTTGGCACGTTGCAACTATTTTGTAAATAGTGACTGATTTGATAATCAAATTATTTGTTGATTTATTCAGTGAAGTTACGATGGTGAATTTTCTCGAGTCAGGGCAGGAAGTACTTTTGAGCAGATGGCCCCTCCCGGCACCCATCAAATTGTACTAGATCGGTCATTTTCTAAGCACCGGGCAGCCCTGGGGCTGTAGACAGGACAAGTTAAATTCATGATGATTCACTGAAAAATCCCAAGGCAAGAAATCTTTCAGGAGCACTAATGGCATCCCCATTTAAAACTGGATTAATTCTGTATGGATTAAATATTATTATAGTGAAGGGCAAATGAACACAGTTGTGATGAAACGCTGCTTCTGAAAAAAGAATTTGTTAAGTAAGTCAATCATCATAGCTTAGCTGTTTGTTAATACGACGACCTCTTCTATTCACATCTCTTTTTCTCAGTTCACTTATTTATTCGTGTTTATGGAGCACCTATTCAAACAATGCAGGGGGCTGGGTGCTTGGGAAGTGGCACGGAGATGTGTGTTCCATAGATCTTTGCTGTTCCAAGAGGCATCTAAGATCCAGCGCATGGAGAGTTCAGCTAAACTTCTCTGTGATATTGCGGCCATGTCATCTATCTCGTGTGGTCAAGTGGCCTGAGGGGGCCTTAAATTGACATTAACCCTTCATGCAAGTACATGCCCTGGACTACAGCCCATAGACTCACAGGTAAATATAAATTTCCTGTGACTTCCCCGATGACAATTGTGATAAAGTGTCCTTGATTCCCATGGCATTCCTCTTGTATGCCCCTTAGATAAGACCCCCAAGAAGCTTACCAAAACCCTGCTCTTTTGGTCTGAACTCACTAACTCACCAATATTAGCCATGGAACCCCAAAGCATGGCACCCCCAACCCTAAAAAGACCTGTGGCCCAGGTTCCTGCCACTCAGCCTACACCCTGCCTTGACTGCCCCCCTCCTGGCCCTGCAAGGCATGCCAGGTACCACCTACTGTGGGTAGTAAACCTCTATTTCAACTTCCCTTGCGAGCCTCACCATCCAACACCCCAGGGCTCTACTGAACAGGCATTGATCTAACAGAGACACGAACAGCAGCAGCGTCACCTGGGAGCTTGTTAAAAAGGCAGGATCTTAGACTCCATCCCAGACCTACCGAATGAGAATCTCCAGCTTAACAAGATCCCCAGGTGATTGGAATGGCCATTAAAGTTTGAGAAGAACCATGGAAACCAACATCCTGTGGGCCATACAGGACAATCCAGTGAGACCGTTTCTTAATGACATAAAACCTTTTCAATCAGGTCTTCCCTGTACATATATCAAATCATTGTGTACCACAAACTTTCCCAATATTACATGTCAGTTGTATCCCAGTAAAGTTGGGGGGGGGGAGGGGGAAGGCCTAACCCAACTGCCTTATTTTTCCACAACTTGAGCCCCCACCTTAAGATTCACATAGTCTTCTTACCTGACTGTTTTTCCCCCCATGGTATTTATCACCTCAGGTGGTGCTAGTGGTAAAGAATCTGCCTGCCAATGCAGGAGACCCAGGAGACGCATGTTTAATCCCTGGGTCAGAAAGGTCTCCTGGCGTAGGAAGTGGTAACCCACCCCAGTATTCTTGCCTGGAAAATTCCATGGACAGAGGGGCCTGGTGGGCTACGGTCCATGGGGTTGCAAGGAGTCGGACGCATACATATTTATTGTGTATATAGTTCACTCTGTCTCTTCCTGCTAGAATTTAAGTCCATAAGGGGAGGTACCTTTGTCTGTGTGGCTCACTGCTACCCCCAGCACCGTGGATTTGAGCTTCCAGAGCCCAGCCGTGCTTCTAAGGTTCCTCCAGCTCTCAGCTCAGCCTGAGGCTTTCTAAGTTGAAAACAAATGTTTTTTAATTATCAGATGAAGAATAGCTGGCTGCTTCCAGGGCCCAGAGACCATTCCGTGCAGGACTTCTAGCCTGTCTGCTGATTCTGGGTCAGTGAAGAGCAGCCTGCAATCTGCGTGCCTTGTGGGTAGCACAGTTGTGTCATTTAAACTGGGATACTTTTGAGGTGGGGAAGGAAGCACTATTAATACTTCTGCAGATATGAGAGGTATACAACTGTGACCTCACTTATGGGGCCCACTCTGTTACAGCTACAATCCAGTTTTCGGGAAGGGATCATGTCATATATTTTTGTCTTAGTGTGGACTCGAGATGCAAGAAACAGAATCCAATACAAATGAGGTCAGGTTTAAAAGTGACTTATTGGAAGCTTATAGGAACAGCTTGTGGAAACAAGTACAGGAGTTTCAGGCAGGTCAATGAGCATGAATTTGAGCAAACTCTGGGAGATGGTGAAGGGCAGGGAAGCCTGGTGTGCTGTAGTCCATGGGGTCACAGAGTGGATAACTTAGCAAGGGAACAGCAGCAGCTACCTGGGGCCTGCTCTGGCTCAGGTGTGAAAGAAGCAGAAGAGCATTTCCGGGGATATTTCTGGTTTACAGCAGTTTGGGAAAGCTAAGTAATTTATTTCCCAAATTGGGAAAGGAATACATCAAGGCTGTATATTGTCACCCAGCTTGTTTAACTTCTATGCAAATACATCATGTGAACTGCCAGAAGGGATGAAGCACAAACTGGATTCAAGATTGCCAGGAGAAATATCAATAACCTCAGATATGCAAATGACACCACCCTTATGGCAGAAAGTGAAGAGGAACCCAAGAGCCTCTTGATGAAAGTGAAAGAGGAGAGTGAAAAAGTTGGCTTAAAACTCAACATTCAAAAAACGAAGATCATGGCATCCGGTCCTATCACTTCATAGCAAGTAGATGGGGAAACAATGGAAACAGTGACAGACTTTATTTTCTTGGGCTCCAAAATCACTGCAGCTGGTTACTGCAGCCATGAAATTAAAAGACGCTTGCTCCCTGGAAGAAAAGCTATGACTAACCTAGACAGTGTATTAAAAAGCAGAGGACATTACTTTGCCAACAAAGGTCCATCTAGTCAAAGATATGGTTTTTCCAGTAGTCATGTATGGATGTGAGAGTTGGACCATAAAGAAAGCTGAGCGCCGAAGAATTGATGCTTTTGAACTGTGGTGTTGGAGAAGACTCAAGAGTCCCTTGGAGTGCAAGGAGATCAGTCCTGACTGTTCATTGGAAGGACTGATGCTGAGGCTCCAATACTTTGGCCACCTGATGTGAAGAACTGACTCATTTGAAAAGACACTGATGCTGGGAAAGATTAAAGGCAGGAGGAGAAGGAGACGACAGAGGACGAGATGGTTGGATAGTATCACCAACTCAATGGACATGAGTTTGAGAAAGCTTCAGGAGTTGGTGATGGACAGGGAAGCCTTGCGTGCTGCAGTCCATGGGGTCGCAAACAGACACAATGGAGAGACTGAACTGAAGTAATTTATGGGACTAAGGGAGAGAGGCGGGGACTTGATGCTGATATTTTGGCATATGCCAGTGTTTCCTATGGAGAAGGAAATGGCAACCCACTCCAGTGTTCTTGCCTGGAGAATCCCAGGGATGGGGGAGCCTGGTGGGCTACTGTCTATGGGGTCGTACAGAGTCGGACACGACTGAAGCGATTTAGCAGTAGCAGTGTTTCCTAAAGCTTGGGCCAATTAATATTCCTTTAACCTGAAATGTTTTTTCTTGCCTATCCCTTTAAATAGCCCATGCCTTCCACCCAGCCTTTCCCTGAAGGACTGTCGGTTGGGACAACTCTTTACTGAGCCCTTTGTCCTGTGCAGAGGTGCTGGATATTTAGTGTCTCCTGCCTGGTAAATGCCAGTGACATCTTCTTACCTATTTGTTATTACAACCTAAAATACGTCCAAGCATTTCCAAATGCCCCCACTTACATGATAATATAGGTGCAGCCCATATCCAACATAGCATCAAAGTCTGAGTTCAAATTCCCGGAAGAGAAACTGATCTGAATTGGAAGAGAATTGGAACAGTAACTGATCTGAAACTGAACTGAAACTCTGCAGCCACTGAATTGGGCCCTGGTCCATTCAGCCATGACTGGAGGTGTGAACAGTCAATCACAATCACAGGATACACCCAAGGCTGCCAAGACTGGCCCCCTCCACAGAAGCTAAGGGCAGAGATAACTTCCATAGAGGGGAGTGTGACAGTCAGCCTGTTAGCTTGGCTAAGGATGGGGCCAGTGAAAGGCTTTCTCAAGGATAATTACATTTGCTTAGGAGACCCCAATGACAGTGCTCAGTATCTTGTCATGCTTTTTGGAATCAATGCCTACAAGGTCATCTCTTTTCCCTTCTCCTCTCCTCTGAAACCAAACCTCACCCCCACCCTTTATCTTCTCCATTTCCACCTTCCCTCATCTTGTACTTGTCTATGCCTCCTCCAACCTTGTACGTCCACAAACATGTGATGTCAGCGGCTCTGGCTCCTCTTGCATACAGACAACATATCATTAATTTGTGGAAACTTGAATGAGCTATTTCATAGTCATAAGGATACAGGAAAAATGCCTAATTTACCCTCAATTAATACACTTTTGGCGTATGCATTTGCCTTGCACAGCTGTTCACTATTTGCAGAGGCCATCACGATGCTCAGAAGATAATCAGAGAAACTACTTAAGAATAACATGCTGCCTTAAAAAAAAAAAAAATACAACCAATGCCCATACAGAATGGTAATGAGCTCAGGCAGGAACCCAGCTGAGACGTCCATGGCCAACCCACCCAGCTGGGATATTTCCATTTTAAACGAACCTTTTTACGATGTTATAAATTTCACATTTTTACAATTACAGGCCTTAACCATCATGAAAACCATTTCTACACGTATCTTTGGTAAACGGAATTCAAATTTTCACATGACCTGGAAACGCTCAATTGTTAATAGCTTCTCTAGGGCCTTCTGGCTTCTTCTGACCCCTCTGATGATTTCATCATTGTTTTTGCATATAAAATCACAATTTAGGCTCATGCACCTAAAGCAAGCCTACAAGGCATTTTCAGTCCATTTTTGCTGCTTGTATGTATTCTCAAAGGTAGAGGAGCGGGGGTTTGAAAAGCAGCGAGTGTAAGGCTTGAGTTTGCAAATCCCTTTCTCAAAGTTTTTTTTTTTACAATCAACACAAAATAGTACAAAATCATGGAGATATAATTTGTAAACCCAGCGTATATTATTAACACTGCTATATCCCTTGATACACTCTAGAGAATTCATTTGAAACACACAATCACAGGGTCTGACCCATAATTTTTAGTTGTTTCACTTAGTATTTGGCTCTTACATCAGCTTTTCCATTTAGAATCTTTCTTCAAGATTGTTTTAACCTCAGTCATTGGAAGTTTTGAACCCAATCTTCCCATATTTGCTTACTTTTTAGGTCACAAAGCTTTTTGGAACAGAGTCAAATTTCTTAGAGCCAAACAAGCATTTGATTGAAAAATTATCTTTGAGCCATTTAGTAGCGACTTAGGAGCATTTGTCTGCTACTCTATGGGAATTCTTCTGAGTGTTTCATTCACTCATATTTTATCAGTTCTGTATGTTTGGGATAAAGAACATGAAGTAGGGGATATGGTCACAAGACAGTAAATTTAACAAGTTGTTTTTGATTTCACCATAAAATGTAAGTTTGTGCAGCCTTGCAAACCTTCTTTGCATGAAATGAAGACATTGATTCTATCACTGTTACCTGCCAGAGGGGACGAACAAATCCATGGTAAACGCTGACCTGACGGGCTCTGCAGCCTCACCTCCTCCCACGCCGCCATCTCGAACCCGGGGACTTGAGAAGCTGGGAGTGTGTTGGTTGAGGCTTATAAAACTTTCTCTCACACCAGGTGTGTCTGTGGTTGATGGCACAATAGGGCGATAGGAAAAAAAAAAAAAAAGCACTAGGTTTCCATGGGAACAAATGGAAACGAAGAACGTGGATACACCTGTAAAGGATCTGACACGGCCTGCCTGGGTGTTTGACAAAGGTCTCTTGTCCTCACAGAATTGGGACCCAAGAGATGCTGGGTCTGTCTTTTGAATGAATATAAGAACTTCCTAACTGATCTTGCCCACTTCAGCCTCACAACGTGGTCCCTGGTTTATTTTTCTCAAATGTAAACGTGACTCTATCATGTCCTCTTTGAAACTCTTCAAAGTTTTCCTACGGCTTGCAGGGAAAATATACAAATGAGTTGGCAAGATCTCCAAAGCCAGGATCCTTTGGCCCCAGCCATCCCTCGGGCCCTGCCTCAAAGCACTTCCTATTGGTCTAGTCCATTCCAGCCCTGCAGAACAGCACGGAGCGCTTACAATGAGCTGGTTTCCTTTCACGTGTACATATCTGTCTAAAGGGACTCTCCCTTTCCCTGCCCTGGGAACCCCCTCCTCTTATTGTTGTTTAGTCACTAAGACATGTCCGACTCTTTGAGACCCCACCAGGCTCCTCTGTCCATGGGATTTCCCAGGCAAGAGTACTGGAATGGGTTGCGATTTCCTTCTCCAGGGGATCTTCCTGATCCAGGGATCAAACCTGCGTCTCCTGCATTGGCAGGCAGATTCTTTTCTGTTGAACTACCATGGAAGCCCCAGTAAACCCCTAGCAAACTTGTGGGCTTCCCTGGTGGCTCAGATGGTAAGGAATCCACGTGTAATGCAGGAGACCCAGGTTTGATCCCTGGGTTAGGAAGATCCCCTAGAGAAGGGATAAGCTACCTGCTCCAGTTTTCTTGGGTTTCCCTGGTGGCTCAGACAATAATCTGCCTGCTACGTGGGAAAACTGAGTTCGATCCCTAGGTCGGGAAGATCCCCTGGAGATGGGAAAGGCAAATAACTCCAGTATTCTTGCTGGAGAATTCCATGGGCAGAGGCTACAGTCCATGTGTTTGCAAAGAGTCAGATACCACTGAGCAACTAACACTTTCACTTTCACCAGGGAAGCCCCAATAACCCCTAGAAAACTCCTATTCATCCTTCAAGACCCAGTTCAAGCATTGCTTCTATGAAATTTTCCCTGACCACCAACCTGCTTCCAACAACTGAATCAGTAGTTCCCTTTCTTGCTAACACAGCTTTGTTTTATACATCACATAGTGTTGTAGCTATTTTTTCTCCAATGGGCCAGTGGTTGTCCCCTTGATGACAAAATAAGATTGATGACAAGATAAGAAAGTTGCCTGAGAAGACTTTTTTTCATAATAATTCTTTTTAGGCTGCACCTTTGAAGATTCCTGGGGTGGGGTTCAATAATTTTTTTAAAAAAGTGGTCCAGATGATTCTGATGTGCACCATATGATGAGACATTGTTGAGAATCATCACACTGCACTCTGAGCTCTGGGCAGCCTGGGACTGGGCTTTGCTCTTTTTTTTTTTTTTTTTAACCACTCATGCCACCCTCTCCCTGCCTATAGCAGAATGGCACTTAGGATACTCTCAGTCAATACTGAAGGGGAGAGAGATACTGGGAGGGAGGAAGAGAAGGAAAGAGAGAGGGAGGGAGGGAGAGTGAGACAGAAAGGAGGGAGGGAGGAAGAGAGGAAGGAAGGAAAAGAAAAAAAGGAAGAAGGAAGGAAAGGAGAAAGAAGGAAAAGGGGAAGGGAGAAAGGAAAGAAAGAAAGACGAGGAAAGACGGGGAGAGGAAGGGCGAGAGGAGGAGGGAGAAAGAGAAAGGAAAAAGCAAGGGAGTTCCAGGCTTATTGGAAGCATCTCACCCTCTGGGGGAAAATACTGCAAATTAATACAGGTTTGTTGTGTTTTTTTTTAAAAAAAAAAAAGAAGAAGAAGAAGCCTCCTGGTTTAGCCCTAAAGACCAGATCTATCTCTCAAGAAGATATAAGCCAGGAGATACACACTTAGAAAGGCAAACTATGGGTGCAGCCAAACCATGGGAGTTATTTACAAGCGCCTTAGAAGCACCAATCTGAACCATCCATAGAAAACACATCAATCAGTCTCTTGAATTTGGCTTGCTGTACATCACTCCTCTGGTAGCCTGACATGTGGCTTTAAAAGATCTTCCATTCTGGGACTTCCTTGGTGGTCCAATGGTTAAGAATCTGCCTTCCGATGCAGGGGACTTGAGTTTGATCCCTGGTCAGGGAACTAGACCCCACATGCTGCAGAGCAACTAAGCCTGCACACCAAAACTAGAGAGAAGCCCTGGAGCCACAGCAAAGATCCTGTGTGCTGCAGCTAAGACCTGATGCAGCCAAATAAAGAAATACTAAAAACAACAACAAAAAAAAAACCTTCCACTTCTAAGAGTCACAAACTATTCCCAAGAATGTGTTTCTGTTCTCAGACCAGCGTTTTGACAATCAGACGGTACTCATACCATTCTGCAGAAGGCAGGATCAGTCTCCTGCTATCATTGGTCAGCCCCGCCCCCGCCCAGAGCCACGCCCAGGCTGCCTTGCTCCAGCAGCAGAGATCTGGACAGATGACTGGACAGACAAGAGGACTCCCGAGTGGGGCTGGAAAGAAACCTCCCCCAACTTCCCAGGGGTTTTCCAGCAGCTGAATTAGTGCATCATATTCCTCTGCACCGAATACCACGACCGGGGCTACACATCGTGCAAAACCAGCCCCTTAGCGGGTAAAAAAGCAGATCTTCCCCAGCTTCCAGGATAACTCTTTCACACTCCTAGTTGTCTGAATTACTGCAAAGTGGACCTCAGAATTTTAGCAGCCCAAATGATCAGAGCTGACGAATTGCTAATGACGGCGGGTTTTTGTTTTTAAATACACGCGCTGTATAGGGAAGGGAAAGTCATTGTGCAGGGTGCAGCATTTGAAGCACAAACGTGATCTGGGGAGAGTTATGTCCGTTGCAAACACCACACACTCCCCTTTGGGGCGCGGCCAAAGTTCCCATACAACCCTCCTTTTTTCTGGCGTCTGCACCCGGTGCTCTCCTGTAATCAATTTAAGAGGCTTTTATGAGATGCCAGAGGACGTTACTTAAAGCATTCCCATTTATGTTGCCTTACTTTATGTTTTTATTACATAGCATTTGAATTAAATCCATTTGGCAATGTTTTACAGTTGGGGATGGGGAGCAGGTGGGGTCCATCAGGAAGAGAAGAGGAATTTGTCATGAGGGGAACGTGCTACTGGTCAGGCTCCCAAGGAGGAAGCAGAAGTGAAGATGCCTTGAGTGGGAGCACCACTCTGCCCCTCAACTTGATCCTATATGGACAGCTCCTTAAGCATCACTAGGCTTCCCTGCTTCCTATAAATACGACCGGCAGTAATCTTTCCAAAGGCTCTCTCTGACCACCACTGTTCTGTTCACAACCCTCCAGTGACATTACATCGGCTTCAAAATAAAGCCCGCTGCACAGCATGATGTTTTCCATCACCTATGAATGGCTCTCAACCCAAAGTGACCTCAGTCTTTCCTTTTCGTGCTCCTCACTCTGCAGCTCTGCACGCACTGCTTTCTACTGGTGTTTCCCACTCACCAGCCTCCAGATCTTCTCTGAGGGTCAAAGTCCAGACACAACGGCATCTCAGCTTCAACCTTTCCCATAATTCTTCTGGAAGGAAGTGCTGGTGCCTGTTCTGAAAGCCCATGGCCTTTTATTTGTATGTTTTCATGACAGTTATCACTTTTTCCTTGATTTGTGCATGCATCTTTTAAGTCCAGAGCAACAGATACCCGAACGTTTCATCTTTGACTCATGCTTAACACCTAGTGCCATAACCTGACATCAGTTGCTGTCACTAAGTCACCTCTCACTCTGCGACCCCATGGACTGCAGCACACCAGGTCTCCCTGTCCCTCATCATCTCCCAGAGTTTGCTCAAACCCATGTCCATTGTGTTGCTGATGCCATCCAACCATCTCATCCTCTGTTGCCGCCTTCTCCTCCTGCCCTCAGTCTTTCCCAGCATCAGGATTTTTTTTTCCAGTGAGTTGGCTCTTCCCATCAGGTGGCAAAGGATTGGAGTGTCAGCTTCAGCATCAGTCCTTCCAATGAATATTCAGGGCTGAACATCAGAGGGACCCAATAAATACTTGTTGAATGGCTGTGTAGGTACTGGCCCCAGTAAGCAAGTTCAGAATTAAGATGTATCCACCCCTTACCTGTAAATGGGCCTTAAATGCTTGATTTAGAGGCTGCTCCCAGAATCACAGCCACTCACACACCCACCCAATAGCAGTCCTGGAAACTACACAGATCAGCCTCAGGTTACCATTGTTTCATCCCTGAACCAGCCCAGGGCCAAAGGCCAGGCCAACTTGCTCTGACATCAGAGATCTGCACTCCTATGGCATCTTGTGGAAATGGACTGAGTTACTCACTACCATGATTGGTTCATCTGGTTGCAGTAAAGAGGATCCTCTGTGTGTGTGTGTTAGTCTCTCAATCGTGTACAACTCTTTATGACCCCATGGACTCTAGCCCTCACCTGTCCATGGGATTCTCCAGGCAAGAATGCTGGTGTAGGTTGCCACTTCCTTCTCCAGGGGATCTTCCCAACCCAGGGATCGAACCCAGGTCTCCCACACCGCAGGCAGATTCTTTACCATCTGAGTCACCAGGGAAGCCCAATTTAGGTATGAAAATAGGACTCATCTTGAGGACCCAGACGGAGCTGTAATCAGGCCAAGCCCCTTGCGGACACACCTGGAGTTTGGATCTGGGGACCTTCATTCTGGTGCCCCACCTCGGTCAGGCGTGGCCACACACCTCACTTCTGATTCTGCTGGGCCATGAGCAGGCCATCCATCTAGGTGAGGTCTTCCCATGCATGACTCAACTGTACAGCCTTTGATTTGAAGCTCTTGCAACTAGCCAGTGAATGCGTTGTCTCCATTTTAATTTGGATTTCTGAGTAAAGAAATTTGGGACTTCCCTGGCAGCCCAGCGGTTGAGAATCTGCCTGCCAAGGCAGGGGACACAGGTTCGATTCCTGGTCCAGGAAGAGTTCTCATGCCATGAGGCAATGAAGCCCATGTGCTGCAACTACTAAAGCCGTCATGCCCTAGAGGCTGAGCTCTGCAACAAGAAAAGCCACTGCAATGAGAAGCCTATGCCCCCCAACTACAGAGTAGCCCCCACTCGCTGCAACTTGAGAAAATCCATGAGCAGCAACAAAGACCCGGCACAGCCAAAAATAAATAAATAAATAAATACATAATTTTTTTTCAAAAAAAGAAATTTGATTGGTCTAGTGCATCTCTGTAAGCCAAATGATTGTGGCCCTTAGGTCAGGCGCCTTCTGTGGGGTCTAGTCCCCAGAGGCTGGGGTGCAGGGACTCATGTGTGTCCAGGGGGATGTGCAGTGGAAGCTGTTGCTCAGGTGGGCAAGGTCACATCCCTGTGGAGGATGGATGCCCGCCCCCCATGGTGACCCTGTGTCTATGGAAGCATGAAGTAGGAAGGACTCTGCTCCCTGTCTGAGCAGCAAGAGGAACACAATGATCAGAGGATGTGACAGCGAATCCTCCCAGCTGTCCAGGCTCTGGTGCACTGAAAGGAGCGGTGGGAGAGGGTGAGGGGAAGAATGGAATCACCACAAGGGATCCCAGACTTGTTAGGAAACAAAGACTAAAAACACACACCAGTGAGAAAGAGAATAAAATGAAGTCAACACTATAATTAGCAGTGGAAGCCTGGAGCTGGTCTTTCTGTACTGAGTGATAAACTTGGTGCCTTATTTAGAACCTTCAATAGAGCTCGTTTGGGCCTCCTGTATTTTAGACTCATATTCTATCCTGGGTCCTCATTTTTAAGGCATTTGAGGCTTGCCACTGGATATTTAAAAAGAAAAAAATCATAAGCCGTTGCCCGATGAATGCCTAAGACACAGCCATTTCTGATGTTCACTGAGCGCTTTGCCTCTCGAAGCAGCTGATGCTTGTTCAATTTGCACCTAACAAGCTCTCCCTTCTCAAGTCTCCAGTACTTCATAATCACAGATGGAGAGCCATGATTAGCTGTTCAATCTGGTGACCACAACCACTAGTTATTTCTTTTAGCAGATTCGGGCAGTCACTCTGAGGTCTCTCTGAGAAAGTTCTGAATTCAGGGCTACTGGTCACGGCTGCCCTGTTGCCCTCCCTGCTGCTGCTGCTTCTTTCTCTTTCTTCCTTTGGGAATCCTTTGGCTGAGACGATGAACCCAGCACTGATCCTAAGAGCCAACATCTACTGAATGCTTACTACACACCAGGCATGCTCATAAGCATGTCCCATAATCACCTCACTGAATCTTTGTGACAGCTCCATGGGCAGGTACCATCACATCTCTGATTTACAGAGATATTTTTCAATGCTCTCCTTCCAGTCCGGGCTGGGGATAAAGTCAGGGCGAGAAGGAAGCAGGGCACAGGAGAGAGAAAGGCAGGGCACAACCCACCCAAACCCGACTTGATTAAACGTACCAGGCTGTGATGGAAAGCGCATGACCCAACCTCTCCATGCCCCAGTTTCCTTGCAAGCAAAAGGAGAACAAGGATTCACTCACACCTGGATCAGACAGACAGTTCTGTTACTGGTAGTTGTTCTCAGCATCTTCAGGCTCCTCAGTGACTCAGTGGTAAAGAATCCACCTGCCGATGCAGGAGATGCAAGAGACGCAGGTTCAATCCTACAGGGTTGGAAAGATCCCCTGGAGTAGGAATTGGCTACCCACTCCAGTATTCTTGCCTGGAAAAAGTCCATGGACAGAAGAGCCTGGAGGGCTACGGTCCATGGGGTCACAAAGAGTGGGACATGACTGATCGACTAAGCACGCCTAAGTAGCCTATCAAGTCATGCTTGACCTCATTTGCGGCCCCTCCCAAAAGGGCCTTGCCTCCCAGAGTCCTAGGAAGCAACCTGAACGATTCATTCCCAAAGAAGTGCACTAGAGGGAAGCTTCCTAGGCATGGGATTTCTGGATCTACCACAAGGTGATAAAATAGGCCATGGCACATAATATTAGTGTATTTAATTGGCCCAGCAACTTCTGAGATAAGAGGTGATTTTCTCTTCATTTGGCAAGTTACCCCATCTCACCACGCTGAGTCACAATGAAAAGAAGAGGGGGTCCTGATGGGACCTGCATTTTTAAAAAAATTTATATTGGAGTATAGCTGATTAACAATGTTGTGATAGTTTCTGGTTGGACAGCAAGGTGATTCAGTTATACATATACACGTATCTATTCTTTTTCGAATTCTTTACCCATTTAGGTTGTTAGATAATATTGAGCAGCCTTCCCTGTGCAATACAGTGGGTCCTTGGGACCTGTGTTTAATCAGAAGGCCCCCTGTGGGTTTTCCTTTTTTAATCAAGCAGACCTGCTGCCTCCTGTTCCCAACCCGGCACATCTGCAGTGGTGGGAACCCCAGGCCTCCCAGCTTTCCTCTCCCGTGTGGCTGCTGCTGCTGCTGCTAAGTCGCTTCAGTCGTGTCGGACTCTGTGCGACCCCATAGACGGCAGCCCATCAGGCTCCTCTGTCCTTGGGATTCTCCAGGCAAGAACACTGGAGTGGGTTGCCATTTCCTCCTTCAGTGCATGAAAGTGAAAAGTGAAAGTGAAGTCGCTCAGTCGTGTCCGACTCCTCGCGACATCATGGGCTGCAGGACCAGGCTCCTCCGTCCATGGGGTTTCCCAGGCAAGCGTACTGGAGTGGGGTGCCATTGCCTTCTCCCCCGTGTGGCTAGGACTCCATTTCTCATCCCCCAGCATCACCCCCACACCACACGCAGAAAAAGACAGGGGAAAGACAAACATCCTTTGGGTGGCCTGAAAGACTTAAAACTTAGGAGCCAATCCTGCTTCAGCACCAAAACAACAGAAATACGGAAAGATTAGGGGGTGCTTATTCTGTCCACCGATCTTTAACTTCGTGTTCCTTTCTACTTGCTTTCTTGGGGAAAGTTCTACATTCTCCCCCTCCACCCCATAGATGGATGTCTTGAGATCTCTCTTGTGTCCCCCTCTTTCCCCTCTTTATTTTCAGTTTTACACTAAAAAAAAAAAATATTTCTCACCTTGTCACTCCCTGGGGTTGGCATTAAGACTACAGCCTCAATGACCACCTCAGCAGCCTGAAAATATACACTTCAGGGCTTCCCTAGTGGTTCGGTGGTAAAGAATCTGCCTTCCAACGTAGGAAGACGAGGGTTCCATCCCTGGTCTGGGAAGATCCCACGTGCCATGGAGCAACTAAGTCAGTGCACCACAACTACTGAGCCTGTGCTGTAGAGCCCGGGAGCCCATGTGCTACAACTACTGAAGCCCGGGTACCCTAGGGCCTCTGCTTCACAACAAGAGAAGCCACTGCAATGAGAAGCCTGCACACTACAACTAGAGAGTAGCCACCGCTCGATGCAACTAGAGAAAACCCAGACACAGCAACGAAGACCCAGCACAGCTGCTGCTGCTGCTGCTGCTAAGTCGCTTCAGTCGTGTCCAACTCTGTACGACCCCATGGACTGCAGCCCACCAGGCTCCTCTGTCCATGGGATTCTCCAGGCAAGAGTGCTGGAGTGGGGTGACATTGCCTTCTCTGCCAGCACAGCCAAAGATAAATGTTTGTTTGTTTGTTTTAATATACACCTGAATTCTTCCAACCCTCACCTGCCCTCTGCTGTGGGGTTCATCTCCTTCCCGTCAGGGTTGGAAACGAGGAGCTCTGCTGATGGGAAGATGAGAGCAGGATGCTTGAGCCTCTGAAGTCCGGCCACGGTCTGTATGCAGAGCAAGGCTCGGCTGAGCCGAGTGTTTAGACAGCTGAACTCTCTTGAAACAAAAACCTGCACAGGTACTTCCATCCCTGCAAAAGAATTCAGTTCTGTTCAGTCACTCAGTCATGTCCGACTCTTTGTGGCCGCATGGACTACAGCACACCAGGCTTCCCTGTCCATCATCAACTCCGGGAGTTTGCTCAAAGTCAAGTCCATTGAGTTGGTAATGCCATCCAACCATTTCATCCTCTCTTGTCCCCTTCTCCTGCCTTCAATCTTTCCCAGCATCAGGGTCTTTTCTAATGAGTCAGTTCGTCACATCAGGTGGCCAAAGTATTGGAGTTTCAGCTTCAACATCAGTCCTTCCAATGAATATTCAGGACTGATTTCCTTTTAGGATGGATTGGTTGGATCTCCTTGCAGTCCAAGGGACTCTCAAGAGTCTTCTCCAACACTACAGTTCAAAAAGATCAAAGCTTTGGCACTCAGTTTTCTTTATAGTCCAACTCTCACATCCATACACAACTACTGGCAAAACCACGGCTTTGACTAGACAGACCTTTGGAAAAGAATTAACTTTATCAGATTCCCATTGCTTTTATTCTCAATAGAGATCTCAGGCAGTAAAGAAACTGCCTGCAATGCAGGAGACCCAGGTTTGATCCCTGGGTCGGAAAGATCCTTTGGAGAAGGGAAGGGCAACCCACTCCAGTATTCTTGTCTGGAGAATCCCATGGACAGAGGAGCCTGCCAGGCTACAGTCCATTAGGCTGCAAAGAGTCAGACACAACCGAGCAACTAACACACTACTAGGGGTTTTGCCCTGGGCATTTTGGCTGAGGCGAGTTCCATTTCAGACATAATTTCCTCAAAAATAGGAGACCTTCAGCCAATCAAATTAGGGTTGATTCACCTGACCCTTCCCAACCAAAGCACAATTACTAAGTGACCCATGACAATGGCTTTGGATTATTTCTACAGTAAGGAAGGAAAAGCATCAGCCTCCCATCTTAGCATCTTTGACTACTTCATTATTCAATAAATAGAGAGCACCTGCTATATGCCAGGCACTGGTGGCTCAGATGGTAAAGAATCTGCCTGCAGTGCAGGAGACCCTGGTTTGATCCCTGGGTCAGGCAGATCCCCTGGAGAAGGAAACAGCAACCCACTCCAGCATTCTTGACTGGGAAATGGCATGGACAGAGGAGCCTGGCAGGCTATAGTCTATGCGGTTGCAAGAATTGGACATGGCTTAGCAACTAAATCACCACACCATGTGCCAGGCAGTGAGTGTGCTAGGGAAGAAAAGAGACCCCAGGAGGATTCTAGGAAAGAAAGAAATTACACTTCAGTTTCCATCTTCTGAGCTCAGAACCAATGGAGAGATACATTCAAGAATCTGACAGGAGAAGATGAGAATATCAGCTATATTATTGGGAAAGGCCAGACTAGAGGATTTTGGGGTTAGGTGTGCAGTCTTTTGCTACTTCCCACCACGATCCAACCCATCCCTGGAGAGTTGGCCTCCTGCCACCTACTGCCTCCAGCAAAGGTGGAGCGTGTGTGCCCAGGGAGCTTGCCCCAGGCTGTGGGCAGATAGGCAAACCAGTTCCTCCATGGGGACCAAATCTGAAGGAGAAAGGAAGGTAGCAGGACCAGGCCCTTCTCCAAGCTTATGGGTTCCACACAACAGTGACTTGCAGGGCTCCTGCCAGCTGGGCTGGTTGTGTGCATGCATGCTAAGTCGCTTGAGTCATGACCAACTCTTTGTGACCCTATGGACTGTAGCCTGCCAGGCTCCTCTGTCCAGAGGATTGCTCATTGTTTTACAGAGCAGGGGGCCTCCGGAGTAAGGTCAGAAGGATAAGCAGGGCCCCTGCCAGCTGGGCTGGTTGCAGAGGACTTGACTGTGCCAAGGCTCAGAGCCTGATGTAAAGAGGATGAGTGCAAGATGAGGCCGAGCGACCAAGGAGGACTTCCTCCCCCTGGCTCTCTAAGAACCGGCTTCCTCTGCCTCCATGGCTTTTGCATTCAAGGAATAAGGAGTTGAGCACAGGACTCAGGAGGCAGATGCTCCACAGGGCAAATACAGGCTTGCGTGTGTGTCTGTGACAGCACTTGGCACACGTGGGTGCTCCACAAGTGTTTGTTCTTGGAACTCACATCACCTCCCTCTGGCTGCTTTCTGCCCGCCTGGAGCAGGACGCTTTTCCTCTGGGCCTGTTTTGTTTTAACTGCCGAGACCCCCCAGTCAGAGTCACCTTCTCACTTCCCTGAGCCTGTGTTGTGAACATTCCAGAAGTGATGTTTGCACAAGCCTGATGCTCTCAGAAGCCCAGCTCTCTGTAAACACAGTTTTATTATTAGAAGACAATGAATTTTTAAAATGCCAATTCTGGCCTTTTCACTGTGACAGAGTGCAACCCAAGTTTCCAGGCACTTTGTTCCTTCTTCATCAGAAACCTCTCAGGTCTCAGCTCTGGACTGAGGACATGACTCTTGACAATGGTCGAGGCCACTGGTGCTCAGGGGAGCCAGGGAGGTCCCATGAGTGATGGAGCCTGCCCAGCTGAAGCACAGCTGCCCTAGGAAGGTTCAGTGGTATAGGTCCAGCAACAACTTGTCAACATTTTTCAGCCTTATGTTAGTTTTTCCTTTAATGTTTCCAATTGGAGGACTTGTCCTAATGAAGGTTGATGCCCCATGGCGCTGGCTCTTAGTCAAACAGGATTGGGGGTACACAGAGCAGAGCCCGTGACACCACACCAGTTCATATCCTGATTCCATCACTTACTGGCTGCCTGATTTTGGCAAATCATTTCATCTTTCTGAACCTCATCTGCAAAAAAGGAACATTTAGGGCCTCCCCAGTGGTCCAGTGGCTGAGAGTCCACACTCCCAATGCAGTCGGCCTGGGTTCCATCCCTGGCCAGGGGACTTGGTCCCACATGCCACAACTAAGGAGTCTGCATGCAACTAAAGATCCTGCATGCCACAACTAAGGCCCAATGCATGCCTGCTGAGTCACTTCAGTTGTGTCCGACTCTTTGCGATCCTATGGACTACAGCCTGCCAGGATCCTCTGTCCGTAGGATTCTCCAGGCAAGAATACTAGAGTGGGTTGCCATGTCCTCCAGGGATCTTCCTGACCCAGAAGTCGAACCTGCTTCTCTTATGTCTCTTGCATTGACAGGCAGGTTCTTTACCACTAACACTACCTGGGAAGCCTAACTAAGACCTGGTGCAGCCAAATAAATATAAATAAGCATTTTAAAAATAAATAAATAAAGCAGTGTTCATAATCCCTGTTTCAAAGGATGACTGTGAAAGATACTACAGGTCAAGCCCAGAGCACTCTCTCTAGCAGAGCAAAATCCCAGAGAGGAGGTTCCCTGCCCCTTAATGCCTCCTGCTGCCGGTGGAGAACCCAGGGGAAATGGAAAGTCAAGTGGCCATCTCTTGGGGAGAGAATCAGAATCAGCCAGCACTGGGGGCACTTCCTTAATTCCCTTGGGTTGCTGATCTGACTGGGAAACAATCTGCCACTCACCCAGTTGGCCTCCTTTACTGATGGAAACATAAGCTTGCAGGGCAGATTCTGGGGCATGGAGTTCTCTTAAGCCCTTGGCACTTGCCCTCAGCCCTGGGGGTAGAAAGTGACTCCTTCTCTTGGATGAAGTCTATCTCCCTCCTCCTCCTGGGCGTATACCAGAGAGTTCCATGTGACCCTCCCATAGCATGTATTATTTATCCTACCCCATTTCTCACTGTCTGAGGGCAGGTCTCTTCCCCTGTTAGGATGCAAGCTGGCGGGTAGGTTGGACAGTGCGCTGAGTCTTCATCTCATTCAACCTTGTATCTCCTTCTCCACCAACTTGCCTAGTGGCTGCCAAGTAGTGCTAAAACAAAACGAAAAAAAACAAGGCTTCTCTGTTACTTAAGGACTGAACCAAGAACACCACAGAGCCACAGGGCCTAACTTCTCTGCTAATCCCACCCTAGCCTTTATCCTTTGATGGTTTCCATGTCCTTTTCTACTTTAAAGGTCTCAGCGACGTCAGTGATTGCCTCCACACCGGACTGTGGTCTCTCTCCCCCTTAAAAGATTCTCTGGGGCCAGTACATGAAACTTTGGAACTCATAGACTGTGAGGAATAGGAACCAGGTCTTTAAAAAAAATTTTTTTTAACTGAGACAAAATTCACATAACATAAAATTAGCCACTTAAAGCATACTATTCAGTGGCATTTAGTACATTCACATCGTTGTGCAACCACCACCTCTATCTAGTTCTAAAATATTTCCATCATCCGAAAGGAAATCCTGAACTCATCAAGCAGTCACACCCTGTACCCCCTCCCCCAACCCCCAGCAACAACCAATCAGCTTTCCATCTCTATAGTAGTTTGACCTATTCTGGATGTTTCATTTAAATGCAGTCATGTAACAGGTGGCCTTTTGTGTCTGGCTTCCTTCATTTAGCATGAGGTTTTCAAGGTTCATCCATGTTGTAGCAGGTATCAGCGCTTTCTTTTTATAGCTGAGAAATATTCTATTACATATACTACATTTTGTTTATCCATTCATTTGTTGAAGATATTTTAGTTGTTTCAATAATGTTTCAAACATTATTTTCAATGTTTCAACTAAACATTGTTTCTATGTTTAGTCTATTTAGTTGTTTTGGCTATGATGACCAACACTGCTATGAATATTTGTGGGGAACTGGCCCTTTTAAACCATTGTATTCTCAGTGTAATGGCCCTGCCATAAATATTTATTAAATAGTTGGATGGATGTTCAAATGTGGTTGTGAAAAAAAAAAAGTGCCAATGTAATAGAACTTAAGATAGAAGCTTTAAGGGTTCTGCTACGTCACCGCCAGCTCCAAGGAAAACAGCTCCCACTGTTCAGTGCTTGACAAATGGATGCTGACAGTGATGACAAGACAGGCAGTAACAGTGAAGAGGAAGATGAGGATGATGGCTGTTCTAGGACTGTCCTGGTAGCAGCTCTGGGTTTCACAGAATTGTAGATGAATTCATGACGGCACAGTGAATAACTGATTTGAAGACACTTGGCCAGTGTTTCAGATGTTCCTCAGCTCCCACAGAAATCCAGAGAAAGAAACCAAAAGTTCTGAGATTAGACAAAGACTTTGCATTGGCCCATGTCTGCACCAAGGAGCAGTGGTAGCACTGTCTCGAGAATGGAACCGTGACATACATACCAGGACGCCAGAGGGACAAAGGGACAGGCCCGGTGTGGGATGGTGGACGGAAGCTGCCTCCTGGGAGGGGGGACAGCAAGCTGACCAGAGCCCAAGAGAAAAGGCTGTGAAGAGGGTACTGCCAGGCCTGGGGGAAGAGTCACGCGGCTGCACATCAAAGAGCAATCAAATTGTAGGAAGAAGAACCGGTCATATGTGGGCCTTGTCAGTGACAGCTGAACAAATTGTCAGTAACTATTTTCAAGGTGTTTGTGTGAATATAAAGCGTCCTGGGTTATGGCACACTGGGGAGAATAATGAATTTACAGTTTTGTTGTTAGGGTGGCACTTCCCAGTTGTGTGGTAGGGAGAGCTTGAAATAAACAGTGATCCCACATTCATTCATGCACACATCCTTTCATCCACTCGTTCATATATTCACTCCTTCATGCATTCAGCAAACATTTATAATAACGTCCTCCTATGGGGCACTGCAGAATGACTGGCAGGAGCTCACCGTCGATGCAGAGATGCAATTCAATCTTAAAGTTTGGAGAAGGATTTATGAGGTTTCCCCGGTGGCTCAGAGGTAAAGAATCTGCCTGCAATGCAGGAGAGGCAGGTTCGATCCCTGAATTGGGAAGATCCACTGGAGGAGGGTATGGCAACCCACTCCAGTATTCTTGCCTGGAGAATCCCATGGACAGAGGAGCCTGGCGGACTATGGTCCATAGGGTCTCACAGAGTTGAACACTCCTGAAGTGACTTAGCACGCCCATAAGAATTTACCAGATGGGCACAGACCGGGGAAGGGAAGGCATAGGCCTGCAAATCAAACTTTTAGGAAGATGAAAAAATACGCCCCAGGGACAAGGTTTCTTCAAGCTCAGATAATGCAGTTATCAATTTGAAAATCTTTGGAATGATCTATCATCAGACAATAGCTAAAGGAAGTGATTTTGGAGTAAAATATCTTTTTCACTCATAATCTACCAGATAGTGGTTACCTGCCAATGTTCAAAAAGGAACTGAAGTGATTGACAATAAAAATTCCTTATTCTCAATGTGAGAGGAAGACCCACTCTGTGAGGTCAGAGCAGATGCTGTTGGCGGTGTCTCCATGGTCCTTGGGGTTCCTGCAGGCAGCCACCTCCCCCTGCCATGGCCACGGGTCTGCCTGAGGGCTTTCCCAGGAAATGGACATGCTGGGAGGCATGTCCCAGCAGCCCGAGGCCCTACAGAGGAGGTTATAGCACACACACCCAAACCTCCAGCAGGACATTCTGCATGGTCCTCTGGGGCCCGCAGCAGGATTAGGCCCCATCTGCCCCTGAGAGTGTCCCACTCATTCATGTCCTCTATCTGCCTCCCTTCCCTTCCTCACTTCTCCACCTGCTTCAGCGCTTCCTGGGATCACCTCCCAAAGAAACTAAATATTTGCATTCACAACTTTATCTCAGGGTCTGTTTCAGGAGGAACCCAACTGTCGCAGGTTGAACTGTGCCTCCCCAAAAGACAAAAGCTTTACCCTTCCCTCCCCAACCTGTGGGGCTTCCCTGGTGGCTCAGCTGGTAAAGAATCCACCTGCAGTGCAGGAGACCTGGGTTTGATCCCTGGGTTGGGAAGATCCCCTGGAGAAGGGAAAGGTTACCCACTCCAGTATTCTGGCCTGTAGAATTCCATGGACTGTATAGTCCATGGGGTCGCAGAGTTGGACATAACTGAGCGACTTTCACTATCTATAGCATTTGCAGATCTTTTCTACACACACCCACAAAACCCTACACTCATATGTAACTGAGTTTGTATAGCTTTTAAATACTAAAGTATCCTGTTTGCCATCTTTAGAAAGATCATAGCACTAATTAAATATTGGCAGGGGAGTTCATATAACTGTAAAACTTGCTTATGTCAGACTCTACAGTTCAAATCTCTGGATTGTTTACATTTCTATTCCATTTCCAAGGAAAAAATGAAAGAAGGGAGGGAGGGAGGGAAAGAGGAGGAGGGAGAGAGTGAGGTAGGCAGGGAAGGAGGAAGAAAGAAAGAGAGAAAGAAAGAAAATGAAAGAAAACAAATCATTGATCTGTTTTGGAAATTATCTTAATCCTTTATCAAAACCCAACTCCAGGTTTCAAACCTTCAACTGTTTCTATCTTCTTTTATCCACCTTTATTGAGCCAGCTGCCTCTTCCTTAACTTGCATTCAGTCCTTTCCTGTTAGAAATAAATCTGCTTTTAAGGGTTTGACCTTGAGCCCTGAAGACGGAGGAAGGACGGAAGAAAATCAGCACAGCCTGATAAAGACGCTGTGAGCCTCCTCCTGAAGCTGGGGAGACGCTTCATACACATCTTTGGAACCTTGGAGTTTTCCTCCTGGTCTTTCATCCCTGGGCCAGAGTCATCAGATAGATACCCCAGAGCAAAACCCAGCTCATGTCTGTGGCTGGAAGTGGCCACAGCAATTTGGAATCTCTTTTAAGGATTCCTTCCCGCCATTCTGCAGACAGGTGTTGCCATGGTAACTCTCCAGGGGCATTTTCAACCAGAGACATTCCAACATGCGAAGATGGTTGGTTAAGAAAATCCATCTTGACAAATAGTTGGCATTTTAATTTGAAGGCAGAGTCAGAAATTCTGCCTGCAGCTCTGAGTGACCCTTTGCGCAGGAGAATGCAAGCGATCAAAGTAATCTGAAATGTCTGTAATCAGACTCCCAACTGGGAAGAGCATGGCCCGGAAGCCCTTACTGGGAGGTCTCTCCATATGAGGCCCAGCTAGTGAGAGACCCTGTGAGTGCTATTGCGAGCAGAAGTCAATGGTGTTGATTCCTCCTGGAAAAGGTGATGGGCGTGTTCTTCTTTTACTCTCCTACGCACTTATTCACCGTCCTCATCACTCTCCTAGAATCTTCCTGCCTTTCTGGGTTCCATTTCTCTTAGGCCACAGACCATACTGGATTTGTAATTCATTTGAACCTGGAGTTCAGTTCCAGCTGTGTGACTTGTTCCTTAACCTCTCTGAGCCACAGTGTCCTCATCTGTTAAATGGAACTAGTAGGGTGGAGGATGCTTGTAAACATCTGGACCTGGGTTAGCACAAAAGCAGCACAGAGCTACCCAAAAAACATTGGTTCCCTCCACTCCTAACTTTTCCTTTTCTTTTGTGTGAAGAAGAGTGACCATAAATTAGAATCGGAGGGGGATGCCATTCCTCCATTCTGTGGGTGTTTGGCTAAGGTGAAAGCACTTGACTGAAAGTAGTTAGAGCCTGGCGGGCTGCAGTCCATGGGGTCACAAAAGAGTCAGACATGACTTAGCAACCAAACAACAACTGTTCAAATGGAGGAGAGACCCTCACAGGATAAAAGCACAATATTCCAGGAGAGTTGCAATGGGATCAGCAGAAATAGCAATTAATCATCAAAATCTTGCTCTGCCACTTCTAGTGAGTCCAGACTGCTGGGGATGGGGGTAGGAAAAAGTGCAAAAGTGTCCCCAGAAACACACCATGAATGTACTTAATGCCACTAAATTGGACACAAAAAATAGTGACGATGATCAATTTCATGTTATGTGTATTTTATCACAACTTTTTTTAAAAAAAGCATCACTAGTGATTTCTTGAGGATTTTATTCCAGCTTGGAAAAAAAAATGCAATTAATGCATTAAACTAAGAAAGAAGTCCATCTGGGATTTATTTGTTAATAACAACCAAGGTATCCTTAACTAAGCTGAACATAGCAAAGAGGAAAAGCGCTGTAAATTTTGAAAGGCCAATGAGAGAGTGAAGAGTTGTTAAATCCCAAAGATTCCAAACCACCTTTCAGATCCCCTTGAATTAGAATCTGAGGCACACACAACCCTGGTAAGTCTTGAGGCTGCCTTTAAACGCATTTGCTTTCCTAAGTATCTTCATGTTCTACCTCGAAGGGAAATTGATCTGAAATTGCCAAGTTTTAAACAACCGTGTCTGTGATGTAGTTGGTTTCTATCAGGGCTGCAGTCCCTTTGAGGGTGTCTGCCTGCTTCTGCTCCCCAGGCTCCCAGTCCGGGGAACACAGCCTCCTCCTCCCAGGAAAGCCGCTTCTCCCCTACTGGGCGGGCTCTAGTGAGGGCCTCCGAAAAGAAAAGTTCCCTTGTAAAGGTGGCTTGATGGGTTGTATTGAATTACCTCTTAGAATGGCAAGTGCAGTCAATTATTTAATGACTCTTCCACAGGAGGGTTTTGGGCTTTTGTTGTATTCAAATTAAAAATGAGAAGAAGAAAGCAATTTCAATGAGACTCTGCTTGACAGTTTTTCAAGCCTGTGAAATTTCATTTCCAGCTCAATCACCAGGAAAAAAAAAAAAGCATGTCAATCATGGCGTTGAGAAGAAGAAGAGCTTTCCAGGAAGCTCTGATGTGAGGCCCAGGGACAGGTGTCTGCCATCAGGGCACGGCTTCTGCTGTTCTGGGAATAAAGGGGGCTAAAAGAGGTGTGAGGCTGCTCAATGGCCACAGAAAGGGCGGGAATGTACATTGGTATAGCCACTGGGCAGAAGAGTATGGAGTTTCCTTAAAAAATTAACAATAGAGCTACCATATGATCCTGCAATCCCAATCCTGGGCAAAAATGTGGAGAAAAACATGGCCCCAAATGATACATGCATCTCAGTGTTCATTGTAGTACTGTTTATAATAGCCAAGACATGGCAGCAACCTAAATGTCCATCAACAGATGAATGGATAAAGAAGATGTGATTACATATATACAATAGAATAATACTCAGTCATTAAAAAGAATGAAATAACGCCATTGGCAACAAAACAAATAGACTTCCACAGCATGTAGGATCTTCCTGGACCAGGGATTGAATCCACACCTCCTGCACTGGCAGACGGATCCTTCCACTGAGCCACCAGGGAAGCCTCATCATTGTCGTTGTTGTCCAGTCCCTCAGTCGTGTCTGACTCTTGGCAACCCCATGGACTGCAGCACCCCAGGCTTCCTTGTCCTTCAGGATCTCCTGGACTTTGCTCAAACTCACGTCCATTGAAATCAATGATGCCATCCAAACATCTCATTCTCTGTCGCCCCCTTCTCCACCTGCCCTCAATCTTTCCCAGCATCAGGATCTTTTCCAATGAGTTGGCTCTTTGCATCAAGTGGCCAAAGGATTGGAGCTTCAACACTGGTTCTTCCAATGAATATTCAGGATCAATTTCCTTTAGGATTGACTGCTTTTAAATAAAGGATTACTCTCAAATGTAGGTGGGTCTCTGTATTAGTTTGCTTATGCTGCCATAAGAAAATATTGCATCATAGACTGGTGTGTGGGGGAGAGAGGATGGCTTAAACAACAGACATTGACTTCTCACAGTTCTGGGGGCTGCAAGTCCAAGACCAAGGTGCTATTAGGTCTGGTTTTTTTCCTGAGGTCTCTCTCCCTGACCTGGAGACCTTCTCTCTGTGTCCTCACCTGGGTTTTTCCTCTGTGTGCTCCTCCCTGGGATCACTTCCTCTTCTTGTAAGGACCAGTCATGGGGTTTAGGGCCCCGCTCTGTGACCTCATTTCATGATTGAGCGAATAAGCACACACACACACACACACACACACACACACACAGGGACCCTATCTCCAAATATCGCACTGGAGGTTAGGATTTTCACATACACCTCCTGGGAGGACATAATTCAGTCCACGATGGTCTCATTCAGTGAGTTGAAGGCCTTAAGAGCAAAGACCTAGATTTCCTAGAGATGTAGAAATTTTGCCTCCAGACTGTAACATAGAAGTCCTGCCTCAGTTCCCAGCCTCTGTCCTGCCCTATGGGTCTTGGACTTGCCAATCATGTAAACCAATTCCTTATATCAAACCTCTATACATATCATATATATGTAGTATATAATTCATGATTGAGAATGGACAAAGAAGACATGACATATATGTACATATGCATACATACACAATGGAATATTACTCAGTCATAAAAAAGAATGAAATAATGCCATTTGCAGCAATGTGGATGAACCTAGAAATCATCATTTTAAATGAAGTAAATCAGAGAAAGAGAAATATATGCTATCACTTGTATATGGAATCTAAAATATGATATAAATGGACTTATTTACAAAACAGAAGCAGACTCAGACATAGAAAATAAATCTGTGGTTACCAAAGGGGAAAGGTAGAGAGGGATAAATTAGCAGTTTGGGATTAGCAGATATAAGCTACCGTATATAAAATAGATAAACAACAAGGTCCTACCGTATTAGCACAGGGAATCATATTCAATATCTTTTAATAACCTACAACGTAAAAGAATACGAAAAAGAATATCTATGTGTACGTGTAACTGAATCTCTTTGCTTATACCTGAAACTAACACAATACTGTAAATCAACTATACTTTAGCTTAAGAAAATATGATCTAGAATAGGATACATATATCATATGTGGTATATAAAGGGTCAGCACCATGCGTGCCTGCCTTCTAGCTTCTCCATCAGGACTCCTCGGGCCATATTATGCAGCAGCTGAGGCCTCTGGGCACACTCTTGGCATGAAGTAGGATTGAAGAGAAGGTGAGGGCAATGGAGGCTCTCCTGAGTATCTCGCTGAATAAATGTCCTTATCCTGTAGGGCCCTTTGAATGTGAGCCCCACTCAATGAACTGGAAACCCTTTCATTTCATTGCCACAAATAACATATTTTCTCAGTCTTTAGTGATCGGTCCTTCTTGTCGCCTCATCTTATCCATTTTCCTTATAAATGATCTTAGTTGTGACCCTGAGCTACTAATTAAGTCAGTTAAATGCTGTGAGTTTTCTGCCTCCAGTGGTGCTATAGAAATCGAGGGTTTTGCTGCTAAGTTACCAATCCGTCAGAATATATTAATTACTGCATGAACTATTAAGAGCTTTGAGGACATCTTAAGAACATTCTAAGGATACCTTGATAATGAAACGTCTCCCCTCCATAATTCACCTCTGGGTAGTCAGGAGAGTGTCTCCACACCAAGGGAAAAGCCTCCATCTGTGCTAGGCATTCAAACAAGAACTCAAAACAAGCGCTCAAAAATGGAGACCATGTGGATGCGCTTGGATATTTTTTTCCATGAAGACTGGCCAGGTTTACTGCAATAAAACGGCTGCCCAACTCAGCAGCTAAAAACAACAAGTTTCTCTCTTGTTCATGCTATTTGTCCCTGGGGGTTGTGTTCTGGGTCACCCTCGTATTGGAAGGAATTCACTGGCATGAATTATGCCTCCTTCAGTCACATCAGGGCAGCTGTGAGTCAAGGTCATGTACCAGTGAGGCAGAGGAACACAGCTGAAGCACTGGGAAGACGACCTTTAGAGACAGACAGGTTCGGGTTCAAGTTCCAGCTACAGCATGTCCCTGCACATGACCTTGGGCATGTCCTCCATTTCCTCTGAACCTCAGTTCTCCTAGCCAGTGGGATCAATCGCATCTCCTAAGGTGGATGTGAAAATTTAGGAGATGATACTTGAAAAGTGGAAAAGCATTGAGTTCCACGCACGGCAGGAGGCAAGCACTCAGTCGACGTAAGCATCCTTTCTGCTGCTCCAGTTTCCTCCGAGCCCATCTACACACACACAGCATCCACACCATAGGGCAATGAGAAAAGCCTGAGTTTTATTTTTAAAAAAGTTATTACCTTAGGAGCCTTCATTTTTTTAAAAAATTTACTTTTTAGTTGGAGTATAACTGCTTTACAAAGTTGTGTTAGTTTCTGCTGTACAACAATGTGGATCAGATATAAGTATACATAAATCCCCTCCCTCTTGTGCCTTCCTCCCTCCCACCTCTCTAGGTCATCACAGGGCATTGCGTTGAGCTCCATGTACCATACAGCAGCTTCTTACCAGCTATTTCACGCGTGGTAGTGGGTATACGTCAAGGCTACTCTCTCAATTTGTCCCAATGTTTCCTTCCCCCAACCCTGACCTTAGGAGTCTTTAGACTCATGCTTTCCAACTCTTAAAAATCACAACACTTAGTCAGAAAAATATTTGAATAAAACCATGTGTGAGCTGGTAAGGGAAAACAGGTACAAGCACTGAACTGCACCTCACCAGGTAGAACATGCAAGAATCACAAACCCAACACCTGTCTCTTGTGTAGCCAGAGAAACCCCTTTGCAAGTGTCCCAAGGAAATGAAGGAGAAGGTCCCCCAGTCCTGGGGGAGAACATGGATCATGATACAACCATAGGAAGAAAAGCACACAGCACTGAAAACAAATGAACTCCACTGACAGGAATAAATCTCCCAAATATAACATGGAGTGAAAGAAGCAGATCTGAGAGAACCATTATGAAGAGATCAAAGACAGATCAAACTAAACTCTGTTTTTCCTGATGTGTACATGGGTGGTGAAACTGTAAAGAAAGTAAAGGGGTAATTATCACAAAAGTCAGGACAGGGGCTACCTCTTGGGACAGGGAGGGGAATGAAGTGAGGAGTCTCATTCGGATATTTTCTAGAAGGTATCGGTTCTGTCCTAGTTCTTAACCAGAGTGATGGGAATTCAGGATTTTGCTTAGTCTTTAAAAAATATGAATTGTGTTTTAGGCACTTCTGCACACGTCCTGAGGTGACATGCCGCCTAGCCAGTTCATACCAGGAACTCAGGTCTGAAGCGCCAGATGTGCGGCCTCTGCATGCGCCACCTTAGGAACTATGCACGAAGGAAAAGAGAAAAAAAAAAGGTGCTGGTGTGAATGATCTCTCCTGTCTGGCTGGAAGGTCCCTAGAGGGGGATTTGTGGCAGCAGAATTCTCACATTCTCTAGGTGCTGAGGGGGTATGGAGCTCAGTATACTGAAAGAAGAGTGCAACCAGATCAAGCCCTGAGCCTTTGGAGTGGGAGCACAGACTCCAAGACCCTAGACAACCAGAGAACTAACCCTAGGGAGCATCAAATAGTGAGAACTCACACTAAGAAAACCTCTTGAATACAAGACCCGGCATCACCCAACCACCAGTAGCACCCTGTGCTGGACGCCTCATCTAAACAACAAACCAAACAAATATACAAAGCAAATCATCAGCACACAGGATCACCACCTCACTCAGCCTTGCCCATCAGAGGAAAAACAAACAAACAAAAACCCAGCACAAATCTCACCCTATACGAAGCTTACACAAACCACTGAACCAACCTTGGGAGGGCAGAAACCAAAAGGAAGAAAGAATTCAACGGTGAAGCCTGGGAAAAGGAGACCTCAAACACCGTAAGTTAAAAAAAAATAATGAAAAGGCAGAGAAATACTGCACAAATGAAGGAACAAATTAGAAACACAGTGAAGAGGAAACAGGCAAACGACCTGAAAAAGAATTCAGAATAATGATAGTAAAGATGATCAAAACCCTTGAAAACAAAATGGAGAAAATGCAAGAATCAACTAACAAAGACCTGGAAAAATTAAAGAATAAACATATAGAGACAAACAACACAATTACTGAAATTAAAAATACTCGAGAGGAATCAATAGCAGAATATCCGAAGCAGAAGAATGAATCAGTGACCTGGAAGATAAAGTGGTGGAAATAACTTCTGAAGAGCAGAATAATATAAAAAGAATGAAAAGAACTGAGGATAGTTTCAGAGACCTCTGGGACAATATCAAATGCACCAACATTCAAATTATAGGGGTCCCAGAAGAAGAGAAAAAGAAAGGGTACCAAAAAATTTGGAAGAGATTATAGTTGAAAATTTCCCCAATGTGGAAAAGGAAATAGTCGATTAAGTCCAAGAGGTGCAGAGTCCCATACAGGATAAGCTCAAGGAGAAACATGCCAAGACACATACGAATCAAACTAACAAAGACTAAACACAAAGAAAGAATATTAAAAGCAGCAAGGGAAAAGCAACAAGTAACATACAAGGGAAACCCCATACATTTAACAGCTGATCTTTCAGCAGAAACTCTGTAGGCCAGAAGGGAATTACAGGATATATTTAAAGTACTGAAAGGGAAACATCTACAACCAAGATTACTGTACCCAAAAAGGATCTCATTCAAAATTGATGGAGAAATAAAAAGCTTTTCTGACAAGCAAAAGTTAGGAGAACTCAGTATCACCACACCAGCTTAACAACAAATGTTAAAGGGACTTATATAGTCAAGAAATACAAGAAAAGGAGAAAGATCTACAAACTCAACCCCAAACAATTAAGAAAATGGCAATAGGAACATATATATCAATAATTAGTTTAAATGTAAATAGATTAAATGCTCCAACCAAAAGACACAGACTGGCTGAATGGATACAAATACACGACCCATATGTATGCTGTCTACAAGAAACCCACTTCAGACCTAAAGACACATATAGACTGAAAGTGAGAGGATGGAAAAATATATTCCATGCAAATGGGAAGCAAAAGAAAGTTGGAGTAGGAATCCTCATATCAGACAAAATAGACTTTAAAATAAAGAAGATTACAAGAAATAAGGAAGGACACTACATGGTGATCAAGGGATCAATCCAAGAGGAAGACATAACAATTGTAAATATCTATACACCCAACATAGGAGCACCTCAATACATAAGACAAACACTAACAGATATAAAAGGAGAAACTGACAGTAACACAATAATAGTAGAAGACTTAACACCTCACTCACACCAATGGACAGATCATCAAAACAGAAAATTACTAAGAAAACACAAGTCTTAAATGATACATTAGATGAGATGGATCTCATTGATATCTTCAGGACATTCCAGGTAAATGCAGAAGAATACACCTTCTTCTCAAATGCACATGGAACATTCTCCAGGATAGACCACATCTTGGGTCACAAACGAACCTCAATAAATTTAAGAAAGTTGAAATCATATCAAGCATCTTCTCCAACCACAGCGCTATGAGACTAGATATCAATTACAAGAAATAAACTGTAAGAAACACAAAAACATGGAGATTAAACAATACATTTCTAAATAACCAACAGGTTACTGAAGAAATCAAAAGGGAAATAAAGAAATTTCTAGAAACAAATGACAATGGAAACAGGACAACTCAAAACCTATGGGATGCAGCAAAAGTAGTTCTAAGAGGGAAGCTTATAGCAATACAATCCTACCTCAAGAAACAGGAAAAACATCAAATAGACAACCTAAATTTACACCTAAAACAATTGGAAAAAGAAGAACAAAAACCCCCCAAAATTAGTAGAAGGAAAGAAATCATAAAGATCAGAGAGAAATAAATGAAAAAGAAATGAAAGAAACAATAGTAAAGATTAATAAAACTAAAAGCTGGTTCTTTGAGAAGAGAAAATTGACAAGCCTTTGGGCAGACTCATCAAGAAATAAACAGAAGAATCAAATCAACAAAATTAGAAATCAGAAAGGAGAGGTTACAACAGACAATGAAGAAATGCAAAGGATTATAAGAGACTACTATGAACAACTATATGTCAATAAAATGGATAACCTGGAAGAAATGGACAGATTCTTAGAAAAGTTCAATCTTTCAAGACTGAACTAGGAAGAAATAGAAATTATGAACAACCCAATTACAAGCACTGAAATTGAAGCTATGATCAAAAATCTCCCAAAAAACAAAAGCCAAGGACCAGATGGCTGCACAGGATAATTCTATCAAACATTTAGAGAAGAGCTAATGCCTATCCTTCTAAAACTCTTTCAAAAAATTGCAGAGGAAGGAACACTTCCGAACTCATTCTACGAGGCCACCATCACCCTGATACCAAAACCAACAAAGACAACACAAAAAAAGAACACTACAGGCCAATATCACTGATGAACATCAGTGCAAAAATCCTCAACAAAATTTTAGCAAACAGAATTCAGCAACACATCAAAAAGCTCATATACCATGATCAAACTGGGTTTATTCCAGGAATGCAAGGATTCTTCAATATACCTAAATCAATCAATGTGATATACCATATTAACAAATGGAAAAATAAAAACCATATGATAATCTCAATAAATGCAGGAAAAGCCTTTGACAATATTCAGCACCCATTTATAATTAAAACTCTTCAAAAAATGGGCATAGAAGGACCCAACCTCAAAATAGTAAAAGCCGTATATGATAAGCCTACAGCAAACATTCTCAATGGTGAAAAACTGAAAATATTCCCCCTGAGAGCAGGATCAAGACAAGGGTGACCACTTTCCCCACTATTTTTCAACATAGTTCTGGAAGTCCTAGCTTCAGCAATCAGAGAAGAAAAAGAAATAAAAGGAATCTAGATCAGAAAAGAAGTAAAGCTCTCACCATTTGCAGATGACATGATACTGTACATAGAAAACCCTAAAGATAGTATCAGAAAATTACTAGAGCTAATCAGTGAATTTAGTAAAGTTGCAGGATACAAAATCAATACACAGAAATCACTTGCATTTCTATATACTAACAATGAAAAATCAGAAAGAGAAATTAAGGAATCAATTCCATTCACCATTGCAACAAAAAGAATTAAATACCTAGGAATAAACTTACCTAAGGAGACAAAAGAACTGTACACAGAAAATTATAAGACACTGATGAAAGAAATCCAAGATGACATAAACAGATGGGGAGATATTCCATGTTCCTGGGTAGGAAGAATCAATATTGTGAAAATGACTATACTACCAAATTCAATCTACAGATTCACTGTGATTCCTATCAAATTACCAGTAACATTTTTCACAGAGCTAGAGCATAAAATTTCACAATTCATGCTGCTGCTGCTGCTAAGTCACTTCAGTCATGTCCGACTCTGTGCGACCCCATAGATGGCAGCCCAGCAGGCTCCGCCGTCCCTGGGATTCTCCAGGCAAGAACACTGGAGTGGGTTGCCATTTCCTTCTCCAATGCACAAAAGTGAAAAGTGAAAGTGAAGTTGCTCAGTTGTGTCTGACTCTTAGTGACCCCATGGACTGCAGCCTGCCAGGCTCCTCTGTCCATGGGATTTTCCAGGCAAGAGTACTGGAGTGGGGTGCCATTGCCTTCACAATTCATATGGAAACACAAAAGACCCTGAATAGCCAAAGCAGTCTTGACAAAGAAGAATGGAGCTGGAGGAATCAACCTTCCTAACTTCAGATTATACTACAAAGCTACAGTCATCAAGACAGTATGGTACTGGCACAAAAACAGAAACATAGACCAATGGAACAAGATAGAAAGTCCAAAAATAAACCTATGGATACCTATGCACCTATGCATAGGTGCACCTATGCACCTATGGGTACCTTATTGTTGACAAAGGAGGCAAGAATATACAATAGGGCAAAGACAGCCTCTTCAATAAATGGTGCTGGGAAAACTGGGCAGCTACATGTAAAAGAAAGAAATTAGAACACTTCCTAACACCACACACAAAGATAAACTCAAAATGGATTAAAGACCTAAATGTAAGACAGAAACTATAAAACTCTTAGAGGAAAACATAGAACACTCGATGACATAAATGAAAGCAAGATCCTCTATGACCCACCTCCTAGAGTAATGGAAATAAAAACAAAAGTAAACAAGTGGGACCTGATTAAACTTAAAAGCTTTTGCACAGCAAAGGAAACTATAAGCAAGGTGGAAAGACAACCCTCAGAATGGGAGAAAATAATAGCAAATGAAACAACTGACAAAGGATTAATTTCCAAAATATACAAGCAGTTCATACAACTCAATACCAGGAAAACAAACAACCCAATCAAAAAGTGGGAAAAAGACTGAAACAGACATTTCTACAAAGAAGACATACAGATGGCTAACAAACACATGAAAAGATGCTCAACATCGATCATTATTAGAGAAATGCAAATCAAAACCACAATGAGATATCACCTCGCACCAGTCAGAATGGCCTTCATCAAAAAGTCTACAAACAATAAATGCTGGAAAGGGTGTAGAGAAAAGGGAACGCTCTTGCACTGTTGGTGGGAATGTAAATTGACACAGCCACTAGAGAAGACTGTATGCAGAATCCTTAAAAAACTAGGAATAAAACCACCGTATGACCCAGCAATCCCACTCCTAGGGATTCCCCACTCCTGAGGAAACCAGGGTTGAAAAAGACACAAGTATCCCATTGTTCATTGCAGCACTATTTACAATAGCTAGAACATGGAAGCAACCTAGATGTCCACAGACAGATGAATGGATAAAGAAGTTGTGGTACATGTACACAGTGGAATATTACTCAGCTATAAAAAGGAACATGTTTGAGTCAGTTCTAATGAGGTGGATGAACCTAGAACCTATTATACAGAAGTGAGTCAGAAAAAGAAAGATAAATATCATATTCTAACGCACATATACGGGATCTAGAAAAATGGTTCTGAAGATTTTATTTACAGGGCAGCAATGGAGAAACAGACATAGAGAATAGACTTGTGGACATGGGGAGAGGGGAGGAGAGGGTGAGATGTATGGAAAGAGTAACAAGGAAACTTACATTACCATATGTAAAATAGATAGCTGATGGGAATTTATGTATGGCTCAGGAAACTCAAACAGGAGCTCTGTATCCACCTAGAGGGGTGGGATGGGGAGGGAGATGGGAGGGAAGTTCAAAAGGGAGGGGATATATGTATACCTGTGGCTGATTCAGGTTGAGGTTTAACAGAAAAAAACAAAATTCTGTAAAGCAATTTTCCTTCAATAAAAAATAAATTTAAAAAATACGAATTGTATACATGTAGCTGTGAGTTTTATATATTTCACAATAAAAATAAAGATTAAAAAAAACCCAGAAATAGGGGACTTCCCTGGTGGTTCAATGGTTGAGAATCTGCCTTGCAATGCAGGGGACGCTAATTCAATCCCTGGTGGGGAAATGAAGATCCTACATGACTGGGAGAAACTAAGCTTTCGAACCACAACTAGAGAGTCCGTACGCCACCAGCAAAGATTCCAAGTGCTACAATGAAGACCTGATACAGTCAAATAAAAAATAAATTATTTAAATTTTTTTTTAAAGGGATACATTTCAGGTCCTACCTCAGGCTTCCCTGATAGCTCAGTTGGTAAAGAATCGGCCTGCTATACAGGAGACACCAGTTCAATTCCTGGGTTGGGAAGATCCTCTGGAGAAGGGATAGGCTACCCACTCCATTATTCTTGGGCTTCACTTGTGGCTCAGCTGGTAAAGAATTTGCCTGCAGTGCGGAAGATCTGGGTTCGATCATGGGTTGGGAAGATCCCCTGGAGAAGGAAAAGGCTACCCACTCCAGTATTCTGGCCTGGAGAATTCCATGGACTGTATAGTCCATGGGGTTGCAAAGAGTTGGACACAACCAAGCGACTTTCATTTCACTTTTCAGTACACACATTTATAGACTTAGGTGTGTATAGATACATACTAGAACAAAAATTTTCCAGAGAACTCTACTTTTATTACATATTACATGAGGTGTATTCATACGTTTATTTTATTCTACTTGGTTCAATTCTTTCTCTCTCTCTCTTTTTTTTTTTTTTGGTCATACCACACGGCTTGAGAGATCTTAGTTCTCTGACCAGGGATCGACCCATGCCCTCTGCAATGGAAGTGTGGAATAAGAACCATGGACCACCAGGGAATTCCCTCAATTTTATTTTGTGATGCTGGTTGTAAAATGTTGCTGTTTAATCACTAAATTGTGTCTGACTCTTTTGTGACTGAACTTTAGCCTGCCAGGCTCTGCTGTCCATGGGATTTTCCAGGCAAGAATGCTGGAGTGGGTCGCCACTGTAAACTACTCAATTGATTTTAGATCCCCCTAGAGGATCATAGGGTTTCCCTGGTGGCTTAGTTGTAAAGAATTCACCTGCCAATGCAGGAGATGAGGGTTAAATCCGTGGGTCGGGAAGATCTCCTGAAGGACTCCAGTACTCTTGCTTGGGAAATCCCATGGACAGAGGATCCTGGCAGGGACTGTAGGCAAAGAGTCAGACACAACTGAAGTCACTGAGCATGCAGGGAGTGGATCACGACCTATAGTTTAAGAACACTGCCTTTGACTAATGGTAAATACCAACATCCCACCTTGCTTGGACCAGAAAGGCTATTTGAAATATTTGGCAAAGCCCAACGTGGCAAAGCCAGACCTTGTTCTTGGAAAAGATTTACTGCTTTTGATCAGCCATTTGCAATTCAATGGGCAAAGCTTTTCTCCCAGGGAACTAGTCCAATAAGTGATTGCTGGTTATTGTACTGCAGCATCAGACACCCTTGACCTCTGATTCAGACAGCGAAGGGGGAAAAAAAAGGCTGGATGCAAAAAAAGAATAAAAAAAAGGACCAGATGCAACAGTTTGGGGGCTGTCTTTCTGGGATGGAATAACAGTGTTTTTCAAGAGACAGACTTAAGTGTATCACCAGGAAATGGGCAATGGAAACTATTTAGAGAGGCAGCAGGGAGTGAGAATCGCTGTGGGCACCTCTAAAGCAAGAGGGATGCTGAGATGAAAATGAGGCACTAACACAGCCTCCCTCAGAAGAGCATTTTGTTCAGGTGCTGTCCTGTTGAGGTTGGCAAATTATATGGAGGGAGGGCTTTGGGGGAGAAAACGCTTCTGGCTCCCCAGATAACAGAGCAGTGGTAGGAAATCAATGGACAACCAGCAAACACTCCTTTAGTGTCTAAATTACTCTGAAGGTTCCTCTCCAGGGCTTCAGAGCTAGTGTTGCTTTTGCTGGCTGAGCAGGACCCCAGGCAGAACAAGCCAAACCCCCTAACTCAGATCCATGTGAATTGCACATTTGCTTTAAGGAGACCAGATGCCTCTGAGCTTATGGCTTTGGGGATCCTTGGGGTGAAGGCCCTGCTGCCCTCTGACTTCCTATAGCTCCCAGGTTCAGACACTCTCTCACAGGCCAGAATGGGAGCCTCTCTAATGCTATCTCTGGGAACTCCAGCCCATCCAGCCAAGTCCAACATATGAACTATTTCAGATGGCCTCTAGTTAAAGCAGAGACATCACTTGCTGACAAAGGTCTGTATACTCAAAGCTATGGTTTTTCCAGTAGTCATGTCCAGATATACGAGTTGGACCGTAAAGAAGGCTGAGCACCAAAGAATTGATGCTTTTGAACTGTGGTGCTGGAGAAGACTCTTGAGAGTCCCTTGGACAGCAAGGAGATCAGACCAGTCCATCCTAAAGGAAATCAACCCTAAATATTCATTGGAAGGACTGAAGTTGAATCTGAAACTCCAATCCTTTGGCCACCTGATGCGAAGAGCCGACACACTGGAAAAAACACTGATGCAGGGAGAGATTGAGGGCAGGAGAAGGGAGCGACAGAGGATGAGATGGTTTGATAGCATCACTGATCCAATGGACATGAGTTTGAGCCAACTCCAAGAGAGAGTGAAGGACAGGGAAGCCCGGTGTGCTGCAGTCCATGGGATTGCAGAGTCAGACACAACTTAGTGACTGAACAACAGAAACTGCCTTGGCCAGGCCCAGGTTGTTCTCCAGAGAGTCACCAGAGCGTGTTAGGCTCTGGTTGCTTGTAAGTACTTTGGGACACTTTCCTTTCGAGCCTTGAAAAGCTGACTGGATAAAGCGTCCACATGTTACTGCCAGGAGAGGTCAGAGCTATGTGCTTCCCTGGTCCCACAGGGAACGTGAGAAGGTAGAGCACAGATTGTGGTAAATACCCGGTAGGGAGACAGGGTTGGAACCTGGCCACCTCTCACTCTAGCGTTCCTCTTCCACAGCAGGAAGCAGAAACGGTCTGCACCCTGGCACCTGTGCTCAGTCGCTCAGTCGTGGCCGACTCTCTTGTGACTCAATGGACTGTAGCCTGCCAGGCTCCTCTGTCCATAGGATTCTCCAGGCAAGAATACTTGTGTGGGTTGCCTTTTCCTCTAAGGGGATCTTCCCTACCCAGGGCTCGAAACTGTGTCTCCTGCATTGGCAGGTGGAGTCTTTAGCACGAGCCACCTGGGAAGAAATGGTCTGCATTTTTGGCGCTTTATGAATCCTTTATCATGTGCAGAGAAGCAGACCAGCCCCGGGCCTAGTCCATATATACTTGGCCTTCCTTCTGCAAATGGGTTTACAGCAAGGCAGAAAATTAGGAACCTTCTCTCCTCTGAAAGATTCCACAAGGAAGGTCTGCCATGATGACATGAAACGTGTCCCCACTGTCCCCAGAAAACTGTTAATATGTCTTTGTTTGTGTTGTGGATAGGAGGTTGCTCTGTGTGTGTGTGTGTGTGTGTGTGTGTGTGTACACGCACTTGTATGCACAGGTGTTTGTCCACACATCACAGAGAAGAGAGAGAACAAGCTTTGGAGAAAGACCAGAAAGGGATGAAACACAGTCTGTGAAGCAAATGTTGACATGATCAAGAGTCAGGTATCACCTTCAGGTAGCAGGTTTTAGCTCACCAGCTCCTCTCCCCAGTAGCTGAGGCTCTTGGTTCTTTGCCCAGCTTGTTGATCAGTAGTGCTTGATGCTAACCTACTTTGTATGGAGAATGCATATATACATTTTAGGTAGCCCCTAAAAGGAAAATCAAGGTTTAAGAAGATAAATATGCCATAAAAGCTTTATGACACGAAGATGAGGTTTCACACAGCAAGTACAGGCTTCTTGGTAACAATAGAAATTAAACTGTGGAGGGTTTTTCCTATCCCACTTGTAAATGCACCCAGAGGGTAATAAGCCATGAGCAGATCCAATAACTCTAATAATTGAATAATAAATAAGCGTTGAGTGAAGACAGACTGTGCAAGGGAGTGATGTCAACAGGCTGGAGCAGCCCCTCTGCAGGTGGTACAAAGGCAGACTGAAACAGATCAAAGAGGAAGAAGTATGAGGAAAACCCCCTATAGACTTCCTGACCTTGGCGTTTATCCAAGACATGCAGCGCAAACTCCTAAACACACACCTAGCACACACCTCTGACATCCTTGCAGCTCTAAATGAGCCTGCTGAAACTGTGGTTGTTCTGGCACAGGCTGAGGACGGCCAGTGGCTGCTGCAGGGCGATTGTCTGGAGTACCGAGACCATCACAAAATTGGATGGATTCTGACTTCAGCATCAATCAATTTCTTCCCTGGGGTGGGGGAGGAGAGGGAAATGTGTGCAGGGGCTGGGCAGGGGATGAGGCTATTGAGTTGGAAGAATTAACATAATGGAAGGAAATAAGGAGCTCCAGAAAGTGTATGAATTCCTTGCCAGATAACACTCACTCCTGGAAACATTTTTTTTAATGATTCCTGGAGGATTTGACCCAGTGATTTGGGGGGGCACTTGATGCTCCATTATGGGCTTTCCAGGTGGCGCTAGTGGTAAAGAGCCCATCTGCCAATTCAGGAGACATAAGAGACACGGGTTCAGTCCCTGGATTGGGAAGATGCCCTGGAGGAGGACATGGCAACCCTCTCCAGTATTCTTGCTTGGAGAATCCCATGGACAGAGGAGCCTGGAGGGCTACCATGGGGTCCCAAAGAGTTGGGCAGGATTGAAGTGAATTAGCATGCAGCAAGCACAAGGCTCCATTTAACTCTGAGGTGAGGGAGAGTGGAGCTCCCTCACTAAAGAAAGACCTACAGGTACCATAGGAGTAAGGAAGGAAGGGCTAATACATATAATAAAATTTGCACCTCGTATTTCTTGGGGGAGCTCAAGTTGGGGCAGCTGCCTGATTACAGAGGCAGCCTCCCTCTCCGAGGAGCTCTCAGTGGGGAGGCTGTGGCCACCTTTAACAGAAACACCCGGAGTTGGCCTCTGGCCGTGCTCCTGTGAGCCCGGGGAGAGGGAGGGGGCATGGGGCCAGCAAATCACTGTACATTCTTATTACCATTATTAGCACCTCCTTCAAAGCTGTGACAAAATCCTAGGATACCATTAGAAAGGGAAGATGAAGTCACTTTCAGCCCGCCATGTATAATGACACCGTGAAAGACAGTTCTATGAACCATTGATCCAATGGTTCTCGGGCTTCATTTTATGCGTTTCGCATAATACTTAGTACACAGGGCCTTTGGTGAAGGTTGTGGCTGATGATTGGAAGGGGAGGAGCAAGGAGAGTAGGGGAAGAGGACGGGGAGGAGGAGGAAGGGGAAGGAAGGGGGAGGGGAAGGGGGAGAAGGAAGAAGAGGGGATGCTGGTGATGAGGATGCCTTGGAATGGTTTGGTAAAGTCTTTTCTGTAACAGGGATGGATTAAGTGGTTTAGACTACTCCATGTACTCTACGAAAAACCACTTTACTTTCATACTCAGTCCAAAAATTCTATAAATATGAGTATTGTACCTTTCAGGGTTGTGCATGTAATTGTTGTTCAGTCGCTAAGTCATGTCCAACTCTTTGTGACCCCATGAACTGCAGCATACCAGTCTCCCTTGTCCTTCACTAACTCCAGAAGTTTGCTCAAATTTATGTCCATTGATTCAGAGATTCTATCCAACCATCTCATCCTCTGTTGTCACCCACCCCTCTCCCCCTGCCACTGTGGGTCGATGAGATTAAACCACCAGATGAACATTTTCACAGTATCTGCTTGTGCTGAAGGCATGTGCATCTGAGGACCTCTTGTCTTAAGGGTAGGGAAGGATAATGTGGGTGGAGAGGAGTAGAAAAAGCTTCCTGGTGTCTTTGGATAGTAATAGTTGTCGTTCAGTTGCTAAGTCATGTCTGACTCGCTGTGATCCCATGGACTTCAGCACACCAGGCTTCCTTGTCCTTCACTATCTCCCAGAGTCGGAGTTTGCTCAAACTCATGTTCACTGAGTTGGTGATGCCATCCAACCATCTCATCCTCTGTTGCCCCCTTATTCTCTTTCCCTCAATCTTTCCCAGCATCAGTTTTTTTTTTTTTTTCCAATGAGTCAGTTCTTCTCATGAGGTGGCCAAGGGATTGGAGCTTCAACTTCAGCGTCAGTCCTTCCAATGAATATTCAGGATTGATTTCCTTTAAGATTGACTGGTTTGATCTCCCTGCAGTCCAAGGGACTCTCAAGAGTTTTCTCCAACACCACAATTTGAAAGCATCAATTCTTCCACACTCAGCATCCTTTAAGGTTCCACTCTCACATTCGTACATGACTACTGGAAAAACCATAGCTTTGACTAGTCAGCAAAGTAATGTCTCTGCTTTTTAGTATGCTGTCTAGGTTGGTCATAGCTTTTCTTCCAAGGAGCAAATGTTTTTTAATTTCATGGCTGCAGTCACTGTCCACAGTGATTTTGGAGTCCAAGAAAATGAAACCTGTCACTGTTTCCACCTTTTACCCAACTATTTGCCATGAAGTGCATGTAATAGTTGAATAATAAATACCTATGGAGTAGTTTTATGAACCCACTTCCTAGACTGTAGGTGGAAAGACTAAGCCTGATCCACCATTGGACAGCTTGTCACCAGTGGCATTCAAAAAGGAGGTGACCAGGCTGAGTCCCCGATAGAGAACAGGCCCTTGAATAATGAGCCCCTTAGATTGCATTGCTATTAATAAATTCACCTTCTCTGCTGGAAGGGGAAGTGTAAGAAAGCATCAAAGTGGTGATGTCAGGGATGTCAGAGCCAAGCCTTCTCTGAGCAGGAAGAATCACACACAACCACCAAACCATTAGGAGATTGAAAAGTCAGCTTTCATTTTTCCTAAAGAGCATCAACTTCATGTTCTTTCTCAGTGGAAGTGAATAAATTTGGGGGGCTACTATCTATTCATTCATTCTTTTTTTTTTTTTTTTACTGAGTTATCTTCTAGGTACTGGACATCATCAACAGCAAGCCAATGTAGAAACTGTCAGTGCTCTCAGCGAGCTTGCAATTTAGTAAGAGTCTAAGAAGTCTTCATATTTTACTATAACACAAGGCAGGATAAGGTACATACCCGAGAGAAATGCAAATAAAGACTAGCAGGAGTTCTGAGGTGGTAGAGATGTGGCAAGAGAAGAATCTATCATCTCTCTGGTTGCATGAGAATGGAGAGAGGCCAGAGGCCATTCAGAACACGGAGCACCTGCCTCCTGAGCCGATCTGACGCTGCAGATCCAGGAGTGTACACTGGTCTTCTTACCTGCAACCCTCTTCTCCCTCCATCTTGACTCATTACTTGCTGCCTCTTTAAGAAATAGAATGATTTGAGCCTTCTGCTTGGTGTTTCAGGATCTCAAAGCCTGAAACTACTTCAAGCATCCTAACATACGTGCAGTCAGGAGACTAAATCTCTGATTACAGGTCAACAGTGTAAAAGGAGAACAGGGTAATATGATTATACGCTGGAATTTCTGCAGTGTCCAGTCTGAAGAGTGCTGGCTGTTTTCTGGGTTATCTGCATATCTCAAGGTTAAAGAGCACTCAGCGTGAAATGTCCCAGTGTTATCAAGAAATAGCATCATTTCAAGCCCTGCCATTACATACACTTAAAATATCAGCTCTCATGGTTAGCCAAACAGAAGAAAGATTATCAACCCTGCTTACAGAGACACACACACACACACACACATACACACACCTATCAAGGTTTCTCAGTGTCACCTTTGTTTATGTTCCTGACTTCTGGTTTTTACCATTAACCCCAGAAACTTCTTGATGAACTTTTGTTAACAACCTCAAGAAATTGCAGTCTCTATGACAATATGGTGCTCTTATGGAGTTAAACAATTACTTTACCTTGCAATGGTTTGTGATCTAGACTTGTAAGAAAGAGCTATGCAGTGTTGGTGTCTTTTAGAATTTTCTTTTTGACAACACAGAGAATATCAATCTGAGAGGCTGCTATCAACATTGATGTTAAAATGCCAGCGGAGGGTAAAAAATAACAAATAATGTCAAAAACAACTTTCCTCCCCAGATGTCCTTAAGGGCCTAGGAATACACAGCACTCACCCTTCTAATCAATGATGAGCAGATCAGAGGGCACATAGGAAAGGCATTTTCCCCCTTTATTTTCTTTGATCTGCAAGTAACCATACACTCAATATTTAGAAACGGCAGAGGAACCAAAGATCAAACTGCCAGCATCTGTTGGATCATAGAAAAAGCAAGAGAATTCCAGAAAAACATCTACTTGTGCTTCACTGACTAGGCTAAAGCCTTTGACTGTGTGGATCACAACAAACTGTGGAAAATTGTTAAAGAGATGGGAATACCAGAGGACCTTACTTGTTTCCTAAGAAATCTGTATGTGGATCAAAAAGCAACAGTTAGAATTCGACATGGAACAATGGACTGGTTCCAATTGGGAAAGGAGTATGTCAAGACTGTATATTGTCACCCAGCTTATTTAACTTATATGCAGAGTACCTCATGCAAAATACCAGGCTGAATAAAGCACAAGCTGGAATCAAGATTGCCAGGAGAAAATCAGTAACCTCAGATATGCAGATGGCACCACACTTATGGCAGAAAGCGAAGAGGAAATAAAGAGCCTCTTGATGAAAGTGAAAGAGGAGAGTGAAAAAGTTGGCTTAAAACTCAACATTCAAAAAACTAAGATCATGGCATCTGGTCCCATCACTTCATGGCAAATAGATGGGGAAACAAAGGAAACAGTGACAGACTTTACTTTCTTGGGCTCGAAAATCTCTGCAGATAGTGACTGCAGCCATGAAATTAAAAGACACTTGTTCCTTGGAAGAAAAGCTATGACCAACCTTGACAGCATATTAAAAAGCAGAGTCATCATTTTGCTGACAAAGGTCCATCTAGTCAAGGCTATGGTTTTTCCAGTAGTCATGTGTGGATGTAAGAGTTTGACCATAAAAAAAAGCTGAGTGCAGAAGAATTGATGCTTTTGAAGTGTGGTGTTGGAGAAGACTCTTGAGAGTCCCTTGGACTGCAAGGAGATCCAACCAGTCCATCCTAAAGGAAATCAACTGTGAATATTGATTGGAAGGGCTGATGCTGAAGCTGAAGCCCCGATACTTTGGCCACCTGATGCAAAGAACTGACTCACTGGAAAAGACCCTGATGTTGGGAAAGATTGAAGGCAGCAGCAGAAGGGGACGACAGAGGATGAGATGGTTGGATGGCATCACTGACTCGATGGACATGAGTTTGAGCAAGCTCCGGGAGCCGGTGAAGGATAGGGAAGCCTGGCATGCTGCAAAGAGTCAGACATGGGGTCGCAAAGAGTCAGACACGACTGAGTGACTGAACTGAACTGATACACTCAATATAGAAAATACAGATATTAAAAAGAGTTAATCCACCATTCTATTGGTTGAATTGGTTGAATTCTATTAATTCAACATTCTGTTACTCAGAAAGTGACGGTAAATATTTTGGTATATATCCATTGTTATAGATTGAATGTGTATGTCTCCCCCCAAATATGTTGAAATCCTAACCTCCAATGTCATAGTATTAGGAGGCAAGACCTTTGGGAAGTGATTAGGTCATGAGTGTGGGGCCCTCATGAATGGGTTTAGTGTCCTTATAAAAGAGACCTCACAGAGCTCCCTCCTCCCTCCATCATATAAGGAGACAATATGTAAAAGACTACCATCTACAAATCATGAAGTGGGTCCTTAGCAGACACTGAACATGCCCTTGCCTTTAACTTGGACTTCCCAGCCTCCAGACTATGAGGAAAAAAAAATTCTTTTGCTATAAGCCACCTTGTCTATGGTATTTTGTTATAGCAGCCCAAATGAAATAAGACATCATCAAAACTTTTTCATATATCTGTGTATTTATTTTTAATGGAGTTAGATCTATATTTAATATTTTATGACTTACTTTCCCCCTTAATGTATCATGCTGCTGCTGCTGCTGCTGTTAAGTCGCTTCAGTCGTGTCTGACTCTGTGCGACCCCATAGAAGGCAGCCCACCAGGCTCCCCCGTCCCTGGGATTCTCCAGGCAAGAATACTGGAGTGGGTTGCCATTTCCTTCTCCAATGCACAAAAGTGAAAAGTGAAAGTGAAGTCGCTCAGTCGTGTCTGACTCTTCACGACCCCATGGACTGCAGCCCACCAGGCTCCTCCGTCCATGGGATTTTCCAGGCAAGAGTACTGGAGTGAATTGCCATTGCCTTCTCCGTAATGTATCATTAGTATTTTTATATACACACGCCCATTATCATTTTATTTTTTTTAATGGTTAAATAATATTCTACTCTCAAAATGGATGGTAATTCATCTATGCAGTCCTGGATGGTGGTGTTCAGTCACTCAGTTGTGTCCAATTCTTTGTGATCCCCTGAACCATAGCCCACCAGGCTCCTCTGTCCATGGAATTTTCTAAGTAAGAATACTGGAGTGGGGTGCCATTTCCTACTTCAGGGGATCTTCCTAACTCAGGGATCGAACCCACATCTCTTGTGTGTCCCGCACTGGCAAGTGGATTCTTTACCACTAGTTCCTCCTGGGAACCCTTGGATATCACTGGACATTTAGGTTGCTTGCAGTATTTCACTTTTAAAAGTAATGAGTACGATACTAATGAGTATCCCTGTACTTATATTTGCATACTCGTCTGTAACATTCTTAAGGATAAAGTCCTTAGAATGGAATTACCAGGTACATACACATTTTTGAGGCACTTGCTAGAAATTTCCAAACTGTACTCCAGGATTTGTACCAATTTACACTTTTAGCAAGTGTCTAAAAGAGTCTTTTCCCCTCAATGCATGAGAGGCACCTTGAAAATCCTATTTAAAACCTTAGCCCTTGGTCTCTCAACTAGGACGTGCGCCCTTCCTGACAGCAGCTTACGGAAAGAGCTCTGTGCCACTCATGTGCACTGAACAAAGAGAGGTGGGCCGGCAGCCACAAGGTGGAGGAACATCTGAGACTGCTGTCAGGACATAGTGGGATTTCACTCGAGAGAAGAGTGAGGCGTCAGCCTCAGAGATATGTGGCTTGGCTCCCTCTTCCCTTACTTTCAGTGTTAAAAGCAGCAACACTTACTGTTCATACAGCAAGGTTTCAGCTTTCAACCCTTTCCAGACTCAAGTATAATTGATATCTGTGCGCTTTGGTACAGATGATCGTGGTAAGTCCTCTCTGCTCCCTGATTTGGCGCAGGTGTAATTATCCACCTCACTGTGAATTAGGACATTTGCCTAAGTAGTAGGGTAGAGTGTTGAATCTCTGGTCCCCAGTCTAGAGCTCCCTTTAAATATTTCCCTCTTTCCCTTATGTTTAAGATATTTGGAATAAATACATATTAACCCCCAGGACCTGTGGTGAAAATTGCCTTTTTGATATAATTCCTGCTATCAACTTTTGCTGTGCTTTGATTTTTTTTTCTCCTAATGAAAGGTGCAGCACAAATAAAGAAAAAGTAAAATAGCTGGTCCCAGCTCTTCTGCAGATGCCATGAAATTAGCTACCTTAATGGAACTTACTTGTTGTGTGCGTGACTCTTTGGGGTCATGGTTACTGGCTTGTGAGGAGGTACCCACGTTTGGACAGGGCAAAAGGGGGCCCTGCCATGGTCAATTTTATCTGTCAACTTGGCTAGGTCATGGTACTCAGATATTTGGTCAAACGTAACTCTAGATAATTCTGTGGAAATATTTCTTGATGAGTTTAACATTTAAATCAGCAGACTTTGAGTAAAGCAAATTACCCTCTATAATGTGGGCAGGCTTCATCCAATTAGGTGAAGACCTTAATAGAAAAAACTGATCTCCTTGACGAAGAGGAAATTCTGCCTGTGGACTTAAAACTGCAGCATGGGCTCTTCCCTGGGTTCTAGTCTGCTGGCCTGCCTGAAGATTTTGCACTTGCCTGCATCTGTGATGTATGAGCCAATTCTTTAAAATAAATTCCACCCCTGGCCTCTCTCTCTCTCTGTATATATATATATATAATACATAGAGATTATAGATATATATTATATAATTATAGCTATATATGAGACAGAATAAGTAATATATATATAATATTACATAATATATTATATAATATATAATATTACATTTTATATATATATATAAAATCTCTTGCTGATTCTGTTTCTCTAGAGAACTTTAATACAAGTCCATTGCCAACTTGTAACAGAACTTTCTTTTTTTCCTTTTTTAAAATATTTATTTATTTGGCTACATCAGGGCTTCCCTGGTAGCTCAGCTGGTAAAGAATCCACCCACAGTGCAGGAGACCCTGGTTCAATTCCTGGGTTGGGAAGATCCCCTGGAGAAGGGAACGGCTACCCAATCCAGACTTCTGGCCTGGAGAATTCCATAGACCGTATCGTCCATGGGGTTGCAAAGAGTCGGACACGACTGAGCAACTTTCACTTTTGCTTTTCACCAGGTCTTAGTTGTGGCACAGGCTTCTCTCTAGTTGCGCTGTGCAGGCGTAGTTGCCCCATAGCACATGGGATCTTAGTTCCCCACTAGGGATCGAACTCGTGTCCCCCTGTGTTGGAAGGCAGATTCCTAACCACCTGACCATCAGGGAAATCCTGGAACAGAACTTTGTGATCAGAGTTTCTACCTAATCTAGTGTCACTTTCAAATCCAAGAAGCAAACACAGGTGAACTCCATTCCTTCCCACTTTTCAAAGATACGTTCAAAGACAAATGAGAATGATAATAACAGGAAAGTCCCAAGCACTATGCCCCCAAATTCACAGCCTACCACTAGGAAGTTGGCCCGGCAGCCCACCAAGAGAGAGGAAGCTAAGGCCTGGGGAGGCTGGGTTCCCTGCCTCCAACCTTCTAAATGTGACTCCAAAGAAATAATGCATAATGAGTAATGTATAAGCAGCTGAAAGCGGCAGGCCTGGAGGGTCAGATTCAGGTTCCCCTGATTTGCCTGACTCTCAAGTTCAGGCTTTTGACCTCTGGAACATCCTGCCATGTCGTAAAAGCAGCTGGCATTTGAAAAAAAGAAAAAAATTCAGTCCCAGCTGGGCCCAGGCAAGGGGTCTAAATTCTCTTTGTTTCTGAGCCGGTGAGAACTACCCAGACTGTTTGTTTCAGGTTCTAAACACATGAAATGAGGTTCAGGCAGGAAAGAGCATCTCTTCCTGAGCCCAGGCAACCGAGCTGAGTGTTTCTCCAGTTTGAGAACAATTTTGATGCTCAACATATGCCACTGATCGTCTCCGGAGCTCTGTCTTGTCTTCAGCCCCGAGCTCCCTCTAAGGCCATTAGATGCGGAGCTGGGCTCCAGTCCCCCTTACCTTGCCCCTGACTCAGCTCTTCCCAGGCTCCTGGTGTCCCCACGCGGGCTGCCTCGTGGCCAGGTAGCCTGTTGCCTGTTTTGCCCTCAGCTAAAAACTATAAAAATATCTCTAGGACACTTCCCAGACCTGCTGCTCTCTTTCCCTCCTCACCGCCACGTTCTCCTTGCTTCATCCTCCTCCTTTACAGGTAGAAAGATCTGAGGGCAGGAGCCAAGGGGAGGAGAAGAGGAGGAGGAGAACCAAGGCCCTGCCTTTCCTCTCTTCTTCCCTTGCAAACCCAGACACAGTCGAAACATAATAAGCATCTTTCAGCCATGTGAACAGATGCTGCAGTAACTGTCACAAGAAAACATCAATGTGCTTTCACACTCAAGGGGACAGAGCTGTAAGAAAGCCCCGTCCACTGCTGTTAGGAGCCAGAGAAGGGAAAATGACAATATGACAAGAGGCATGGGGCTCCTATTTGGTTTGAGGCAGATTGTTATATGAAAAACACCATTTGCCTTTCCCTGATGACACTTTAAGCATTATGGAAGCACATTCACCTGGAAAATAGTCAATATCTTACAGTCTTCTTTCCTGTTTTCCTAGGAAAGACGTACAGAATCATTCTGCCTCTTTATTGCTCCTCTTTGCTCCCTCCTCCCACCCTCGGCAATGTCAGAAGCAGATGCTGTTGCCTTGGCAACATTACAGAATAAACTTGTTGCTTCTGAACCAGCTGTACCCAACCCGGGTAGTGTCGAGGCAGTTTGTTTCCTTTTTCTGTTCGTCATCTGCTGAAAGGCTTCATAATTCAGATACTGACTTTCCTCAACAGTTACATAAGGGCTTACTTCTCACACCCATCTCAGAGTTAGAAGGGCTGGTGGTTCATTTGAATTCAATCTTTCCCGAAGGACCCTTAATAAAATACATACCTGTTACTGGTGAGAGGGGACTCACAAACACATTACAATCCAGTGTAATGTCAGTGTTCTTTCTTACAGAAGAAGAGAATCTCAGTGGACAGCGTAGGGCCACCACGTGAAAAAAACAAGTGTTAATACGCTTTCCCCCTCCCTCTCTATAGACATGCTTTTACTAATTTATCTATTTGTCCTTATTCCAAGAAGGACAGTGATTAGAAAAATTATATTTGTGTCTTAAAACAGATTGGAAAAATACAGAACAATCTTCCAAAATTACCAATAATCCTGCTACAAAACACTTTGTTTTCTGAACATTTTTTCTCTCATGCTGTATGTTTCTTCAAAAAATCAGATGGCTTTGTTTTATACTTTTATATTCTGATTTCCCAATTTAATATACATTGGGCATTTTTGCACATTTAAAAAACTATTTGAAACATGATGTCTCTCTCTCTCTCTCCTTGCACCATCCTTCTCTCTCTAAGCACTGTTCTATTTATTAAATAAACTGGTCATTTTTCCTGTAGAGTTTCCAACGATCTGGATTTTGCTAATAGGATCTCCTCATTTTGCCATTTATCATGTTCCCCTGTCTCCTATATTCTCTAAAAAATGTTAGCTACATCTCAAAGTTTGATCAGATTCATGTTGTTACTTTGGTAGGACTGCTTTGTTGAGACTTCCCAGGAGGTACCCAATTCCTGGTTGTCCTTCTGTGATGTCAGAAACCAGTGATGATCACTGCCCAGATTCATTATTTCAATAGGAATTTCAAATAGATGAATATTCTCACTTTACCACTATTTCTACATTCGTTAACTGAAGTTATAAAGAGAAACTTCTCTTCATTGACCCAATTATATTGCGGGAGAGTTCATAGAAGGCAGGATGAATGTGTAATTTATTCCCTTTATTTGCCAGTTATCAAAATAATGAATTAAGTGCCAAGCACCATGCAAATGGAACTAATTAGTTTTTCTAGCATCATTATGAACGTGTGGATTTAAACATATTTGATGTGTTTCAGTCCATTGCAGTTATTATTCTTAATCATGTGCCAACGATCCCATCTTCAGCCAGTGGGAGCCTCTTCACTTTGCTTTCTAAATCCTTAAACAGATCCTAGCTTTTCCCCTAATGCTTTTTAAAAACTGCATCCTTACTTTCTGTTGTTATGGGATGTTCCAGGCTCATCTTAAACATTTTCTGTTCCAGATCTAGAGCTAGCCATTTGTTTAAAGAGATCCAGTCTGTTTGCTTTTAAGTGGGAAATTTCATATAGAATCTGGGTTTTAAGGTACTCATTTTCAAGGTCTTTTCTGGGACAGAATTAAGGAACTTTGCTTTGGCTTTCCCCTCCCCCTCCTCGTCCTTCTCTCCTCCTTCTGCTCTGCCTGTTGCTTAACATAAAATACACCATTGCAACGATTGCCATTTGAATTCAAGATTACAGTATGTTTTAAACCTCATCAATCTTATACCTGTGGTTCCTTTCTCTTACATCAATGACACCATCATAATTAGTCATTTACTTCATCAACAATACACACACACATTGAATTACCCCAAAACTAATGGTTCAAAGCCACAACAAATCCAAATATGTATCACAGTATCTGTGGATCAGCAAATCATAAGTAGCTTAGCTGCAGGGTCTGGGTCTAAGTTTCTCAGGGTCTGGAGGGTCCAGAAAGCATGATTTCTGGCTTCTCTCAAAGTGAGCTGTTAAAGAATACAAGGTATGAAAGGCAATGTCTCTGGTAATCAAGCCTCAAAAATCATACAGTGTCATGTCTATGACTTTCTATGTTGAAAGTTCCCTGCCTAGGACTGTAGGTCTGAAAATGAGTCTCCACAACTTTCAACTCCAGCCTCTGAGCTCGTTTCCACCCTGGAGGTCATCTTTTCTTTTTCATAAAAGGTAGCCCATGTTTGCTGCTCAAAAGTTTTCTCAGTTTGCTTTCTACCAATATGAGCTCAGGGTCCAAAGTCTTCTTATCAATTTTATACTAATTTGGCCGCTTTAAATCCAATATATGTGGTTCAGTTCAGTTCAGCTACTCAGTTCTGTCCAATTTTTTATGATGCCATGGATTGCAGCACACCAGGCTTCCTTGTCCATCCCAAACTCTTGAAGTTTGCTCAAACTCATGTCCATTGAGTTGATTGTGCCATTGAACCATCTCATCCTCTGTCGTCCCCTTCTCCTCCCACCTTCAATCTTTCCCAGGATCAGGGTCTTTTCCAATGAGTCAGCTCTTCCCATGAGGTGGCCAAAGTATTGGAGTTTCAGCTTCAACATCAGTCCTTCCAATGAACACCCAGGATTGGTCTCCTTTAGGATGGACTGGTTGGATCTCCTTGCATTCCAAGGGACTCTCAAGAGTCTTCTCCAACACCACAGTTCAAAAGCATCAATTCTTCGGCGCTCAGCTTTCTTTATAATCCAACTCTCACATCCATACCTGACTACTGAAAAAACCATAGCTTTAACTAGACAGACCTTTGTAGGCAAAGTAATGTCTCTGCTTTATAATATGCTGTCTAGGTTGGTCATAACTTTTCTTCCAAGGAGCAAGCGTCTTTTAATTTCACGGCTGCAGTCACCATCTACAGTGATTTTGGAGCCCAAGAAAATAAAGTCAGCCACTGTTTCCACTGTTACCCAATCTATTTCCCATGAAGTGATGGGACCGGATGCCATGATCCTAGTTTTCTGAATGTTGAGCTTTAAGCCAACTTTTTCACTACTCTTTCACTTTCATCAAGAGGCTCTTTAGTTCTTCTTTGCTTTCTGCCATAACATTGGTGTCATCTGCATATCTAAGGTTATTGATATTTCTCCCAGCAATGTTGATTCTAGCTTGTGCTTCATCCAGCCTGGCATTTCGCACGATGTACTCTGCATATAAGTTAAATAAGCAGGGTGACAGTATACAGCCCTGACATACTTCTTTCCCAATTTGCAACCAGTTTGTTGTTCTATGTCCAGTTCTAACTGTTGCTTCCTGACCTGCATGCAGATGTCTCAAATACTTCTTTCCCAATTTGCAACCAGTCTGTTGTTCTATGTCCAGTTCTAACTGTTGCTTCCTGACCTGCATGCAGATGTCTCAAGAGACAGGTCAGGTGGTCTGGTATTCCCATCTCTTTCAGAATTTTCCACAGTTTCTTGTGATCCACACAAAGGATTTGGTGTAGTCAATAAAGCAGAAATAGATGTTTTTCTGGAATTCTCTTGCTTTTTCGATGATCCAACCGATGCTGGCAATTTGATCTCTGGTTCTTCTGCCTTTTCTGAATCCAGTTTGAACATCTGGAAGTTCATGGTACGCATACTGTTGAAGCCTGGCTTGGAGAATTTTGAGCGTTACTTTGTTAGCATGTGAGATGAATGCAATTGTGCAGTAGTTTGAACATTCTTTGGCATTGCCTTTCTTTGGAATTGGAATGAAAACTGACCTTTTCCAGTCCTGTGGCCACTGATGAATTTTCCAAATTTTCTGGCATATGGAGTGCAGCACTTCCACAGCATCATCTTTTAGGATTTGAAATAGCTCAACTGGAATTCCATCACCTCCACTAGCTTTGTTCGTAGTGATGCTTCCTAAGGCCCACTTGACTTCACATTCCAGGATGTCTGGCTCTAGGTGAGTGATCACACCATCGTGGTTATCTGGGTCATGAAGATCTTTTTTATATAGTTCTTCTGTGTATTCTTGCCACCTCTTCTTAATATCTTCTGCTTCTGTTAGGTTCATGCCATTTCTGTTCTTTATTGAGCCCATCTTTTCATGAAATGTTCCGTTGGTATCTCTAATTTTCTTGAGGAGATCTCTAGTCTTTCCCATTCTATTGTTTTCCTCTATTTCTTTGCATTGATCACTGAGGAAGGCTTTCTTATCTCTTCTTGCTATTGTTTGGAACTCAGCATTCAAATGGGTATATCTTTCCTTTCCTCCTTTGCTTTTACCTCCTCTTCTTTTCTCAGCTATTTGTAAGGCCTCCTCAGACAACCATTTTGCCTTTTTGCATTTCTTTTTCTTGGGGATGGTCTTGATCTCTGCCTCCTGTACAATGTCACGAACCTTCACCCATATTTCTTCAGGCACTCTCTCAGGTCTGATCCCTTAAATGTATTTGTCACTTCCACTGTATAAATGGAAGGGATTTGATTTAGGTCATATCTGAATTCTCTAGTGGTTTTCCCTACTTTCTTCAACTTAAGTCTGAATTTTTCAATAAGGAGTTCATGATCTGAGCCAGTCAGCTCCTGGTCTTTTTTTTTGCTGACTATATAGAGCTTCTCCATCTTTAGCTCCAAGGAATATAATCAATCTGATTTCGGTGTTGACCATCTGGTGATGTCCATGTATAGAGTCTTCTCTTATGTTGTTGGAAGAGGGTGTTTGCTATGACCAGTGTGTTGTCTTGGAAAAATTCTGTTAGCCTTTGCCCTGCTTCATTTTGTACTCCAAGGCCAAATTTGCCTGTACTCCAGGTATCTCTTGACTTCCTATTTTTGCATTCCAGTCCTCTATGATGAAAAGGACATTTTTTTGGTACTTCTATGTGGTACTTCTATGCGGTACTTCTTTACTTCTTTTAAAATATCTGATGGGGTTGTTGTGAAGAGGAAAATAAGATATTTCACTGTAGATGTACTTGACCACACAGGCCAACTATTTAGCATACTGCCTGATATCTACCAAGTATTTAAATAGTTTTTTAAACATTTTATTGATTTAATTTTGGTTGTGCTGGGTCTTTGCTACTGTGTGGGATTTTCCCTAGTTACAGCAAGTGGGGGCTACTCTTTGTTGCAGTGAGTGGGCTTCTCACTTGGGTGATCTCTCTTGTTGCAGAGCAGAGGCTCTGGGGCAAGTGGGCTTCAGTAGTTGCAGTACCGGGATTCTAGAACACAGGCTCAATAGCTGTGGTGCATGGGCTTAGCTGTTCCCTGATATGTGGGATATGTGGGATCTTCCACAACTAGGGTTTGAACCCATGTCTCCCGCATTGGCAGGCGAATTCGTTACCACTGAGCCACCAGGGAAGCCCTCTATCAAGAACTTAAATGTTTGTTATTATTATATCAAGAACTTAAATGTTTGTTATTATTAGTCTCATCAGCAGCAGAGGAGAATGTCAGTCTCAGTTAAGATTTACCAGCCCTGAATACGATCGTTTAAAAATAAGAAGTGACAATTTGACACATAAAAGGTGCTATCTTGCTTCATTCAGTTCTCTGATTTCTAGTTCTATTGAACATTTATCATTCAGTTATGAATTTTTAAATTTCTTCTTCTCTTTTTCTGTTTATTTCCTTTGTCTATTCTATATAATTTTAGTTCTTTAAAATGCACACAAAAGAGGCCTTTATTAGGAATACAAATCTGTTGTTGTTGTAACTGCTGCAAATACATCCCTCAATATTTTGAGTTTTTTCAGTGGTAGTTGCTAGACATTATTTTGATATAGAGTTTAGCATTTTATGTAATCAAGCATTTTCCTTTGTGATTACTTCAATAGTTTTTCAAAATCTCTATGAATATTCCAGTACTTCAAAATTCCATCATTTGCTCATCCTCACATTATTTCAATATATTTGGGGCATATATCTCACACACCGAAAAGCGCACTGATCATTAGTTCATAGCCAGACTTCCCTGTTGGTACAGTGGATAAGAATCTGCCTGCCAGTGCCGGAGACATGAGTTCGATCCCTGGTCCTGGATGATCCCACACGCTGTGGAGCAATGAAGCCCATGCACGACAACTACTGAGCTCACGCGTTGCAGCTACTGAAGCCCGTGCGCCTAGAGCCCGAGCTCTGAAACAAGAGAAGCCACCACAGGGAGAAGCCTGCGTACCCCAAAGAAGAGTAGTCCCCACTGGCCACAATTGAAGAAAGGCCACAACAAAGACCCAGCACCGCCCAAAATAAATAAATAATTTTTTTTTAAAGTTCACAGCCTAAAGAATTTCTACCAAATAGATATACCCATTGTGTTATTCTCTTGGGCTGCCGTAACAAAGTGTCACAATCTGACTGGCTTTCACAGCAGGCATCTATTATAGGGCAGTTCTGGAAATGTCTGAGAAGTCTGAGGTCGACATGTCCTCAGGGTCAGTTCCTCCTGGAGTCTGTGAGGGAGAATCTGTCCCACGCTTCTCCCTTGGCTTCTGGAGGTTTGCTGGTCATCATCAGATTCCCTGGTGGCTCAGACAGTGAAGAGTCTGCTCACAATGCAGGAGACTTGGGTTCGATCCCTGGGTCAGAAAGATCCCATGGAGAAGGGAATGGCTACCCCACTCCAGTATTCTTTCCTGGAGAATCCCACGGACAGAGAAGCCTGGCAGGCTATAGTCCATGGGATCGCAAAGAGTCAGATCAACTCTTTTACTAACTGAGCGACTAACCCTTTCACCTTTCAGGATTGTAGGGTAGCCATGTGTTTGGCTTTACTACATGCTTCCAAGCAGTTTTCCAAAGTGGTTTCCAGCAGGGCATGAGAATTTTCGTTGTTCCACATGCTCACCAGAACTTTGGGTTGGCTTGGACAAAAATAATTTTGATGAGAAGATGATAATAATGATAATACTTTCTCACTAAAGTTATTATTAAAACCAGTCATTGGGCTGGTTATTTGCTTATATTATCTCACTTCATCTTTAAACTACTGTTCAAGGGAATCATTAGCTTCATTTTTACAGACAAACAAAACTAAGCATCAGTGAGATCACAAAATTTGCCCAAAGTAGCAGTAAGTAGCAATGTAGGCTTCCAATTCAAATTTGTCTAATTACCAATCTCTGAGACTTTCTGGTCCAGATAAAATGTAAATCTGGTTGCTAAGGAGGTGAAGGGGAAACCTTAGGCATTGTGGTACAGCAGGAGAGGGTTGGTGTGGCTATTACAGAGGGGCCAACTTAGTGGCAACAGGCAAAACAGCTCTAAATCTCTACTTGAAAGCTTGTTTGTGCCACCGTATTTTGGGCATATCAACCATGAGAATCTGTTATCAGGGTTAGCTTCAGACATTTCCCAATGGATGATTATTTTGAGGACTGATTCTGAGAACAGATGGATAAGCTTAATATTCAAAAATAGAGTGATACAAACCAGTTTGGGGGTAGAGAGTTAGAACAAGAGGTCAGGTCTGGGGTTAAGAAAAAGCATCCTTACTAGCAGATATGTGGCACTGCTTAGTCAGTCACTGATGTCAATATGCACTCCTTAGCCCTTCAGGCCTCATTCCCAAGCCCAATGTCCAGTTGATACCAAGTAATACACTTAAGAACGTAGCAAGGGCTTCCCCAGTGGTCCAGTGATTAAGAATCTGTCTTGCAATGCAGGGGACACCAGCTCAATCCCTGATCCAGAAAGATCCCACCTGCCTCCGGGCAACCAAGTCCAAGCTGCACAACAGCTAAGCCCACGCTCTAGGGACTGTGCTGCACAACAAGAGAAGTCACAGCAATGGGAGGCCCATGCACCACAACTAAAGAAGAGACCCCACTCGCCGCAACTAGAGAAAGTCTGTGTGCAGCAACAAAGACCCAGCTAGAGAAAAAAAGAACATAGCAAGAGTCAAGTCTGTTCTTATCATGCCCAGTGCTTTCATGGCACTGGATGGTAGGGTGAACATCCAGGGGGAAAATAATTCACAGAGCAGGAAGGAAAAACATTCTGGAAATAATCACTCTTCCACTAAAGATACTCAGTAGGCTCAAGAATTGAGAGGCTGCTTTGAATCAAGCACTGGGCTGGGTTCTTCCAGATACATCATATCTTAGTCTTCCCAGTAACCCTGGGAGAGAAATAAGTTGATATTATCCCTATGCTACAGGAGTGGGAACTGAGCCTCAGTGAGGTTTCAAGAAATGTGTCTGAGGTTACCCAAAGGGAGAAATAAACTGCATAATACTTCCATTCTAACAAAGGATGTAGAAAGAGAAAGTTTGGACCTTCTGAATTATGAACTGCGTCTTTAAGGAATCTATGGGGGTATATGCCAGCTTTTATTTTTATATTTTTAAGGAAGACAATAAAAGAATACTGAAGGCTTTCCTGCTAAAAGCTTGCTCTGGAAAATGAAAACCACAGAAAAAGAACTCCAGCAGTACAGACCAGCAACTCTTATTTATGAATCGTATAATGAACGGGGCATCCCCTGTGGCTCAGCAGGAAAGAATTTGCCTGCAATGCAGGAGATGCAGGTTCAATCCCTGGGTCAGGAAGATTTCCTGAATAAAAGCATGGCCACCCACTCCAGTACTCTTGCCGGGAAAATACCAGGGACAGAAGAGTCTGGCAGGCTACAGTCCATGGAGTCGCAAAGAGTCAGACATGACTGAAGCAACTGAGCACATAATGAACACATTGGTCCAGGGACTCATATCCTATAAAAGTATCACATTGATGAGGTTCTAATCAGTTCAAATGTTGTCATCTAACTTTGCACCAGTGCAATTATTTTAGAAAGTACAGTTTCCATTTTAATGGAAGCTTGGTTTATTCATTTCTGAAAACATTGGTTTGGTTTTAAACTCAATTGAAAATGAACACCTGGGCTTTGTCCTGGTTTCAGGAAACCCGCACATTTTTTTTCTCTCTCTATACTTTAATCAGTAGCTGGTTTAATTGCCTGACCAGGTCACAGACGTCGTTGTCCCAGGTGTGTGTAAGCTTTGCCTACATCACAACCCAAGCACGCAGCCCGAGCAGAGCGAGAGCCATTCAGGAAGAAGCAATGTGCTCTCACACCCTGGGTGTAATTCACACCCAAGCCTGATACTCACCCAGGCTTGATGGGTGTAGGCTGACCTCCCACCGGAAAAACAGCCAAAGAGGATGGGAAACACAACACACGCCACTCTCCTGCGTGAGCCCCAAAGAGTGACTAAGTCATCAGAGCTTGTCCGCCCCAAACTCTAAGACTCCTCGTGTATTGCTCACAGCCTTTCTTCCAGAACAAGTAGGTGGGCTTAAGCACCCCCACCAGCCCTATTCTGAAGAGAGAGGGAGTGCAGTCTGAGGACTGGAATGCCCTCTGCCTGCTCCAGCACAGAAATACGCTGCTGGCATTCACAGAGACAAGCAAACGATGTGGTATTGTGGTACGTGTGCTCTTAATCTCTATTTTAATGTCTCCAACAATCTAGTGGTTAATTAGCAATTTGCTGCCCACCAATATGCAAATGAATGACAAGCAAAAGCCCTCCGCATCTGTAATTATTTTGCTGATTTACAAGCCACTCTCCTCTCTGTGTAGCTTTTTCCTCTGTGTGTGCATTCATGCATCTGGGATTTCATTATTTTTAGAAGCATACACTGTACACTTTTATGCTTTAATACTTTCAGGCTTCAGTAATTACAGTATTACGGATATACATACACATTTTTTCCCCCTCCAACTCCAAATGCATTTGTCAGGAATGCTTTTCTCTTTGATAGAGTGGAGAGTAAGATTTATCAAGGGGCTGAAATCCAAATCGCAGAGAGAGTCAGAGCTCAAGATTGAAAGATGTACGATTCTGCCGCTGCCAAATCCTTATCTGGAATCGGAGGAGTCTTGTAATATTTGATTTTCTCCCAAGCAGCTCTGGTGAATCGGAGCCACGATCTGCCTTATCCATCTGCCTACTTTGGAGCGGGGTGTTTTACTATTTGGCGGTTTAAATGCTTCACGTTTTTGCCAGCGCATTAAGAAAGGCTCTCGTGTTAAATTAAGTCAATTAATAAATGAGACACATTAAGCAATCAATTTTGTCAGCCTATCTCCCTGGCATTATGTATGGTTGGCTGTAATCACAAGATAAATGCAATGTGCTGATCTATGGTAATGTTCAATAATACATTCTCCGCCAGGCTCAATTCATCAGGGACTTTCGGTAGGGGAGGCATTTGTTATTGGCTGTCTCTGCACCTCAAGGATAACATTTCTGTCCTTTTGATTGGCCGCCTCACTGCTGCAAGATTCTAACCGTCTTATTTTGATGATGAATATGAAGGCATGCTAAGCCGGGCTGGAGCGAGTGTCTCAGAGGCTGCGCGCCTTCCAGAGCCCAAGGACTTAACGGCTTCCTCCGCCACCTTCCTGTGCCAATCATCCCCCCAAAAAAGTTGTGATGCTTTTCTTCACCCAGTGCTTTGGGGCTGTGTTAGATCTCATTCACCTCCGCTTTCAGCACAACAAGGCTAAACGGGTGTTCTCCGCCGCCGGGCAACTTGTCTGCGTTGTAAACCCCACGCACAACCTAAAGGTGAGTGGCTGGCTACCGTTTGATGTTCCCGCGACTCGGGTTCAAGTCCTTCCTCGGGGGCGGCGGCGGGGGGGGGGGGGAGTGGCGTCAGGGACCCTCCCACGGAGCCCGGGGCGCTCCAGCAAAGGTCACTCCTCTGCTACACAAGGCAGGGTCGGGCACCCGTGCTCGGTTAGTTCTCCCTCTCTCGGTATGTGGATGCTCTCGGACGCTGTGTGTTTGTCTCCCTGCCTGGCAGGGGAGACTAGAGTCAGCATCTACTTCTTTTCCTCTCAGCCTAGGAGTCGGGTGTGTGTGTGTGTGTGTCGGAAGTGAGGGTGTTGGAGGGGGCAGGGGGCGTCCCCTTCCCTCTCCCAAATATTTGCGGGCAAGTGTTTAGGAGAGAGGGTTTGAAAAGTTACCCACACTGCAGGCTGTCCCGTGTGCTGGAAAGGCAGGCAGGCAAGCACACGGATTTCTGAAGCCCCTCTGGTTGCTCCCGAAGTAGCTGGGCTGGGGGTCACGGGACAGGACCCCTCCCCCAGCACCAGACAGGGGTCTGAGAGCTGGGGAGGGGGCGCTCTCTGCAAAGTGTGCTTTCCCTGTGCTCAGACTCAGCCTGGGGGGCGCGGGGCGGGGGTGTCGGTAGGAGTTCGTCTTCTTTGCTTTCTGAGAGCTGGATGCGCCGGATGTATCGAGGACGGGAGCAGGCAGATTGTTTCAGTAGCACCGTAATGAACCCCGCTCGGAGCCGCCACTGCTGGAATCTCCGCAGGCGCTGCGGCCCTCACATCTCTGCCTTTAGGTCAGCGCCCTTTAAGAGGACAGCCTCAACACGGGCTCGAGGGACCGCTCCACATCCCCCGCCAAGACGAGGGGGAAATGAACCGAGAGCCACTAGGCTAGGGGAGGAGGGAAGATGGGCAGGCGGGGCGGTAGGGGGCGGTGCGAGGACGCAGCTGAACTCCCCCGCATCCCAGTGTGAAAGTCGCAGCCGCCTGGGCTCCGTCCCAGAATAAACGATGGACTCGTTTGGGAGTTGCTCTCATTATACCCGAGGCTGAGCGAAGAGGGGGGAAGGGCACGCCTGCCACTAAGCAAAGGAACAGTCTCTGCGAGCATGATCTGTCATTCTGACCACTGCTGTGGGGCAGGTCTTATTGCTTGTTGCTCATCACTTTATAAACTCCTGCAGTCAGACTCTCTTCAGCTGGAGCCCTGCAGGCCAGTGCTAATGGGTACCTCCTCGCACCCCCACCCCCAACAATTCCTGGAAGTCCCCAGGAGGGACAGCTGCCCGGAGCCCCTGGGGCCATATGCCAAGGCCCGTCCTGGATGGCAGGGTGATGGACTACCTTGAGACCACTATGGTGCTGCGGACCTAGGAAGTGATTTTCTGCAGTATCCAAGCTGTGATGACACCATCTCAACTGCTCTGCCTCTCTCTCCCCCCATCTCTCCCTCCAGCCTCCCCTCTTCCCCTCATTCCCCTATTTCTTTTTCCCTTCATGGCTTACTTTTATAAATGGGAATTCACCCCCAGTCATTCTTGGCAAAGCGAGTGTGTGATGTACGTATTAAAATATGATCCTGAATTCCGTTTTATGACTACTTTTGAGATCGCCTTCAAACTCCCATTATTTTGTCACTTTACATTAGTTACTTCCCTGGGGTAAGAAATTCTGTTTATTCCTGCTTTGCATTTTAAAACCTTTACAAATTGTTTATGCGACATGGCGTTTCCAAAGTTTCGGTTTATATGGTTCATTGGCTGCAGCTGATGATGGAGGGGGAACAGGGTGCTAAGATCTTGTAGGGGATGGACTGAAAATCATCTGCTTGTTTCAGTGATGTCAGCCTGGATACTGACAGACAGTCCTGCTGCCCAAACCCAGGAGCCCAGAGTCAGGGTTGGAGACCTTAGATCAGTGCTGACCAGCTATGTGACCCTGAATGATTCACTGTCTCTGAGCTGTCCCTTCTTCATCTTCAAAATGAACCAATGAATCTCTAGCCTGCCTCCTCCATGGCTCTGTGAGGCTGTGAAGGGATTCTCCAGGTAGATGGGCTTTATTAACACTTCTCCCCACCACCCAAATTATATTATTGCACATCATTTGTAGCGTTGCATTAGGAATTTCAAAAGTTATTACTTACAGCCTTCAGCCAACTTAGAAACCATGTAAGCAGTGAAATAAAAATAGGTGACACGTGCTTTGAGAGGCTATTTCCCACGGCTCACTTTGTCACGTACATACTCATTTGACTTTGCATTTCCCATAAAAAGCCAGTTAGAGATTTTGCTCAGATGGGTGTCCTCACAGATAAACAAATCAAACTGAGGGATGCTCATGTTACCAGGGCGTGCGACAGGACACACAGCATTTACAGAGGCTGTGCCAGGTGCCAACAGAACTCTGTAGCCCAGGATGCCTCTGTGAAAGTCTCATCCATGCTCCAGGTGGCCCATCAGGTAAGTTCTACCTGCTTCTCCAACCTGAGAGCTAATAGCTTGGAGCTTTTTTTTTGGAGCTTTTAAAGGCACAATTCTCTAGGAACACTGCTGCTCCATCATGGATATTAAGAAGTGCATAAAAACCTCAAAAGAAAGTGCTCTTTCCAACCATTCCTTTCCACAGACAGGCCATGGGAATATGCCTTGGATGTAAAAAGCTGCAATCCATGTAGGAAGAAAAAGTCTTTTTTTAAAGAAAAAAAAATTGTGGCAATGTTAAACCAGAATGGCTGTTGATCTGCGGTGCTTCCCCACACTTTGTATGACAGGCCAGTTCATGACGTGATGACCAAGGACAGAGAGACCACAACCTTGCTTTCAAGTTTCTAGGTGGTGTGTTGCTACCAAGAGGAGCTCGGAACTGTGTGTTTTTCTTTGTGGAAGCATTTTTGCACTTTGTCCTTTCCTGCGCTTTCCTGAGAATGCTAGCAGTACTTCGGGACCTGAGGCAAGTGCTGAGTTATAATCAAAATTCACTTACTGAGCAGAGAAAACTGTGTATTTACCATGCTTCTATAGGTCACCTTCATTCTCAATCTCATTATGGCAATTTACTCAGTAACCTTGGATTCCTTCAAGCAAGCTTGTTCTAGAAGCTTGCTTCTAAGTGGAAGGCAAAGGCCTTCCCGGGGAATGCAGACAACCCAGTTAAAGCCATTACACTCCTTAAGGCTACCCTTCTTAAAATGGGTGTTTAGAGTTGCTGGCCTGAAACAAGAGGTTCTCCTGCTTCAAGAAGAATCCATAGCAGAGCCGGCTCCGTGGACTGCAGGTGGCACTCTGCGTTGCCCTGTGTCTGTCTGTCTGTCTCTGCCTGTAGAGATGGCTCCTTGAAGGGATCAGGCCCTCTAGTTCTCCGTCCCAGCCCATGGAAAGTGACTGCCACGGAGCTGGTGATCTTGCCTGGCTGCCGTCTGCTTCCTCACTCATGGAAATCAGTGAAATGTGGCCCAGGGGCTGCAGGCTGGCACTGAACTGGGCGCAGGCTCATGTCCTGATTCAGCACCGCTTTCTCCCTCCTGTTCTTCGCTTGTTTCTAAACCAAGAAAGCCTTTCTCTCCTGGCTCCTCTCCCATCAACACTCACTGCTTGGACAATGCCCTGCCCCGGGCAGCCCTCTCTGCTCCTGCCTCGTTTCCTGCGGTGCCCTTTGAAGAGTGGACTGGCCAGTCTGTGCACCCCAGCCTCTCCAGGGAAGGGTCTGCAGTGGCCGCCAGAGCCCCTCTGGGGTCAGAGCTCAGCACTTCCCTAGCGGACAGGCGCTGAGCCGGGGCTGGCTAGGAGACTTCCTCTCTGCAACCACAGCGCTTGATAAACCAGGTTCTGAAACAAGTCTCACAAAAGGCTTTCTGGCAAACTTCCAAAAGGCCCTAACCTCCCTACCTCCCCTGGGAGGCTATTCATGCCTCCATCCAGTGGGTCCAATCCCCGGAGCCCTTTTCTATTGTAACCCGTTAACCTTGAGTCTATAGACAGACACATACATACACACACACACATACACACACTCAGAGCCATGTGCACACACACAGTGGGAGGGACGTAGAGGACAGTGTGGGCTTTAAGTGCCTGTGTGTGCTAAGTCACTTCAGTCATGTCCAACTCTTTTGTGACCCCATGGACTGTAGCCTGCCAAGCTCCTCTGCCCATGGGATTCTCCAGACAAGAATACTGGAGTGGGTTGCCATGCCCACCTCCAGGGAATCTTCCCGACCCAGGAATCGAACCCAGGTCTCTTGCATCTCCTGCACTAGCAGGTGGATCCTTTACCACTGGCACCACCTGGGCAGCCTAGCAGACACTAAATCTAAAATTAGGGCATTTTAGTGCCACGACTTGAAGCATCTACCTGCCTTTCATTCTGAGACCAAGCCATGTGGATGGATGTGTGCTGAGTGGCAGTTGGGGTGGGGGAGGGGCTGCATGGAGTTTGGGGAGGGGATCATCAAGGGAGAACCAAGGCAAACCTCACCTCCAGCACCTTGACTGTTCAGGGGCTAACCTTTGGAAATCCCGTTCCAGCCTCAGGGCTTTCACTAACTGACACAGTGCGGCAGGCAGCCTAAGGGAAGCTAAGGACCTGAATGTTGTTTTTAGGGATGTAAAGGCGGCCTTGGAGTGTTCAGCCTGAATGCCTAGTTTCCGGCAGTTCAAGATGGTTTAGTAGCCGTGTGGGTTTCTCAGCTTTTCCTGACACAGCCACCTCTGAGGGTCCCATCCCCCATCCCCTGGACATTTCAGCCTCTTCCTTTGCTGTCCAGGCTGAAGGCTCTATTAGCGCCTTAGATGGGGGTGGTAGGGAGGTAGGGGGTGGGGACGGAGTGCGGGGGATGGGGGAGACCAGGGGAGGAGGATAAGGGGGTACTGAAGCTGGTCCCTGAGTCACTCTCTGAGCTTCAGTCTAAAGGTTTTCCCGGGCCGCCGCCTCCAGCCCTTTGGTTTCTGTGAATACTGTCTGCAGTCATGCGGCTTTTCTGGTTAATGGTGATTGTAAATGAGGCTCCCGAGTAACATAACTGGAGGCTCCAGGCGGCCATTCGGGTAGCGGAATGTGCTGTGATGGGGAGGGCGGGGGAGGCTGAAGCCGGTGTGGGGGTGAGGTGAGCCCACGACCTCAGCACTGCCTTTCTCTGGTAGCCCCCCCGGAGCCAATTCTGTGGCCCTCCCTTCACCACGGTCCCTAAAGCTGCAGGGACTGTTTGGAAGCAAGGAGAAAACGGACTGAATGCTTTCTCTGAAATCCACAGAGAGGTCAGAATTATTTGGATGACTTCCCTGGGGTAAGGCAGAATATTTTTCTAGCAATTAACAATAAGAAAAAAATGAACTGTCTTGGGGTGCTATTTGACTCTTGGCAAAGTCACAGAGGATCAGGTGGTTGGATGGCATCGCCAATTCAATGGACATGAACTTGGGCAAAACTCCCAGAGATGGTGAGGGACTGGGAGGCCTGGCGTGCTGCAGTCCTTGGGGTCACAAAGAGTCAGACACAACTTGGCTGCTGAGCAATGACAAAAAAGTCATCTGGACTCAACCAGCTGTGCTCCCCAGAGGGGAGAGCTGGCCTGTTTAGACACGAGGTGTCATGTGGAAGGGCTCCCACCCTGGAGAATGGAGCCCCACCCTCCCGTGGGGATCGCCAGCTCAGAGGATGATGGGGAGAATGTCAGAACTGGGAGGCTGAATCTTCTTAGTCTACAGTCGAGGAAACTGAGGTGAGAGAGGGAAATGACTTGTATTTCCTACGGCTGCTGTAACAAATTACTACAAATGGGGAGGCCCCAAATCAGAGAAATTTATTTCACAGAGAAATCAGAAGGCTGCAGGTCCAAAATCAAGGTGCCAGCAAGGCCAGGCTCCCTCCAAGTTTCCAGGGAAGAATCTGTTCCTTGCTCATCCGGCTTCTGAGGGTTCTCTGTGTTCCTGGCTTGTGGCCTCATCTCTCTACCTCTGCCTCTGGGGTCACATGGCCTCTTCTCGCCTCTGTGTGTCCATCTCATAAGGATACAGGTGACTGCATTGAGGGCCTACCTGGACAATCCAGGATAAGCTTTTCATTGCAGGATCCTTAGTTTAATCACACCTTTGAAAGCATTAGTAGCTCAGTCGTGTCTGACTCTTTTCGACCCCATGGGCTGTAGCCTGCCAGGCTCCTCTATCCCTGGGTCCAGGCAAGAATACTGGAGTGGGTTGCCATTCCCTTCTTCAGGAAATCTTTCCTGACCCAGGGATCAAACCCAGGTCTTCTACATTGCAGGTGGATTCTTTGCCGTCTGAGCCACCAGGCAAGGCTAATCACACCTTTGGTCATAATATTCACTCTGTTGCTCTTTAAGATAATTCAGAAGTTCTGGGCACTAAGATGTGAATATCTTTTTTCAACTCACTACTTCCCTCTTGCAGACTCAATCTATTTTGTGACAGAATTGGAACCGAAATTTAGGTCTCCAAAGGTCAGACCTAGATCCCCGGCTGCCTCAGGCTGCCTTCCAGTTAGTCCTAATAAACACCCCTTGCTTGAGTGCATGCTGTGGGAGCAGGAAATTGTGGGAACCCCCTTCCTGCACCCCATCAGCCCTAGGCCATCCAGTGTGACCCCATGGGCTGCACCACACACCCTGTCATCTCCCCTTTATCAGACCCACATTTCCTTAGCAAATCAGGCCCTCTTCATCACCGCACAGAGTGCTAAGTCAATTCATTTGTGTTCAACTCTCTGCGACCCCATGGACTGCAGCCCACCAGGCTCCTCTGTCCATAAGACTCTCCAGGCAAGAATACTGGAGTGGATTGCCATTCCCTTCTCCAGGAGATCTTCCTGACCCAGGGATCGAACCCACATCTCATTATGTTTCCTGCATCAGCAGGCAGGTTCTTTATCACTAGCACCACCTGGGAAGCCCTCTTTATCACCATCCTTCCTTATTCCCCTATCCCTTCTTTAAGTTTTCTTTCCTGTTTCAAATTCTTTTAAAAATAATGTAATCTACGTGGATGCCTCCACAAAATATTTTAAAAGTCAAATGATAAAGAGATACACTGTCAGAAGCATAGAGCATTAGATCTTGCCCTTGGCACATAGTTTGTAAATCCACCAGATCAATACGGGGGTGAAGCAGTGGGTGTAGGGAAAACACACAGGCTTTGGGGAAGAAAGAGCTGAGCTCAAATACAGACTGTTCCATTGGCCGATGGGTGACTTTGAGCAAATGACTTCGCCTCTCAGAGGCTTCATTTCCTTCTCTATGAACAGCAGAAAAGAACACCCACCTTCGATGGGCCTGCGAGGAGTAAATGAGCTCACAGAAGGAAAATGTCTGCCATGGAGGAGAGAGTCGGTAAATAGCAGCAGTTATTGTCAACACGAGTCATTACGATAAAAGCTAAAAACCTCTCCCTGGAAGCTGGAGTCAGTCTCCCCACCACTCCACCTTCTGTTTTCCTCCCCTCCCCTCCCTTTCTTTGGGCCTCCGGGCCTGCTGTTCCTTAGTACTTGTGAATTGCCCTTGGCCTTCAAGAGAGTTTTGAATAGAACAATTCCTTGCCTTATGTAAAAGTCATATTTGTCCTTATTGCCTAACTTCAAAGAAAACCCTGAGCCCTGCTTGAGTTCCAAGCTGGAAGTGCAATGGGCGAGGGGCTGGGTTGGGGGAGGATGGGAGTGCCAGATGGGACAGGGGCTGGCACATGTGCCCTGGTGCCCAACATCCTCTGAGCCAGGAGCCCCGCCACAAGGTCCCCTCTCCTCCCGCCGGAGAAGGGTCCTCATGACTTATGCATGCTTTCTTTTCATTAGCGGCAGCCGAGTAAGCACAAGGGCCAGCAGGTCTGTAAGGGACATCTGATCAGGGTGAGGGTCCGAGGCTGAGTGACACCATTGAGAGATGCAACAGAGTGGGGGGAGGTAAGTGGGCAAAATCTGCAAGCTCCCTGGGAAACTGGACATTCATTTTCTCTCTGCCTGCAGTTCATTCTGCCTTGAGGAAGTCCCTTTCCTCTGAGCTAGGTGGGATGGTTGATGCTTAATGGAAGCTTGGTGTTCTTATTGAGTTGCTAAGTCATGTCCGGCTCTTTGAGACCCCGTGGACTGTAGCCTGCCAGGCTCCTCTGTCCATGGGATTCTCCAGGCAAGGATACTGGAGTGGGTTGCCATTTCCTCCTCCAGGGGATCTTCCTGACCCAGGGATGGAAACTGATGTTCTCCTGCATTGGAAGGCTGAGCCACCAGCCACCATTGAACCTCCGCTGGCAAGCTGACTTACCACTGAGCCGCCTGTAGCCCCTGAAATCAAGGGAGAGAGAGGCTCTGGCCTTTCTAAGCCAAGAAAGGATTTCCTGGATCCTATCATCAGGCAAGTCTATAAAAAGCACCGAGAAAGGCCACAGGGCTGGGCTCTTCCTTACTCCACATGAGTTTCTCCACACACACACACACACACACACACACACACACACACACACACACACACACACACAGGGTCCTTGGAGATTCTGAGATGCCCACTTTTTGCACCCTGAGTGGTCTCTGAATAGCAGTGCAAGATCAGAGGGTGTAAAGCCCAGTGGACGGGGTCCCCAGCACCACTGTGGATGAAAGAATGGATCTTTCTTCCCCACCCAAACTGTCACTGACCTCCAGCCTCAGGAAAGAGGTAAAGGGAGAGAAAAGAGGAACATTCTAGTTGAGGCTGTGGAGTACAGGCTTTGGACTCAGACCTAGCTGGGTTTGGATCCAGTAATGTCAGTTCCCTTGAGTGGCCTCTTTGACCTCCCAGAACCCTCATTTCCTCAAGAATTAAAATGATTATCGTGAAGGTGAAATATAATGTAGATAAAGGGCTTAGTACAGCACCCAGCACCCTGTACATACTCCATAAATGGTAGCTTTCATCACTAGTAAGTGGAGCTCCTTAGAGATGTTCCTGATGCACAAGATGTACCAAGATTCTTTTGCCCAACTTGGACAAGTGATCAAACTTCTTCTCGGACTGGTTGTTGGAGGAGAAGGAAGGGTCAGCAGTAAAAGGACCTGTCTGTTGAGTGACCAAGAGTTTGAAGCATAGTAGGTTCAAGCTTGGGCTTCACAGGTGGCTCAGTGGTAAAGAATCCACCTGCCAATGCAGGAGACACGGTTTGACCCCTGGGTTGGGAAGATCCCCTGGAGGAGGGCATGGTAACCCACTCCAGTATTCTTATCTGGAGAAGTCCATGGACAGAAGAGCCTGGCGGGCTACAATCTGTGGGGTCGCAAAGAGTCAGACGCAATCTAGAGACTAAATAACAATGGGTTCAAGCTCAGAGAACCAGAGTCCGGGTCCTGGTTCAAACAGATGAGACCCAACGGGATGATGCCCAGGGTCACAACTGAGGCAGGGCGGGGCCCACTGCTCTATCTATGTTACCACACTGCTGGGGGCTGGGGCGTTGGATAAAGATGCTGCCGCTCTAATATGAGCCACACATGCTGGGCATCTTCCCAGGGGGTCCTTGTCCTTAGAACCTTGCCAAGGTAACAACTAGCCAGGTAAACGTGGAGCATTAAAAAGGCAATGTTCCTCACATCTCTACTGCTGACACAAATACATAGCAAAGGACTGGGATGAGGCTGTAAGTGAAATCACTCAAGCCACAAAGCCATAACCCCAGACTTTCAGATAGGAGGGTGGGTCAAGTTCTGCTACAAAAGGCGACCTTTTCATCTTGACCTGGGGCCCAGGATGAAAGCACCATCAGAAACTAATCTGTGATCAGCCTAATGTTTTTAGCAGAAAAATAGGGTCCCTGTGGATCATTTAGGATTGTGGTCTAACTGGAAATGTCAGTTTTACTTGCAAGACGCTGTATCTCTTAATCATTTCTTGGTCCTTTAATGTATTTTTAATCACGAACCTGTGATTAGGAGGGAGCTGTGTGCTGCAGGGCTGTCTCCAGGTGGTACCAGGAACTCCAGCTGGAAGAGACTGGACTGTGGAAGGGGCAGGGCCCCCCAGGACAAAACTGGAGAGTGTCCTCTATGGAGGGGAAAGGCCACTGCAGACCATGTTTGGGGAGGGAAGTCGGGTGAGCATGGCATTAGGAAGGCTCCACAGAGAATGAACCAAATCCAGATCGATACAAGATTTTACAAAAGATGGGCCAGCTAGTCTAGCCATCTGCCCAGCTTTGTAGCCAGACGCCACGGTCCCTTAGATCTAATTCCTACGACTTCACCAAGGATGTGCCAGGAAGTCCAAGGCAGAAAGCCACTCAGAACCTCGAGCTCCCTTTCTATAAATTACAGGTATATTGTGACTTAGGCTAAGATGGAAACATATCCTGAAACCCACAGGCTGTGCTTTTCTGCTGTCCCAATTATGCACACAATAATAACAATAATGATCAGAACAACCACAAAATAGCTACCATTTATGGAAGGCATGCTATGTCCAGGAACTGTGTTAAATGCTATGCATTTAATTCTCCCTAGGAAGTAGTATATTATTATCATTCCATCAAAGCAGAGGAAAGGAAAAAAGCTTGCTCAATGATACACAACTCTGTGCGGTGGAACCATTTAAAATTAAAATCCTGTGCTTGGGGGCTTCCCTGGTGGCTCACTGGTAAAGAATCCGCCTGCCAAGGCAGGAGACTCATGTTTGATCCCTGATCAGGGAAGATCTGACATGTCGTGGAGCAACTAAGCCCAAGCGCCACAACTATTGAGCCTGTGCTCTAGAGCCTGCGAGCCACAACTACTGAGCCCATGCGCTGCAGCGGCTGAAGCTGAAGAGCCCCAGAGCCCGTGCTCTGCAACAAGAGAAGTCACCGCAACGAGAAGCCCTCGCATGTCAACTAGAGAGTAGCCCCCGCTCACTGCAACTGGAGAAAAGCCTGCACAACAACGAAGACCCTGCTCAGCCAAAAATAAACACAATTATAAAAAAAGAAATCCTTTAAAAAAATCCCGTGCTTTTAAAAATGTCTTCGTAGGTCATCCCTCAGCGTTCCTAGTTCACAACAAACAACTGGCCATAAGACTAATGTTGAGTGCATTATATTTCATTTAAAAATATTGAGCTGAGATCCTGGCTCATTCACTCTGTGTGTACATACATCAAACACACACAGATGCCCCAGCTCTTGGGGGACAATCCTGGGAGGCTTGCTCTGGGGATTTCCTGGGCCGCCCCGTGGGATGGACCCTGTGGCCAATGGCAGCGACTTTGTCCCTTCCTCCTGCCTTCTGGAATCTCTTCCCAAAGAAACCACTATAAGAAGTCCTTCTCTCAGGCTCTTCTTTGGGGAACCCAAGTTAAAACTACATATGTGTGCAGTAGTAGTGTTAGTCGCTCAGTCATGTCCTACTCTTTGTGACCCCATGGACTGTAGCCTGCCAGGGTCCTCTGTCCATGGAATTCTCCAGGCAAGAATACTGCAGTGGGTTGCCATTCCCTTCTCCAGAAGATCTTCCCAACCCCAAGGATCAAACCCAGGTATCCTGCATTGCAAGCAGATTCTTTACTGTCTGAGCCACAGGGAAGTCCACATATATGTATATGTTTCCTAATTAACATATATTTATTGAGCATTTCCTAAGTGTCAAGTGCCATGCTAAGTGATTTACCCGAATTGCCTTTTTAAAACTTCTCAGAACAATGCCGACAGTCTATCTCCAAATCACATGGGGGGAAGCTGAGGTACAGAGAAATTAAGTAACTTGTCCAAGGGTGCATCCAATGAGTGGTAGAGTTTAATTGGTGCTTTTAACCTTTATGTTAAGCTGTCTCTCCCTCTCTGTCACAGACTGCCTATTTGGAAGCTTCTACAAAGAGCCTAGCCTTCCAAATCAGGCTTGATAACAACTATGACTTTGTGGGACTTCCCTGGTGGTCCAGTGGTTAAGAATTTGCCTTCCAATGCAGGAGATGCACAGAGAAGGCAATGACAACCCACTCCAGTACTCTTGCCTGGAAAATTCCATGGACGGAGGAGCCTAGTAGGCTGCAGTCCATGGGGTCGCTAAGAGTCGGATACGACTGAGCGACTTCACTTTCACTTGTCACTTTCATGCATTGGAGAAGGAAATGGCAACCCACTCCAGTATTCTTGCCTGGAGAATCCCAGGGACGGGGGAGCCTGGTGGGCTGCCGTCTATGGGGTCACACAGAGTTGGACACGACTGAAGCGACTTAGCAGCAGCAGCAGCAGCAGCAGCAGCAGGAGATGCAAGTTCGATCCCTGGTCAGGAAACTAAGATCCCACATGCCGAGGAACAATTAAGCCCTAGCACCTTCAACTACTGAAGCCCGAGTGCCACAACTAGAGAGTCCATGCACTGCCTCAAAAGATTCCGCATGATGCAGTGAAGATCCAGCACACTGCAGCTAAGACTCCACTCAGCCAAATAAATAATAAATATACACATATTTTTAAAAATTATGATTTGCGTAAAATACTAGAAGGAAATCTTGGCAACAACTTTACATAAGTGCTCGACTCAAAATTATCTGCAGAAAAGGAGGTTCGTGTCCCATGATCATTTTTTCAAATGAATTACATGGTTGGAGGAGGACAGAGTGTCTGAAACTAGCGTGCATGCTCAGTGGCTCAGTCGTGTCCGACTCTTTGCGACCCTATGGACTGTTTTATATTAGGTCAGACAAACCAGGATAGCAATTTGAGTCTCACAAAATAGTGACTATGCTTTCTTTGTTATGTGTGTGTGTGTGCTAAGTCACTAAGTCGTGTCCGACTCCGTAATCCCATAGACTGTAGCCAGCCAGGCTCCTCTGTCCATGGGATTCTCCAGGCAAGAATACTGGAGTGGATTGTCATTTCCTTCTCCAGGGGATCTTCTCCAACACAGGGATTTAACCTGTGTCTCTTACATCTCCTGCATTGGCAGGCAGCTTCCTTTACCACTGAGCCCTAGAGCTGATCCCTAAATCCAGGCCACGTGATTGTCTTCTGGATACCTCACTTGCTTCTCAATGACAATGGGAACTAGTCGACCATGTCAGAATGCAAACGCTCTCTAAGCACTTGGATATCATTAAACAGGGCACTTTTTCTCTGAGAAGAAAAGAAAGAAACCTTCTTATTCAAAATCAAAAACATACTTCAAGAGAATGAGGCTCTTACCCTGTCACACCTGCTCTCTCAGAGACCCACAGAACTTTGAAATTTCCTTTCCCATTAGCAGCCATACTTTATTATCAAATTTAGTTTTTTAAACTCAAATCAAAGAGGAGCGAACTTTTAATGACCATTTTCTACCTAATTTAACTCAGCCTCTGCCTTGACTTCTGGTCAGCCCTTCTCCTAATGCTCTTCAAACGTTTCTTCTTTCCAAAGCTGCCATGAGAAGAACTGAGTTGAGAGAGGCATCCGGGTTAGAGGTGGGCTTATGGCAGAAGAGCAGAATGATGCTTGTGGTCTTTGTTCCCAGTATACAAGCTGGAGCCATGCAGGGCAGCGTCTATACTGACTTCTGGGGAAAATGCTCAGCCAGGCACCATGGAGGGAGGTCACCAAGGTAGTCAATCCCCGGAGTCACCTCAAGCAGCAGCCCTGACATCTGGGGAAACTCACAGAGGCTGCAGAGGGCTCACGGGGGAAGCTGCCATGAAGGAGCTAAAGGAATTCTGGGAGGAAAGTGCCTCAGACTTGAGCCATGTGCCATCACCGCCATTCCCAGCCCCCGTGGTGCCTACTCGTCTCTGCGGCCCTTGGGCTGACCACCTGGAGGACCACAAGGGGCAGGGGCCTGGCCCTGCAGAACCTCTGCTGCCCCCAGCCCTGCACAGCCCCACCCCCATGCCCCATAAGCAGGAGGGCTGAGGAGCACATGAAGAAGCTGCCCCACTGAAAAGTCAGCTCTCTTCAGGACTTCCGCTGGTAGTCCAGTGGCTAAGACTCTGTGCTTCCACTGCAGGGCACAGGTTTGATCCCTGGTCAGATAACTAAGATCCCACAAGCTGCACAGTGGAGCCAAAAAAAAAGACAGTCTCTTCACCAAGTGATGCTGGGAAAGCTAGACAACCTCATGCAGCTCAATGAAGTTAGAATACACCCACATAGTATACACGCAAATAAACTCAAAGTGGCTTACATTTAAGCCATGATATCTTAAAAGTCCTAAAACACACTCAAAACTTTCTCTGACATAAATTGTACCAATATTTTCTTATATAAGTCTCTCAAGGAAAAGAAGTAAAAGCAAAAATACACAAATGGGACCTAATCAAACTTAAAAGCTTTTGCATAGCAAAGGAAACCATCCACAAAACAAAAAGACAACTCATAGATGGGGAGAAAATATTTGCAAACAATGCAACTGACAGGGGCTTAATTTCTAAAATATATAAACAGTTCATAGAACTGTATCAAAAAAACAAACAACCCAATCAAAAAATAGGCAGATGACCTAAATAGACATTTCTCCAAAGAAGACATACAGACGGCCAAGAGGCACATGAAAAGATGGACCACAATGCTAGTTATTAGAGAAATGGAAATCTAAACTACCATGAGGTACAATGTCACACCAGTCAGAATGGCCATCATGGAAAAGTCTAGATCAATAAATGCCAGACAGGGTGTGGAGAAAACGGAACTCTCTTACACGGTTGGTAGGAATGTAAATTGGTAAAACTACTATAGAATCTAGTATGGAAGTTCCTCAAAAAACTAAAACTAGAACCACCATAGAATCCAGCAATCCCACTCTTGAATATATAGTATCTGGAAAAGACAAAAACTCTAATTTGAAAAGATATACACACCCCAATGTTCATAGAGGAACTGTTAACAGTATCCAAGACATGTAAGCAACCTAAGTGTCCATCAACAGATGAATGGATAAAGTAGATGTGGTATATATAGGCAATGGAATATTACTCAGCCATAAAAACAATGAAATATTACCCTTTACAGCAACATGGATGGACCTAGAGGTGATCATACTGAATGCCAAGTAAAACAAAGACAAATATTACTATTATATGATATCATTTATATGTAGAATCTAGAAAACACCCTCTTCCAACAAAATAAGAGAAGATTCTACACATGGACATCACCAGATGGTCAATACTGAAATCAAATGGATTATATTCTTTGCAGCCAAAGATGGAGAATCTCTATACAGTCAGCAAAAACAAGACCAGGGGCTGACTATGGCTCAGATCATGAGCTCCTTATTGCCAAATTCAGACTTAAATTGAAGAAAGTAGGGAAAACCACTAGACCATTCAGGTATGACCTAAATCAAACCCCTTATGATTATAAAGTGGAAGTGACAAATAGATTCAAGGGATTAGACCTGATAGACAGAGTGCCTGATGAACTATGGACGGGGTTTGTGACACTGTACGGGAGGCAGGGATCAAGACCATCCCCAAGAAAAGAAATTCAATAAGGCAAAATGGTTGTCTGACGAGGCTTTACAAATACCTGAGAAAAGAAGAGAAGATAAAGGCAAAGGAGGAAAGGAAAGATGTACCCATTTGAATGCAGAGTTCCAAAAAATAGGAGGAGAGGTAAGAAAGCCTTCCTCAGTGATCAGTGCAAAGAAATAGAGGAAAACAATAGAATAGCAAAGACTAACGATCTCTTCAAGAAAATTAGAGATACTAAGGGAACATTTCATGCAAAGATGGGCTCAATAAAGGACAGAAATGGTAGGGACCTAACAGAAGCAGAAGATATTAAGAAGAGGTGGCAAGAATACACAGAAGAACTATACAAAAAAGATCTTCATGACTCAAATAATCATGATGATGTGATCACCAACCTAGAACCAGACATTCTGGAATGCAAAGTCAAGTGGGCCTTAGGAAGCATCACTACAAACAAACCTAGTGGAGGTGATGGGATTCCAGTTGAACTATTTCAAATCCTAAAACATGATGCTGTGAAAGTGCTGCACTCAATATGCCAGCAAATTTGGAAAATTCAGCAGTGGCCACAGGACTGGAAAAGGTCAGTTTTCATTCCAATTCCAAAGAAAGGCAATGCCAAAGAATGCTCAAACTACTGCACAATTGCACTCATCTCACATGCTAACAAAGTAATGCTCAAAATTCTCCAAGCCAGGCTTCAGCAATACATGAACCATGAACTTCCAGACATTCAAGCTGGATTTAGAAAAGGCAGAGGAATCAAAGATCAAATTGCCAACATCTGTTGGCATCATAGAAAAAGCAAGAGAGCTCCAGAAAAACATCTATTTCTGCTTTATTGACTAGACCAAAGCCTTTGATTGTGTGGACCACAACAAACTCTGGAAAATTCTGAAAGAGATGGGAATACCAGACCACCTGACTTGCCTCTTGAGAAATCTGTATGCAGGTGAGGAAGCAACAGTTAGAACTAGACATGAAACAACAGACTGGTTCCAAACAGGGAAAGGAGTACGTCAAGGCTGTATATTGTCGCCCTGCTTATTTAACTTCTATGCAGAGTACATCATGAGAAATGCTGGGCTCAGATATGCAGATGATACCACCCTTATGGTAGAAAGTGAAGAAGAACTAAAGAGTCTCTTGATAAAAGTGAAAGAGGAGAGTGAAAAAGTTGGCTTAAAACTCAACATTCAGAAAACTAAGATCATGGCATCTGGTCCCATCACTTCATGGGAAATAGATGGAGAAACAATGGAAACAGTGACAGACTTTATTTTGGGGGACTCTAAAATCACTGCAGATGGTGACTGCAGCCATGAAATTAAAAGATGCTTGCTCCTTGGAAGGAAAGTTATGACCAACCTAGACAGCATATTATAAAGCAGAGACATTACTTTGCCAACAAAGGTCCATCTAGTCAAAGCTATGGCTTTTCCAGTAGTCATGTATGGATGTGAGAGTTGGACTATAAAGAAAGCTGAGCGCTGAAGAATTGATGCTTTTGAACTGTGGTGTTGGAGAAGACCCTTGAGAGTCCCTTGGACTGCAAGGAGATCCAACGAGTCCATCCTAAAGGAAATCAGTCCTGAATATTCGTTGGAAGGACTGATGCTGAAGCTGAAACTCTAATACTTTGGCCACCTGATGCTAAGAACTGAGTCATTTGAAAAGCCATGATGCTGGGAAAGATTGAAGGCAGGAGCAGAAGGGGACGACAGAGGATGTGATGGTTGGATGGCATCACCGACTCAATGGACATGAGTTTGGGTAAACTCGGGGAGTTGGCAATGGACAGGGAGGCCTGGTGTGCTACAGTCCATGGGGTTGCAAAGAGTCAGACACGACTGAGCGACTGAACTGAACTGATATGTGGAATCTAAAAAGTAATACAAACAAATGTATTTACAAAATGGCAACAGACTCAGACATAGAAAACAAGCAAATTTATGGTAACCAAAGGGGAAAGGAGACAGGTAGGGATAAATTAGGAGTATGGGATTAGTGGGGTTTCCCAGGCAGCACCAGTGGTAAAGAACCTGCCTGCCAATGCAGGAGATGTAAAGAGACACAGCCTGGATCCCTGGGTCAGGAATATCCTCTGGAGGAGGGCATGGCAGCTCACCCCAGTATTCTTACCTGGAGAACCCTCATGGACAGAGAAGCCTGTCAGGCTACAGTCCATGGGGTTGCAAAGAGTCAATCATGACTGAATCGACTTAGCACACAAGCATGCATGGGATTAACACATGCACACTACTGTATATAAAATAGATAAAGAACAAAGATTTAGTGTATAGCACAGGGAACTATATGCATTACCTTGTAATAAGCTATAATGGAAAAAGAATTTGAAGAAGAATATATATATATATATATGTAACTGAATCACTTTGCTGTACATCTGAAGCTAACACAATACTATAAATCAACTACAGTTCAGTTAAAATAAATAAATAATAAAAGACAACAAAAGCCAGAAGCTGCTTCATGAAGCCCAAGTGCTACATCTGTTTATGGTAATTAAAGAAATGCTGGTTGGACCCTTCTCGGTGCGCCTGCCAAAGCCAATGCCAGACACCCAAGGTCTCCAAGAACCCACGAGAAATGAGAGTGGAAAGGGGCGCTCCAAGGCACCCACCACGGCTCCTGAAAATACTTGGCCGAGGAGGTGTCCTCAGAGCCGAGAGGCTGCGCTAGTGGTCGGGCTCGGCGCCCTTGGGGTCTTGAGCGAGTCACTTAACCTTGGCATCGCCATCTGGCAGGTGAGAGGTGACACTTGCTCTGCGTGCCACCCATGCCTGCCTTCTGGGTGACCCTGCTGTGCGGAGATGGCTCGGACCGCCGACCTCATCCACACATGGCCTCTTTTCAAGGGGTTTGAGAATGTTTAAGCCAAATGGTGGCATGAACAGGTGAGTAAGACAGAAGTAAAATGGAGGATGTGAATAGTTAACCATACAAGCTTAACCCATTTATCATGAGCAACAGAAATTTAGTAGAAAAGTGAAATTCTACCAATGTGTCTTAAACACCTCTCATGTACTAGAAAGATCATGGTCTTTGGACTCAGATATGGCTTCAAATTTAGTTCCAATATTCATACCTATGTGACCCTAGGCAAGTGACTTAACCTCTCTGAGCTTCATTTTTCTTGACTATAAGACAAACAATGTGAAGCTGGTGGAGGATTAAATGTGTCGAAAACGTGCAAAAGCACGTAGATCAGTGCCTAACACATAGTAGTGTCCTCTTGGAGGTTGATTTCTTTTGCCTTCTTTCCTTCTTCTTTTCATGTTTTTCTATGTATTTAACATGGGAATAGTTCATATTTGAATAATAGGTTAGGGGGAACTCTCTAGGATTGAGAAAGAGCTTGAGATTATGAAAGGAAGAGACTTGTCCTGCAGGGAAGGCAGAAATTTTCAAGATGGGAATGACTCAGCCCACTTATCCAAAGTCAATGGATGAGTCCTTCACATTCTCTGCGTCTCCATTTTGTTATCTGGGTATGAAATTATTACAATGGGTTCTCTGACACCTAAGAGCTCCCAAGGGTTTGTGGACACAGAACAGGGAATGCTGGGAGGATGGTTTTTGCACAATGAAGCGAGAAGACCAGGGGCAAAGCCACTATTAGGAGGGCAAGGGGCACAGCTCCACACAGACATGAAGCTTCGCAACATCAGGACGCCTGGGCGGTCCAGGAGGCACTAGAATCTGCTGTTCTTCTGTTCCTGAAGCAAGCATTGGAACAGCAGTGTGTGTGTGTGTGTGTGTGTGTGTGTGTGTGTGCGCGCGCTCAGTTGTGTCTGACTCTTTGTGACCCCACAGACTGTAGCCCGCCAGGCTTCTCTGTCCATGGGATTTTCCAGGCAAGAATACTGGAGTGGGTTGCCATGCTCTCCTCCAGGGGATCTTCCTGACCCAGGGATCAAACCTGCTTGCATCTCCTGCATTGGCAGGCGGATTCCTTACCACTGTGCCAACTGGGAAGACCCTTGGAATAGCAGATGTCTGCACATTTTCTACTAACCAATTAAAAAGGAAAGATGACAAATGCAACTTTTTCTTGCTCTCTGAGGTCATGTGGGTATATGCAGGCAGGCAAAGAGACAACCAGCAAAATTCCAGGCAACTGGCTGGTATCAGGGACACACAGCGGCAGGAAGCAGCCCATGCCACCTCTCCCCAGGGAGAATCAAACCTGCCTTACCCACCTCACTGATAGACAACGGAATATTACTCAGCCATAAAAAGGAATGAGATTGGGTTAGTTGTAGAGATGTGGATGGGCCTAGAGTCTGTCATACAGAGTGAAGTAAGTCAGGAAAAGAAAAAGAAATACTGTGTATTAACGCACGTATGTGGAATCTGGGGGAAAAAAATGGTACAGATGAGCCTATTTGCAGGGCAGGAATAGAGATGTAGATGCAGAAAAGAGACATGTGGACACGGCAGGGAAGGGGAGGGTGGGACAGAATGGGAGAGTAGCGTTGACATGTATACATGCCATGTGTAAAACAGCTAGTGGGAACCTGCTGTATAGCGCAGGAAGCTCAACGCAGTGCTCTGTGATGAACCAGATGGGGGGATGGGGGAGGGAGGTCCATGAGGGAGGGGATATCTGTACACATATAACTGATTCACTTTGTTGTACAGCAGAAACTAATACAACTTTGTATAGCAATTATACGCCAATTGAAAAAACAAAAAGACCGTAAGTTTAGGGTTGGTTTGTTGGTGTATTCAAATGAAACCAGTGGGCTTTGTGGTTTAGGCTGTCTGTCTTTATATTCTGTCTAAAGGGGAGAAAAGAACTTGAAAAATCTCCTTTAGATGTTAAAGGAAAATTCCTTTTTGTTTTTAAATGCACACTTGGTAGCTATTTACTATGAGCCAGGCATGCTGTTCTAATGACAAATATTAACTCACTTAATCTGCAAAATAACCCTGTGAAATACGGTGATAACCATCACTACTTAACAGATGAGGAATGAGGCAGAGAAAGGGTAAGCAGTGTGCCCACAGTCACACAGCAGTGAGGGGTGGAGCCAGGAGCATGAATTCAGGGCCCGGCCCAAGAGCTGCCCCAGTCTCTCCCATCACGCCACCCTCCAGAAGAGCTAACTTTGGGTCAAGGCACAGGAAGTTAAGTGGGCCTCTCCCAGTCCAGGGTGGGCTGAGCTGCCTGATGGTCTTGATATAGCTCTGTCTGTCCTATTGGATAGAGAAGGAAATGGCAACCCACTCCAGTGTTCTTGCCTGGAGAATCCCAGGGACAGAGGAGCCTGGTGGGCTGCCATCTGTGGGGTCACACAGAGTCGTACACGACTGAAGCGACTTAGCAGCAGCAGCAGCAGTCCTACTAGAGAGGGGAATCCCACAGACCCCATCAGACTCCCCAGGGTTGACTCCAAGTGGCCCAGCTTTGGAAGGGAAGCTTCCCCAGAAAAGAATCTAAGAACCCAAGCAGACGGTCCCCACGAGCTCAAAGACACTGTCTACCAGCCATGGGCCCTGAGTTCCCAGGTAACCTGAGAGCACAGCCCGGTAACCTGAGATCTTAGAGGTAGGCCCCCTCTCCCCCTTGGTCTTCTGTTACCTCTCAGATGGTCATTGACTCAGACGTAGGGCCTAGGGCCTGAGGGACTTCCCCCCTTGTCTGAGCAAGTGAAGGGAGCCCCACGGATACCAGCAAACAGGTCTACATGATCGCCAGACCTGCGTAACTGGACAGCCTCCCCTTTCCCCTGATAGAGATAAATGTTAATAACTCAATGATGATGAAAACATGGTAAAGTGCCAAGCACAGCATGTTTAGTTACAAAATCCAGGAAAAATGGCTTCTGCCTTGCTGCTAAGAAAACCAGTTGTTGAGTCCAGGATAATTCTAGTAAGAAATTGGCATTCAGGGATTAATTGTTTAGGATGTAATGACCACTACAACCCAAACTAATGAGAACAGAAGGCAGTTTCGAATTTGAATCTCGGAAATGAAATAGGCCTTGCCAGGCTGGCTGGTGCAGAAAGAGAGAATGGGAGGGCTTTTTTTTTTTTTAAACCTCACTACTGATGGGGTGAAAAATCAGAAAGCATTTTGCGAGAACAGCTTCTGAGAAGACTAGCCAAAAGTCTGTGTGGATGCCTCAGGAAAACTCTTGATTGATTATTAAAAGCCTGGCTGAGCTCCTTCCTGAAGCCCTGAGCAGGTGAGGGCAGCAAGGCAGGGGTGAGTCACCACCATGTCGGGGAAGAGGGAGCGGGCGTCTGGCACAGAGACAGGCCCATCCCTGGTACTTCAACTGGACCTTTAGCAGGTCTCCTCTTTTTTCTCAATCTGTCCCTTCCTGCACATCTTGGGATGGACTGCAGTACTCACCCCGCCAAACTCAATGGCTTAGGTGAGGATCAAACAAGAAAATACCTGGCAAAGTGTTTTTTGATCTTTAAATCACAGTGTGGGTGGACAGCATTATTGGGATGAATTAGCCCCTTCCTCATCCTTTTATTTGTTTGCTTAGCTCTCTTTGTTTCAAAAAGGACTCAAGGCAACCTACCTATTTTGTCCTAATTGCTTGCAGAGCTATAAGCACCCTGTAGAATCATGATCATGGCAGGCAATGTTCAGTTCCAGAAAAGACCCAGGATGGTTTGCTGGACCAACTGGACAAGAGCCTGAGGGCCCTGGTGAGAGTGGAACCCTTGGCAGGTCTTCAGAGCTTCGAATGCCCTCCCTACTCCCTCCTTCATCTCTAGCTCATGATTCATCATCCACAGCACTTAGGTATGTCTGAAATAATTTGAAGTATTTATTTCTTTATGTATCTACGGTATCCCTACCTTCTCATTTGAATGTAAGCCCCTTGAGAGCTGGGACGTTTTCTGCCTTGTCCACTGCTGCTGTGCTGTGCTTAGTCCCTCAGTCGTGTCCAACTCTTTGCGACCCCACAGACTATAGCCTGCCAGGCTCCTCTGTCCATGAGGATTCTCCAGGCAAGAATACTAGAGTGGGTTGTCATGCCCTCCTCCAGGGGATGGTCCCAACCCAGGGATTGAACCCAGGTCTCCCTCATTGCAAGTAGATTCTTTGCCATCTGAGCCACCAGGGAAGCCCAAGAATACTGGAGTGGGTAGCCTATCCCTTCTCCAGGGGTTCTTCCCAACCCAGGAATCAAACCGGGGTCTCCTGCATCGCAGGCAGATTCTTTACCAGCTGAGCTGCCAGGGAAGCCCTTGTCCATAGATAACCATTTCAGGGACTTCCTTGGTGGTCCAGTGGCTAAAAACCCAACTATTCAGAGTGAATTTGAGAATGACAAGAACTCTCTCTTGATTGAGACAAATGGCCTTAATTTTGTAGAAAATTAGATCCCCTATTAGCAATTATGCATTTTAAGCTCTAAGTTCCACAGATCCTACCTGGCCCTCCCCAGGCTGTGTCCAGACCTGTGGGGGTGAGGGAGTTGCAGCCCCAATGAACGCTCCTCCCTGAAGCTCATATCTCCCCTTCCAGGCCTCTCTCTGGACATCCAGAGCTTGTCTCTCACAGATCTGTCTTTCCAAAGATGCCCATGCCACCAGTGTGCGTGAGGGTAGGCCGGGCAGCCCGGTCAAGGCTTCCTTTTTGCGAGCAGAACTTAGATGGACTGGCTGGGGTGGGCACATACATACATCAGATATGGGATGGAGCCAGAAATAGGAAAAGAGCAGGCAGGCTGCCCAGCCTAGAGTCACAGCTGACACTCCACCTTCATGTTTGAGAATTCCAAGGAGTCTGAGTGCTCTAAATTCAAGCCTGGTGTTATCAAAAGTTTTACTATTAAGATGGGGGGAGGGGAGTACTCTAAGAGTCTGTTGGCTTAGTTATAACTCTGAAACTTCTAGTCAAATGACTGGGACTTCCCTGGTGGTCCAGTGGTTAAGAATCTGCCTTGAAATGCCGGGGATTCAGGTTTGACCCCTGGTTGGAGAACTAGATGCCACATGCTGCAGGGCAACTAAGCCTGCACGCCGAAACTACTGAGCCCAAGATGCAACTAAGCTCCAACACAGCCAAAAACAAAAGGTCTGTGGGCCTCTCCTTGGCCCTTGCCCGCGGTCTCCCTAATGTCAAGGGTAGGCCTGTGCCTCAGCGAGACAGGAAGGAAGTCCTTACCACTGGGATATGGGGGTCATGAAGTGTGGGGCTCATGACTTAGACACAGAAGCCTCTAGAAATACAAGGTACTTTTTACTCTGGGGATTTTACATATAATTGAACATGTGTGACCCTGAATCAGGAAGATCTCCTGGAGGAGGACATGGCAACCCACTCCAGTGTTCTTGCCTGGAGAATCCCATGGACAGAGGAGCCTGGAGGGCTACAGTCCATAGGGTCGCAGAGAGTCGGACATGACTGAAGTGGCTTAGCACCAACACATATGATACGTATGGATTTTATTAGCAGGGCTGAGAGACAGAAGCACCTCTTGTCTTCAGTTCAGTTCAGTCGCTCAGTCATGTCCAACTCTGCGACTCCATGAATCGCAGCATGCCAGGCCTCCCTGTCCATCACCAACTCCCGGAGTTTACCCAAACTCATGTCCATGGAATCGGTGATGCCATCCAGCCATCTCATCCTCTGTCGTCCCCTTCTCCTCCTGCCCCCAATCTTTCCTCTTGTCTTCTCTGAGGCAGGCAAAGAAACCAGCAAAATTGTTTTGCCTCCAACTAATTAATTTGTGTCAGAGGAGGAATTACTGGGAGGGGTGGGGGTGGGGGTATTGACAGAAGCTTCCAGAATGCTGGAAGTGTTCCACATCTTGATTAGAGTGGCGGTTACTGGGTCATGAGCATATTAACATTCTCCAAGCTTGCACCTGAGATGAATGTACTTCACACAGGAGCAGTTGGGGAGTCAGTCAGCCTGGGGCTGGCCGGCTCCATGTCCTCGGGCAATTTACTTATCCTCTTAAATCTCAGTTTACTGGGGCTTCCCTGGTAGTCCAGAGGTTAAGACTATATGCTCCCACTGCAGGGGGCATGGGTTCGATCCCTGGTCAGGGAACTAAGATCCTGCTTGTTATGCAGCCACAAAGAGGAAAAGAAAATTCCTTGACTAAAAATCAAAATACGACCTATCAACTTTAAAAAAAATTAAATGGGAAAAGTAACATATACAAAAACCTTAATTTACTCACTGCATAGTGGGTAAGGTCAACTCCTTACCTCACTACACTGCAGGGGAGGGCGGAGGTGCGCTTCGAGAGTGCTTCATCACTGGTGGTTATCATATCATATCAGCTACATTAACTGCTTGTGCATCAGCTATGTCAGCTGGTGCTTATTAAAATGCTTAAAACTTTAAACAGATTTGTTGAAGGTACGTTTTTTCTAAATGCAACCAAACGAGTTATTTCTGTCCAAAACTCTCCTTCGTCTAACTAGTCTGTCAATACCACTCATTTTCACTGACTGATTTCTTGGAAACCACACTTGGGGCTAGGTGCCAACTTTTCCGCCTGGCAAGCAGGTTGCCCCTTGGCCATCAGGCATCTGGGACGCGACTGGAATTCAATCCTCGGGGAAACTAGAGCCCGCTATGGAAATGGGCTTATTGACAAAGACCTGTATTGCTCTTGTGGTGGAATTCACCCCAGCCCTGAAAGAAGCCTGGTCCTGGCTGCATTTCATTCCTTATGGTAACGTCTCAGCTCTAATCTAATTCCACTCTGAAGCTCAGAGAAGGTAGAGAGGAGATATTGACTGTTTTATATTAGGTCAGCCAAGTGAGGATTGCAATTTGAGTCTCACAAAATATCCACTATGCCTCCTTTGTTATGTGTGTGTGTTTGTGTGCTTAGCCACTAAGTCGTGTCCAACTCTGTGATCCCCTAGATTGTAGCCCGCCAGGCTCCTCAGTCCCTGGAATTCCCCAGGCAAGAATACTGGAGTGGGTTGCCATTTCCTTCTTCAGGGTATCTTCCCAACCCAGAGACTGAACCCACGTCTCCTCCATTGGCAGGCGGATTCTTTACCACTGAGCCACCAGAGAAGTCACTTCTTTGTAATACTGCTGTTAAATTCTGCTCTTCTCTAAATGCACCTTCTAAAGGAGAGGTAGGCTTCTCCTAGAGTTCTAGAAGCTTCCAGAACAGCACCCATACATCATCAAAACTTTACCAGGTGATGCCAAGGACAAGGGACCATCCCAGGTGCCATGGAGGAAATAAAGAGGATCTCAACTCTCAAAGAGGTTACCTGGCATCAAACTCCTAAATGACGAATCAGAAAGGTGAACTTCGGCATTGGATATGGACATGGGTGCAATCGACCGCAGTAGGAGTCAGGCAGATAAGGAACTAGAACAGGGCACTCGAGCAGGCCAGACACGGTGGAGCTGCTTTGCTAATGTCTCACGAAGTCCACCAACAACCAGGCAAAGGAGTTAGGATTATTCTCATTTTACAGATGAGGAAACTGAGGTTCAGAGAAGCTAAGACACGGCCCAAAGTCGAAGTCTGTAAATGGAGGCAGGACTGGTTACATCACTTTCAAGACACGGATCGAAGTCAAAATCTAGAACCCTATGTTAAAAAATTAAGAATTTCTATTTTTTACATTTTATTATTGAAGTGTAGTTGCTTTACCATGTTCTTAGTTTCTGATGTACAACAAAGTGAATCAGCTCTAGGTACATATACAGTCCCTCCCTCTTGTGCCTCCCTTCCACACAAGCAACAAAGACATATAAGATAGGGAACTATAGCCATTATCTTGTAATAAATTTTAATCAACTATAATCTGTAAAAAAAAAAAATTGTGGAGAACTATGCTCTACACCTGAAACCAATATATTATATTGTAAATAAACTATACTTTAAAAATAAATATTAATAGAATAAAAAGATTTTTTTTAATTTAAGAATCTCACAGCAGTGACAGTACTGCATTAAATCAAGCCTGAGACCATTTTAAGTGCAGAGCCCTGTGTTCCTGGACATTTCTGATGCCCATGAAGCCAGCCTTGAGTAAAGGAGCGACAAAGAACTGTGGAAAGAAAGAGGGCTTTATCATTGTTGGAAAGACTGATAAAACAAAAAGTTGTATTGAGAGAGGTGGCAATGAGTTGGAAGGGGAATATCACTTTGGTTTCATATAGTCAGACCCGAGAGCACCCTACTGGTGCTTTTTAACCAGAGCAAGATGTAGCCAGGAGCTTAGGTATCTCCTGAAGCCAATGGGACTTATGTATCTGTCCCAGGAGCAAGCTGCCAGTTCTTGGTTTCATCCTCTGCTGTCTAGTACTTTTCCTGATCCCTCTGAGAATTCTGTGACCTTTTGGATCAGCTCCAGACCTGGACTAGACTTGTCTGTATAGTTCCCTACCTGTTAACAAATAACAGAATAATTAAGTATCAGTAAGTAGCTCAACTGGTTTGATCTCCTTGCAGTCCAGGGGACTCTCAAACCAGTCAATCACAAAGGCAATCAGTCCTGAATATTCATTGGAAGGACTGATGCTGAAGCTGAGGCTCCAATACTTTGGCCACGTGATGCAAAGAGCTGACTCATTAGAAAAGACCCTGCTGCTGGGAAAGATTGAAGGTGAGAGGAGAAGGTGACCACAGAGGATGAGATGGTTGGATGGCATCACTGACTCAATGGAGATGAGTTTAAGTAAACTCCAGGAGTTGGTGATGGACAGGGAGGCCTGGCGGGCTGCAGTCCATGGGGTCGCAAAGAGACAGACATGACTCAGCTACTAAATTGAACTGAAGTAGCTTGAAGAAATATAGGTCTATTTTTCTCACAAAACAAAGCCTAAGAGTAGGTAGTTTCCAGCATTAGTTTCGGTTCTCAAAATGTCAGTTTTGGTCTCTCTGTGAGTCTCTTGCCCTTTGTGTCAAGGTATTGCCTCATAGTTGCAATATGCTTGCTGTAGCTCCATCCATCTTGACTTCATTCAAAACAAAAGAAGGAGAAGGGGTGACAATACACCCAAAAGGGAAAGCGAAAACTTTCTCAGAATGCCCCCCTCCAAATGGTGGCCCTTAAATTTTATTGACCAGAGCTGGTCACACAGCCACCCAGAACTTCCAGGGCATGGAAACAAAGAACAGTAATTGGCTCAGAGCTGTAAATGGCCATTAAGCTGCCATGAACTAGTATTAACCGTGAAGAAAAGAGAACTGGTATTAGGTCTTAAGGCTGTTGGTTACTCCATGGACAAATCTAGTGCCCTGAGTTCAACCCAGTCCACATGTTTGTCTCCCAGAAACAGTTTGAGGGAATCTTGAGGTTATGGTTGGCCTGGGTATCAATCTGGAGGTGTCTGTTACCCCAGGACTATGGGTAGCTAGGCAGAATTTGAAGCCCATGCATGGCCTGTGGCCCTGTGTCACCTCACCTCTTCCCTTTAGGGCACTTACAACTCACACAGAGGACTGAGGTCTTTCTGAGGATGCCCCTTCCCTCCTGTGGGACAATAAACTCCTGGAAGACAAATCCATTGTTCCAGTTTGAGCAAATGTATTTAAGGATGTCAACAGCTAAGAACTCTGATTTTGGTACAGTCCACTAATGGCTAATAAAGGCCGCAACACAGCCAGGAGGAGAGTGATAAGAGAAAGCATAGAGTTCCTATAATAACATAACTTGGAGAGCCAAGGAGGGCTTGCAGAGAAGGCGGTTGGTTAAGCCACCCATCTATTCCTTAAAATATTTATTTAACACATAGTATGTACCAAGCATTGTCCTAGGCTCTGGGGACATATTAATGAATAAGATATACAGCTCCTTGATCTCATGCGGCTGATCTCAATCTAGTCCAGGGAGGAAGAAAAATAAAACTCAAGTAAATAAACAAATATATTAACTTGAACACCAAAGAGATCAAACCAGTCAATCCTAGAGGAAATCAACCAGGAATATTCACTGGAAGTACTGATGCTGAAGCTGAAGTTCCAATACTTTAGCCACCTGATGTGGAGAGCTGACTCACTGGAAAAGACCCTGATGCTGGGAAAGATTAAGGGCAAAAGGAGAAGGCGTGACAGAGGACAAGATGGTCGGATGGCATCATCAACTCAATGGACTTGAGTCTGAACAAACTCCGGGAGATGGTGAAGAACAGGGAAGCTTGGCGTGCTGCAGTCCGTGGGGTCACAAAGAGTCAGACACGACTTATGGACTGAACAACAGCAATGAATTGGATCACAACAAGTAGCATGTGAGTTCGAATTTAAATGAAGAGAAAGTTTCCAGAACCAGCCCGGCAAGGCTTGGGGGAAAGGCTAAGTTGAAACCAAGAAAGAAAGCTTCGGGGCTGGGGTGTTGGAGCCTGAGGGAGGAAGGCAGGGACCCCTGAGTGTCCTGGGTTTTGTCTGCATGTGCGGGGCCTCTGGAGGAAAGCTGGGTCTTAGACAATGAGTCCAGGAGTGAGGAGGGAGCAGGGGGGAGGGCCATCCTATGGACAAAGCAGGATAATGACAAAGCCCAGAGGCTGTGTATGGCTGCGGCAGGTGTGACCTGGGGGAAGAAGAAGGTTCTCCAATAACTATCTCTGGGTGGGGGGCCAAGAGTGGAAAGAGGTGTCTTCAACTCAGGAAGGAGAATGCTGGCAGAAGGCCCTCTAGAAGCACCAAAAATATCCAGAAAAGAACTGTCGAGGACACACTTGGGAGGGGGCTGGGTGGTGGGAAACTCAGTCTGTCTGGGAGATAAGTAGGAAGTAGAAACATGACCCGGTTTTCATCTTCCGACGCTCCGCAGGGTCTACCAGGTACTTCACCTGTGACAGGTGTGCACTGATGGTAGTGGAATGAATGGACAGGTGATGAGAGGCTCAGAAGCTCCAGAAAGCAGCAAAAGGGAATGCCATTGCAGCCACAGAAAGGGCTACCTCCTAAGTCACTTACTGTTCACCTAGATGTTTCATAAAAGACACTGACTTTTTCTTTTCCCCCTACCATTACCTTCCCAGGTGGCGCTAGTGATAAAGAACCCACCTGACAATGCAGGAGACACTAGAGACTAGGGTTCGATGCCTGGGGTGGGAAGATCCCCTGGAGGAGGGCATGGCAACCCACTCCAGTACTCTTGCCTGGAGAATCCCATGGACAGAGGAGCCTGGTGGGCTACAGTCCATGGGATTGCTCAGAGTCAGACATAACTGAAGTGATTTAGCATGCACACACCATTACCCTCAGTAGGAAAGTGAACTGGGAGACGCGAGTCAGCTAGAGCACTAATTTACAAAGGTGTGAAAAGGTCAGTTCAGATTTAGCACTGCGCACATCCCCATGACTTGGCTGGGAGCGAGGCTCCTGGGTTTGGTGAAATCGGTTCCCCTTCCTGTGTTTAATGATGAGCAGTGTGATGTGAGGCTCTGTCATGGAGGCTGCAATCCCTTCTCTGCCTTTCTCCATCATCTTCCTTCCCATTTATTAATGTGACGCTCCTAGAGTTGAGATAATGATTTAAAAGCTCTAATTTCGTTACATTCTGAAGCCTGTCTGCCATCAAGGCTGATTGTAATGAGATTTGGGAAGGAGCTGGGCTCTTAGCTGGGGTCAATTCATCTCTGGGAGAAAGTGCTACCATCAAAACGCCCAGGAATTATTAGCACTTAGACGACAGCTGAAGAGACCTATTAATGTGAGCTGCCTGGGGAGTCCTGAAGTGTGAGACGCAATTATATTTCTTATTTATTTCTCCTGGCTTCATCTTTAAGGGTGAAGAATAGATGGGTAGGCAAGATCTTGTGAAATCACTAAATATTTAGTGATGCTTTCCTAGTGCCCAACCAGGTACCGCATGCTGGCACTCAAGGACGAGAGCATGCCTGCACAGGCTAAGTCTCCCAATTTCTCAGCCCAGCCCTACAGACATGAGAGGACAGCCTGTTTTCTATTTTTGTTTTTTTAAAGTGAGGAATCTGAGGCTCAGAGAGAATAAGTCCTTTTCTCTAATAAGTGATAGAGCAGGATTTAAAGCTGGATTTTCCAGTTCCAGTGCACTATTTTTATAAATCCATGACCCCACTTTCTTTACATTACAGGCTCTGTGTGATGTAGTCTAGGGGTCCAGAGAGATTTTATCAAGTGGTTTCCAATCCTGCCTGCATGGTAGACTCAGCTAGCAACCTTTAAAAGAAGGGGGAAAAAATGCCCAAACCTGGGCACCACCCACAGACATTCTGCTTTAATTAGATGAGATCAGGCCCAGAACCTTTGACCATACAGAAATGGGAGAGAAGGAAGATGTGGGAAAGACAATGCGTGGCAGGGGCCATGGTCACTGTTACTCTTTTTATTAATAGCAACGTTTTAGTGACTGCAAGAAGGACCAGGTGCCCTGCCTGCTCCTGGACCTTATCACACTCAATCCCACTGACAACCCTCCGGGGCAGAGAACATAACTGACATGTTCAGGGAACTTAATATGGCACAGTGAGATGAATTAAGGGCTTGGAACTAATAGGAATTGACTTCAAAACCAAGTTCTGCCAGTTTCTATTTGTGTGATTTTTAACAAGTCACTTAAACCTCTTTAAGTCAAATTTGCCTGGTTCGTAAAATGGGATGTAAAAATTGCCCTAAGTTACAGAGAGCAGAGATGAAACGGAAGAAAACGTGTCTTTGAACGTCGTAGTGTCTACTAGGTAGGCTGGCAAAACAACGTCCTGATGACACTACAGAGGGATAGACTGAGGCTCAAAGCAGGAAGCAAGGCGCCCAAGGTGACAGGTGGGGCAGACACAGGCCTGATACAAACCAGTGTCATTCACCCCTCTCCCCCTCCCCATGGTGGGTCGATGGGATTAAACCACCAGATGAACATTTTCACGGTAACATTTTCACGGTATCTGCTTGTGCTGAAAGGCATGTGCATCTGAAGACCTCTTGTCTTAAGGGTAGGGAAGGATAATGTGGGTGGAGAGGAGTAGGAAAAGCTTCCTGGTGTCGTTGGATAGTAAAAGTTGTTGTTCAGTTGCTAAGTCATGTCTTACTCTCTGTGATCCTATGGACTGCAGCACGCCAGGCTTCCTTGTCCTTCACTATCTCCCGGAGTCGGAGTTTGCTCAAACTCATGTTCACTGAGTTGGTGATGCCATCCAACCATCTCATCCTCTGTTGCCCCCTTCTCCTCCCTCTTTCAATCTTTCCCAGCTTCAAGGTCTTTTCCCATGAGCTGGCTCTTTGCATCAGGTGGCCAAAGCATTGGAGCTGCAACTTAAGCATCAGTCCTTCCAATGAATATTCAGGGTTGATTCCCTTTAGGATGGACTGGTTGGATCTCCTTGCAGTCTAAGGGACTCTCAAGAGTCTTCTCCAGCACCACAATTTGAAAGCATCGTCACTCAGCCTTCTTTATGGTCCAACTCTCACATCTGTACATGACTATTGGAAAAACCACCTTTGTTGGCAAAGTGATGTCTCTGCTTTTGAATACATTATCTAGATTTGTCATAGCTTTTCTTCCAAGGAGCAAGCATCTTTTAACTTCATGGATAGTAAAAGACTGAGGCTAAAGTCTTGCCAGTGCTTGAGGGGAACACGGAACAGACCAAGCTCTGTAGAGCTGAGAGTTAACATTCAGGTAATTGGAGTATTTTAAAGCTGGAAGGCATATCAACTGTGGGTTTCATGAAAGAAAAGAAAATTGGAAAAACTCCAGAGGTAGAACACGAGACTTAAGGTTTCTTAAGTAGTGGTTATAAAAAGATTTACCTCAGAAACTGGGGCAGACTTGCCTTGCCTCTAGCAGTTCTGAGGATCAGCTAAAATAGTAGACCAGTGCTTTAAAAACTTGGAAGCAGCACTTCTTACCACTGGCTGTCTATCAGAATCACCTAGGGAGCCTTCATAAGCCTCCAGAAGCAGGGGGGGCCACCCCAGACTGATTAAGTCAACAGGCGGGGGTGGGTGGGGCAGTAAAAGCTCCCTGGGCAAATCAGCTGAGCAGAGAGACCTGAGAAACGGCCACTCAGAAGCTTCATGCAAATATTGAGTTGTGATTCTGTTATTATGCAAGTAGACCCAACACTATTATGGAATACGGTGCCCACCTTCAACTGAGGTTCAAAGAAGAGCTAATAGCTTGAAGCTACAGCAGAAGGGCTTCTTTGGTGGCTCAGTGGTAAAGAATCCACCTGCTAATGCAGGAGATGAGGGTTTAATCCCTGGGTCAGGAAGACCCCCTGGAAGAAGAAACAGCAGCCCAGTCTAGTATTCTTGCCTGGGGAATCCCATGGACAGAGGAGCCTGGTGGGCTACAGTCCATGGGGTCACAAAGAGTCAGACACAAGTCAGTGACTGAACAGCAACAGCAGAAGGGACCAGTTAAACCAAAGGAGAAGCTGTCTGACCTGTGGATTAAAAGAATCCCTCGGGCTTATCTCTCTCTCGGGCATAGATGTCCATGAGGACCACGTGACCTGCAGCCTGCATTTGCTCTTTAATAAAGGAAATAAACAGAACTGCATGGAGGTAATATTTAAGGCTGGGATAGAGGCCATGGGGGCAGGAGGTGGAGTTGGAGAGCACAGTAGCTTTCAGACCAGCTCCTCTTGTTTCAGAGTAAGGATGAGTGTCCATCCCCCATGTCTGTGCACACCCTGCTCTCACACAACAAATATTTGTCAACTGTACTGAGGATACTGACTCTTCTAAAAATAACATTTTCCTGATTGTATGAAAAATACACGTTCATTTTCAAAATTTGGCAATAAAAATATTAAAAATTTAAATGACCCATAATCTTACATCCCAGAGGCAATTCTTATAAATATTAATTAATATTAATTTTGCTTCCCCCCGCATTCTCTCTCTTTCTATGTGCACACTTGATAATGAAAACTTTAGCTCACTTTTCCATGGCATTAATCACTCTTGAGTAATAATTCAGAGCTAAAGCTTAGATCACAAAAGATTCAAGTTCAAATGCAGCTTATTTAGTTATAAAACAAACCCATTTAACTCAGGGTGTTTCCATGTGATCCAATATGCTGCCTACTATACAGGTATACCTCATTTTAGTATGCTGCACAGATATTGTGTTGTTTACAAATGGAAGGTTTGAAGCTTTGTGGCAACCCTGAATTATCAGAGGATGGTTAGTACTTTTTCAGCAATAAATTATTTTTAAATTAAGGTATGTACATTGCTTTTTTAGACATAATAGTAATGCACACTTAATAGACTATAGTATAATATAAACTTTTATATGCACTGGGAAATTTAAAACTGTGTGACTTGCTTTATTGCAATATTCTCTTTATCACGCCTGCCTGGAACTGAACTTGCAATCTCTCTGAGGTCTGCCTACACTTTGAGAAAGTAATAAGTGATTACCAGGGTAATATATTTAAAAAAACCTCTGGGCTTCCCAGGTGGTGTTACTGGTAAAGAACCCACCTGCCAACGCAGGAGACTTAAGAGAAGTGGGTTTGATCCCTGGGTTGGGAAGATCCCCTGGATGAGGGCATGGCAACCCACTCCAGTATTCTTGCCTAGAGAATCCCATGGACAGAGGAGCCTGGTGGGCTATAGTCCATGGGGTTGCAAAGAGTCAGACACGAATAAAGCGACTTAGCACAAATGCACATATTCCCCTCTAAGAAATTTACAACAGAGTTGAAAAACAAGTCCCCAAATCACATTCCAGAAAGACTGCAATTTTTCTGCCCATGGTTTCCCAATTACAGGAGCGGGATAATAGACAGATCTGAGTCGAGACCTCAGTGTCTTCAGAAAGTAGTGAGCAGCTGGAAGGCTCTTAGGACTAACCCCGGGGAGCCTGGACTGGCAACTCCAGGACCCAGACTCCTCTGAGATGCCCTGGGTGCCACGCATCCCCTGCAGCTGGGGACAGATGCTCCAAGAACAGAAGCATGTAGTCCCAGCAAAAAGCACACAGGTATGATGCATTCCCTGTAACCGCTGCTGATGGCCCCCATAAATCACTCTGCCCCCTCCCCAGGCCCTCAGCCCTGAATCCCGGAGGGTGGTGCTGAAAGATAAGAACCAGACATCAATCTGGCACGTGAAGAGGAACCTCCGGGCATCTCACAGGGCACATTTGTTCTGCTCTCTCTTCCTACCCAGCTTGCTGAGCTGCAAATCCTCCCCTTCGTTGCCTTTCTGCCCCACTTCATTGATTATCAACCGAATCATCACAAACAGGTATTTCCTGGGGGCCCTATCTAGGTGATGATAAAATTAAGAGAGCTACAGAGTCACTAAAATAACGCATGCTTGTAATTTGCATCTTTGTGTCATTAATTAGAGGGCCTCCCTGGCGGCTCATGGTAGAGAAGACGCCTGGCAATGCAGGAGAAGCGAGTTTGATCCCTGGGCCAGGAAAATCCCCTGGAGGAGGGCAAAGCAACCCACTCCAGTATTCTAGCTTGGAGAATCCCCTTGGACAGAGGAGCCTGGAGGGCTATAGTCCATGGGGTCACAAAGCAGTGGGATATGACTGAGCGACTGAACATGCATGCACACATCTATGTACAAGGCAGAGAGGGGAACACACACGAGGAGCAACAGAGCCTGGCAGGAGAGTTTGGGGAGGAGAGGACTCTCCAGGAAGACAGAATGTGTGGTATAAAGGCCCAGGGGGCAGGGATGGACCCTCCAGAAAATAGGATCAGCGGCAGCGTGTTAGGAGGAAGCCCCACAGCTGGCTATTCCCTGATGAGGCTGCTGCAAGGACCCCAGGATCTGGGAGAGGAGGGAAAAGAGAAGCCTCAGGGAACTCAGAGACCCTCACAGAAGCAGCCCTGGTAGAAAGTCTGTTCTCCCCATGTTACTCAGGGAAGGAGGTGAGAAGCAGGGCAGTGGCCACCCGGACGGACTTAAGAATCACTAGGCACCATCGCCATTGAGCAGACCTGCCCCTAATATATGTGGACCTGGGTAAGATGGAAGCCCACATCCCTCTATACTTTGAAGAGAGCAGCCCCGTGAGCCTTCAGCGTCTCGGTGAGGCGAGGCAAGGGAAGGTGAGGGGGCGCTCCATGACTGCTCAGAGCAAGCGTAATTAGAGGGTGCACCCCAGAGGGCTGCTGTCCTGGGGGTTTTGTTGACATTTACATCCAGATGAATGCTGTTCCTGCAGGGCTTTTATGACTCAGCTGTTCTAATTTATAACAACACTTTAAAAAATAGACGCATACACATAATTTCCCACCCCACATATTAGTGGAAATATGGGGCTCTCTTCCTTCTGCTGGGATATGAACACTAGATAAGCCTCACTTCACTGTCTTTATGCCAGTCTGGTCTGGTCACTAGGACCCTGAGATAGAGGCTGGTAGAACCAGGGGCCAGCAGGTTGCCAGACCCCAGGGCACCCTTCCTGTGTGGCCTTTCTTTCCCTTGGAGCAGAGTGATGGGGTGGTGCAGAAGAGACTCAAACCAGAGGGGGCTTCCCAGGTGGCGCTAGTGGTAAAGAACCTGCTTGCCAGTGCAGGAGACATAAGAGACTCGGGTTCGATTCCTGGGTGGGGAAGTTCCAATGGAGAAGGGATAGGCTACCCACCCCAGTATTCTCGGGTTTCCCTGATAGCTCAGATGGCAAAGAATCTGCCTGCAATGCGGGAGACCTGGGTTCGGTCAACCCACTCCAGTATTCTTGCCTGGAGAATCCCATGGACAGAAGAGCCTGGCGGGCTGCAGTGCGTGACTGAAGTGACCTAGCACGCACAGAGGGGGCTTCAACCGCGGTCCTCGGTCTCAGTGCAGGTCTAGCAGCAAGGCTGCCTCCAGCCTCCTGTGTGAACCTGGGCGATGCAGCTACGTTTCTCTGCGCCTCAGTTTCCTCATCTCTGGAACGGGGCTGATGCTGATTCCTAGCTTGTGGCTTTGCTGTGAGAATGAAATGAGAGGATGTGTGTGGCATGCTTCTTGGGAGGCCTGGCTCCTGGAAAGAGTTCTCTAAGCAGTACCTGTTGTCATTCTCATTATGAGGCTCCCTGTGCTGCCATGTCACCTTAACTGCTGCTGTCAGCTGTGTGGCAGATGAAGAAACTGATTCCCAGGAAGTTAATTGACTTGTCTAGACTCGAGAGACTCAGAGGGCTGGGGCAGGCATGGAATTCAGGGCTGTATTTTTTTTTCTACCAAGCCCTCTGGGATCATACTGTGAACACCTGTGATCAACAGAAAAAGCCAGAAAGCATGGTGTTTCCTGGTAGATAAGAGGTAACACTTTCAAACGAACCTAAAGATAATGATATTTTATCATCATAAAAATACGCCACATGTATTAATCAGGGTTCTCCAGAGAACAGAACCAATTAGTTCCATTCAGTTGCTCAGTCATGTCTGACTCTTTGCAACCCCATGGACTACAGCACAGGCTTCCCTGTCCATCACCAAACTCATGTCCATCGAGTCAGTGATGCCATCCAACCATTTCATCCTCTGTCGTCCCCTTCTCCTCCTGCCCTCAATCTTTCCCAGCATCAGGGTCTTTTTCAGTGAGTCAGTTCTTCGCATCAGGTGGCCAAAGTATTGGAGTTTCAGCTTCAGCATCAGTCCTTCCAATGAATATTCAGGACTGATTTCCTTTAGGATTGACTGGTTGGATCTCCTTGCAGAACCAACAGGATCTACCTATCTATGTATCGATATATCTATACATATACATGGGCTTCCCAGGTGGTACTAGTGGTAAAGAACCTGCCTGCCAACGCAGGAGATGTAAGAGACACGGGCTCGATTCCTGGCTCAGGAAGATCCCTTGCAGGAGGACATGGCAACCCACTCCAGTATTCTTGCCTGGAGAATCCCATAGACAGAGGAGCCTGGACTGTATGGGCTACAGTCCATAGGGCCACAAAGAGTTGGATACAATTGAGCAACTTAGCACACACACATGCACACATATACATACACACACTCGTGCCCCCAATATGTGCCACAGAAAAGTATGGCAGTAAGAAAGCTGCACTGCAGGTTCCCAGGGATTCTATGTCATGATAATGATCGCTATAATCATTGTAATATTAGCCACCCACTGCTCCAGAATGACTGTGAAGAGTAATGGGATGCAGTTAACAAAGTCCTTGAGGAATTCTTCAGCAGGCACTGTTTTTAACCTCTTTCAGGTGAAAAAAAAAAAAAAGGATAAACTAGGAATGGGACCATCACTCTTCCCTGTCCAATTTGTGTAAAATGGGCTCGGGGGTTGTCTGTCCTCTCTTCTGGGGTGTTATTGTTGTTCAGTTGCTCAGTTATGTCCACCTCTTTACAACCCCTTGGGCTGCAGCATGCCAGGCTTCCCGGTCCTCCACTATCTCCCAGAATTTGCTCAAACTCATGTCCATTGAATCAACGATCCTGGGGTATAGGTGAGGACAAAAAGAGATCCTGAAAGTGAACACCCTGGGAAAACTAGCGAGCTTGGGACCCATCTCCAAGCCTGGCCCTGCACGATCAACCTCAGGTCACGTTTCTGCTTCGAGCAGCTCGGGAGCCCGCTGGCAGCTCCTCCTCAAAGTCCTTGGTCTGCTCGACGTGACCCACTTGTTTCTTCTCCATCTCCACCTGTGCTGGGAGGTGTGCTCTGGTTGAGTGGCTCTGGGCTACAAAGAGCGCGCAGGGTGAGCCTGGCTCCTGTTCTCTGAATGTGCCCCCGGCATCCACGCCCAGATGACCCATCTCTCCCAGGAGATCTAGCCCTTCCCAGGTGAGCTGTTCCTCTCCAAATGACCTAACTCTCCTGAACTGACAGCTGAGGAATCTCTGGAAGTCCAGACAGAGCCTCCCCATAGGACCCCAATGCGGAGCCATCCTCACAGCAGGACCAGGTTAGACGTTCCCTGGTTCCCCAGAGACAGAAGCACCTGCCCTTTGCAAGACCTTCCCCTAAACGACCTCCGAGTCCTACGTAAGTAGAGGCTGATGGACATGAGCAACAGAAGTTAAACCAAGAGCAGCAAGCTCCAGGATAGGACGGCCCTGGGAACCCTTGGAAGGAGAAACTGAAACAGGTGACAACAGAAGGAGTTATTTCCTGTCTGCAAGGAACTTCAGGACAGGAAGTATACCAGGACCACAGTTTCATAGCCCTAAGACCCTGATAGTGGTTTCCTGAAATTAAAAAAGAAAAGTCACCCATAGGAGGTGTCATTTAGAAGGCACTAAAAATACTTTTCCAGAACATCTATTCATCCTATGAACAAAGCCTAATTACAGAGTTTTCAAAATCTACTTCGGCTGAAAACATTAATTTCTCTCCTGTTCATTGCCTCCCTCCTGGCCAGAGCACCAGCTACCACCACCCTTCACCCCCTCCAACTAGTCCTGCCTTTAAGTTCCAAAAACCTTCACCACAACCACCATCACCATCATCATCACCACTACCAACACTGACTAGCAACTCTTCTGTCCTAGACAATGTGCTATGGTACAGGACTTTCTCTTTTTCTTAAAATCACCCTATGACAGAATTCTCTTACTGTCTTGGTTTTACATAGGAAGCTCAGAGAAGTTAAGTAACTTTCCCTAGGTTGCACAGCAAATGAACAGCTAAACCAGGACTCAAATCCATGTCTCCAAAATTCATGCTCTTAACTTCCTTCCCTATTTTACTGCCCCTGAGCATAACAGAATAGTTCCTCACCATATTCCTGCAGAAGCCAAGCAGAAAGATACGGACAAGTGAGCTGTGGGTTTTCTTTCTTTCCGACTCTGTGCCTGGTTTCCGGAGAGTCTATTCTAGGCTCTTCCAGGCTGTACATGCAGAGCCTCCCTCTAAAGACAATGAGCCAGGGAGCCCAGGGAAGTTTGTAAAGTTTGTTGCTTCACATCTCCAGAGATGCCTGTAAATGAATCAGTAGTGACAACTCAGTCAAATTTTAGCAATAGAATCTGTTCAAAATAATCATTTTGGAAGAGCATCAACTCTAGATTTCTCTCATCCACATGAGTAGAGCAGCACATTAGTGCTCTAAATGTTTGCCTCTGACTCTGAGCCTAGAAGTGAGAAATTGACGGGTTCCATGCAAACGCTGGGCTAAAATTCCAGTCCTACATGGGTTGCAGTACTTTTCTATTTTCTGAGAGCGATTTGCTCTGATTCCAGAACACATCAATACCCCATGTCTAAGCCCCCAAATACCAGCCACTGGAAGCAGAGTTTGAAAAATGCCTCCTGGATTTTAAGTATCCAGAGTGGTTCGCAGCAGCAGTATATCAGCCCGACAACACATGCAAGAGCCGAGATATATGTGCGATTCTGGTGCAAACCATTCCTCACCCATGCCCTGAGTGGAAGCAGTCTCCTATCCTGTGCAAAACAGAAGTGCATCCATCCATTCAGCCAGCTAGCCACTGCGGAGCGTCCCTAATGGACATGGGACACAGCTGAAGCTGGTTGTCTCTTACTTTCATTGAAAGGAGGCTGTTGAGTTGAGCAACCAGAGGGACTGGCATCTCTACCAACTATCCTTGTAGAGTCTGGTTTCTTGGGAGGTCCAGAATGCTGGCTGTGGGCCACTGTGATCCAAGCTGATGGCTTCTTAGCCACCCTTGCTGAATTGCACCTTCAGTCCGTCACCCCAGGACTTTGCAGTGGTTTTGGAACTTTGGGTGCTGTGGGTCAGGACTGGCTCCAACAGGGGGCTCATGGCCAAGTGACTGTCCTGGCCCCAGCTGCTGAAAGGAGTTCTAAATGGAAGCAGGGTTTTTTTTCTGTTTGTGTTTTGTTGCATTTCTCTCCCTCTCTTTTTCTTTCTCCCTCTCTCCCTGCTACACACATTATTTGAAAAATAGCATTTATTTTTCTAATGACAAAAACAGCACATGCTTTGTAAGGATGCTTACAAAATATAGAAAACCACCAAGAGAAAAAAAATTGCCTATAATCAATCCCACCCAGTGATCACCACAATTCTGGTATTTGTGCTTCCAGTAAAATGTTAATGCAATATTTTTACAAGAAGAGCATTAAATAGCATTATGCATATATGGTCTTACTTTGCTTTTTAAAAAAATTAATATATTTTAAACATTTTACAAGGTCAGTATGAAGGTAGGACTCTTTCGGGGAAGCCCCTTGGGCACTTTTAAGTCCAGTGTTCCTCGACTTGAGTCTCAGCCAGTCTAGAGGAACATGGCCCAAAGGACTGATGCTCTTGGCTGAAACTTTCCTTGCAGTCTTGAAGCAGCTGAACTGCCCACAATCAGGAGTCATGGCTGGCAAAACCCCTGAGAGACATGGCTCTCCGTCTCTACTGGGCACATTTGATTTATCTAGGGCATTTGTTAGAACATTCAGAGATTCTCATTCCACTGATCTGCAGGCACAAAAAACAAGTCCAGTACTTGTAATGATTTCCAAACCATAGTCTATAAATTTCCAGGGCAGCCTTAAGTGTGGAATGGAAATTATGGAGTCCATTTAAAGGTCTCGGTTCTATAGAGCCCCCAGCATCCCCAATTCCCTCCACCCTCACTCCCAACAACTCAGCCAATTTCTTTAAGGCAGCAGCTGCTGAAAGTTCAAGGGTTATGTGAGGCAGCCTCAGGATTTATGTCCGCTTCAGGACTCACTGACCCTCATCGACTTCTCTTATGTGTCAGGACCGAGAGCGGACCATCAATATTGTTCCAACAGGGTTGGAAGCCCACTCATCCCCCATATGGGGATACGCCACTGAAGGCAGAAACACAGGGCACTCCAATCTCAGAAGCTTCTTAATCAACTAAGACCTTTCAGATGAGAAACAGGTACAAATCGTAAACATGTTCATAATTTGAGAAGTGTAAGAAATGCAGCATTCTTTTCTCTACAACTGAATTCATATCTTGACTTCCCATTCCATCAAGAGTGGAAACAGTCTTAGCCAAGTTGAAGATTCCCTGCTTTTACCCAGAGTTTTGCTCACATTTTGAGGGGCCTATGAAGTGGTATTCTTTTTTTCTTTTTTTGACCACACAGCATGGATTGTGGCGTCTTAGATCCCTGACCAGGGATTGGACCCATGCCCCCTGCAGAGGCTTCTAACCACTGTACTGCCATGGAATTCCCTGACACGATGTTCTGATCAAAGTTTAGCAATCAGCTCTCTGGGTAAAAAGGATATATACATATGTACGTAAGTTTACTATAAACTTTACCGATATAAACTACCTGTGATCAGTCTAAAAAATAGTAAAATATACAATATTCTTAATCTTAAAGTCCATATAGCCACACAGAATGCCTTCATAGGTTTTGCTGAACTCTTGTACCCACAGCCAACCTATAGTTACAATTGGAGCATCACTTGACAAGACCAGGTTATCATGAGACATCGCCACTGAGCTGATGAATGTGTGTGATTTCCCTGTGAATGTTGGTTGAGAGTTTCTTTCATGTTAACAAGATAAAAGTGAACCAGCAAGGTACATGTCAGAGTATCACTCACACTTCAATGTGTAAATGAGTCCTTGGCTTAATCAGATAACAATTTTAGAACACAATAAAAGAGTGTTTCCTCAATTTTTTGCACTATTTAACACAAACAAACAGCTATATACCCAATGCATTTTAAAATGTAATTTGCCTTATTTTCTTGAGAAGGGAAGGATGGGACAAACTGAGAGAGTAGCATTGATATATATACACTATCCTGTATGAAATAGCAAGCTCGTGGGAAGCTGCTGTATAGCACAGGGAGCTCAGCTTGGTGCTCTGTGATGACATAGAGGGGTGGGAGGGAGGTCCGAGAGAGGGGATAAATGTATACACATAGCCGGTTTATGTTATTGTACAGCAGAAAATAACACCACACTGTAAAGCAATTATATTTTAATTTAAAAAGAAAAAACATTTTCTCCATTATTTTCTTCAACCTCCTCTAAACAATCAAAAAATTTAAAAAACCAAAACAGAGAATCAAACCCTGATATCCAGTACTTGCTGCTGCTGTTGCTGCTAAGTCGCTTCAGTCATGTCCAACTCTGTGCGACCCTATAGACGGCAGCCCACCAGGCTCCCCCGTCCCTGGGATTCTCCAGACAAGAACACTGGAGTGGGTTGCCATTTCCTTCTCCAATGCATGCAAGTGAAAAGTGAAAGAAGTTGCTCAGTCATGTCCAACCCTCAGCAACCCCATGGACTGCAGCCTACCAGGCTCCTCCGTCCATGATTTAACAGGCAAGAGTACTGGAGTGGAGTGCCATTGTCTTCTCCAATTCAGTACTTGAGAATTTCCTAAATAATCCCACCACGTGTCCTGGTTTCTCTACACATGCTGTCTTCTCCAGGTCCATAGCTCTCAGCTCACTCCTATGCCTCTATGGATGAAAGGGGATGCAGATTCTAAAACTCAAGGGATTATCCTGGTGGTCCAGTGGTTAAGGATCCACCTGAGGATGCAGGGGCCATGGATTTGATTCCTGGTGAGGGAACTAAGATCCCACATGCCTCAGTGCAACGAAGCCTGCCCTTCATAACGAGACAGTCTGTGCGCTGCCAAAGATGAGCACATGTGCCACCAAATAAATAAATAACTCATTAGAAGAGTTGGGAGATCCTTATCTCTAAGGACATGCAATGGTAACTTTCCGCTGTACTAAATCCACTAAATCAATCCATATGTGTTTGGGTCATGTGGTTATTGTACGTTTAACGCTCTGATGAGCAGCAGAACGTTTTCCAGAGTAGCTGTACCATTCTACATTTCCACCCACAGTGTATGAGGATTCCAATTTCTCCACATCCTCACCAATTCTTGTTACCTTTTTTTTTTTTTTTAAATTTTAGCCATCTTAGGGGGCATGAAGAGGTATCTCATTGTGGTTTGGAACTGAATTTCCCTAAAAGCTCGACATTGAACATCTTTTTACATGCTTGTTGGCTATATATATTCTTTTGAGAAATGCACCTTCAAAAGAAAGTGCAAGTGAAAGACGCTAAGTCGTGCCTGACTCTTTGCCACCCTATACAGTTCATGGAATTCTCTTTGTGACTCTATACAGCCCATGGAATTCTCCAGGCCAGAATATTGGAGTGGGTAGCCTTTCCTTTTTCCCGGAGATCTTCCCAGGGATCGAACCCAGTTCTTCCGCACGGCAGGCGGATTCTTTACCAGCTGAGCCACAAGGGAAACCCTTCAAAGCCTTAACTCATTTCTTACTTGGGTTACTTGTCTTCTTGTTAAGTTGTAAGAGTTTTTTACATATTCTGGATACAAGCCCCTTATTGGATATATGATTTGTAGATCATTTTTTTGCTTTATCAAATATCTTTACAACATCAAGGAATATAATTACATGATTCCTTTTGATCTACTTACATGGTAAATCATATTAACGGCTTTCTAATATTGAATCAGCCTTTCATCCCTGGTATGAACCCTTCTTAGCCAAGGGATATTATTCTTTCAACATGCTGCTGCCATACTCCAGTTGTATCATTTTATTACAATTTTACAACAGTATTCATAAGTGAGATTAGTCTAAGCTTTGTCTTCATTAAATTTTATAATTAGTATTTTGGTGGGCTTTTTAAAAAAAATCAGATTTCTTTTTGAACTGTTTAACCATTTAAATAAGCTGAGGATCATCTGTTTGGTAAAGATTTGGTGGCAGTCCTGTGTGGAACCATCTGGACTTGGAGGTTATATCTTGGGAGGGTGTGAGAGAGGAACAACAGCTTTCTCTACTGGTTTTCAGATTTGCCATCTCTGAGGTTTACTTGTGTGAACTCATCTCTTCCTGGGAAAGTACACATATATCACTCAGTCATGTCCAGCTCTTTGTAACCCCCATGGACTGTAGCCTGCCAGGCTCCTCTGTCCATGGGATTTCCCAGGCAGAAATACTGGAGTGGGTCGCCATTTCCTCCTCCAGGGGATCTTCCTGACCCAGGGATTGAACCTGAGTCTCCTGCTTGGCAGGCAGATTCTTAACCACGAGCCACCTGGAACTCCCCTACATTTGCATAGGCTGAAGTAATTTTATAATTTTTACAAATTTCCTCTCTGTCTGAGTTTATTCTCATTTCATATTTGTACATCGTCCTTAGTAATGACTCAAGGTATTCCTGGGAAAAAGGAGACCCCTCCGTGTGCCCCACCTTTGCACTCTAGCCCTGGTGGATCAATTCAAATGTGAAAAAAGAAGTTAGACCCTGCCCGCTCAGCCCAGGCTCTCCACACAGGACACGATCCATGTTCCAACCAGTCAAGAGCCATTTTCCTCTCATAATTGTGAATGTTCTTCTCATTTCCCCTCATTCCCTGTGAGTGATTCCCTGAACAAACACGAGGTAATCAAGACTTAGGAAGTATTAATAACGTATTCCTAAATTTAAATAAGATCTGGAAGTAGTTAAGAGCATTGCACCAATTTTATTTGCCTGATTTGATCACTGCAAGATGGTTGTATGAGTTGTTAGCAATAGATGAAGCTGGATTCATGGTACATGGGAAATCTCTGAAACTTTTTTGCAACTTAGTTCTCTACAACTAGAAAAATGGTACTGATGAACCTAGCAGAGAACGGACTTATGGACACAGCAGAGGAAGGTGAGGGTGCGGTGAATTGAGAAAGTGGCATTGACATATATACACTACCATGTGTGAAAAAGATAACTAGTGGGAAGCTGCTATGTAGCACAGGGAGCTCAGCTCAGTGCTCTGTGATGATCTGTGCAGTGGGATGGCCGGAGGGGAGGGAGGTTCAGGAGGGAAGGGATATATATATATTATATAATTATGACTGATTACACTGTTGTATGGCAGAAACCAATACAAAATAATAAAGCAATTTTCCACCAATTAAAAAATAAAATTTTAAAAAGTGAGTTTAAAAGAAAAAATTGTACCACCTGGGAAGCCCACAAAAAAATATTAAAAAAAAATAAAGTGAGTTCAAAAGAAAAACTATAAAAAAATAATACCTGATATTGTACATAAAACTTAAATGTTTGACATCACAGCCTTAGAGTATATACAATGGAAAAGGAGTATTTGCTTCTTAGAGATAGATTTGTTTTAATTCATATATACTTATAACAATATTAATATAGTAATAGTAGGAATGGTAATAATGAACTCACCTAAATAACATGTAAAGTGATTTTATTTTTAAAGACGTAATATGTAAAACCATTCTCTTTGTACAAGTTTCACCCACAGTTTACTTTATAGGAATCCATCTGTTTTCAGTGTCCAACTATATGCATCTCTAAAAGGGGGTGTGTGTGATTGGATAAAAATACGTATTTTTAACTGCCACTAACCTTATATCCCTCTTCACATCCCAACCCACCAACCTGGCAAACTTTTAGTAAGAAATTAGTTTATGTCAACCTCTTTCCCCTCTCTTTTAAAATCCTTTAGTGGCCCCACCAAAGCATTTATGATGAGATCCAAACTCCTTAGCAGGGCATCCACGTGTTCCAAGGATTCTTCTGTGTCATTTCTCACCATCCCCAATCACCTTGACCACCTCCACCTCCCAGACTGGCTGAACTGTCTGTAGCCTTGAATGCTGTTGACATGTCCTAGCTTCTTGTCTCCCTGAATGTCCTTGCTGTCTCCGCATAGCCTGCCCTTTGCCAGGACAGTCCCCATTTGTCAGTCAAGGCTGGGCTCAGCTGTCGCCTCCTCCATGAGACTTTCCCTGGCTGGACCTCTCTCCCTGTCTCCCCTCTGCTCCCACCCCTCCCCAGCTTGCTTCCACCACAGCACCGCCCACAGATGTATTGCCGAGTCTGTTTTCCAGCCTGCCCCTCCGTCAGACTGTGTTCTCTTTTGGGGCAGACCTAAATGATGATAGACGTATCACCAGGATATATCACAGTCCCTAGCACATGGAAGATGGCTGATAAAGTGGGATAAATGAATGAATAAAACAAAATCCATACACTCCAGCTTTAGGCAAATCAACAGACACTCTTTGATCACTTCTACCTACCTTCTACATGGCAAACACCCTCTTCCAACAACACGAGAGAAGGCTCTACACATGGACATCACCAGATGGTCAATACCGAAATCAGATTGATTACATTTTTTGCAGCCAAAGATGGAGAAGCTCTATACAGTCAGCAAAAACAAGACCAGGAGCTGACTGTGGCTCAGATCATGAATTCCTTACTGCCAAATTCAGACTTAAATTGAAGAAAGTAGGGAAAAGCCCCTAGACCATTCAGGTATGACCTAAATCAAATCCCTTACACTTTTACAGTGGAAGTGACAAATAGATTCAAGGGATTAGATCTGATAGAGTGCCTAAAGAACTATGGACGGAGGTTCATGACATTGTAAAGGAGGCAGTGATCAAGATGATCCCCAAGAAAAAGAAATGCAAAAAGGCAAAATGGTTGTCTGAGGAGGACTTACAAACAGCTGTGAAAAGAAGAGGAGCTAAAGGCAAAGGAGAAAAGGAAAGATAAACCCATTTGAATACAGAGTTCCAAAGAATAGCAAGGAGAGATAAGAAAGCCTTCCTTAATGATCATTGTAAATAAACAGGGGAAAACAATAGGATGGGAAAGACTAGAGATCTCTTCAAGAAAATTAGAGACACCAAGGGAACATTTCATGCAAAGATGGGCTCAATAAAGGACAGAAATGGTATGGACCTAACAGAAGCATTAGATATTAAGAAGAGATGGCAAGAATACACAGAAGAACTATATGAAAAAGATCTTCATGATGTAGATAACCACAATGGTGTGATCACTCACCTAGAGCTAGACATTCTGGAATAAGTCAAGTGGGCCTTAGGAAGCATCACTATGAACAAAGCTAGTGGAGGTGATGGAATTCCAGCTGAGCTATTTCAAACCCTAAAAGATGATGCTATGAAAGTGCTGCACTCCATATGCCAGCAAATTTGGAAAACTCAGCAGTGGCCACAGGACTGGAAAAGGTGTTTTCATTCCAACCCCAAAGAAGGGCAATGCCAAAGAATGTTGAAACTACTGCACAACTGCATTCATCTCACACGCTAGCAAAGTAATGCTCAAAATTCTTCATGCACTTCAACAGTACGTGAACCGTGAATTTCCAGATGTTCAAGCTGGATTTAGAAAAGGCAGAGGAACCAGAGATCAAATTGCCAACATCGATTGTATCATACAAAAAGCAAAAGAGTTTCAGAAAAACATCTACTTCTGCTTTATTGATTACGCCAAAACCTTTGACTGTGTAAATCACAGCAAACTGTGGAAAATTCTGAAAGAGATGGGAATACCAGACCACCTTACCTGCCTCCTGAGAAATCTGTATGCAGGTCAAGAAGCAACAGTTAGAACCAGACATGGAACAACAGACTGGTCCCAAATTGGGAAAGGAGTACATCAAGGCTGTATATTGTCACCCTGCTTATTTAACTTATATGCAGAGTACATCATGAGAAATGCTGGACTGGATGAAGCACAAGCTAGAATCAAGATTTCTGGGAGAAATATCACTAACCTCAGATATGCAGAAGATAACACCCTTATGGCAGAAAGTAAAGAGGAACTAAAGAGCCTCTTGAAAGTGAAAGAGGAGAGTGAAAAAGTTGGCTTAAAACTCAACATTCAGAAAACAAAGATCATGGCATCTGGTCCCATCACCTCATGGCAAATAGATGGGGAAACAATGGAAACAGTGACAGACTTTATTTTCTTGGGCTCCAAAATCACTGCAGATGGTGGCTGTGGCCATGAAATTAAGATACTTGCTCCTTGGAAGAAAAGCTATGACCAATCCAGACAGTGTATTAAAAAGCAGAGGACATTACTTTGCCAACAAAGTTCTGTCTAGTCAAAGCTATGGTTTTTCCAGTAGTCATGCATGGAAAGAGAGGTGGACCATAAAGAAAGCTGAGCACCGAAGAAATGATGCTTTTGAACTGTGGTGTTGGAGAAGACTCTTGAGAGTCCCTTGGACAGCAAGGAGATCAAACTTGTCAATCCTAAAGGAAATTAATCCTAAATATTCATTGTGAGGACTGATGCTGAAGCTGAAACTCCAATACTTTGGCCACCTGATACGAAGAGCTGACTCATTTGAAAAGACCCTGAAGCTGGGAAAGATTGAAGGTGGGAGGAGAAGGGGACGACAGAGGATGAGATGGTTGGATGGCCTCACCAACTTGAGGGACATGAGTTTGAGTAAACTCCCGGAGTTGGTTATGGACAGGGAGGCCTGGTGTGCTGCAGTCCATGGGGTCACAAAGATCTGGAAACGACTGAGTGACTGAACTGAACTGAACATACCTATCAGTGACCGGAGCAAGTTAGAGTTGTATAAAGCACAGTCCCCACTTTCAAACTGCTTAGGAGAGTACGTTACTCTTGCTCACACTCTAGTGAGCAAGCTTTCTGGTGCAAGGCTGCTTCAACTCAGAACTCCTGGTTCTGCCTTCTTTCCCTTGCTTCAGTGCAAACAATTGGGGACAGTATGCGTGCTCAGCTGTGTCCAACTCTTTGGGATCCTATGGATTGTCACCCACCAGGCTCCTTTGTCCATGGGATTCTCCAGGCAAGAATACTGGAGTGGGTTGTCATGCCCTCTTCCAGGGGATCTTCCCAACCCAGGGATCGAACCCATGTCTCTTGCATCTCCTTCATTGCAGGTGGATTCTTTACCCACTGCACCACCTGGGACAGCATGTGCTGAATGTAGAACTAGAGCCAGCACGGCACTTGCATGAGGCTCACTGAGGCCACTGTTTTCTGTTTTAAAATAGTGCATCATCCCAGAGCATCCCCACTCCCTCTCCTAAAACACAAACAGTGGCTCCTAGTGGCAACCAAAGTGACCCCTCAGTCTAGTGTATGAATACTTGGCTGAGAGTTACCCTAATAATCCTGAAGATTTTCCCACCTTCCTTCTTGCTCAAGGACCATAATCCAAGAGGCAAAAGTTCCTCAACAGTTCCTGCCCTGGCTCACCCCACCTGGCTCTGTAACCTCACCACTGGCATCATTGGGCCATAGGAAAAAACTGTACTCCTGTCGTTCTGCCACTTCATTGAAACTTAAACTCTTTGTTTTTTAAAACCTATTTTCTGGTTGATTCTTTTAGATGATATCCCAATGTCCATTTAAAGCCTCTTCCCCTCCTGCTACCTGTCTCTTCCAGAGTCAGCATAAACTGGCACAATCTCCACGAAAGCTCAGCCTCTCTGACACTTACTGTCTTCTGCTGCTGACCTAGACCAATGCCTGGAACATAGAGCATACCAGCAAATGTCATCAGTGGAGTCACAAGTGCACCTGACGTTCCTTATATTCAGGATTACATGAGACACTAAGTATGAAAACACTTTTAAAATGCTAAGTCATGGTTCCAGGCGATAGTTCTTCACTGAAGAGATGGCAAAGCAGTGAATAATGTAACATGTTATTAAATATCTGTTGAGCCCCTGCTGGGTGAAAAGCTCTACACACACAATTTATTTCCATCATGATTTTCAGTCACTCATAGTAGAAAGCATGGCATACTCAGTCTACCCTGTGTATCCTGATCATGTATCCAGGATACGGATCCAATCCAAAGTGAACCCCCATACCACCCCTCCCAACCCCAACTTACTTTCAAAGCTCTTGGTAATGTTGTCACACCTTTATTTCTCATTATTCTGCTAAGGCCTCACCTGTCCATGAAAAGACGAGCTCCTCACCAAGCTCAAGCTGTTCCCCGGCCTCCGGGAGTTCTCTCTTCCCACCTCGCCACCATCTAGCTCTCATCTCTCATTTCCGGCCCATTTTAAGGGTCACCCCCTGCACAAGACTTTTCCTACAACTCAAGCCATTTGATCCTGAAGGGAAGGCAGCCTGCATCACTCCACACTCTCTTATATCATAGAAACATATGGCTTCACATATGGCTTGTGCTGGCGAACTCCCTGATGGTCGAAACAGCAACATCTCTGTCTACGTCCCATTCAACTCATCACACCGTGTCCAGCATACCTTAGTTGTGCCGGTTGATAAGGACCCTGGGGGGAAATGGCCCTGAGCCTACAGTCAGAAGTGGGTACAGGCAGAGTCAGCCCTTCTCGTGGGATGGTTGCAGAAGCAAGACCCAAGTTTCCCCACCCCAACCCCGCTGTGATCATGGCAATGGGAGAGGTCACCCACAAAGACAACGTTCTACCTCATTACCAATTCAGTCCCCGTGGAAACCCTTGCCAGGGCCCTTAATTTCTTGTGTTAAAACAACAAACGAGGTGACCCCAGCACAATCTCTAATAGGTAGCATGGGTCACCAATTATTCATTTTGTGCTGGAGCTTTTCGCCTGACAGGCTGAGATGAAAATTTGTCCTCTTCCTGGCAAGAGCCATAAATTAGTTTTATGCTACTGTTAAACCCAGAGGCAAAAGGGGGGGAGGGAATGGAGTGGGGGGAGGGTCAGTGAATAAGGCCTGGCTGCTTCCAGGGACAAAGCTACTTCTTGGACTCTGTGGACAAGGACAGAGGGGACAACAGAGGACAAGGAGGTTGGGCCACAAAAGAAAAAGATCCAGAGACTCTGAGATAAGACAGTAAACTCTTTGAGGATCTGAACTGAATCTTAGTTTTCTTTTTATGCCAGTATCTGGCAGTTCTGCTGAATGAATGAATGAATCAGTGATTGAATCCATGCAACTGTGTCTCTCTTAGCCAGATATGAATGAAACCAGTTATGCCACCTCCATACGAGTTCTCCATGAGTTCTCTGAGATCACTGGAGCCAATAAAAATGATGGTGTTAATCAGTATATTTTGACATGTATTTTGTTCCATAAGCTCTCAAATGGAAAAAAAAAAGCGTACAAGACCATACACACAATGTGTGCATGCTCAGTCGCTAAGTCGTGTCCCAACTCTTTGAGATCCAATGAACTTTAGCCCACCAGGCATACATACAATGTTTAGGTATTTATGTTTAAAAGGCATTGAAAAAAGCAGCCACCAAAACATTAATAGTGCTACTGACAGGACGGTGGTCTGAGTTTTCTATTTTCTTCTTTATACTGTGCAGAATTTTCTGAAATTTCTTAGACCAGAATACATTTCCTTTTAATCAGAAAAAAAATCCATTAAAAAAAGAAAAAAGATCCATGATCAACCCATAGTTATCTGGGCTAGAAAAAGAGAACAGTGGTGAGTGGTGTAGATCATCTAGAAGATGGGAAAAATCACCCAGGCTTGACTCTGGAATATGTTACATACATTTTTTTCCCCAGAAGATTTATCTTCCTAATTAGGCTTTGCTTTTTACTTAATATTAGGATTACTTCTAAGTCCCTGAGCTCCCCTGCCAACTAATGAGCTGAACTGGATGGTGAGAAAGAATCAGCTTGGAATAAAATGAAATATGAGCTGCAGATAATCCACAGGCAGATAACTGAGTTTCAGTTGCACACAGAGGGGGCAGGAACCCCTGGATGGGCTCAGTTCCCCTGCTCGGAAGCCGGATTCCCAAGGATTGAAACCCAGCTTCACTACTGCTAACCCCAAAGTCTTGAAAGACCTTTATCCTTTCCGCTGCTCTAGTTTCCCGAGATGCAAATTGCTAGTGATAACGGTCCCCACGTCCTGGAGCCCAGAGGAAGATTCAGTGAGGTGATGTGTGTAAGGCGCTTTGCACAGGTCCTCGGCAGATATCTACCAGAACAATTAAGTGGGGGCACACCCCTGCCTGATTTGCATCCATATACTTTCTTCCAAATGGATTTCACCGTTTAAAACACATGCTAACATCTCCTTCATATCCTCCAGTTGAGGGGCAGGTGCCAACATTCTCATTTTGCATTCATGGAAATGAAGGCCTGGAAAAAAACGAAAAGAGTTGCTTCTGGCTTTGGAAGGAGTGGAAGAATTGGGACCACATTGCATTTCTGCAGGAGTCTTGATGGCTACCAACTCCCCATCACACATGGTAGGCAGAGGTGGGGGGGGGGGTTCCACTCTACACCTCGGTTCCTTTCTAAGCCCTCACAAGGACACTTAAGTTTCACTTTGAGATCTGTCTGCAAAGATTTGTGACAATTAGCCAGGAAATCACTGTTAACTGCTTGGCCAAGTTCAAGTGCTGTGGATATGCCAAGTTCCGGTAACGGGGAGAAACTGAAGAGACTTCCACTCACTCTGACTCTTCATCACGAGGCTGGCATGTTGGCAGGGCTAGGATCGAGGACTTGTCATTCCTATGTTTTATGGAGGAAAGCCTTCCTGCCATCATCAACTTCTCTCCCTTCTAAAATATTCTTGGATGTTAGATTCGTGGAAGAATTTTTGGCCGTGGTGGTATAGGGGAAGGGCTGGGGAGGAGGATAAAGTCCTTCCCAACCTGGCTTCCTCTGCAAGGAATTTATACAGAGATCAGACCCTTAGAGTCTACATGGACTCTAGCTCCTTCCTCATCCCCACCGCAGCCACCTTCCTTACTCTCTCTGCTTCTCTCCCCCCGCCCCCTCCATTCTCTCAACGTGTGCATGCTCAGTAGCTCAGTGGTGTCTGACTCTTTGTGACCTCATGACTGTAGCCCGCCAGTCTTGTCTGTCCATGGGATTCTCAAGGTAAGAATACTGGAGTGGGTTGCCATGCCTTCCTCCAGGGAAGCTTCCCCACCCAGGGATCGAACCCATGTCTCTTGCATCTCCTGCATTGCAGGGAGAGTCTTTACTGCTTGAGCCGTCAGGGAAGCACCCCACCCCCACCACTGGGTTTGACATTAACAGAGGAGGATGCAGAAAGGACAGGGCGGTTTGCCCTCAGCTTCTCTCTACAAGACATCACACAGCGTCACCCTGATCATTCTGCAAATCCCTGCCTGACACCTGTGAGCACGTGATCCCACTGCTCAGAAAGTCAGCTCTGAGAAGATGGGGACTACATTGCCCTGTGTGACTCCCACGGCACATACTAATTGCTTAATATAGATTTGTTGAATGAATGAGCGAGTGAATAAATGAATTCACTATGTGACAGCAGCAAGCTCCGGGAACTGGTGATGGACAGGGAAGCCTGGCGTGTTGCGGCCCATGAGGCTGCAAAGAGTCAGACACGACTTAGCAACTGAACAACAAGAAATGCAACAGCAGAACAGCATGGAAATCAACGGACGCTGCCGGAGAGGGTGATATTTGTTCGTTTATGTTTTACTACTTAAAACTCGGAGGCGGAAGCTGCTTCTAAATTCTGAACATGAAAACCCAATTAAACTAAATAGTGGGAAATTACAGGCAGCTATAAAAAGGTGAAGAATTTATTAATTAAAGCTAAACTCGCTCCTAAAAAATGAATTTAAATACTGTGAAAATAAAGAAGATAAACCAACTTCCCACTCTGTGCTTAAAAATTCCCTCAGTGCTCTGTCTTCCCCTCTTCCCCCCTCTGCCCCTCCTGGGAAGCAAGTCCATGTTACCAGGCTCTGCCTGAATACTGGGGACCCCACATGACTGACAGATCAAGCCATTATCCTGCAGAAGAGGGGAGCCTGTTATGAAGGTGCCCTCGAAGTTTGTTAAAGAACCAGAGAGTTAAGAGAAATGTCTGAAACCACTGAGAACCATCTATTTGATTCCAAAAGAGAGGCCCAGTAGGATCTCAGCTGACAGGAAGAGTGCATCTAGCTCCTTGCTCCTCAAACTGTGGTCCATGACCCAGCAGCTTTGAAATCCAGGAATCTCAGTCCCACACATGCCTGCTGAGTCAGAGTCTGCTTTTTCACAAGATGCCCATGTCATTCGCATGCATGCTGCGGTGTTGAGCTAGACAAGTCGAGCCCCCTCTCAGTGGAGTAGCGCAAGGGGAGTTTTTCTGCTGATGGAACTGCCGGGGATGCTATGGGAGGTTCCCACGAGTGCAGGGCATGCGCCTGCCCTTCTAGAACATCCCCTGCGAGCGAGGAGAATATGGGGCGATAGAAAGCCAGCCCAGCCTCCTCCCTGGGGTGACCCTAGAGGGGACCCATGCTGCAGGTGCTGTGCAGGGTTCAACCAGTGCAGCCTGCAGAGGGCCCAGCTGGAGTCTGGGGCCCTGCGATCACCTTCCCCTTAGGAGATAGAGAGTTTGGGACTCTGGGAGAAAGTGAGGGAAATGGAACCAAAACAGGACCAATGTTAAAATGCAGCCACGGCGAATTCTAGAAATACAATTATGGGGACACTTTCAACCGCCTTGAAGTATATCAGACTAATTATCTTAGTGGACACTAATAAACATGTTCCTTAGAGATGCATAGTGACCGTAATAACTCAAAGATGAATATTGGATGAAGGAGTTATTAGGGACTGGCCAGACTGCTTACCCTCCAAGCCCAGCAGGCAATTCTCCTTCCTGCCTTCCCATGGCGGCCCCCTTAAGCTTGAAATTTTTATTAAATATGTACCCAGCGACTGGGAGAGCTTTAGAGTCAATAAAACACCTGCCCCTACCTTGCTCAAGGGGATTGACTCCGAGCCGTCAGCAGGGGTGAGGGGGGCCTCGCCCCCGAGAGAGGAGGAGACACTCGTGCAGCTCTCGGCCCACAGCCGGGGGCGGGCCTCCTCTAGTTCTCGGCCCTGCCCCGGTGCTAGTCTCAGTCCTTAGCCCCTAATCTAGACTCAAGAAAGCACCCTCTGCTCCGAGGACCAAAGGGCTGGCCCTGCCCCATTCCAGGCATGGCTGTGCATCCCTTCAATCCTTTCCTCTAATGTCCAGTCTCCCCCATGTCAGCCATGACCCCATCTTCTAAGCCCAAAGGACTCTCACTCCCCATGGACGCCCAGCACCTGGCCCTGCTGTAACTCCCATCCTTGTCCTCCAGTCACCCTAGTTACTAGCATCACAGGCACCCAGATCCACAGAGGAGCAAATGAACACGTGGGAACATAAAAAAAAAATTTTCTGCCTTAAGGACCATAAAATATGCCCATTTAACAGTGACCTGGAGACAAGAGCCATCCACACCCATTCCCCGAGTCTCCTTCTTTATTCTTTTTCTTTTTTTTTAATCTGTTAAGATTCTTTTTTAAAAAAATGTATTAATTTATTTATTTCTGGCTGAGCTGGGTCTTCATTGCTGTGCACAGGCTCTCTCTAGTTGCAGCGAGCGGGGTCTGCTCTCTAGTTGCGGTGGGAGGTCTTCTCTTGCTGCACAGCTTGGGCTCCAGGGCGCAGGTTCAGTAGTTGTGGTGCATGGGCTTAGTTGCTCTGCAGCATGTGGGATCTTCCCAGACCAGGGATGGAACCCATGTCCCCTGCATGGGCAGGCAGATTCTTAACCACTGGACTACCAGGAAGTCCTTCTTTCTTCTTTTCTATTTGTTGCTTGGTTTATGTTTTTTCATGTAGAGCATGCAGTGAAGTACATAAATCTCTAGTACATAACCGGACAGATTTTGACAGATACATGCATCCAACTAACCACTAAAACGTTTCCAGCCACACTCCCTCCCAGAGATCCCCTCACTTCTCTTGCTAGTCAATGCGTCCCCACACAAACCTCTCACCGTAGGTCAACTATACATGGTTTTGAACTTCATACACACGGGATCATTCAGGATGTACTCTTCTGTGTCTAGCTCCTGTTAACCAAGACGTTTCTGAAATGGACTCGTATGTGTAGCAGTCTTTCATTGTCTTGTGACAGCCGGATAGCATCCCAGCTTATACCATAGTGTATCCATTGAAAGCACACTTAGTGGTTTTTAGATTTCTAGCTACTGTGAATTAATCCTTCTATAAATACCCGTATGTATGTTTGCTGATCTTACTTTGCTCACTTCTGTCAGGGGCTCAATGTAACCAAAAGGAGTCTCAGATTTTACTCAACTGGTTGGCTCACAAGGTAGCCCACCTGTTTCACTGAGGCTGGCGGAAGACACAACACTCCTGGGTCAGAAATGACAGGCAATTTCTCACCCACAACAACAGCAGGAGCCAGAATATTTGCATTTTTGCACCAGTTCCTTGAGACTTGATCCCCAAAGAGTGATTAACACAGAGAAGGCCAAATGACACTCACCCACAGTAGGGTGCATTACAAATGCTCAGGGAATTCTAATTTTTTAAAAAACAATTATTTTTATTGATTTATTTGTATGTGCCAGGACTTTGTTGTGGCACGTGGGCTCTCTGATCATTGCAGCATCCAGGATCTTTAGTTGCAGCACGCGAACTCTCAGTTGTGGCATGTGGAGTCTATTCCCTGACCAGGGATCAAACCCGGGCCCCCTGAATTGGGAGCACAGTCTCTTACTGGACCACCAGGAAGTATTCCCAACCAATTTTCTATGATGGACAGTAAGTATGCTTGCCCTTAGTTCTAGAGGGAGATACAATATCTGAGTCCCAAAGAAATGAAAGTCGCTCAGTGGTGTCCGACTCTTTGCGACCCCATATACTATACAGTCCATGGAATTCTCCAGGCCATAAAACTGGAGTGGGTAGCCTTTCCCTTCTCCAGGGGATCTTCCCAAACCAGGGATCAAACCCAGGTCTCCTGCATTGCAGGTGGATTCTTTACCAGCTGAGGTATCAGGGAAGCCCCATCTGAGTCCCAAGGCTGTAAGCAAATCTGTTCTTTACTCCAGAGGGGAACACTATCTCTATATCTCAAGGCTGTTCAGTATACAAACATCCTTGAAAACATAGTCTGAAACAAAGGGCATTGAACGCCTGGCTTGCCAGGTGTACAGAAATGCAAGAGCTCAACAGAGAACTGTTTCCCAGCAGATGAACGCTGAGGGGTAGAGGTGCTGAGTCAAAGTGGCTGGCTTGTATTTAGCTATAGCAGATACTGCCCTAAAAGTGGCCCAACATGACTGTACCAATTTATACTCCCATTAGCAGTGTCTGAGGTTTCACCCGCTCCACATCCTTCCCCTCACATGGTACTGTGGATCTGTTTCATTTAAGCCATCCCAGTGTGGCCATGTCTTTGTTTATTCAGGAACTTTTCCACATAGCAGATGTTTAGAGGTCATTTAAAATGATGGTTCAGATCAACATGAATATTATTGCCTTTACCAAATTTTCATTTGTCAACTATATATTAATAGCCATATACCAGGTAAACTGTGGGTAGTGCAGGCATGAGGCTCCAGGAAGCAGACACATAGAGCAATCTTCTCTCAGGAAACATATTTTAAAGACATATAAAGGGATTTCCTTGGCGGTCCAGTAGTTAAGATTCCACGCTTCCAATGTAGGGGTTGTGGGTTTGATCCCCAGCTGAGGGACAAAGATCCCACATGCCTCATGGTGCAGCCAAAAAAAAAAAAAAAAAGACATAGAAAGGGAGGAAGAGGCTCTCTCAAGCAGGGAGAGCCTGTCTTAAGGGAGGGCACTGCCTTACGTAATGCCATTTAGGCCTGGCCACCATGGGTGAGAGGCCCTAGGAGAAATGCTAGATCAATGAAGGAGAAAGGGATGAGCTTGTAAGAAGCTGTGGGGACCAATGCACACCTGCTCATAGAATTGCCTGAACTTTCCAGCAGCTTTGCACTGCCCAAAATGCTAGTAGATGATGTTGTTCAGTCGCTCAGTCGTGTCCAACTCTTTGCAAACCCGTGGACTGCAGCATGCCAGGCTTCCCTGTCCTTCACCATCTCCCAGAGTTTACTCAAACTCATGTCCATTGAGTCAGTGATGCCATCCAGCCATCTCATCCTCTGTTGTCCCCTTCTCCTCCTGCCCTCAATCTTTCCCAGCATCACGGTCTTTTCCAATGAGTCAGCTCTTCACATCCAATAGCCAAAGTATTGGAGCTTCAGCTTCAGCATCAGGCCTCCTAATGAATATTCAGGGTGGATTTCCTTCAGGATTGACTGGTTTGATCTCCTTACTGTCCAAGTAGATGATGATAATGAAGATAATAATGATCAGTTATTGAGTACCTCCTATGTTTCAGGCACTAAACCAGGCTCTTTACATGTATTAAGTTACTCTGTACATTGCAGCCAGCATCCATTGGCTAGTGATGAGATGAAAATATTGAGTAAAAGGCTTTCTCCGAGTGCAAACACTGGTCTGGAGTGAAAGCTGTCAGGGAGGTTTGAGGGGGGTCTGGAAATGTTTTGGTGTTTTTATGATTCCATCCAATTCAGTTATGAGTCTAGAAATTATGTAGAGTGAATTTCTTTAGCTTACATCTTCAGCATCTAGCTATTCAATAACCATGAAAATAATAGTGATTATGGCAAAAATGATAATAATATCTTCTTACTCTAGCTTAGGCACTATACAATGTGTTGGGTTGGCCAGAAAATTCACTTGGATTTTTCTGTAACAGCTTATGGATAAACCCGAATGAACTTTTTGGCCAAACCGATATTTTGTATTTCATTCAGTCCTTACTCCAACCTTATGAGATATTACAATTCCCATCTTATAAAGGAAGAAACAAGAATGGAGAGGTTAATTAATGAGCCCATGGTCTCGGAGCTTTTAATAGCAAAGCCAGGATTCATACCCCAGTGGGTCTGCCTTCAAAAACGTTTTCTTTCTCTCCTGCAGCACTGTCTTTCCAGCCACCCTTGGTCAAGTGACACACTTCCTATTTTAGGGGCAGGCTTATCGGAAGGCCCAATTTGCTAAAAATGATTATTGGGAATTAAGTGTGCTGTTGGAAGATGGATTTTTTTTTTTTTTTTGGTATGTGAAATGACCTGGTTCTCTGCTCTAGATTTATGCAGCTCTGGTGTTAGCCCAGGGATACTGAGCTGACAACCATTCTGGGAAAGACTAGGCTACATCCACGTCTGGCTGTAGACGTTTCCTGACAGTGAGGCCATTCCCTGTCCCAGTCATCCTAAGGCAAGCCTCAGGGAGGAAACCAGAATTCTGAGCAGAGGTCCTAAGCAGACAGAGAGGAAACCCTTGCTTCTATCATCTTGGACCTGGAAGATTTAGAGGAATGCAAACGTGTAGGCATGAATCCCTCAGTGCTGGGAGATTTGGAGACGGACTGGGAGCCAGGATGAGATGGGCCTGAAAGTCGTCATTGTTGTTGTTTAGCCGCTCAGTTGTGTCCAGCTCTTTTGTGACCCCATGGACTCTACACCACGCCCCCAGGCTCCTCTGTCCATGTGATTTCCCAGGCAAGAATACTGGAGTGGGTTGCCATTTCTTTCTCCAGGGGATCTTCCCAACCCAGATGGAAAAGTTTAAGACCCAAAGGAATGTAACCATTCATCCAAAAACAAAAAACAAACAAAAACAGTTATTGAGCTCTTTAAGGCACCTGATAATGTTCTAGAGATACAACAGTGAACACAGCCAAATTCCTAGTCCCAAGAAACTTACATTGCAGTAGGGAAGACTGACAGTATACAAAAACATGTATGACCTACATATACTATAATACACAGTTGTATAGAACTGAGAAATTCTAGGAAGTGAACTAAAGCAGAGTAAGGGGATTGAGAGGGTTTCTTTAACAGTTAAGTGAAGGACAGCCTCAGAGTAGAGGTAGCTGTGGAACAGAGATGTGAATGAAGTGTGACAGCGAGCCACGTGGGTACGTGGGATTGTTTCAAGTAAGGGGAACAGACAGTGCAAAAACCCTGGGGCAAGTGTGTGGACAGCGTGTTCAAAAAAACAGTAAGAGGTCGATGTGCTTAGGCTGAGTAGCAAGTAGGATGCAGAGAAAAAAAGATGATGCAGAGAATGTGGGGTTTTGTTTTTTGAATTATAGTTGATTTACAATGTTGTGTTAGTTTCAGGTTTACAGCAAAGTGATTCAGTTATGCATATAAGAATATATATATATATATTTATATTCTTTTTCACATTATTTTCCATTGTAGGTTATTATGAGCATTGAGTATAGTTCCCTGTGCTATATAGCAGGTCCTTGCAGTTTATCTATTTTATATACAGTAGTGTGTATCTGTTAATCCCAAATTCCCAGTTTATCCCTCCTCCTCTCTTTCCCTTTTGGTAACCGTAAGTTTGTCTTCTATGTCTGTGAGCCTATTTCTGTTCTATAAATAAGTTCATTTGTACCCCTTTTTTAGATTGCATATATACACAGTATCATATATTTGTCTTTGTCTGACTTCCCTTAGTATGGTAATATCTGGCTCCATCTATGTTGTTGCAGATGGCATTATTTCATTTTTTATGAGTAATATTCATATATATATATATATATATATACCACACCTTTTTTATCCACTCATCTGTCTATAGACATTTAAGTTGCTTCCATGTCATGGCTATTGTAAACAGCGATACTATGAACATTGGGATACAGGTGTGTTTTTGAATTAGAGTTTTCATCTTTTCTGGATATATACCCTGGAGCAAGATTGCTGAATCCTATGGTAGCTCTATTTTTAGTTTTTAAAGGAATATCCATACTGTTTCCATAGTGGCTGCACCAAATTAAATTGTAAGACTGTAGGAGGCTCCCTTTTACCCACACCTTCTCCAGCATTTATTATTTGCAGACATTTTTGATGATGGCCATTCTGACCAAGGTGATTTCACTGTTTGATTTGCATTTCTCTAAGAATTAGTGAGGCTTAACATTTCTGCATGTGCTTCCTGGCCACCTGTATGTCTTCTAGAGTATGTTGGTTCTTGATGGCACACATAGGAATTTGTGTTTCATCCTGACAGTGATGGAAGACCATTAAAAGATTTTTTGATAAAAGTTACAGTCTGTATGAGGCCAAGAATGGATGCAGGAAGACTTGTGTATTCATTTCTTAGAGCTGCCATGCAAATTACCACAAATTTGGTGGCTCAAAATACTAGAACTTTATTTTCAATGGTTCCAGAGGCCAAAATTCTAAAATCAAGTTGTCAACAGGCCCATGCTCCCTCTGCAGGCTCTAGGAGAGAATCCTCCCTTGCTCTTTCTGGTTCTGATGCTCCAGGTGTTCCTTGGCTTGTGGCAGCACCACTCCAACCTCTACCTCCATCTTCACACGGCTTTCTCTTCTGTGTCTATGTCTTCTCTTCTGCCTCTTCCAAGAACACTTGTCATTGGATTTAGGGCCTCTCTGGATAATCCAGGGCGATCTCCTCTTGAAATCCTTCATTTATTTAGAGCTGCAAAGACCCTTTTCTCACAGAAAGTCACATTTACAGTTCCAGGTGTTAGGATGTAGACATCTTTTGGGGGTCACCTTTCAACTCAATACAACTAGTTAGGAGGCTGTCACATTAGCCCAGAAAGGCAGTGAGGCTGACTTGCCTTAGATTGGCGGCAGCCAGATGGTGAGTGGCTGGACTGTATTAGGATGAGAGCTCAATGGGGAAGAGTCGCTCATTCAGCATCTCCAGGAATATTTCTTGGGTACCAACCATGTTCCAAGCTCTGCCAGCACTGAGGATACAGCAGGGAAGGAAAGATGCAATGTTCAGGGACCTGAGTTCACATCACAGTCTGAAAGCAAAACTGGATGTTCAGTGTATTGCGTGTCACAAAGGAACACAGGGCAGGCAGACCTGCCCTGGTCAGCACAGAACACTGGAAGGAGGAATACAACTTAGCCAGGCCAAAGCGTGCCTTGTAGGTAGGTGATGGGGAGGGTGGCGAGTTCAGCTGGAGAGAAATGAATTTATGGAATGCCTGGTCAAGATGTGTTTTGAAAATCACACAAACAAGGGTGGCATGAGGTCTTGGGGCAGCCTGGCCATCAGCATGTCTCAGAACATCCAGGACTAACTGCCACCCACTCACAGCCTGCCAACACAGGTGCTTCTGAAGTTTGCATTTGCATGTGTAACGGTTTTTAGCAACCCACCCCCTCCCTTAAGGTGGCAGCCTTGATCCTACCATAGCAACACCAGGCACACGAGCAAAACTGTTGCCCACAATCTGAGGTTGTTCAGATTGGCTGAGATTGTGTTCCTAGCATGCTAGACCCTGCCCTTGAGTCACCCCGGGGTCCTGAAGTCATCCCATGGAGATGCTTACAGTCTTTAGGTAATTAAATCTTAACCTATAAACGGCTCCGTAGAGGCCCTGGGATTCACTTGCTGGCTGCAGATATAAAAGTCTGATGACTCAAAAAGTGGCTTTTAAGGAAAGGTCTTTCATCTATAAGACTCATAAAACTCATTAGTATGCTCAAAACCCCACGGATGAAAGGGGGAGTCGAAGAAGAAAGAGTGACTCCTCCGCCACCGGTGCGGGACTCCTCCGCGGCGCGGTTTGACCGCAGACACGCCCCTAACGTTCGCGGGGCTCGAGGCCAAAGTGCCAGCGGAGGCCCACACGCGGCCTGTCTGTATACTTCGAAGCAAAAGATAAAGGGAAGCGACCCTTCGAGTACGTCGAACCCTCCTGCCTTAATAATTAGCCCTTCGCGATGATCCAGAGGCCGCAGTCACCGGCCAGCAGCCTGTCTCACTTTCTTCTTACTGAGGCTTCTTCGCGCGTTGTGATGAGTCCCAAGGCAGAGGCAAGTGGACACCCCCGGCCCACGCGTCCAAGCTCCCGCTAGTCCCCCACGGGCCACACCTCGCGTCCACCATTGCCCGCCTTCTGGGTACTGGATCCTAGAAATAGCTCAGGCTCCTGGAAGCTGAGTCAGGAGTCCTTGGGTAGGGAATTCTAGGATCCCTGTTATTTGGAGTGTGGACTAGAAAGGCCAGTTCAGGCTGCTGGGGCACAACCCAGTAGGCCCTCATCTTATAGGGGAGGGCACAGCTGGGGGAGGGCCAATAATCTTGGGTTGAAGTTCCTTCCTGGTGATTGTTGACAGAAAACGAATGAGGCGGTATGGGGGCATCCAGCCTTTTGTTAGGTCACTGGTTCTAGCTGCATCAGTCTAACAGGTGGGCGATTTCCCAGGCTGGTCCAGCAGACCAGCCTTCCCAGATGGTAAGCAATCATCTGCTATGAATAAAGAGGATGCTGAGACTCGGGGAGTAATCTCTGTAAAAAGTAAAAGCAAAGAGAGTGCCTAACTGGCAGGAGAAGTTTCTTCTTCAACACTGTTACTGTACTTCCTGTAATGGCAGCTGGACACGAACCAGTGCCTGGACATGAATCAGGTCCCAGTGTCCCGTCACTGTCGAGTTCTGGAGGAGGAACCACCAGGAGACCAAGCTGATGAGCCCACAGCAATCAACTCATGCTCACCCATGTGCACACACATATACACCCACGTATTTCTACAGGAAGGAAGGGCAGAGGACAGTGCCTCTGACTGAAGGCCAGAGGGCTTTGCATGGATAGGCTCCAGATATGAACCACTCTTTCATCCACTCATTCATCCATCCACTCAAGCAGCAAATACCACTGAGAGTCTACGGACTCCAGACACTGCACAGTGCTGGCTTTGCCCATCACCAGACCAGGCAGGGGGCAAAGTCAACACGATCCCTACCCTCTTTGTCTTCCAAGCTACCTAAAGAGAGAAAGCTACCCGCCCTGTGATTTTCCAAATGAGTTGAAATAAATGCAGTAGTGAACTGTATAGACAGATCTTAACTGCTGCTTGACTTTGGAGGTCAGGGAGGGAGGGAGCACCTCTGTCTTACAAGGGCAGATGGTCTCAAAGTCACAAGACCAGTTGGGACCGTGATTGACACCTGCCGGGCGGCCATGGGCCAGGATCCAGGAACTCAGGAAAGGCCCAGGGTGCTTGAGGACTGAGTTATATTTTTGCTTTCCCAGTGTTGTCCACATATTTCTTCCCAACCTCTCACACAGCCAGGGTCTGTATTTATAAGACGATCAGCTTGGTCAGGAGATTTTTGAGACCATAGCAACAGTACCTGTGTATACACCTATATGTTCGCATTTCACCCCTTTTCACCCACAGACCTTGGTTTTTAAAATCGATCCACCCAAATTTTTATCTTCCTCTTTTCACAGTAATAACTTGTTTCCCTCTTCTCTAATTAGTTATAGCATATATGGGGCTTCCTGGATGGTACTAATAGTAAAGAACCCGTCTGTCAATGCAAGAGATGTAAGAGATGCAAGTTCAGTCCCCGGGTTGGGAAGATTCCCTGGAGAAGAGCATGGCAACCCACTCCAGGATTCTTGCCTGGAGAATCCCATGGACAGAGGGCTGCAGTCTGTGGAGTTGCAGAGTCGGACATGACTGAAGTGACTTAGCATGCACTCACACATGGCATATATAGCTCAGGACTCAAAGTTTCTATGTATTTGCTGACCAATGTCTCCTTGCTCAATTTACATAATTTTGACTGCCAGCAAGAGTATGTATGTAGTGATCTAACAAGAAAAAGATTCTCATATGCTTAGATATGGCATCAGACTATGGGAAGTCCTTGACTCAGTGGCTAGATTCAGAAATAGTTATGGAACAAACTCCTGGGTTCAACCTTAAAGTACAGAATTATTCTGAAATGTTTTAAACAGTCTTTGTACATCTATCATGCTGATTAGCAAACTACTAATTTCACCAATGGAAACCTCTGTGGAAATGTTAATTAGCAGCATCTGGTGTGGATCAGAAATATGGATACTAAGCGAGGCAATTGTAGTCATTATCTCTGAAGTGTGGCCTTTCGGATAAAATGTTAGGTGATCACCTCAAAGTGTGAATTCCTGATTAGGGAATTGACAGCCCCTGGAGTGTAGGTTAAAAATGTATACATTTCTATCACAATCCCTCAACTGAACATTTTAAAGAAAATTACAGACATTATCATGCTGCCCACATGAAGATCTCATTCATTCAGTGTTCTAAGTGTAACAGTCTGGGGAAAAGCAGCATAAGACACATTTTTTAAGGAAGACAGTCTAATGGAAATAAAAGCCCCATCGTTGTTTTCTATCTCAGCGTAACTTATTTCCTGACTGTTTGGTGGAAGCTTTTCCAGAGTCCTCCTGGGTTTCGTGTGCACATGCACAGTCATGTTAGGTTTTGAGAGGGAGGGAGATGAGTAAATGGAATGGGAAACACTAAACCTTCAGCCTTGACCATCCTTCCCAGAAGCAGAGGGAATTTTTAAGCACTAGAGTGGGACCTGGAGCAGGTACAATTACTGTTCCGTCTTTGCAGACCTGATGCCCAGTTAGGTTCTGGCCATGACTGTATTCCAAAGTTCTGGTTGTTGTTATTGTTGTTCAGTCTCGAGGTCATGACCGACTCTCTGTGACCCAATAGACTGCAGCCCATCAGGCTTCTCTGTCCTCCACTATCTCCTGGAGTTTGCTCAAATTCATGTTCATTGAGTTGGCAATACTATCTAGCCATCTCATCCTCTGCCACCCCCTTCTCCTTTTGCTTACACTCTTTCCCAGCATCGAGGTCTTTTCCAACGTTTGATACCTGCCCTGAAATATAACTCTTCCCCATCTTCTCTCCTGTGTGTGAAATACATCGATAGCATTGCTGAAAGTACTGAAAACTTCACTTCATCAACTCGCATAAATAAGGACATGAGCAAACTCAAAACCCATGACTGTCATTTGAAATTGGGTGCAAAACCCACCTTCAGCTGAAATGCCTTCATTAGCATGGCACTAGGCATATAACACAGTCCTCAGGCAGAAGGACAGAGCAGTCCTCCAAATGAGCTCACAGATCAGAGGGAGCAGAGGCTGGAGAAAGGGTCACGTGGTGTTTCCAGGGGCAGGTTTCCTCTTTGGACACCAGGATTTGGAGGGATAGCCATTACCAACCATGGGAGTGTGGCTGATAAAATTAAGGAAGATATCTTTAAATTCAATTACACCCTCAGTGAAAATGGTCTCACTAATGCTTGAGGAGAGAATTATACCCAGTCCATAAAGCCTAACATTTCTAAACCCAATTTTGCGAATTATTCTAAAGGTTAATTCAAGATCTCTCTTCCAAATGGCAAGTTAAGGACAGCCAATGGAAGGAAGGCGTCCACGGACTGACTGAGGGGTTTATCAGCCTGGAAGAGTTCATTAGTTTTAATTAGTATAATCACTAACGTTGCATTAACAGTTTAGTGAAGGAAAGTAATTATTCACACATCCACTGTATAAGATGGGAAGATTAGAATTCATTTTCCAAAACGATTAGCATTTTGCCAATTAAAAGAATCCCTTCTCCCAGCCAGCAGCCCTGTGACCTCGCTCACCCCAAATATCGTGTGTGTAAATGAAACATATTTTGCATCAGGAGAAGGAGCAGGAAGAAATGAAGGATTAAGGCTGTGTTTCTTCCCAGCGCCTTCCCAGGGCACAGCAAGCAAGTGCAGGGGTCTCTGTGAGTTTACGATGTATTTGCATAGTCATTCACTCTGGAATACAACTCTGGCAGCTTTGTTACCTTGAAGCAATTAAACAATGGGAAGGCCAGGGGAAGATGAGGCCAGAAGGAAGGAAGGGGAGAGTCTGGCTGGAACCATCATGGCTCGAGTCCAGGGATTGGACAAGTGCCAGGACTCCACTGTGGTCCCATCTTGAGTGCGAGCTCTACCGCTGGTTTGGGGCATCGCACTGCCCGAGGGGGCTCCCTAAAGCCCTTGGGCCCTCATACCAATGGCCCCTAGTGCTGGGTGCCACCTCCGTGCCCACTCTTTGGCAACATGGTCCAACTGCTCTCCCGCCCTGCTCCTCGCCATCTCTGCCAGATCCCCTAGCAACAGCCACTTGGAATTTCTCGTTTCTTAAACATCCCATGTTCTTTCATATCCAGCTCCTTGGAACCTGTTACTCACAAACCTTTTGCCCGTTTTGTTAGAGCATTGCCCTTCCTGCTTCACCAAGGGTAGACAGCACTTCGCACTAACCAGAACAGCTTCTGCCCCCTCTTTGCACACTCAGAGTCCCTCCCAGCATCCTGCATCCCTGCACTGTGTTCTGTTACACTAATCACAGTGAGCTGCTGAGACGAGAGCAGGGATCGTACCCTGTTCAGTATTCTCAGCCCGTGCTCAGGCGGTGCACGTGTCAGCTGGTGTATACATTTTCGTCAGACGGCTTAATGATTGTGGACAGGTATCAGCCCTCCCTACCTCCCCCTCATCGGCCTTATCAGAGCTCAGCCGAGGAAGCCCAGCGTGGTCGGATCAAGGAACATCACAAAGGAGGGAACCGAGACATCTGCATGCAGGCGGACGTTCCCTCTTCACAAGCACATTTCCAAAGGGAGCTGACCCTGGCTGAGTGCATATTCCAGGCTTCCTTCTGGTTGCATTCAGCCTACTGCCAGAAGCACCGACCAGGGGGGGGGGGCGGGGAGGGAAGAAAGGGAGGCCGTGGTGTTTCTTCCTGACTCCCTCCTTACTTTGATTTTATATCAATACTACGTGTGTGCTTGCTAAGTCGCTTCAGTCGTGTCCGGCTCTTTGTAACCCTGTGGACAGTAGCCTGCCAGGCTCCTCTGTCCATGGGATTCTCCAGGCAAGAATACTGGAGTGGGTGGCCATCCCCTTCTCCAGGGGATCTTCCCAACCCAGGGATCGAATCGGCGTCTCTTCACGTGTCCCTGCATCGGCAGGTGGGTTCTTTACCACTAGTGCCACCTAGGAAGCCTGGTGGCGAGCCCTGGTAAGTTGTTCTTTAACAGTGAGCCTAAAGCAGGAGAGAAGTGTGCCTGCTAGAACCAAGTCCCAGGAGTAACAGCTGAGACTCCTGCCCTGGGGACCACAGTCCAGCTGCACAGTCAGATCTGCCTGCCATGGTTGTTTTACAGCCCAGAAGTGCACCCCAGATAGTACCAATCCCTGGCAGCACTGGAAGGACAAATGGGTATTTACCGAAATTTTGTTCTAAAAATAACACTAATGAAAAAATAGGGGGAAAAAATCCATTGACCTCCAGTCCCTGCACAAAAATATCAACAATATAAAAAAAGAACAGAAAAATTGATTTCTTTGTTCCTTATGACCATCATAATGCATGCTATTCGAAGGGGGAAATTTCCTATTTGTTTCAGTATCTTATTAAAGAATCAGAAAGGCATAAATATTTCATTTTCTTGGACTGAGTATTCAGAATCTCAACCACCCAAGACATCCACCACGTCCCTAGTTTTTTTTAAATTTTTTTTTTTTTTTTGTAATATACATTCTGAAAATCTCTTCTTGCAGGAAGAATCTTTTGAAGGAGGTTCTATTTTCAATAGGGTAAATTTACATTCTTTCCTGAAATAACATGCAGATGTACAATGTTTCAGCATCTAAATTTGGCAAAACATGCAAAACAATGAATTCAGTCTCATTAACCTATTTGTCAAAACAGATAATAACAAGTGTTGACAAGGACATGGAGAAATCAGAACCCTCTTCCTTGGCTGATGGAAATGTAAAATGGTGCTGCCATTTCAGAAAACAGTCTGGCATTTCTCTCTATTTCTTTTTTTATGAAATAAAGCTTTCTCTACCTGTATCGGTTGGAGAGGGAAAGGGCAACGCACTCCAGTATTCTTGACTGGAAAATCCCATGGACACAGGAGCCTGGTGGGCTCCAGTCCATGGGGTCTCAAAGAGTCAGACACAACTGAGCAACTGCACGTCCTCACCTGTATTGGGGAGTTTGCTTTCCACACTCTGAACCTGGGGGTTGGTGGGGGGGCGGGGGGTGGTCCTCAGCCAGAGAGACTGAGCTCACGGCCACTAACCCACTAAGGCTCTTCTCTTTCTCTTACAGTATGTGTCCAGCCGACACGCCGTCACTCAGAGCGCCCCAGAGCCCAGCAGCTACCCCCCCCAGCACGCCCCCCACCACCACTGCCCCCACCACTGCCCCCACCAGCCCCATCACCGCCTCTGCCACCACGCCCGGCCCCACCGCCTGCACCACCAGGAGGCGGGGCTGCACGCCGCCCAGGTGATGCCCTGCCTGTGCCCCTTGTTCTCCTGCCAGTGGGAGGGCCACCTGGAGGTGGTGGTGCCCCACCTGCGGCAGATGCACAGGGTGGACATCCTCCAGGGGGCCGACATCGTCTTCCTGGCCACGGACATGCACCTCCCGGCTCCGGCCGACTGGCTCATCATCCACTCCTGCTTCGGCCACCACTTCCTGCTGGTGCTCAGGAAACAGGAGAGGCACGCGGGGCACCCCCAGTTCTTCGCCACCATGATGCTGATCGGGACCCCCACCCAGGCCGACAGCTTCACCTATCGCCTGGAGCTCAACAGGAACCACCGGTGTCTCAAGTGGGAGGCCACGCCCCGGTCTGTGCTGGAGTGCGTGGACTCGGTCATCACCAACGGGGACTGCCTCGTCATCAACACCTCGCTGGCCCAGCACTTCTCCGACAACGGCAGCCTGGCCATCGGGATCGCCATCTCCACGGCCGCGGAGATCTGCTCCTCGGAGGCTGAGATGTGACGCGGCCCCCGGTCGCTCACGGCCGGCCACTCCTCCACCGAGAAACTCTGCCTGGGTCCTCAGATTTCTGCGTGCCAGGACTCCGGGCTCCTTTCTAGTCTTCTCCCTCCTCCCTTCCTTCCTTCCTTTCTTTTTTTTGTCTCAGGTACTTTGTGGTATTTGGTATCTGTCTGCCATGGGCATTATATTATGTAAACATCCTGTGATGCAAGACCTTGGTGTGGCGTTTGTCCTGATTTGTTGCTGTAGGTTTACAGAACGCTTCTTAATCGGATTCCGTCAGAATGGTGATTGCTTGCCACCCGCAGTTCCCTTCTCTCCTGCTTCTCGAATGAGCAATAGTCACTGAGGTCACGAGGCAGACTCTTGGGATTGAAAGGAGACTGAGTGTCCACATCATTTCCCCCTCCTCCTTTTAGTCTATTTCAGACTGAGCTAACTCCGAAGGGTGTGGAGACAGCATATTACGGAAGGGGACCTGGCCAGCTCAGGGGTGTGTATTGCAGACCAGCTAGACACAACTCTGCCACTTTCCCAGGAACCTCAGGGGCCACACTGCTTAGACACAAGACGATGTCTCCTCCAGGGTGCGGTGCTGGAGGTACCATCACGCTATGTGTCCTCTGGTTGATCCTGGGGTTCAGGGGAGCAGGCAAGAGGTCGAACCCTCTATTGGCAGGCTGCTGTGAGCTTGCCCTCAGCCCAGGCCATTTTTTTCCTTCTCTGAAATCAAAGGCCTCAAGGGTTTGGTGCTTTCTAGAAAACCTCTTAGCCCTTCATTGAGCAAGTCATAGAAAAGGATGGACAAGACACAGGGGAAGAGAAGCAGCCAAAAAACCAAAGGATAAAATTAATCTCCCACCTCTGGGAGGGCGTTCTCCTCCGAGAGAGCTTTATTGTCAAGTTATAAAATCCATCAGTGTTTTCCCTCGGGGCGGAGCGCTTTTGTATCCAGCAAAGATTCCTCTGTGCTCTGGACAGTTCATAACCAGAACCATGACTCAGCAGCAGACACAAGGAACTCGGAGGGTGCACCTGGTCCTCCGGCCCGGAGGCCTGGCCCCATCACTCAGACACCTGGCAGGGTCCTCTTTCCTTTCCTTCTAAAATGCCCCCGTTGTCCAGTGGTTAAGACTCTGCGCTTCCAACGCAGGAAGCACGGGTTCGATTCCTGGTTGGGAAACTAAGATCCCACAAGCCACGTGATGCAGCTGAAAAAATAAATACATAAAACATGCCAAGGGCCCCATTCAGCACACAGATGCTATCACTGGTCAGTCTGCATCCACCACTCTGCTGCAGGGTGAATGAAGAGGCCACAAAAATCCACATTGCCTCCAGGTGTAGATGGTGGTCTCTTTTTCGGCTGTCAGAACAATGTGCCAGTGTCTCATTGTGGAAGCCTCTTGGGTTTTTGAAGAAAGTAAGCGCCTTTAGCCAACGTATCCTCTCATGGAAGCTGAACACCTGTAAGTCTTTCCGGGAGGTCCTCTCCTGCCTCATTTTGTGATTTTTGTTGTCTCCTTGGCCACTCCCCATCCGCACCAGAAGCATGGGACCCCCGAGCCCCACACGACGCTCACTAGTGGACCTTTCGCCAACCAGACGTTGCCCTCAGTCCCGTTCCCTCACCTTGGCCATCTTGGCTGGGTCCTGGCAGGCCTCCCACTGAGGACTTAGTTTCAGGCAGCCTGCCCTGGCTGGGCATCAGCCATCTTTTCTCAGCCAAAAATAACTGATCCTGAAACACAACAGCAACCTTCCCTCAACAATCCTGTGGCCACCTGTGCTGTCAACCTCCAGCTCCAAAAGGGCGGTGCCAGTCCATGGAGGAGTGCATAACACAGCCCCCTCTACTTACACAGTAACTGCTAGGGCCCAGGAGCTGGGGTTTTGTTCTCTAAGAGCCCTAAGGAGGCTAATAAACATCGTGTTACTGCTGGAGGCTGATGCCAGCTCTGCAGCCCCAAGGAAAGAGTTGTGGGTTCCTTTCTCTCAGCACCGTCACAGCATCCTACAAGGTGCCAGCATCTCCCGCCAAGAACGGAACAGGCCAAGACCAGCTGTGGGGAGGGATTGGTTCCTTCCTTTACCCCCAGGCCCTTCCCCAGAACCTAAGATCGTCCCTACTTGGCTGTAAGTCTGTTGCCTCCGGAAACTGCATTCCTTCTCTGCTTCCTGGTCCTCCACCACTTTGAAACATTTGTGTAGCATCACAGGTGCCCAAGATAAACAAACCAAACCTCAGCAAGAGTCTAATTACTGTCCACAGGGCCTTAGGGCACCTGCAGACATCATCTTTGCCTTCCTGTAGTGCCAAGTTACGTGAGCCAAACTGAGAATAATGTTAGGTTATTTTTAGTGCACACAAGACTGTATTATGAATAAGTGAGCCCAGACAGGAACTGATATTTTTGGTTCCCAGAAACGTTTTAGACTAGAGGGTAGTGATGTGTTATTGTCACCCATCTATGATGGTCCCAAGAAGGCCTTTGTCTGTGTAGCCATGTATGAAGAATGGAAGAAAGGGAGCAAGCTAAAAACAATGAGCAGGAATAGAAAGTGATACCAACAAGGTGTGCTGTGTTGAGCTTTATCCTCACAAAGTTGCTCCCTCATTTGGTTCTTGGGTGAATTCTCATCAGCATCTTTAATACGCTAAAAAACATAGCAGTTCAAAGACATGGAATGACCTTCCCAAGGTGACAACCACGACTTGAACCTGGCCCGCTAACTACAGACTTGGTGTTCTTGCGATAGGAAGATGAACCCCAGAGAGTCAGCATGTCTCTCCTCATTTGTGGACTGTGGGCCCTAGGGTCCACGGGGTCTTGGTTCTGGGACACCTGGGGAGCAGGGAGACAGAGTGTGAAGTGGGTTTGACTTTAGAGGCATCTCAGCTCAAAAAACTGGTCAACCTGGAGGTGTGGGGAGGGACATGGGGGGGAGGGGGAACCAAAGAGTGGGGTCTTCAGTGGCCTCAGGCCCACCTCTGTATCCCATCACCCACCGTAGGCTCTTCATTTTTAGATTCCCAGGAGTCAGCTCCGTGTAGAGCCCTGGGATCTGACCGCCACTTGCGCACCTAGGTGCAAACTTACTACCCACCGTCTAAAGAGTACAGTCAGCCCTCTACATCTTCAGGGGTCTGGGTCAGGATAAGCCCCCACCCCCCACCAACCTGCAGATACCAAAATCGATGGATGCTCAAGCCCCTCATATAAAATGGCTCAGGACAGTCAAGTCAGAGCCCACGGATGTGGGGGACCAGCTTTATTTGCATTTTAAAGTAGGCCTAGGAAGACAGCAGCCCTTAACAGCAAGGAATGAGTTACCAGCATGTGAACTTCAAGTAGGAAGTGGGGTGAGAAGGACATCCCAGCCTTGAGGCTGAGTTTACATAAATGGTCCATGCACAATGGACCATTGCAAGGTCCATCAGACTATGCAAGGAAGATTGCTTTTAATTATCCTTCTCTGCATGAACTTGCACCTAGGGTAGATCCCATCACCACCTGTGGAGATTGTGGACCTTTTAGAAATGGATCAGGTTAATCACAATGGTACTCATGGCTACCACTTATTGAGGGTTTATTATGTAACTTAGTGGGCTAAGTATTTTGAGCATGTTACCTCATTTAATCCCCATTACAACTGTATGAGGGCTTCCCAGGTGGCACTAGTGGTAAAGAACCCGCCTGCCAATGCAGAAGATGTAAGAGACGCCAGTTTAATCCCTGGGTCAGGAAGATCCCCTGGAGAAGGAAATGGCATCCCATTCCAGTATTCTTGTCTGGAGAATCCCGTGGACAGAGGAGCCTAGCATGCTACAGTCCATAGGGTCACAAAGAGTCAGAGATGACTGAAGCGACTTAGCATGCACACACAGAACCTTATAAAGCAGGTACTATTATTTCACCCATGAGAAACCTAAGCTAAGAGGAATTAGACACTGTTTAAGGTCACACAGCTAGCAAATGGTACAGCGTGGACTGAAATTCAGTGGGTTTTGCTCCAAAGTCCTGGCTTCGGACCAACACCAACTATGTCATTTCTAGGAATTCGTGGACCCATGGCTCAGAAGGGCCAGTCCTCAAGTCTGAATGGCATAGAGGCCTTTTAGTACTTTAGTATTAAATGCACTCTTTCATTTCTCCCTTTTCTCCCTCTTTTCCCAGAACAAGACAAAGTGGTATGTTAGAGCTGGCTTGTGTAACAGTTGTTAAATTTTTTAGGAAGTTTACAAACTGTTAAGCACAGCCATGATTAAAAATTAAATTATATAAATTTACAGTTAAGTTCTATTAAAACAAAAGTAATAAATACTCAAAAGTCATCACTTCCTAATTATTTCCCTACTCTTTTATTTTCTGTGCTCTTGAGGTTATTTACCTTGATCATATATGTGTGAGGAACATTCTATATAATGATGTGTTACCATCCCCATGTTTGGTGACCTCATGGGAACAGCTTGAAACTGGCCCATGGAAATTGGCAATGCTATAAGCCAAGGTGTTTCCCACTTGGAGAACTAATCATTAAACATTTTCCAGCATTATCACTGCATGGACAGTTCTGATGCATATATCAGGATGGGGAAAGGGGATTTTGGAAGGAGAAATAAGATCCCAGTGGCTACAGTGACAGGACAGAAATGACACCCAAGCCAGCCAAATAGCAAATTATTGGGAAGACACAAATTGTTTTGGAGAAGGGAGTCTGAGGCTTTAAAGCAGCTTCAAGGACATTCCTTTCCCTGTTCCAGATCCTTCCCTATTGTAGTTAGTGTGGAAAGTTCTATCTGATTGACTTTCATGGAAAAAGTATGGCTTCACAAAACCAGCCTGTTGGCAATCCCAGTCCAAAATGGAAGACCAAAGTCTACAAAAGTACAGTCTCTTGTTACTTGTTCTCATTGGTCATCTTTCTTACTCCACATGGAGACCAAAGCCTAAAGAAATATTTCACTTTGCAAGAAGAGATTGGAAATATCCAGCATCTGAGAATGACACAGTGAGCGGTGTCTATAACATGGCATAGCACGTGTGAATGCAAAAACAGGACCCTCATCCACGAAGCTGAGGGACAGAGAGGGAACAGGTCAGGGGATGTTACCTGAAGAACGGAGCACAGCGCTGATCTAGCTTAATCTGGCTACTTCACTGCAACCCAACAAGGACCCTGTTCACAATTTGCAGTCTACCCAGGCCGGCACTCTTTTCACATTAAGGCATGGTTCCCACTAGGATAAAAGTCACAGTGAAACTCCAGGCTGAGTACCTGGTAAGAGGCAGAATCTCCAAGGCCAATAGTGAATCAGTGACTCTGATCCTAGTGGCTGAAGTGTAAGAGAAAGAACTGAGGCTTGTTGAAGCTTCCACTTGGATGCGATTTCTGGTGGAAGGGGAAGGGATCATTGTTGGGACATCAAAGAATTATACTTTGATTAAAGTTCAGCTACAAACAGCATCTAAAGCAGAGTCTCCTAGTAGACTGTTAGACCTTCAGATGATTTGTGCTGAAGATTTCCTTTAGAATTGCTGAGCTCTCTACTGTGTTAACCTGGAGAACAGCCAGCCAAGAAAAACTTCACTGTTACGAGATCCAAACAATCTGTTGTAGATAAGCATTGATTTTTTTTCCCTCCCAAATCAGATTACTACATAGGTTATCTACATGGCTTAGAGTTTGCCTTTTCTAATATAGTATAGTATGTAGAATACTATACTACAAATATTCCTCTTCCCTTTTTAACCTCTTTTTGGAGTACTGAGATGAGAGAGACAGAAAGGAAATCAAGATCATTTTACTTGACCTAAATTGATGTTTATGTAATTTTCTAGGCTTTCTTATGATGTTAGAAGAAGCCAGCTTAGAATTTCACTTTATCTCTACCCTGTTTCTCATGAAAAATGTCATTAAATTGCATTTGATATTGTTTCCTTGAACCCTTCAGAGTTGCTTGTTGTTATTGTTTGTTGTTGGATTTTTTCCTTCCCACAGGGTTCTGTGCAACTTCAGGGAATAGAAATGAAATGCTATACGGGAAAGCGCAATTATCAGAAATTCACCAGCTGCCGCATTTGACCTGTGTTTCATTATCTTCCTCCCCGTTTCAATTTTTTGCCTCCATTTCAAAATCATAGTTGGATGCAAGGAAGAAAGTATTTCTGAAGGTGAATAAAAGCCCTGGCAACTAATGTGCCCCCAGTACTATTTCAGCCTCTGGTGCTGCCTTGAGAAGAGGGACCACAGCCTCCCCCGATCCCCTTCACCGCCCACCCCCTTCCTCCCAGCGCCCCTTATCTGAGCTCTCCCCTGCCTCTGTCTGACAACAGGGTCCCTGAAATTTACTTCTGGGCCTATCAAATCAGTTGTCAAGGGAGCCTTCATGGTTTAATTCTTTAATTTCAGGCCACTGTTAGTTACTCACAAGATCAGGATTGAGCAAGAATTTTAATCCTATTGCCTGTCAATTCATCTTAACCTCCATCTTCTTCCTTATGTCCTTCCCAGAACCTGTTTCCTGCTCTCACAAAAGCTTATAGACAGCACCCTGAATTGAGCTGAGTGATCAAAACTGACCACAGGACCAGCATGAATATTCATGAGCCAGGTTAGTTTTCAGGCCATGGCCTCTCTTGGAACAGTTCTGCACCCTATGGTGTCCCAAATACTTTCCCTTGCCCTAAAAATACGCTAAAGATGCACAGCAAGGTTGCTGAGTGCCAGAGAGAGACTCCACTGAAAGAAGGGGGACACTCACCTGTCGAGAAATTCAGCCAGGGAGGGAGGTCCAGCCCTGAACCCTCCCTGGGAGGCAGGGCTTTATTTCCCAAACTTCAGTGTGCTTAAGAATGTGCTTAAGAAGGATCAACAGAGTTTCCTTGGCAGTCCAGTGGTAAAGATTCCACCTGCCATGCACAGAACATGGGTTTGATCTCTGGTCCGTGAAGATCCCACATGCTGCCGAACAACTAAGCCAGTGCACCACAATTACTGAACTTTCACGCCTAGAGCCCATGCTCCACAAAAGAGAAGCCAGAGGAGTAAGAAGCCCACGAACCACAACTAGAGAGAAGCCCCCGATCGCTGCAACTAGAGAAAAGCCTGAGCAGCAATGAAGACCTGACAGAGTCAAAAATAAGTAAATTAAGTGTATATATATGTGTGTGTATATATATGTATATGTGTGTATACATAAAGAAGGATCAACAGAACTTGATTTCTGGTATCCAAAAACCAGAGATTCTCACCAGAGATTCTGAGGAGACTCAGTGGAACCCAGGATTCTGATTCTAACCCTCTTTCCCCCACAGGATTCTGCAAGGGTTATGTGACTGAGGATTGGATTCTCAAATCCAGAGCTGAGCACACTGGTGGTAACAGGGGCCACAGAAAACAAAGAAGCAGATAACCTCCTGAAGAAGCAGGCCAGTCCTTCCTCGAGAGGGAGGAAGGCAGGAAAGAAGCGACCTGTTACATTCCGATGGAGGGGCAGGAAACAACCAGAGTCCAAAAGGGAGAGGAGTCAGGTAGAGGTTGCCTGTGAGGAGCAGTAGAGGGAACTCTGCTCTCCTGTCCCTGGGAGGCAGAGGTGGTGGGAGGCAGGCACAGAAGAGGGAGAGAAGAAAGCTGGGCAGGCAGGATGCGGGAGGTCAGCAGCCGTGATGCCGAAGCCGTGACCGGGGTTGGCGGATGGAAGCCAGCATGGAAGGGTCCCCAGGGCCGGGTGTCACGCGGGGACAACTCTGGCAGCCTGGTGCTGATGAGGGGACTGTGTAAATCTTCCCCATGAGCACATAAGGGGCTCATCCTATAAACCCCTGCCAGGTTGGGATGGTAATTCATATTTAAATCCCTGCCCCTAGCCCTGACAGGGAGTTAACTCGCAAATCCCTAGGGAGGCATTTATTTCTCCTGAAAATCTCCCCAGGATGCCTGAGCAGGTGTCGCTGTTCCAGGGCCATCCATCCAAGTGAATTATCAGGCCACTTTCAGCAGCGGCTCAGAGCTAAGCCCCACATGAGTCTTGCCTATGGGGTGAGAGGTAAGGGAATCACAGAACTAGTTTCTTTTTAGCCTAGAGATATACAAGATATACTCTGTACACCCTCTGCAAGGGGGCCCATGGAAAAAGCATCTATTAAGGATCAAAGCTGAGGTTGTGGATTATCACCCATCCAGGAGGTAATTCCATCTTCCCCTCTCTCTGACTCTTTCTAGGTTCTGTATCAACTTTTGTTAATACACAGAGATAGACATTTCTTGATTTCTATATCCGACTTGACCCATAATCCTGGCAATTACAGATTTAAAAAACAGAACACAATCAACAGGAAATCAATCACCTCAATACATCGGAATGTTAGAGAACTGCTGAGTGAAACTGGTCACCTTGGCTGGGCATGAAAATAAACTGCTTGCCTAAGTTGTCTCACAACAGGAGGTCCCAATAAAGAATGTGATGCTACAGTCAAAACTCACCAGTGAGTTGGAGAAGGGTCAAAAGGAGGAGGGAGGAGACGGTACATCCTATCAACCTCCCAGAAACTCTCACACTGGAATCCACCTTGGCTGAGAAGGACTCTGATTCAGACCACACACGGGCAACAAGCAAGATGATTGGCCAGAGATGACCCAGAAGCCAGCTGCATTACCATAAACCCTGAGACTGTGAGCCATGTGACAGCTGGGTTCCCCTGCCCTGCTGCTCTCCACCGGGGCGCCCCTTCCCAATAAAGTCTTTTGCTTTGTCAGCACATGTGTCTCCCCTGATAATTCATTTCCAAGTGTTTGATCCCACCGTCAGGCCCTAGAAGGGGTCCCCTTTCCTGCAATGGAAATGCTTCCAGATCATTCAAAAGCTAAACCCACCACCTACCTGGTGGTCCTGCTTCCTGCAATGACAGAAGATCGAGACAGCCAGCAAAACTAAGGGAAGGTCTCCTGGAAGTCTGGGTCCATCCTCTAAACATTCAGATATACATCTTCACCAGCCCAGGAGCAAGGCTCTGTGAAAAAGGAGAATCAGGAAGACCATTATCACTGGGTCTGCTTTAGTAATGTGGCCACACCCCGAGGGCAAGGCTCAGTTGGGGAATGGGCTCTAAAGGGGAGAGTGCAGAGAGTAGGACCGCTTAGTAAAGTAAAAGTATTAGGGTATTTGCTAAATCTGGCAAATAAGAGGAAAGAGTCCATAAAGTGAGTTTGTTTTATCGTGGGTGCGGGTTACTAGCCACAGCAAGCCCTCATTGTCAGTGTCGCCCTTTGCTCATTCTGCCCCTAGTCGGGGAGCCACGTGTTAGACCAACTTTCAGGCTGCAGGGCTGGTGGGGCTGTATTCCCTAGGCTCTGCTCCTGCATCCACAGTGGGCTGCCCTCTGTGCGGGCACTGGTGGGGCTGGAACTCGCCTCCATTGTTTAAGAAAGCCTGGAGTGTCTTGAGAGCCCAGAGTCTTGGGGCAACTGGGCACAGGGAAGCCATGGCAATTTAGAAATAGTCCCAAGTCTTCAGGTAGCCATTAAGAAGAGCACTTCAGGACAGGATGTATGAGAGCCTACAGCAAGAGCAACAAAATAGGAGTGAACGCCTATGTGTGCTAGGCTTACTGAAGGATACAAAGGGAAGAGCAGTCTGGTCCCAGACCTTGGGAACTTCGTAGTGAACTCAAGAAGGCAAAATAAATGCATTTACACGTGCATCAAGCAACTAATGGCCCAGCGGTTCCTAAGCAGCAGCCCAGTGGCATTTGGTTGGTCTGGATGACATGCATCCGTAGTTCTGGTCAGAAGAAGACAATCAGCCCTGATGGACTTGGACTTTTTTCTTTGGCTGCATTGGGTCTTAGTTGTGACATGGGGGATCTTACGTTGCAGCACGTGGACTTCTCTCTAGTTATGGGTGCGCTGACTTAGTTGCCCCGAGGCAGGTGGGAGCTTAGTTCTCCGACAAAGGATCAAACCCGTGTCCCTATCATTGGAAGGCAGATTCCTAATCACTGGACCACCAGGGAAGTCCCTAGACAATTTATTATTTACAGCAAGAATAATATTTGAGTCCAGGTTTCCTGACCCCCTTCCCTGGTGGCTCAGACGGTAAAGTGTCTGCCTGCAATGTGGGAGATCCGGGTTCGATTCCTGGGTCAGGAAGATCCCCTGGAGAAGGAAATGGCAACCCACTCCAGTACTCTTGCCTGGAAAATTCCATGGACCGAGGAGTCTGGTGGGCTACATTCATGGGGTCCCAAAGAGTCGGACACGACTGAGTGCCTTCACTTTCACTTTCCTGAGCCCCAGTTCCAATAGGATGATGAACAGGTACTGCCTGAGCACAGAGTGGGGGAGCGTTAGGGAGAGGACCCCCAAGATTAGGAGACTCTGATCTTAGGTGGGATTGCTAGGAAGTCTGCCCATCTTCCTTTCTGGAGAGATTATTTTTATTACCCTGTGTGTTTCAGTCATGTCTGACTCTTTGGAAGTCCAAGGACTATAGCCCCCTGCCAGGCACCTCTGTCTATGGGATTCTTCAGGTAGGAATACTGGAGTGGATTGCAATTCCCTTTTCCAGGGGATCATCCCAACCCAGGGACTGAACCTGAGTCTCATGTATTGCAGTAAGATTCTTCATCATTTGAGCCACCAGGAAATCCTTTATTACCCTGGAATATAAGCAAATCTCTCTGAGGAGGGAATACTTCTATTTTTACTACCCAGGAATGTAAATAAATTTGTTCTAGAAGGAGTCATTGTCTCCACATTTACATTAACATACCTCAAAAGACAGTTCTAGAGCAAATTGGCTCTTCATGCCTAGACGTATAGAAACATGAGCAATTCATGGACATCTTCTCTCAACAGCCTTGAAGAATAAAGAGCTAATGAAATGATGCAGACTTTAACTGACATGGTTTGAGGAGGAACTTGATGGAAGGTATTATGATTAAAAATGCTTCATGGAGAAATAACTTGGTGTTGTCCCTGAAGAACTTGTAAATAATGTCCAAGATTCCAGCCCATTCTATCTGCTAGGACAAGAGCCAGATAGTAAATACTAGAGATTTTGCAGACCATATGCTCTCTAGGGCAACTATTTAATTCTGTCATTGTGGTGTGAAAGCAGCCTTAGACCACACCTGAATGAATGAGCATGGCTGTCATCCAGTAAAACTTGATTTACAAAAACAGGCAGCAGACTGGATTTGTCCGATGGGCTGTAGTTCATCAACTTAGGCACTAGAATACACAACAATTCACTTTAACACAGATGCAATGGGATGATCAAATGGACGGGTCACTGACCATCAGAAATGGCAGAAGGGATTCATTCAACAGGAAGAGGGTTGGATGAAGAAGTACTGAATAGGGACTTCCTTGGTGGTCCAGTGATTAAGAATCTACCTTCCAACATAGGGGACATGGGTTCGATCTCTGTTTGGGGAACTAAGATCCCACATGCCATGGGGCAACTAAGCCTGCGAGCCACAACTAGTGAGTCTGTGTATCACGAGGAGCCCGCATGTCACAGTGAAAACCCAGTGCAGTTGAAAAGTAAATAAGCAAGCACTGAATAATGAAGAGAGTCACAGAGCAAGAATCTAGACTAGGTAATTTCTAGGGTCCTTTATCACTCTAAGATTCCATAATTGTTTAGGGGCTTGGTAGTGTAACTATAAACTCTACAGGTGTTTTGAGTTTTCTTCCAGATGTAGAGTCCTATTAGAATCTTAATCTACACATTCACCTCCAAAATTCTAGAAGAGCCAGAGATTCTAGAAGGTCACAGAGAGCCTTATTCATGTTAGTTCTTAGGTTCTCTGAAATAAATGATAAGGGAGACTTTGAGTCTGATGGTCAGTGACCCAACAATGAGAGGGAATGAGCTGATCCCCATCCTTCACGTAACTTCCCTGAGGCAGAAGACAATCAAAATACAAGGGTTCTGTCTTGAGAAGTCCAGTTCATCATAAGAAATAAAGACTTTGGAATATGATACTATGCGTGTGTGCACTCAGTCCTGTCATACTCTTTGCAACCCTGTGGTCTGTAGTCCACCAGGCTCCTCTATGGAATTTTCCAGGCAAGAGCACTGAAGTGGGCTGCCATTTCCTCCTCCAAGGGACCTTCCTGACCCAGGAATCACACACGTGTCTCTTTCATCTTAGCTTCCTTGGTAACTCAGTTGGTTGAGAATCTGCCTGCAATGCAGGAGACCCTGGTTCAATTCCTGGGTCAGGAAGATCCCTTGGAGAAAGAGTAGGCTACCCACTCCAGTGTTCTTGGGCTTCCCTTGTGGCTCAGCTGGTAAAGAATCCACCTGCAATGTGGGAGACCTGGGTTCGATCCTTGGGTTTGGAAGATCCCCTGGAGAAGGGAAAGGCTACCCACTCCAGTATTCTGGCCTGGAGAATTCCATGGACTGTGTAGTCCATGGGGTTGCAAAGAGTTGGACACGACTGAGCGACTTTCAGTCAGTCAGTCACTCACTCTTGCGTCTTCTGATTGCAGATGGATTCTTTACCACTGAGCCACCTGGGGAGCCCATGATACTATGTAGCGCTGCTCAAATACTTTCTTTCCCAGTGTTTTAAATTGCCCAGGATTTGTTTTAATCGGATATGATAAGATGGTAGACACAGGGACAAATACCTGTGAGTGAAAAGTTTATTATGTAAAAATTTCCAAGAGGAGGGGGTTCCCCGTGCTACCCAGAGCCACACAAGGAAATATCAGGGCTGACAGGAGACAGGAGTGAGGATAAAGCAACGTGGGCAAAAGCCACTGCTGTGCTTTTCCTGAGAAGGGCTGGGTGAGGCGGAGGAAGCAGCTGAGCAGATTGAGGACTGGGTATTTGAATCTCAGTGGCCTCCTCGAGGTCACTGTCCCCTGGGGTGATTTAGGGCAGGTGCCTGATAAAAGGAGGAAGGTTGTTGTTGTTTAGTTGCTCAGCCACGTCGGACTCGGCAACCCCATGGACTGCAGCACACCAGGCCTTCCTAGAGTTTGCTCAAACTCACTTCCATTGAGTCAGTGATGCCATCCAACCATCTCATCCTCTGTTGCCCCCTCTCCTCCTGCCCTCAATCTTTCCCAGTGTCTAGTCCAATGAGTCGGCTCTTCACATCAGGTAGCCAAAGGACTGTGGATTCAGGATCGGTTGATTTACACATCAAAGGCATGCTCTCAGGGAAACTGTTCACTCTCTTGAAGAATGACTCATCTAACCTTCAGAGGGGCTGTCCCTCTCCGGGGTCCTTAAGTCCCCAAGATGTCAAAACATCATAAAATATTGAAAATAAAACTCATGGTTAATACACTCAGCCCCTGTAATATTTTGTCCTAAGTGTCTGGACAGAAGAAACGATAGCCTTAAAGAGTTTTAATCCCTTGGAGAAGGTCATGAGAACTGATAGAGTTGTCATCTCTGGAGAAAATTTTCCCTTCATGCTTGGGTGGCTACAGTACAAGCTGTAGAGCGAGGCCTAAGCTAAGGCAGTGGGAGTAGCAGAGCTTAGAGACCGATAAGAGGCTTGCAAGACGAGAGCAGCTCATGAGGAAACGGTGCTCAGCCCACGTGAATGGTGTCCTCTGGAGTTGAGCAGTGCACCACCCGCACAGCTGGACACCACAGCCCGGAGTGCGACCTACCCAGGACACACAGGAATCGGGCAGTGTATGAGTAAAGCTTTCTGGTTGTGGCCAATAAATCTACTGTAGCTAGTTTAAGCAGAAAATATATGAGGTAGTTCACAAGAGGGCCAGAGAATCATACAGTCGGGGACAGAGCAGCCAGCAAAAACTACCTAGCGATACACAGCACAAAATTCTTCCAGCAGAAATACCACTGTGTTGACTTCTGCTTCTCGACACCTTGATGCTAGGACACTGGATGCTTGGGTCAGAGCCTTGGCCACGGCTGCCTCAAGGGTAGCAGAATATGGCTCCCCAAAATGTGACTGTGGGAGTTCAGGACATAGCACCCCAAAACATGCCACTTTGACATATTGATTATATTGAACCCTAGACACTGGGAAAATAGCAAATACACAGAGAAGGCTTTTTCTGAACTCCCCTTATCTACCTAAAGACAGATTTTCCAGAAGGAAGTCTATTGTCATAAATCATCTCCCTAGAAATTTCACCAACCAGGGAAGATGGACTGTATCACAGGAGAGAAGGGAAGTCAGCACCTCACTCAAACTTCATCACAAACTATCATTTCTCCTATCTGTTCTTCTAAGGGTCCATTCAACTTTCCAAGAAGTCCATTTTTCCTCCCACTAAGAGGAGGACTTTGTCCTCCTCTCCTGTCCCTGTTAAGATGATATTTAAGCCTGAATTCTTTTTTTAATTAATTAATTAATTTTGGCTGTGTTCGGTCTTCATTACCACGCGGGCTTTCTCTAGTTGCGGCGAACAGGGGCTCCTCTCCAGGTGTGATGTGTGGGCCACTCTTGTTGCGGAGCATGGGCTTTGGAGCTTGAGGGCTTCGGTAGTTGCAGCGCATGGGCTCAGTTGCCCCCACAGCATGTGGAATCTTCCCGGACCAGGGATCGAACCCATGTCCCTGCATCGGCAGGCAGATTCTTAACCGCTGGACTAACAGGGAAGTCCAAGCCTGAATTCTAAGCCACTTCTTTGAGTCACTCATTTTCTCTAGGCGTCTCTCACATATACATGAGGCGGACATGTTAATAAACCCCTGTTTGTTTCTCGTGTGCATCTGTGTTTTATTACAGGAGTCTTAGCCAAGAACTCAGAAGGGTAGTTATTGAGTTGCTAAGTTGTCTCCGACTCTGCAACCCTGTGGACTGCAGCACGCCAGCCTTCCCTGTCCTTCACCATCTCCTGCAGTTTGCTGAAACTCAAATCCATTGAGTCGGTGACGGTAGTGGGAAAGTATTTTCCTCCCCTACTAGGATCAGACATCCCTACCACTGTACTTACCAAGAGATCTAATCCCTAAATCATAGGAGGAGGTCTTAATGCCAGGGAAACTGGGCAGAATCGGTCTTAGCTTTCAGACTCTCTAGCTCCAGAAATCAAACTAAAAGCGATTAGAATCTGTATTACATGAGCCAACTTATATTCCTGTCACCATAAAGGATGAGAGGCTTAGAATCCTAGGATCAAAACTGGGGATTCGAAGCACCTACTGCTGGGAGGAGCGCCCAAGCTCTGGCTTGTCCCGATGCTGGTGTGGGCTGGGAAACAAGGGGTGAACCTTCTTAAGTAAGAGACATCAAAATCTCAGAAGTAGACTGTATCGTGCCAGTAGAACCTCTTCCTGAAATGATGAACTAAATCACAAGCTAAGCGCCACATATAATATTTACTACTTAAAGAATTCCATTGTAGATCCTTCTGCAAAGTGAGTAACCATCCTTCTCTATTTCTCTCCAGTGAAGCTGGATTAATGTATTGAGCTTTCTTAAATCAAGGTGTACTGTCCCCTTGGAGCCTTTAAAAGAACGGAACATCACAAATCTCATGAAAAGAAGCCATAAAGAGTCACAGCTTTGACATAACAGGCGTGACATAACTGCAAGACGGAAACTGGCAACCAGCACTAAGCCCCCTGCCTTCCTTATTAAGAGCTGGAACTCATCAGTTTGGACACGGAGGGAAAGCTTGTGATCTGAATACCTGGCTGTGTCCACTTAGTAGCTAATGTCCTCAGAGTATCTCAACTCAAACGCAGATCATGGATCGCACGTTCGCATGTGAGCTATAAATACTCACTCAGGTGCTGGACAAGAGGCACAGGTACTTAACGCTCTCATAAAAAAGCAGCATGCAGATGGTAATTAACGCCTCACTGTCCCCAGCACGCAGAGAGGATTTGCTACAGTGGCAGCAACTTTTTTTTTTTCCTAATTTTTGCTCAGAGAGCCGGAGGCCAAAAGCTGTACATTATGAAAGATTTCTCTGCCCGTTCCCTCAAATCTCAGTGTATAATGGAGATTGGTTCCCCTTAATAGATTCATGTACTCCTTCCCCAGTGCCTTGTCGAATAATAGCACAATCCAAGCAATAAGACAGGAGTCCAGGCGCACACCCGGCTCACAAGGCCAACAGTGGGGAGGGGGCTTGTTTATTACCCTGTCTGGAGCAGAATCAAATTACTTATGGACCATTTAGATGCAAATGCATCATTCGTTTAGCAAACACGCTGCATATGCAGACAATTTAGCCAAACAATGGATCTATAAGGACATCCCCTGCTCATCTTCGAATATCAACTGTGCATTTTCAAAGGGGATTTGGATTTTCTCTGAATTGATCAAACTTGACAAGTAATTTCTACCTAATGTTCTGGCTAGCCTCGTCTCTCTTCTCCATCTGGAGGTGAGAAATCCTATTTTCTGCTAGTGACGGGGTAATGCAAAAGGCTACAGATACAGGAAGAGGAGGCGATTCTTGTGCCTGGGACTAGGTCGCCGCATTCTGAAGGATCTGTTTTGTTAGGTTGCCTTGAAATTACAAAACCTTTCCATTCGACACACGCCCCCTCCCCCAGCCCATTTACACTTTCTGAGCTGCCACGGGAAAAGAAGCTGTGAAGAAATGTAAGCCATCTTTGTACGCAGGGAGACAGCATTCTCACACGGCGGCTCCCAAGACTGTCTCAGTCCCTGCCCGGGGAACTGTAAACCAGCCTCCGCTGTTCCAACCACTCTCGGAATCAATGAAAACCGCATTAGGGAAGAAGACACCAGATTTGAAAACTCGCCTCATCCTGGAGTTTACTATCAAAATGACAGCTTGATTCAGTTGTAGGAAACAACTGGGTGAATAGGAACCACTGGGAGAAAAGCCAGGGAATCTGCCCAGTAGGTCAGATGTAAAAGGGAGTTATAAGAATTTTTCTACTGAGGGCTCACTGAACTCAAATATCAGCCTCTGCATATTCTAATCAAATGACTAAAACTTACACAGGCATTTTTCCTTGTACCAGGCAGATGACCCTTTAAAAAAAAAAAAAAAACACACATTTTTTTTTTTTGGTTCATGTCCAAATGGAAAATTACCTGTGATCTGCCTCCTCAAGGAGCCTTAGCCCAGCAGAATCTCATATCAATCCCAGGAGATGCCTTGGCCTGGTCATTTGCTGCTGTTGTTTCGTCACTAAGTCATGTCCAACTCCTGGCCATCCCATGGACTGTAGCCCACCTGGCTCCTCTGTCCATGGAATTTTCCAGGCAAGAATACCGGAGTGGGTTGCCAATTCTTTCTCCAGGGGATCTTCCTGACCCAGGGATTGAACCCAAGCCTCCTGCATTAGCAGGCAGATTCTTTACTGCTGAGCCACCAGGGAAGCACTTGGCCTGGTCATTAGAAAACAATAATTAAATTGCCAATGTGTCCTTTAACTAGGTACCTCTGTTTTACTGGAAAGCCAGTCAATGCCTAGATTTAACTGACAATGATCAAATGGCAATAATGTGTACCAGGAACACTGGGCCAGATGCCTTTGAAATTTCTTAAGGGAAAAAAAACCTTGATATTGTATTTTATTTATTCAACAAATTTTATAAAATGTTGGCTAGGGTATAATTCTCCAAATGCTAAATAAAACACATGCCAAATGAATAGTAAATCACCTTATCTATCCCTCTCTCTTTTTCCCCACCCATTTCTAAACTCCATACACACAACACACACATTCTGTATCCAAACTACTTTGCCACTCTCCACTCCTTGCAACAATTCTTAAAACCTGCAACTGCTACTTCTTTAATCACTAATGTCACCCTTTATGTGTGTTCTGGCTTCATCCCTCACTACTGTACTATCTCAACGCTCTCTCATCACAAACTACCTCTTTATTGCCAAATGCAGCGGCCTCTGGTTTTACTCAAACTCTCTGCCACAGTTGGTGTCATGGGTGGGTGGCTCTTGGATTTCTGGGAAATTCCTGAGCCCTACCCAGAGAGGTCCACTCAGCATCTCACACCGAGCTTTTACCCAAAACTGACGCTGACCTGCTTCTTCTACCTGCACAGGAGCATCCTCATTGAACCTTCCATTCCCGGGTTTCTAGCCTCTCTCTCTCGGTCACCTGGACTAGAAACCCAGTGGCGTCTTAACAGCTTCCCTTATCCTCCCCTGGCTTCTTCAGTCCACCTTGGTGTCCACTGGATTCTTCCCCTACATCACTGGTTCTCCAAGAACTGTCCCACATTTCCTGCATTCCCTCAAGGGATTCAAATCACACATAAAGAGGTCCAACTTTACATTATGTTGTATCTGCAATCGGCTTTGCCTCCGCAGTGATGTTAGTGTGGGTGAGAATATTGGACTACTTCATATTGAAATACATGCTATTTGATATAAATGACTGTCGTGGTGTTTCTCCCATATACTATACTTGTGTGTGTGTGTTTAGTCAGTCTGTCTTCTCAGACCCTTTGCGACCCCATGGACTGTAGCCCGCCAGGCTCCTCTGTCCATGGAATTCTCCAGGCAAGAACACTGGAGTGGGTTACCATTCTCTTCTCCAGGGGATCCTCCAGACCCAGGGATCGAACCCACATCTCTTGTGTCTCCTGCCCTGCAGTCAGATTCTTTACTTATGAGCCATCAGGGAAGCTCATACTACACTTAGTGCATTACAATTTCTGAAATTAAGAGAGTAGCTTGGTTAGACTATTTTTGAGCTTCATTTTAGGTGGAGTTGATAAACATGCTCTCTTGTAGAGCAAGTGTTTAATCCTTCCCTTCCAGGCCCACTGATCCTTTCCAATTGCTTACCTAGATACTAAAATTCATCTGTCCCCTACCTCGTCATACCTCCAACTTCATGCCTCTCCAATCCTCCTTTCGATCAGAAAGGCGATGGTTAATACAGTCAGACTGAGTCACCTTCAACACCTCCCCATTGTCATGAGAGGCGGCTCTAACTCCTGACTGTGGCATGTAAAGCTGTCACAGAGGGGTCACAGTCACGTCTCAGGCTGTGGCCCTCCACGTGTTCTAAGCTTCAGACCCTGGGCTGTGTCTGTCACCAAGTCCAAGCCCACTCTGCTCACTGCACAACAGGCCAGTGAATCCGCGAGATGAGGTGTTGCGGCAAGGAAAGACAGCCCGCTGACCGTGAACATGGCAAGCTTGTGCTTCAACACAACCAACTTATGGTTATGGATGCCAGGTTCTTTTGTAGATCAGAGATGGGGGGAGGTTAGGAAGCAAAGTAGAAAGGTCATTAATCTTGCAAATACCTCCTAGAATGGCAAGTTTCAGGCAAGGAGTGTGTTAATCTCTTCCTTTCTGGCATCTACAGGTGGACAGGGTTCTGAACAAAGGCACTTTAGTTTACGGTCAGGCAGAGGGGCAAGGCAGGCCGTTATGTATGACTATAATAACAAAAGCAAAGAAAAGCAAATCCAAGAAGCAGTTCCAACATGGAGTCAGAATTGGCTTCTTCTCTGCAACAGGCTGACTCCTCTGGGCCTTCGCTTACGCTGTTCCCTCTGCTTGAACAGCCTTTTCCCTCCCCCAAGCACCAGCATGGGATTCACCACTCAAGGCATCCTTCCCTGCCCCCAGGCCCCCCACTCCTGTAAGCACTTTACTTAAACCCATCAGAGCACCCAGTTCCTCCCCACTGCACCACGGTTCAGGTAATTACATACCTCTCCCCAAAGGTGTGGACCAGGACTGTCTAATTTACTGATAACTTGGTAACCCCTCTTTGACATAGTGTGTGCTCGAGAACTCAAAATGCTTTTTGAGTTCAGCTAAAATAGCCAAATCTTGCCAGAATGCAAAGCATTCCTGGACAAAGACCATCTTTTGGGAGACCCAAGGGAGGGACGTGTCTGTAGCCCTGTTAACAAGGCTAACTGCGGGGCTTAGCGAAAAGCCTCAGACATTTCTGTCCTGCTATTTTAACTGAAATGAAAGGCAAACGGCAGTAAAACAAAGTGAAATAAATGCAGCATTTTCTTCAAAGGCCATGTTACCGAGTCCAAGCTCACTCTGCTTGCCTCGCAAGAAAAGCCGATGAATCCGAGATGAAAGTGTCAGGATGAGGAAGTGACTTTATTCGGGAGTCGGCTGACCAAGACGATAGCAGCCTCAAAATAACCATCTTGTAGGGGTCTGGTTGCCAGATTCTTTTATGGATCAGAAATGGGGGGAGTGGTGAGGTCAGGAAACAAAGTAAAAAGACTTTTCAATCCTTGCAAATGTCCCCTAGAATGGCAAGCCTTCGGCAGGGGGATATGTTAGTTTCACAGGCCATTATGTATGCTCACAATAACAACAGAGGAAAAGGAGGGTTAAAGTCCCAGTAGCAGGTTCAGCATAAATTCAAAATTATCCCCTCCGGGTTACAGTCAGACTGGCAGGCCGCTTCAGCTTGCAGGGCTCTGCTCCCCAGCGACCCACCACCACCACCGTTCCTGCCCCAGAAGCCCCTCCTGGTGGTGGTCCTGTGGAGTTGGGGTGATTTTCCCGCCAGGGCTCTTCCAGCCAAGTGGCCAAGCATGGGATCCACACTCCTCACTCCACGGTGAGCTGTGGTCCAGGCCCCTGGGGGAAACATGTCCTGCAGTTGGGTCTAAGCAACATTGCGACACAAGCACCTGTACTGCCCTGCAAGCAGCAGTGCCAGGTACCCCCAGGCAGGCCTTCAAGGTCACCCAGCCCTGGTCCCCATCCTTCCCCTGCCTGCTTTCCCCTCTGTCTTGGTTGGCTCTGTCCCCCTGGCCCCCCGCCCCCTCCTCCCGTCGCCCCTCTCCCCCTCCCGTCCTCTAGTAGCTCTGAGCATCTTCCCTGCTCTAGAACCTGCACAGTGCTCCCTCTCTTCCGAGTCTCCTCCCTGTCGCCTCTGCCTGGAAAGCTCTCCCTCCTGCCCACTCATCTCCAGTTATCTGGGTAATTCTCACTCATCTTGGAGCCTCAGGGACGCCTGACATGGCACCTCTGATCAAATGTAAGGCTCACACTACATCAAACTCTTCCGCCAGCACGGCCTGTGATCTGTCGCTCCCTAACCCTCACCACACTTGTGGTGCTTTGCTTTGTGTTTGTCTTCCCCAGTCTGTGTCTGTTCACCAGAGCATCCCCAGGGCCCAACACGGGGTCTGGCACATAGCAGAAAATCAATACTTATTTACAGAATTGAAACAAGCTGCCTGACTGTATAGGTCTGCAGATTTCATGGAAATATCTACCATGGACCAGACAGGACTGGAGAACAAGGTGGGCAGAATCTCTATTGTCACAAGCCTTCCACTGCAATGGGAAGAGATAGATTTTTAAAAGAGCTGAAAAAGGAATATGACTATTGCCAACCGTGATGTTTCTGAACAAGTTAAAATCCTCCCTTTCCTATAACTTGCTCAGGTTGCCCCATACTTGCACAATATTAGCATGATGTTAGTGGGGAAGAAGCAAGACGGATGGCCTAGGGGCTGACAGCCAGGGTGTGGGCCACCGTTCCCCACGTCAGCCTCACTACGCCTGTCCTCTCTGTGTCTACATCACAGCTCCAACTCAGGTCCTCTGATTCCAGCTATTCACAAATGTCTGTCTCCATTTGTGAATAGGAAGTCAAGGACTGTCCTTTCCTCAAGTCTGCACATGGCTCAGCATATAGCAAGAGCTCAATTAACATGAGTTACCTTTGAAAAAGCTGGACCTAGAGACTGTCACACTGAGTGAAGTAAGTCATACAGAGAAAGAGAAATATTGTATGATATCCCGTATATGTGGAATCCAAAAAGAAATGATATGAATGAACTTATTTACAGAAGCAGTCTCACAGAGAATTTATGGTTACCAGAGGGAAGGATGAAGGAAAATGACAGTTAGGGAGCTTGGGATGGTCATGTACACACTGCTATATCTAAAATGGATAACCAACAGGAACCTACTGGATAGCACAGAAACTCGACTCAATGTTATGTGGTAGCCTGGATGGGAGGGGAGTTCAGGGGCTTAAGTTATTTGCCCCAAGTCACTCACCTTGATGGAGAAGGAAATGGCAACTCACTCCAGTATTCTTGCCTGGAAAATTCCATGGAGAGAGGAGCCTGGTGGGCTCCAGTCTATGGGGCTGCCAAGAGTCAGACATAACTGAGCAACTGAGCACACACACACACACACCTTGAAAATGGTCAAATTAGATTTTAAATGCAGTAGGACTAAGTCCAGAACTACAATCACTATGATCTGCAATCATTTTGCCATAGTCAGGTTACGCATTTAAATGAGGACTCCATCTCCTCCCTGCTGCGTTCTCTTGAGTAGACAGTAAGTGCTTGATAACAGTGTCTATTATTATCATTATCATACTTATTGCATGCGTGCTCAGTTGTGACCAATGGTTTATGACCCCATGAACTGTCACCTGCCAGGCTCCTCTGTCCATTGAATTCTCCAGGCGAGAAAACTGAAGTGGGTTGCCATTTCCTTCTCCAGGGGATCTTCCCTTCCCAGGGACTGAACCTACATCTCCTGCATTGACAGGTGAATTCTTTACCACTGAGCCAAAGGGGAAGCCCACCATTAAATAATTGAGACTATGGGGCAGGATGCCTGAGGATTTAGAAAGCAGGGGGAGAAAGGGAGAATGACTGGGAGGCATCTGAGCCTGCTGGCCAGCATTAAACTTCAGCTCACGGGAAGCCTGGAATGAAGAAGCATGGCTCTTGTTCTCTTGCCCTGAATCAGTCATTCTTCCTCCTGAAGCAGCAGATACCCATGAGGGAAGCGTGGGTCAAAGATGACCTCAACCTTAGAGCCATAGTTTCCATCACTTCCATCCACAAGGGATGGGACACACTGACAGTTGCAGAAAGAGACCCAGAGAGAAACAGCTGACTGCTCAGCTGCTGGTCAGCTCATGGAGAAACACACAATCAAGGTCCTCCACTGCAGGTGGCAGTGTGTTAGAGAAGACCTTGAAAGCCGGTACAGGGACGGGATAGGGTGAGGAGAGTGAGACATTCACTGTGGGCACAAAATTTAAGGGAGTGCCAAAAGTTAATAATTGAGATAATATTTTAATGCAATATTTTTTTAAAAAAAATCAAAGTTGATGCCCCCAAATTCCATGCTAAAAAGTATCAGTACCATAAATAAAGACCAGGTGTGATCTGACAATTTGTACAGGCCTGAGACTGAATTCCTCACCTGGCCCAGCCATGATTATCTAGGCATGGACAAGAGACCTAGTCCCCACATCTGGTGTAGGGACCAAAGGAGGAGGTGTGGTTCCCACCCTTTAGGAACTTATAGGCTTATCCTGGTGAACTAGGGAGCAGTTGTAACAATACAACTGCTTACTAGGCCAAAGGAAATTCGAACAATATTTATGGAGAATGAAATGTCAATATTACTCAAAACTCTCCAAAATATGCACTTCAACTGAGCAATTCTGCTTCTAAGAAGTTATCTTAAGGAAATAATAATAGATACGTGCAAAGACATTCATCACTGCACAGTTTATATGAGAGAAATCTTAGAAGCCTCTGCTGCTGCTGCTGCTGCTGCTAAGTCGCTTCAGTCGTGTCCAACTCGGTGCGACCCCACAGACGGCAGCCCACCAGGCTCCCCCGTCCCTGGGATTCTCCAGGCAAGTATACTGGAATGGGTTGCCATTTCCTTCTCCATTGCATGAAAGTGAAAAGTGAAAGCGAAGTCGCTCAGTCGTGTCCGACTCTTCACGACCCCATGGACTGCAGCCCACCAGGCTCCTCCGTCCATGGGATTTTCCAGGCAAGAGTACTAAAATGACTCAAAACATGGAATTGATTTTACTAATAAAACAGTAACAAGATATCCATATAATAAAATACTATTCTGCCACTTAAAACAATGCAATAGAAAAACTTAATGACATGAAGAAAAGCTCATGGCACACTGTCAATGAGGAAAATAACTGAATATGTGTATATGACAATCTTTGCTTAAGGAGCTAAAAATGATCACCTTTGAAGCCAGTGAGCTATATGGTGGTTTATATTATATTCTGTATTATTGGCATTTTCTAAAATGAATTGGGATTCCCAGGTGGCTCAGAAGGTAAAGAATCTGCCTGCAATGCGGGAGACTAGAGTTTGATCCCTGGGTCAGGAAGATCCCCTGGAGAAAGAAATGGCAACCCACTCCACTATCCTTGCCTGGAGAATCCCATGGACAGAGGAGCCTGGTGGGCTACAGTCCATGAGGTCGCAAAGAGTTAGACATGACTGAGCACACATATACACAAAATGAATTGCTTTTATAATCAGATCTCAGCATGCTCTACTTTTTTTTAAGAAGCACGGATCTACTGACAGATTAATAGAAGCCTGACAGGAAGGAGCCACATCATTGCAGGAAAGGATGGACACAGGCAGTAAGGGCAGCCAGGCTGGCTGGAGCCGGTGAAGGGCCCGGCTAAGTACGGTGTTCTCCACCACACTCACGGAGGGACGCGGGCACCAAACTTGGAGTGGAGGAAAGGTTCATCGGACTCACAGCCAGAAACAGCTGACCACAGGGCTGCCAATTCCAGAAAGCCCTTGATAATCCTAGATCCTGAGCACAAAGGATCCAGTGACCTGTTCCATCAAAGAGGGAAGGAGCCACAGGCATGATTCAGAAACCGTGAGGAAAAGTTCCAGCTGCTCCTCTGATTAAAACTGCAAATCCACAACCCTCGCCCTAATCCCTTGGTGAAAAGGGAGGATTAGCACAAGTCTGCAGCCCTGACGACTCCCGCCACCCCTTTCAGTCCCACGTAAAATTTTAGGCATCTCCCTGGAGACCCCAAGCTGGGCTACTGCCATTGCTTTCCCACTAACTGGAAAACTGTAATGAGAAAGTCAACATTGCCGATTCCTTAATGACCTGAAAATGGAGCAGCCTGCCTTGCATTCCCTGATTACTCTATTCGTTTACTAAATACACTAGCAGGAGGGCTTGAAAGGATGAAAGATGGGGGCTACTGTGAGCCCTTGATGTCACTGCATTTTTCATTGTATTAAAACAGTAACCACTGTACTGGGGGAGATCACTTGGCTAGGGAAAACCTTCAGACTCCCGAGGGCTGGGACGGAGGCTTTGCAAATTTGAATGACTCCGTTTGGGGACATAAAGAATGCCGCTTGCTTTGCCGGCCACTGAACCATTAAAACCACTGCAGGAGGAGGAGGAGGTAGGAGCACAGGTGACCTGGTGAGGCTGTCACTTCTTCCTCCCTTTTTGTTCCAAATCACTTCACACCTGGCATCTGCAGTGTCTTAAAGACAGAGGAGGCAAGGGGGAGTCCACGGGGCAGGGAGGGGCTGGAGCGCCCCCGTTGGGGAGTGCACGATGTCTCCCGGGCTCCCAACCTGGTCACAGAGTCCTGAGAACTGCAGTGGCTGCAGCCTGCTTGCAGCTCCCGGGGAAGACCCAGCCACCAACACGCTGTCGAGGAAACTGCATCCCCAGCTCTGGGAGGTCCTTATCAGTCAGATGACAACCCAGGGGCCCAAGGACCCCTACTGCAGAATCCACTGACTTCCTGTTTGCCCAGCATGGTCTTGAAGGCTGTCCTGCTTTTATTGCTGCGTTCTAGAGAGTTAGGGCTTTCCTGGTGGCTCAGTCGGTAAAGACTCTACCTGCAATGTGGGAGAACTGGGTTTGATTCCCAGATAGGGAAGATCCCCTGGAGAAGAGAATGGCAATCTGTTAGGGAAATTAAATAAATACTTTTGTCTAGGCTTCAGAGACAAAGCAGAGCAGGCCTCTGGCCTTGCTTCTAACCTGTCTGGACGCTGCCGTGACTGCCTGTTGCGAGCGCAAGACTTGAAAGTGAAAGTGAAAGTCACTCAGTAGAGTCCAACTCTTTGCGACCCCATGGACTACACAGTCCATGGAATTCTCCAGGCCGGAATACTGGAGTGAGTAGCCTTTCTCTTCTGCAGGGGACCTTCCCAGCTCAGGATGGAACCCAGGCCTCCTGCATTGCAGGCGGATTCTTTACCAGCTGAGCCACAAGGGCACTGCAAATAAGATAGGGGACAAATCTTGAAATTGTTGAGCCCCTGGAGGGGGCCCTGGCCAACCAACAAAGCCCAGGGCCTAACAACATTCCAAGTTTTACAAGACAAAACAAACATCATTAACATGAAACCAGAGCTGCAATTTTCTCACAGATTGATGAGGATATCAGCTTAAGTCCTGGGATTATAAGCAGGAACCCGAACTGCCATCTCTGAAGTCTCACCCGCAGAGCAAACGTGTTGCCTGGGACCTTTCCCAACTAGGACTCCAATGCACTGTGTCACAGGACTTCCCAGGGCTGTTTGAATCTGGATGTTGGTCAAAACCCAGTCTGGTGATGGATCCTCTGCTGTTTCTATTTCTCTTTTCTTTTAATGTTAGTATATTGAAAGTAAACTAGATAATTCTCTAATAAATATTGATATTATTTATTTGTATAGAATGAGCAGCTTATTTTGTTAACAAATCCTTTGAACCTGAGACGAAAGTGAAAACTTTCAGTAAAACACTACCCACTCCAGTATTCTTGCCTGGAGAATTCCATGGACAGAGAAGCAGGGCTACAGTCCATGAGATCACAAAGAGTTGGACATGACTGAGCAACTAACATAACAGAGAGTTAATGAAGTGTGGAAGTGGGACAAGGGGGTGCAAAATACTGTAAAATACGAGAATATTTACTCTCAGTCATTCAACATCAATGCTTTTTTTTTTTTCAATAATTTATCTATTTCTTTGGCTGCTCCGGGTCTTAGTTTTGGCCTGAGATCCTCCATCTCACTGTGGCATGCAGGATCTTTAGTTGCAGCATGTGGGATCTAGTTCTCCGACCAGGGATTGAACCTAGGCCCCCTGCATTGGGAGTGAGGAGTCTTAGCCACTGGACTACCAGGGAAGTCTCCATTGCTGCTTCTTGCATTCACTGCACAAAGGTATTACAACATTCCAGAGCAAATAAACTAGTGGACAATATTAATGGAAATAAAATAGAGGATATGCTTTCAAAAGTATCCGATTCAACAGACTCATGAAAGGCATTAACCAAGTTTTAATGAGAAGTGAGTCTGCAGTAATTTTACAAGTAATGATTATCTTCATTCCAAAAAACTGTGTGAATAACTGTCTCCATTGCAATGCAGGTAGTCAGAGAGGTAAGTGTTACTAAAAGAACCGCTTCACAAATAGGCCATGATCACTATTTTTGCCCAAGAGTGGCAGACATATTAACTGTGAGACTGTCTAAAGTGAAAGTGAAGTCACTCAGTTGTGTCCGATTCTTTGCGACCCCATGGCCTGTAGCCTACCACGTCCATCCGTCCATGGGATTTTCCAAGCAAGAGTACTGGATTGGGTTGCCGTTTCCTTCTCCAGAGGGTCTTCCCAACTCAGGGAATCGAACCCGGGTCTCCTGCATTGTAGGCAGACGCTTGACCGTCTGAGCCACCAGGGAAGACTTGCCAGGTGGCTCCTGGTTTCTTCCTGGGCCTGATTCCTCTCTGAGGTTCAAGTGTGGTTCATTGTCCAGTGCTTGTTCCAGATAAAGGGAAATGGTGTCACATGCCTTATGGCTTTGCACAAAGGACTACATTTTTTAATGGGTTGCTGGTTTAAGATAAAATTATAGCTGCACTTATGCTTGTAACAATACTTTGTAACATAATGCTACAATACTTTGGCCACCTGATATGAAGAATTGACTCATTTGAAAAGACCACAATGCTGGGAAAGATTGAAGGCGGCAGGAGAAGAGGACAACAGAGGATGAGATGTTGGATGGCATCACCGATTGATGGACGTGAGTTTGAGCAAGCTCTGGGAGTTGGTGATGAACAGGGGAGCCTGGCGTGCTGTGGTCCATGGGGTCTCAAAGAGTTGGACACGACTGAGCGACTGAACTGAACTGAACTGATGCTTGTAACAAAGGAGGATACCTCTGACGATGTAAATTTCCATGACGTGTGATAAGGCACATGACACCATTTCCCTTTACCTGGAACAAGCACTGGACAATGGACCATACTTGAGCCTCAGAGAGGAATCAAGCCCAGGAAGAAACCAGGAGCCACCTGGCAAGATGTGCACTGGCCTGGGAGCCAGAAGAGGAAAAGCTGAAGGATGGAGCATAGCAGGAGGGGGCGGTGGAGAAGCCGCTGCTGAACCGGTGTGTGGCAGCCCTCGGCATTGCCCTACATCTGGTCTAATCCCCAAAGCCCTGCAGGTTGGGGCGGCCCACAGTTTTTAGGAAGATGGCTTCCCTATGCATGACAATTCTTTTCCACACCACGATGGTAGCTAAGGCTTACCCAGTCTTTCTCAAGTTTTAACAGGCACATGAACCACCTGGAGATCTTGTTAAAATGCAGATTCTGATTTGATTGGTCTGTGTTGGGGTCCGAGATTCCCACATTGCAATTAACAACTAGCTCATAGATGCTGTGGATTCACCTGGTCCATGGACTATACTTTGTGACAATTCCACTGTTACCATGAGCCAGCCAGGCTTTGTGCACAGTGTGTATTCACCACAGCCAACCTCCTAGGTAGGAACCACTCTGCAGACAGAGAAACATAGGCACAAGGAGGTTTTGTAACTTGGCTAAGGTCACACAGCTAATGAGGAATAGAACCAGGAATTGTTCTCTGGCAGTCAAGCGCCAGAGTTTGACTTTTAAAAATCAGTTTTAATTCATGGAGTTATAATTCTTCATACACTTCCATCCTACAATGAAACCATATATAAAGGTTCTGCCTATAGATATTACTTCAATACATTTACCTGCCAACATTTATGAGCAAGTGGGCTTCCCTGATAGCTCAGTTGGTAAAGAATCTGCTTGCAATGCAGGAGACCCCAGTTCAATTCCTGGGTCAGGAAGATCCCCTGGAGAAGGGATAGGCTACCCACTCCAGTATTCTTGGGCTTCCCTTGTGGCTCAGCTGGTAAAGAATCCACCTGCAATGCAATAGACCTGGGTTTGATTCCTGGGTTGGGAAGATCCTCTGGAGAAGGGAAAGGCTACCCACCCCAGTCTTCTGGCCTGGAGAATTCCATGGACTGTATAGTCCATGGGGTTGCAAAGAGTCGAACAGGACTGAGTGACTTTCACTTTCATGGAGCAAGTATTTTGAGCCAAGCCCTGGGCTAGCTCATGTTTGTAGAGCACAAGCCTTGCCTAAAGGAGCTGGGGGAGGTAGACAGGGTGGTGGGGCAAGTGACCTGACAGCTCTCACGCAGAGCGACCCATCCTGTATCGCAATACGCATTGGATAACCTCGCACTGCCAACACAGGCAGAGCTAGATCTCATTGTTTCTTTCTGCCCCTGGTAGAAGGGAAGGGAGGAAGGAAACTAAGATTTTTTTTTTCAAAAGCCTAATACATAAGTGGCATTATACATGTGTTACCTCATTTAATCCTCACATTGGCCTGAAATATAGGTGATCTCCGCACTTTAAAACTGTGTCAGAGGGAGGTGGTCCCAGGTGATCCAGTGGCTAAGACTCTGAGCTCCCCATCAGGGAGACTCAGGTTCGATCTCTGGTTGGGGAACTAGATCCCACATGCCATAACTAAGAGTTCCCAAGCCACAACTAAAGATCCCTCATGCTGCAACTAAGACCCAGCGTAGCCAAAAAAAATGAAGCTGTATCAGACCCTGTCCAAGGTCACAAAGCTAGCCAAGTAGGAGCGGACATTTGAACTTAATGTATAACTGACTCCAAAGCCGGTATTTCGCCCATCTGCTGTTGTTCCTTTTATGTATGTATTGCTGTGAAATGATCCCAAAACTTAGTGGCATAAAACGTCACGTGATTACGCTCAAGGATTCTATAGGACAGGAACTCAGAAAAGTCACAGCACGGAAGGTCCTCTGCAGCTTGATGTCTGGAGGACCCACTTTTGGGGGCCTTCTTGGCTCACAGGTCTGGTGCCTGGTCAGGAAGACCTGAGGATGAGTTTGTCCCCTGTGTGGCCGCTCCAGTATGGCAGTCTCAGGCTCGCCAGACTCTATACAATGGCCCAAGCTTCCCAGGCTTCCCAGGTCATGCAAGTAGTAAAGAATCCACTTGCCAACGCTGGAGATAAACTAGTTTGATCCCTGGGTCAGGAAGATCCCCTGAAGAAGGAACTGGCAACTCACTCCAGTATTCTTGCCTGGGAAATCCCATGAACAGAGGGGCCTAGTGGGCTACAGTCCATGGGGTCCCAAAAGAGTCAGATACAACTGAGTGGCTGAGCATGCGCACATGCATGCACACACACAGTGGCCCAGGGCTCCAAGAGTGAGTGTTTTCAAGAACAAGGTGCAAGCTGCATGACAGTTAACAGTCTAACTCTGGAAGACACCGGGCACAGCTTCACCTTTTGTTGGTATGCCACCATCACAGGGCTCCCCTCCCCCAACCACCCCAGATTCAAGGGAGAGGATATAGACCCCCACCTCCCACTGGGGGAATCTATCGACCTTGTGACTGTGTTGTAAAACCACCACAATCACTTTCAACCAGAGGGACCACCCTCACATGTGGCCCTGGCCTTTTGGAAGCACATTGAAGACTTCTAGTAACTCTTACTAAAAGTCTTTTAATAACTTTTATCAGTCTTTTAAAAAGATTTTTAATAACTCAGCCCATGAGGATGTCAACCTCATGGCTCTACTTGGACCCCACCCAAGAGAGTGAATTACTGATGGTGGGAAGATCTCAATGGGATCTGTTCACCTTTAATCACCCTGTAAGAGAGCTTGAAGGACCATTTTCATAGGAAATCATGGGCCTGGTAATGACACAGACTCTCCCCCATGAACACCCAGCACTGCTGTTGCATGCTAATACAGGACATGGGTGATGAGCTGTAACAGCTTCCCAGCTACCCACATCTTCTTGAATCTGTCTCCTTACCACAGGCAGCAGTGACTCCTAGGTCAGGCGTGATGGGTTAAAAGTTTCTGCATCAGGTTAGCATCATTCAGTACCCCTAAGAAGTCCTTGGCTTCCAGGGGGACACTTACAGTGCGGACCCTTGGCCACCAGTAAGGAGACTGTCTCAACTTCTATAGGATACTGTTTGTCTCCTTCCATCCTCTCTGGAACTCCACGTACCAAAACTCATGGCTCTGAAAGCCTGACAAGGAGCCAGAGCGAGGGAGTGTACCATTCAATATGGTGGAGAACACAGCAGGTAACTGATGGGCAGTTGATTGGACAGGAAGCCATTTAATCAATCTGAGCAGCTGCTGCAGACTGCTCATGCAGAGCTCAATCAGAAACAACCAGCGTGCAAGACATACCTCCTTTACCGATAACTTGGTGCTTCTCCCCACACAATGTGGACTTATATTGATTTCGGCTTAACAACCCTGATCTAACATTTAGGGCTTCTAATAAAATGGAGTCTGTTCTTCCTTCCTTCCTTCCTCTCTTCCTTCCTTAACAATTTACTAAATAGTCTAAGCACTAGATCAGCGACTGAAACAGACAAAAATCCCTGCCCGGCTTTCATTAATGTTGGGAAAAGGTAAGACCCACAAGTCAAAAAAAAAGTAAAAGTGATAGTCGCTCAGCTGTGTCTGACTCTTTGTGACCCATGGACTGTAGCCTGCCAGGCTCCTCTGTCCACGGAATTCTCCAGGTAAGAATACTGGGGTGAGTTGCCATTTCCTTTTCCAGTGGATATTCCCGACCCAGGGATCAAACCTGAGAATCCCACGTTGGCTTTACCAATTGACTTTACCAAGGCGGATTCTTTACCACCGAGCCACCTGCACAGCCCAAACAATTTATAGATAATGCTAAAATGAGGTAAACACTATGGGAAAATTACGATTGCAGACAAGTGCTGGTGAGATGGTAAAGTGTTACACTGAGGGGTAAGGGGGGGAATCACTGTGAAGATGGTATCTGAACAAGAATGCGAAGGAAGCAAAGAAGTTATCCACGGGGCACAAAGGCATTCCAGGCAGAGAGAACCACCACCTCTGGGGTAGGGGGCTGGGGTGGGGGGCTGACATGACTGTAGAACAGCAAGGAGGCCAGTGTCACTGGAGAAGATTGAGCAAGAAATTGAAAAGGTCACAGAGGTATACAAGGGCCCACTTATGGATTCTGGCTTTTATTCTGGGAGAAATAGGAAAGCAAGGAATTGTAGGGTTTTAGTAGCAGAGTCAGATAGCCTAACTTAAGTTGTCATATTATCACCTTGGCTGCTGTACTGAGAGTGGAGTACTGAGAATGGACTGGAGGTGGGCAGGGTGGAATCAAGGAAACCGTTTATGAGGCCACTGCAGAGACAAGACAGTGGCAAAGACCAGAGTGGTTTCTGGGCAGGTGCTGAGATGTGGTCAGATTCTGGATGCATTTTGTTGAATCAACAGAATTTACTGCAGGTGGGGATGAACACAAGAAGAGTGGCATAGAAGAGGGCTCCTAAGTTTTGGACTGGAGCATCTGGAAGCACAGGGTTTTCATTACCCAGGACGGAGAGAACGAGAATGGAGCAGATGGAGGGCAGACGAGGAGCTCTGTTTGGGGCATGTGGAGTTAGAGATGTCCACTGGACATCCAAGAGTAGGCAGCAGGTAGGCAGTCAGATGGTGTTAACATTAACTTTCAGAGGAACCACCTTGGACGCAGCCATTTCTAAATGCCTGAGTGTTCACAGGTGGCTGCCAGAAGGAGCAGCTTTTCCTAAAGATATGAAGGTATTGATAAAATAAGATAGCAGTCTAAGGTCAATCCATCAATCCATCAGCATGGCTACCTGCCATGCGGCAGTTCTGCTTTAGGCACAGGATGGATGGAGCAGGAGACTCAGACGTGGATATTTCCTTCAAGGTATCCTTAACACCTTAGCCGACCTGACACTGAGTTGAACCCCAATCAAGGAATTCATAGATCTCCTCAGAGCACAGATTATGTGCTGGGCACTGGAGTAAACACCAAGAAGTGCCAAGGCACAGCCAAGAGAGTCAGTCATCCAGTTACAGGGTAAAGACATAAGCCTATGAAAATTTAAGGAGAAATCTATGAAAAGTCCAGAGAAGGCAATGGCACCCCACTCCAGTACTCTTGCCTGGAAAATCCCATGGATGGAGGAGCCTGGTAGGCTACAGTCCATGGGGTCGCTAAGAGTCGGATACGACTGAAGCGACTTAGCAACAGCAGCAGCAGCTATGAAAAGTCACTGAAAAAGTCAATGAACTAATGTAACCTGAAGGTAGAAAATCCCTAACAAATGGCTATTTATTCAGGATGCTTATTGGAGTTCTGAGCATAAATATGGAAGAAGTGGGTACCAGCTGGAATTTCAGGAAGCTCTCTGTTTATGGTCAAGCTCTAGAACACTCCACCTCTGGTTTTCATAAGCCTTCAAAGATGGCATGGTTCTCTTTGCTGAAAATGGAGTTTAGGAATGATTTCTTATGCAGACTCCATGTCAATGGTTTTCAAACATCAGTGTTTGGGGAACTTATAAAAATTCAGAGTCCCAGACCACGTCTCCAGGGACTTTGATTCATTGAGTTATCTTTAGTAAGGGAGTTCCAGACTCTAATAACTCATCACTGTGGCCACAGGTCAGAATGAGCAGGGAAGCCACCATGTTTCCCAGGATTAGACATGGGGCATTCAACAGAAATTTAAGAGAAAGCCTGTGCTTTGATATTTGTTTATGATACTAGTGATTTCTGATCTACTCAGAACTCACGAGTTCTATTTCAACCACATATTGCTATACTTTTCACTCTAATGAAACAGAAAACAACAAACATGGTTTAAATCCATTTTCTGGAAAATGCAACAGAATATATTCACCCAGCACTGCATCAATAATGAAGGAATAAAAGCAGCCAATTTGGTTGGACTTTCCTATTTTTCCTACTTTTTCCCAGATGTGCTTCCCTGGTGAATCAGCTGGTAAAGAATCCACCTGCAATGCAGGAGACCCGGGTTCAATCCCTGGGTTGGGAAGATCCCCTGGAGAAGGGAACGGCTACCCACTCCAGTATTCTGGCCTGGAGAATCCCATGAACTGTACAGTCCATGGGGTCACAAAGAATCAGACACGACTGAGTGACTTTCACTTTCACTACTTTTTTCTTTCCTACTTTTGATGCATTCAGATGCTCTAAGTTTTTTAATCAGGCTGCTTATGCTTAATAACCTGACAAAATCAGTCCCCACTCCACCCCAGACTACTTTCACATATCTCTTCTAGAAAGATCTTTTTACTAGAGAGCTCTATTTTTTCTGACCTCCTAAATATGAACCATATGTTGAAATATGTTAACTATGGTTCTTTGAAGGGGTAGGGGTGACAATTTCATGTAAACTTATGTCTCCTGGGCTCAATGTATTGGACCTAAGCAGAACTCTATGGCTGTAACAACCCTACAGGCCCTGAAAGTGAAAGTAGCTTAGTCGTGTCTGACTCTTTGCCACCCTATGGACTGTAGACCTTCAGGCTCCTCTGTCCATGGAGTTCTCCAGCCAAGAGTACTGGAGTGGGTTGCCATTTCCTTCTCCAGGGGATCTTCTGATCCAGGGGTCGAACCCAGGTCTCCCACTTTGCAGATGGATCCTTTACCGTCTGAGCCACAACCCTATAACCCCTAACATGTCAGAATCAAAGACAAGGTCATAGCAGCCTCCTGCCTTCCTCCTTTTATGCCTGATTAAAGAGATTGGCGGACACTGAATTTTTTATAAGGGTGAAGAAACAAATCTGCCCAAGATCACAGACTAATAAGTGAAACCACTAAAATCTGAACCCAGGTCTGTATGACTCCAAAATCCTCTCCCTCTCTCCTCTTTTTCCTGGTGGAGAACACACCCAGATCAGCCACCTGTGCAACCAGTGTTTCCCCCACAACCAGTCAAACTGAGAAGCAGTGACAGGTCTCTCACTCCCTCTGCTCGAGGTCAATCCAGAATCAAATTTGATGGCAAGTTTCTGTGTGCTGAAGAGCGCTTATCTTACACACACCAAAAATAGTGCAGGAGAAATTAAATGACTCTATCTCACGAGGGGAAGGGAGGGAGTCCCACAAGCTGCCTCTAGTAAGCACTTAATCAATGGAGGGTACAGAAAATGTTTACAAATACATTCTTATTCTTCACCCTTTGCAATCATGGTTTCATGCAACCCTTTAAATCACTATGAATTAAATCTGCCCTGAAGCCTTGCCTTGGGCCAACTGAACAGCATCGCTGGTATAATCTTGGAACCTGGCAGGTGGATGGGGGAGGCGGTGGGGAGGGAAGCAGAGAAAAATGGATGGAACAGTCACGGAAGTCAAGAAAACAACTGGCTAAATTGAGTGCTTTCTAATCTAACGTATTTAAGTCAGACTCAATGAAGCTTGGCACTGATCCCTGTTCACTGTACTACCAAGATCTAGGCAGATTCTGATTAGTGTATGGGTCGCTTTCTGAAACCCTCCTTCTCACAGTGGTTTAGACTGAGCCTCATGGAGGTCATTAATGCTCTTTGCCCTGATAGCTTGTTCTCTGCACCCTGCTTCAGCACATATAGGAATTGCACTGTCTGGTCTCCTGTGGTTGGTGGGGCCACGAGACCAGTTCTAGCCCATGAATATGTTTCTTCCAGGCAGAAACTGTAATTGCAGGTGCAAGAACTTCCAGGGCATTCTTTTTCTCTGGTGTGGAAAAAGTGAAAGTGAAACTGTTAGTCATTCAATCGTATCTGACTCTGCAACCTCATGGACTGTAGCCCACCAGACTCTTCTGTCCATGTGATTCTCCAGGCGAGAATATTGGAGTGGGTTGCCATTTCCTTCTCCCGGGGATCCAACCCAGATCTCCTGCACTGCAGGCAGATTCTTTACCACCTGAGGCACCAGGGAAGCATTCCTCCGGTGTGGCAACTGTCAACTTCAACTGCTCTTGACATCCGGAGTTCCTGAATAGCTGCAGAGACCCCTTGGCAACCTGGGTTAGGCATGTAACATTCGAGTATCTAACTACATACCCATGCCCATAGGTCATGCATGAAAAATAAACCTTTACTGGTTAAAGCCACTGAGATTTGGGAGTTTTGTCACCTCAGCATACTCTAGCTTATTCTGATTAATTCAGCAACCAAGCTTTTGAGTCAGGAACAAGTAACGGAACTGGGAACTTTGAGGTGGTAGGAAAGCTTTGCTGGCATCACCTTTAAGGAATTATGGACCCCTAAGACTTTTGGTGTCCCCAGATAAACCTCTATTTCTGGAATGCTGCAATATGATAATCTTAAAGCCTTGCTGAAGCCTATTGGAGTTTACAAACCCTCTCATGATTCTAGAAGGCATGACTTTCAATACGTGATATACACCACAGCTCTCTGCAGGGATACTCAATAAACATCAATAGAGGGATATTCAATAAACATCAATAGACTGAAAAGGAAGTGACTAGTGGGGCAAAGGTGGACCTGCCCTTCCCTCTGTGCCCCCCAATTTAACACAGGGTCAGGGCTTCAAAAATACACTCAGGCTCAACTGCTTGGGTTCAAAGCCCAACATCTCATTTACTGGCTGTGGGAAAATTGCGTAATCGTAGTTGTTTTCATCCACAAAGTGAAACTCATACTACTATCTACTAATAGGATTGTTGCAAGGAATTCGTGAATTGGTATAAGTGAAGGGTTTGGAAGAATAACTGGCACACTGTAAGTACCATATCTATCTATCTATAATATATGTATATTATACAGATAGATAGATAATATATATATTATCAATTTGTTGTTAATATTCTCATTAGTCCATTTTTTCCCGCCATTAGTGAATATTTTATTAGAGAGATGAATCTGAGGAAGCATATAAAGGCTTTTTCCTGACTGTAAAACACGTTTTTAAGTGAAAATACAGATTTTAAACATATTTTTTTCATTCCCTAAGAATTTGCTAGCCATTCTGCTATAATCCTTTAGGAGGCAAGGCCTTGGCAGGCCTCCCTGTAAGCACTGTGCAACCATCAACAATACACATGCACCAGCCTGGGAGTTTCCACGATTCACAATGTCGGTGTTCACTATTGGGCTGTTGGCCACAGCAGCTATTATTTTTGGCTCTGGTGACCATCATTTGAAAAGTTCTCCTTGCTGCCTAGCATTCACAGGCCCCCACGAATACTGGGACAGATTGAAAAGTTCAGACCTTTTGAGACGGAGGCCACATGTTTAACTTCTAATTGGACTCCATCTTGTTGAATGATAATGGGTTTAAGAGTTGTAGGGAAGGAAACTCAAGAGAGAAGCAAATGGTGCACTGACATTTTCCAGGTAATGCTCAGTTCCAGCTGACTTTCCAAGTAGCTGTCACCAAACAGCAAAGCATCTAATATGCTTGGAGGAACTCCCGGAGCTTGGTGCGCTCAGCAACACAAGCGCTTGGAGAACGCTGAGCTGCTCTCAAAGGGGCCAAGGACCCATGGCACGGCTCTAACCATGTGGAGGCCTGGCAGCCAGAACTGTGCCAGGAAGCTTTGGCAGACAACCATGCCTGCACCCTCGGTCCCACTCAACTCCTTCAGTCTTGGTCACTGAAAAAGGAAGAAAACACATGAACCCTTACTTTGTGTCTGGAGGACTGGCACAAAAAGTCTGGAGGTCTCTGCTTACTTATTTTTTAAGTCAGAGAGATTGAGGTGAAACATACATCCAATAGGGCTTTCCAGGTGGTGCTAGTGGTAAGGAACCCACCTGCTAATGCAGGTGATGTAAGAGACATGTGTTCAATCCCTGGGTCAGGAAGATGCCCTGGAGGAGGGCACGACCATCCACTCCAGTATTCTTGTTTGGAGAATCTCATGGACAGAGGAGCCTGGTGGGCTATAATCCACAGGGTCGCAAAGAGTCAGACACGATTGCAGAGACTTAGCACACACCCACGTACATCCAATAGCATTTCTCCTCTTCAGGGGAACATAACTCGTTGCTTTTAATCCAAAGATTCAGAAACTTCTTCCCAAGATCCTCCTGGGAATGCCAGGGAATTCACTTCAGTGGCTCAGATGCACAAATACAGCTCAGGTCTCTCCTCCAGACTTGAATTCTCACTCTTCAATCCCCCAGATGAGTGATAAAAACCACTTTTGAAAACTTACAGGGAATGTGTATATAAGCTCCAGTTTTCTATTAGATCCTGAGAGACTAAAATGGCACTTTTCAACTCCACCAAGTCATTTATGCGTGTATTCATCATGTCTTTTTATTTTCTGCATTTCTGATGCTTTGACATCTGGGGTCTTGTTGACCCTAAAGTGACTACCCTTCCCAGGGCTAGCCAGTTCCTAGAGATAATAAAAACACTTGCTTGCATGCGTACCTTTTATATGCAAACCAACCAGTCCAGGGACTTCCCTGCTGATCCAGTGGCTAAGACTCCATGTTCCCCAATGCAGGGGACCCCGAGTTCAACCCCTGGTCAAGGAACTAGATACTACATGCCACAACTATAAATAAAAGTTAGCCACAACTAAAGATCCCGCAAGCTTCGACAAAGATTGAAGATGTCGCAAGTCACAACTAAGACCCGGTGCAGCCAAATAACGATTTTAATATAAATGTTAAAATAGTAACAGTGGGGAAGAATCTGCCTTCAATGCAGGAGCCCCAGGTTCAATTCCTAGGTAGGGAAGATCCCCTGGAGAAGGGAATGGCAACCCACTCCAGTATTCTTGCCTGGAGAATCCCATGGACAGAGGAGCCTGGAGAGCTACAGCCCGTAGGGTTGCAAAGAGTCAGACATGACTGAGCAACTAACACACACACAAAGTAACAAACTCACCAATCCAGAGCCCACACTCCAACCATCTCTATTGGGCTGTCACACACTGAGCCTTAACGCCCCAGGATCAGGTACCAGACAAATAAAGACAGTACTTGTCTGCCAGACTCAATGAAATCATCTGAACTAGCCAACACTTACCTGCTTACTCTGTCAGCATTTCCAGCAAAAGCCCCAGTAAGGGCTCTTGCCCACATACCCCCTCACTCCTTCTGCTGTTTCCCACCTCACCCTACATAGCATGGCAGGTCCCCCTCCTCCCGGGAACTGTGAGTAACCAGCTATCTTTTCAATAGTAACTGTCCCCCAAGCTGCTGGCCTCACCATACCTGAAGAGTAATAAAAATCTACAAGTAAGGTAATGTACATCTTATTAATGCATGTATATATATGGCATCTATATAAATAGGTACTGATGAACCTATTTCCAGAGCAGGAATAGAAACACAGATGTAGAGAACAGACTTGTGGACACAGGCAGGGAAGAAGAGGGTGGGACAAATTGAGAGAGTAGAATTGACATAAATACACTACCGTGTGTAAAATAGACAGGTGGTGGGGAGCTGCTGAAAAGCACAGGGCTCTCAGCTCGGTGATCTGTGACGACCTCGATGGGTGGGATAAGGGCGGAGGGAGGCTTAAAAAGGAAGGGGTATATGTATACGTAGAGCTGATTCACACTGTTGTACAGCAGAAACACAACACTGCAAAGCAATTATACTCCAATTAAAAAATAAACAAATAAGTTTTTAAAAAATAAAGCAACATACATCTACATATTATAGACATTTTACATGTTCATCTGCCTACTTGAAAGACTCTCAAGGAGAGGCTATGCCAATGACTACCTGCATGTTCTTCTACCTGCACAGCTGACAGGCGGGCCGATTCTGACTCCCGTTCACTTAATTCACTCCCATTCATTTAATGGTGCCGTTAAAAATATAAACAGCTCAGAAAATGGTTTTGTGAAAGTTAACATAAAATTCATTCATTCGGATATGTATTGAGCATCTATAATGTACCACGCAGTACTAGAGATTCAATAATAAGTCATGGTCCAGACCTCTAAGAGCTTCTAGTATAAAAAAAAAAATTGGTACCCATATATCACCCCATGTTATATAGAATATAGTAGGCAGTCAACCTGTTCCTGCCTCCTAGCTGTGGTGGGGGTGGGATGCTTGGGGGCACCAGCAACAACATAGCCAAAAAGGAAGTTAAAGTACTGGAAAATGTAAAGGATGAAAAGATCCTTTTGGTCCATGAATACCTTCCCTTGCTTCCTGAAACTCTGGCCTCTGACCTGCCCAATTACCTCCATTTTTAGTAAGCAGGTTAGGGTTGGCTAGTTGGGATGATTTCACTGGGTTCTAAACTTCCAAGAATTTCTTACATTTAAAAAAAAAATGTGACCCTGGTGATATCTTCTGGGTCATCCACAAGATTTGGCATATCTGACTTCCATTCCTTGGCCAAGCAAGAAATGGAGTCAAGCCAAAACAGACTGTTGGCCCAGAAGACATTCATACCAGAGCAGGCACAACCCAGTGGAATGGCCCAATGAAGGATGGTGGTGGCCGAGGTGGGCTTGCTGGTCATAACTGCTATATGTCAAATATTCCTACTCCTTTGTGTTAAGGGGTAGGGAAGGTTTGTCACACGGAGCCATGTGACAAGTTTTACCCAATGGGCTGGAAGCAGAAGAACGTGCATTGGTCACTTCTAGACCAAGAGTGTAATCACTGGAGTGAAACCCTGGAGCTGCACTGCCCAATATGGCAGCCACCAGCCAAGTGTGGTTACTGAGCATGGAAATGTGGCTGGTCCAAACGGAGATGTGCTATAAGCATAAAATATTCATGGAGAAATTATAACATGGGGCTAAATAAAAGACATTATCAAAATTAATTTCATCTGAATCACCTTCATTTTGCCTTTTTAAATGTGGCTCCTAGAAAACTGGAACTTATAGATGCAGCTTGAATTATATTTCTATTGGACAGCACTGCCTTAAGAGTGACTGGGAACATGCCAGATAAGGTTACTCCTGATGACCAGGGTCCTGAGGTGGGAATGACAATGATGGCGAGAGAGCCCTCCAGCTACCCTCAAAGCACATGCAGCATAAGCAAGAAATAAAACCTTTTATTTATCTAAGCAACTAAGATTGGCTTTGCTCATTACTGCAGCATGACCCACTCTATTCTGACTGATACAAGAAGGATGAAGACGCTGGGAGTCAGTCGGGGGGAGGTGGGGTAGGACATGCAGTAGGAAAGGGACACAGGGGAGATGTTTCTCATGCCGTGTCTTGTCTGCACTCATCTTTGCACGTGTGTAAAAACACGTGCACACACACAGGCGTGCCTATTTATTTTCTACAGGAGTCAGGACATGAAACACTCGTTCTGCCCAGTGACACTTCAGACCCACCAGTGTCAGACGAGCTGCATGGATCTTATATGGGCTTCCCTGATAGCTCAGTTGGTAAAGAATCTGCCTGCAATGCCGGAGACCCCAGTACTATGGGCTTCCCTGATAGCTCAGTTGGTAAAGAATCTGCCTGCAATGCCAGAGACCCCAGTACTATGGGCTTCCCTGATAGCTCAGTTGGTAAAGAATATGCCTGCAATGCTGGAAACCCCAGTTTGATTCCTGGGTTGGGAAGACCCGCTAGAGAAGGGATAGGCTACCCACTCCAGTATTCTTGGGCTTTCCTTGTGGCTCAGCTGGTAAAGAATCTGCCTGCAATGCAGGAGACCTGGGTTTGATCCCTGGGCTGGGAAGATCCCCTGGAGAAGGGAAAGGCTACCCACTCCAGTATTCTGGCCTGGAGAATATCATGGAATGTACAGTCCATGGGGTCGCAAAGAGTCAGACACAATTGAGCAACTTTCACTTTCACTTTTCTGTAGGGATTGTTAACATTGGGGTTGTTGGCTTCTCTGTGTAGTATCCGCCTGTGCTGGCATGTTTTTAGTTCATCCCTGCCCATGGAACCACCTCTGATATTTTACTTCTAGGGCAGACCATCATCAGAATGCTACATTCGACCTGTATCCTTGATTCAATCAGGACCCACAGTGATAGTGCAGGGAAAAATGATCCTGAGATGAACAACTGAAGGGAATTCAGGGGAGGGTGCCATACCACCTCAGGGTGAACGTCTGGTCTTCAGTGAATTCTGCAGAAGAGGGATCATAAAGTCCTGTTGTAAAGGAGGTGTGAGTGATGTTTACAAAAATAAACTTTTCAAGAATCAGAAGTCTAGATTCCTTTACCATTCACCTATCTGCTACTGCCCTCATTCCCTGCTTCCATGACAGGTGTTTTAGCTATAACAGAATGTTTAATGCTTCAGTTTCATCCCTGTGGTGCAAAATGTGGAACAGATGCCCAGTCCTCACCCTTGGGGAAGAAGGGTCATATTTCAGAGAAGTGGGTACCTTCTTCTCCTAAATCCACAGGCCTTGATTCAGGGCTTCACCAGCTGGGTACCTTTTTGAAATTTTCCTCTTCAGAGGGATCTTTTTGTTATATACACAAAAGCACTATTTATGCTGGTGGACTTGGACCTAGTAGACTTGATTGAAGGGCCTCTGCTTCACACCCTCCAAAGATGCCCCTAGGCAGCTATAATGCTCACTTTTCCAGTAGAAGTGGCCAACAGTTTGGAAAACAGTGCCTTGGGGTTAGAGTATGTAGCCCACGGTGGGTCATCCCCGTACCATCTCCAGCCCTATGCTCATCCTAATCCCCATCTCTTTCCCACAAACATCACCACCACCACCACCACCAGCAGCATCCAGAAACACAACAGGTTCTTACTGATCCTCATGGCAGCATTTCATTCCCACCAAAATCTTAGCAGATAATGACCAAGAATTATTGGGAGCCCCTGATATTAAGAGGCCACCATGGAAGTTAGCAAAGCTTTTGCTGGAGCTCCAGGGCCAAGGGCAGTGATGGGGCTGAGAGAAGAGGGTGGCTCTCTGGAGGCAGGCTGTCTCACTCCTGCTACCCCACTGCCAATTCTGGTTCGGTTCCAGAGGTCAGATGGGGTTTTCTGCCACCTGCCCCTCCCCCGCCCACTCTGAGCAGGAAGTGGGACCCATTCCATAAACACAACTCTCACAAATGGCATTTCTGGCTGGGAAAACTGCCCTGCAGCAAAAAGAGCCAGAGCTAATTTAGTGCTCACTTCTCATCAGCTGAAATGTTTTTATTTGGGGAGAGAATTGGTGAGCCATAATTATTATTGATCTCTGTGACAGCAATCAGAGAAAGCGCTCGTGTACCCTCGAAAGAGCAGGACCAGAAATAGATGCAGCGTCTCTCTCAACCAGTCAGAGCTTCTACTTGCTCTAAATTGATTTTAGAGCTGACTTACCATTTAGAGAAAAATAATGATAATAAAGTTCTGCAGAGTGAGTCTGGACGTCCTAATCCCTCCCCTGTCAGTATTTATGGAGCACTCACTGAGGACCTAGCTACACAGTCTTAGAGAATGGTCTTACCTGACTTTCAACAGATGGATGTTAATGGGATATTTATTTACAGAGCAAAATTAAATTGGAGCTGCATCTTAATGCACAATTTACATAATCAGCTTTGTTCTGAACTGATGAGCTGTTTTCAATAGCACTTGGGACCCTTCAGTCACAGCTGCCTCAAAGCCACAGCCACTAAGAATGGAGATTAAACAGCTTCTTGAAGCCAGAAATCCTGATGAGGATCTATTCTCCCATCCCAGAGACCTCATCATCTCTCTAGACACTGGCAAAGGATCAAAGATCCATGTTCATTTCTTGCCACCATTTGGCATCAAAAGAAAGACGTTCAATTTGCATTTGGAAACCATTACAGTCATGGATAATCTCACCTTCACTTCTGTAAAGTTTATGGCATTTCAATTTCTTAATGCCTCACACTCCAAACAATACACATAATTACCAATGAACCACACCGTGCACTTGGGGAGCCTGGAGGAAATCTAACGATGAATTTCATTGTAATACCTGTGCACAGAAAGCTGGTTTCCAGGGAGAGCTGATCATAGCAAGATGGATTCGGAGCCTGGAGGGATACAGGGAGTGAATGCTCAAGGGGAGAGAACTGAATCCTCAATAAGGACCTGTCATCTCCTTACCTGACCCCAGCCCAATGGCAGTGCGTTGACCAAATGCTTCCTTGTCTTTCCAACCCATCTGATCTGCTCCAGCTCCCTAGTGGATGGTATTGCCCCTGAGAGAAGTCACAGCAGCGAACACTTCCTGAAAACTCAAGCTCTTTCACGGTGCTTTGTTCAATCCTTAAGAGAGAGCAATTATCACTGGCCCTACCATCCTTTACAGATGAGAGAAATGAGTCCTAGAAAAGGTAAGTAACTAGCCCCCAATCCCCTAGCACATTAAATCAAGTAACCAGAATGTGAACTCAGTGTCTGTCTCCAGAACACAAGGCACTTCCTCACCCTGCTGTACAAAGTTTCCTGGAGCAAACAGCACAGAGTTCTACTAGTAGACCTGAGGTTCCCAGAACAGAAACAAGACGAGGCTTAGAAATGAGACTTCTATTACCCAGGGCTGTATTTGCTAACCTTGATTCTTACCTTGGGCAAACAAAAAATCCTTATAGGAAAGGTTGATGTAAATTATTTATTTATCTGTTCATTCATTTATTCATTACAGTATAGCTTGTAAGCTATAGTTAAGACATAACAGGTCAAAGTCATACCCCTTGGGGAACAAGCAATATACACCACTGGGATCTCTATAAATTTGGTATTTTCTGCTGTCATCTGGTTACCTAAATAAACTTCAGTTCTAACAGAAAGATCTGTATATAGGAAACATTCCTAAAATTCACTGAGCTTATCAAAGACAACCAAATGCGGGAGGAGAAATACTCACCGGGTGGGGTGGGGGCCGGCAGGGGTTTCTATAGATTCTTCCACTCTCTAGGCATAAGACCTACGTGGACCTGTGTTTCAGGATGGGATAAATGGCTATCGACATCTGTTCACTCTTAAAAGCCTAACTCAGTTCCACTGCGGACTCCACACTTGTTCTAGGATGATCCAGAAACAAACAGATAAGAGCAGGAAGGTGCTCAGTTTCCCCCAGGTGTCCAGGAAGGTGAGCCCTGCACCAGGTACAAAATGAGGAAAGGTCAGACTCTGACTTCTCACTCGGGTACCCTTCCATGATTCTGTCTGCGGGGGACCCACAGTCTTCAGCTAAACGTACTCCAGTCCTTCACCCTGTAGTGCTCCACGTATCAGACCATTCCTGCCTCTTACTGCTTTACTAAAATTGGCCTCATCTGTCCCCTTCCCCAAGGACCCTGCTCTCCATTCTCTGCTGCTGCTGCTGCGGCTGCTAAATCGCTTCAGTCGTGTCCGACTCTGTGCGACCCCATAGACGGCAGCCCACCAGGCTCCTCCGTCCCTGGGATTCTCCAGGCAAGAACACTGGAGTGGGTTGCCATTTCCTTCTCCAATGTATGAAAGTGAAAAGTGAAAGTGAAGTTGCTCAGTCGTGTCAGACTCTTCGCGACCCCATGGACTGCAGACCACCAGGCTCCTCCGTCCATGGGATTTTCCAGGCAAGAGTACTGGAGTGGGTCGCCATTGCCTTCTCCAGCATCCTCTGCTAGTGGGCACTAAAAGTTCAGATGACCTTTTGCAGAGATAGTTAAGTTTTCATTAGGAGCCTTCTAGAGGTACAGTGGGCTTCCCAGGTGGCTCAGTGGTAAAGAATCCACCTGCCAATACAGGAGACCTCGGTTCAATCCCTGGATCAGGAAGATCCCCTGGAGTAGTAAATGGCAACCCACTCCAGTATTCTTGCCTGGAGAATCCCATGGACAGAGGAGCCTGGCGGGCTACAGTCCCCGGGCTTGCAAAAGAGTGGGACACCACTGAGTGACTTAACAACAATAACAGCAGCAAGAGATACAGTGCTGAAATCTCAGTTGTGTTTCTAATGGTGTCAATTTCAGGCCAAGGCAGCAACTTGAGTGAATGAGAGAAAGAGAGAGAGATGACTGACCACCACAGTAGATTGGATGGTGGCCCCCCAAAAATATATGTACATGTTCTAACCCCCAGAAACTATGAAGGTGACCTTATTTAGAAAAGGAGTCTTTATAAATATAATTAAGTTAGGATCTCAGGAGGAAATCTTCCTGGATTAACCAGAGGGGTCCTACATACAATAACAAGTCCTTATAATAAATAGAAGGCTGAGCACCAAAGAATTAATGCTTTTGAACTGTGGTGTTGGAGAAGACTCTTGAGAGTCTCTTGAACAGCAAACAGATCAAACCAGTCCATCCTAAAGGAAATCAACCCAATGAATATTCATTGGAAGGACTGATGCTGAAGCTGAAGCTCGAATACTTTGGCCACCTGATGCGAAGAACTGATTCCTTAGGAAAGACCCTGATGCTGGGAAAGATCGAAGGCAGGAGAAGGGGATGACAGAGGATGAGATGGTTGGATGGCATCATTGACTCAATGCACATGAGTTTGAGCAAATCCTGGGATATGGTGAAGGACAGGGGAGCCTGGCATGCTGTAGTCCTTGGGGTCACAACGCGTCAGACACAACTGAGGGACTGAACAATAATATGAGGAACAGAAGAGGAGACACAGACACAGAGGAGAACACCATGAAAAGATGGAGGCAGACACTGGGGTGATGAAGTCACAAGCCAAGAAGCACCTGGAGCCACCAGAACCTGGAAAAGACAATGAAGATTTCTCCCCTCGTGAGCTTTCAGATTTTAGACACACACTTGGACAGCTGTCTCCAGGTGGCAGCCCAGCATTCTTTGTGGCATGCTTCCCTACCAAACCCACATGCCTACAGTGGGAAGAAAGGGTGTTAGTCACTTAGTCGTGTCTGACTCTTTGCAACCCTGTGGACTGTAGCCCGCCAGGCTCTGTCCAGGGGATTCTCTAGGCAAGAGTACTGGAGTGGGTTGCCATTCCCTTCTCCAGGGGATCTTCCTGATCGAACCTGGGTCTCCCACATGGCAGGCAGATTCTTTCCCGTCTGAGCAACCAGGGAAGCCCATAGTGGGAAGAAGGTGGGGAGCAAATACCAATATTCTTGTGACCCTAGATTGGGAGGGTGGATCCTGAGAAATAAAATATCTAGCACCAGGACCTTAAGAGAGCAAGTCACAATTTCCTAAGATACTGGAGAAAAGGTTTAACATAACAGCGGGGATTAATGGGATCAAGAAATAATGGAATTAAAATGAGAAAAGGCATGCTTGGGCAAATTCAGGACTGTAAGAACTAAAATTAGACTGCGCAATGATTTCTATAGGTGGTTGATGGAAGACTTGTCACTCAGCACATTTAAGGCTAAATCAGTCTGCAGGAGACAAATAGGAGATGTGAGATGCATCACCCAGGCCATTATTCAAATGATTCAGAAAGAAAAAGAAAACCACTCTTTGGGACTAAAACAGTTCTCTCGTCTGAAAAAAAAATTTGCATTTGATCTTCATGGGGATGGAACTTACCTGGCAATTGCTTGCCTACTTTTTTGTATAAACCCAGATTTTGAAATGCATTTAACTTTCTCTGGAGTACCTCGTGGAAGTCAGGAAAACATACTCTGCCAGCAAGACAATCAAATCACCATAAAAACAATTTCAATGGATTCCAAGAGCTCTGGGAACCAAAGGTCTCTGTCTAGGGTGCTCTGAGAGGTGAAATGCAGGCACGGGGAGTTTGTGGGCAGGGCCCATGGCTCCCATGCAGCCTCATCATCTTTCTCCACCCCCCTCAACCACACAACACGGGGGATTATTCTGAGGGCCATGATACAATTGCTTGGAGGATCCCAGCCCTGTGGAATCACCTGACCAACCCCCTGGGCCACAGCGGGCTCCTCTGTGGGAGGAGGCGGGAGGGGGAGTGGCCACTCCCCACCCCATCCTCCCAGAATTCAGTCCCGATTGTCCTACTCACTGAGGTTGAGCCAGGGACTGTTCTTTGCCTTCCTCAATATCAGATTTTACCCATGCTTTGCACAAGCTCCTTTACTGGAATGAGCAATTCCCATCAGCAAGGAGTCCTCTTCCGTTCTGCTTGCTTGTATCACGTGTTTGCCTGCCAGCCTCTCCCTCCATTCTGAGCCCGCCTCCACTCACCTTCTGCCTGGATGCTCAGCTCAGCCACACTGGTGTCCTGCCTCAGGGCCTTTGAACATACCATTCCCCTGCCAGGAAAAGTGGCCCCAGCCCATTTCTACCTCAGTAGTTCCTCCTCTCCATTCTGATCTCAGCTCGGACATCTCTAAGGGGCCTTTCACCCTGCTTTCCAATCAGCACATGAGGACCTTGGAAGCTGTCCATCCTTACAAGGAAAAACCTTACAATCTGAAAATCAACAACTCTTCTGTGTCTGCCAAGAACTGAGGTCGCAGGGAAAACCACTTCCCCTGAACTGCAGAAACAGAGAGAGGATAACAGAGAACCACAACTTACTGGAGCAGAAACGCCCCTGAGAACCAGTGCTGAAAGAGGAATCTCTGAACCGTAACTGATGAGTTGCTGGAGGCTCTGAGTGGATGACTCTGAGAGGGACCCAGTCTTGGGGGAACCCTCACACCTTCCTGAGTTTCAGGAGCTCCTGCAGATTCTCCTGGTGAAGATCAAAGAAAAATCCTCTCCCGCTTCCAGCAGGGAGAAGGGAAAGGTAGCCACTGTGAAATACACTAGAACACTCTATTCTTCTTAAGGAGGTCTGCCCTCAGGAGGGACTGTTTCGCCATCACCTAACCTGCTGGGGTTTTACCAGAGCCCAGCCTACCTTGGGGAAGGGAAATACTCAACTGCAGCTCCCTCTAGCCATCCTGTCCCACCTAAAGAGGGGGCGGTGAGACGCACTTGTGAAGGTCATACCCCAGAATCGCCAACAGACTGACACTAGGATAATAGAGTGCTTCCTCTCTCCACACCTTCACAACACATCAGTAGACATATCACATCACATATCACATCTCATCCCATATCACATCATGTCACATATCACATCAGTATCACATCACATATCACATCAACATCACATCAATATCACATCACACCATATAAACATCACATCACATCACATATCACATCAGTATCACATCACATATCACCTCAATATCACATCACATATCACATCAATATCACATCACACATTACATCAATATCACATCGATATCACATCAATATCACATCACACCATATAAACATCATATCACATCACATATCACATCAACATCACATCACATATCACCTCAATATCACATCAATATCACATCACATATCACATCAATATCACATCACATATTACATCAATATCCCATCGATATCACATCACTTATCACATCAATTTCACACCACATATCACATCACATCACATAAATATCACATCGCATCAATATCATATCACATATCACATCACATATCACACCTTCCTAACTCATCAGTATACAATTTGTATATAAACAGGGGATTACAATAAAGAACATCACATCCCACACCTTATTTAAGAAGTCTCCAGGAGGCCTTTCCTGACAATACTGTCTCAAACCATATATAATCTTCAAGTCCACTAGCTCATTTCCTATTTCTTTCTCCATAGCACTTAGCACTACCTAAGATCCCTCAGAGTAGGAAATGGCAACTCACTTGATATTCTTTCCCGGAAATTTCCATTGACAGAGGAGCCTGGCAGGCTATAGTCCATGAGATCACAAAGAGCTGGACATAACTGAGTGACTGAGCACACACAAGATCACCCTGCTTTATATGATTACTTGTTTGTTTGCTTCTCCACTGGAATATAAGCTCCATGACTGCCCTGCTCCTCAGTGAAATGCCAGTCCCTGTAACAAAGCTGGAACAGATTTAGACGTTTAGAAAATATTTGGTGAATGACTGAATAACTGAATAAATATAAGCTCATTGATATATGCCTCACTAGTGCATATATGCCTTTCTCACTCACAATGTATATTTTGATCAGTTCCTCTTCTTTGTTTTGGATATTTTTAAGATGCTTTTCATTTTTCTTGGAAAAAAATAATATATACACACACATATAAAATGTGTATATGGTTTGTGGGGGTGGAGAAGGAGAGGGTGAGACGTGTGGAGAGAGTAACATGGAAACTTACATTACCATATGTAAAATAGATAGCCAATGGGAATTTGCTGTATGACTCAGGGAACTCAAACCAGGTCTCCGTAACAACCTAGAGGGCTGGGATGGGGAGGGAGGTGGGAGGGAAGTTCAAGTGGGAGAGGACATGGATAAACCTATGGCTGATTCATGCTGATGTTTGGTAGAAATCAATGCAATACTGCAAAACAATCATCCTTCAATTAAAAATAAATAAATTAAAAAACCCAAAAATATGTGTATAGATATATATATATACCTTATGTGTACACTGTACTCCAGCTCATTATGATGAATGAAAACTTGACACAGCTATACATACACATGATCTTCAAAACTGTTTTCATATTGAGAGATGTGGGCAGTCTCTATCTTATCACAGACATGCAGAAAGAAGAATGTTAGTAGCTTGGAGTAAGACTTATCTTAGAGTAAGATTTCTGGTTATTTTCCCCATCATATCCATAATAATATTTTTTGTCATAGTGCCACTTGCTCTGTTTAAAACAGATTTTTTTTTCCAGTACATTGTAGTATACCATTTCTTGGATAGTAAAATTTAAGTTGGAGAATGCCTAGTTAGTTTAAACATTAGCAAAGCCTGGTTCCCCTGGTGACTCAGCGGTTAAGAGTCCAGTTGCCAATGTAGGAGACACGGGTTTGATCCCTGGGGCAGGAAGATCCCCTGGAGAAGGAAACAGCAATCCACTCTAGTATTCTTGCTTGGGAAATCCCTGGCAGGCTACAGTCCATGGGGTCACAAAGAGTCAAACATGACTTAGCAACTAAATATCAACAATAGTGGAGCCCCTAAGATCAGGAAGATGAGTTAGGCTGTGATGATCACTAGTTCCCTTGCTGACGCTGTGAGGATCTGCTGAACTGAGCAGATGGTGTACGGACATGCTCCCTGGTTATACCATCCCACAGTATATGACACTCATCCAGGTAATGCTGACTCCTACCAAGAGGGTCCCTTCATCAAAACTCACTGCTGTACTCTCTCTGTCCTCTTTGTGATTCAAATACCCAGAAGCATCACTGCCTCCCTCTTTGACCTTTGCTCCACTAAGAAAGATCAGAAAAGTAAAGAGGCCACTGTGACTCAACCATGCTGTCCTAGTAAGGCTGTCCAGGGAGGACATCTCCATCATGAAGACCTCAGGACACAGAACCCCACTTCTGCAGCTGCTGGGCTTCACAAATGAGATTTCTAAAAGGAGCACGTCCTCCAAACTCAAGTGTGTATGTATGTATGTGTGTGTTCAAAATCAAGACATGGGACTTCCCTGGTGGTCAGGTGGTTGAGAATCTGCCTGCCAATGCAGGGGATACAGGTTTGATCCCTGGTCCAGGATTCTGCATCCTGAGAGGCAACTAAGCACACCACACCCTAGAGCCCGTGCTCTGCAACAAGGGAAGCCACCAGGAAGAGAAGCCCACACACCGCAACTAGAGAAAGCCCGCATGCAGCAACAGAGACCCAGCAGTCAAAAATAAATAAATAGAATGCTTAAAAAAAAAAAACCAAGATGTGAGACTTTTATACATTGTCTCTCCAACTAGCAGCAACATTCTCTAATCTGGGCTCCATACCAGTCTCTTTACACATATGTAATCTAGGAAGTGGTTATTTTCTGCCAACTAGTATTCTACAAACCCTAACAACTAAAATAACACGAAACTCTGGGGGCAGCGGCAGAGGTGATGACATAGACCCCAGTGTGTCTCAGTGCTGGGCGGTTTCCTTTCTGATGTAGCAATTCTCACTTCTCTGCCCTCCTGATTGCATGGCTTGTTTCTCATCTGCTGCTGTGAAACACAATCAGACTGCTGAGATCAGAGAGGAGTGTTCAACCATATCAGCTTTTGATGCCACTGACTTCAGCATTCTGATATTTTGGACTTGACATAATCCAGTGCTGGGGGACTCTTGAGATCAGATCTCATTAGCAAAGGGGGAAGTTTTTAGCTACAAAGCTTCTGGCTTTTTTAGCTACACTGTGCCAAGCAGGAGGAATTCCTAGATGATTAAAATCGTCTTGAAAGAATTCTCAGGCTGGGAGGAGGGACAGACACAAAACCAAACTACATGGTAGTATGGTGAATGATTTGATAAAGGGCTATTCATGGGGGATTCCCTGGTAGTCCAGTAGTGAGTTAGGACCCCAAGAAAGAGATCAATATTTCTGCACACATGTAATACAACCCAGCATACTGGTGGGAGGAACCACTGAAAGAAATAAGGACCCACTAAAAGCTCTGAAGGAGTGTTATGAAATAGTCAGGATTATAGTTTAAATGGCTCACTCTGGCTACAGGAGCTTCCTAGGTGGTACTAGTGGTAAAGAATCCATCTGCCAATGCAGGAGATGTAAGAGACTCAGGTTCGATGCCTGGGCTGGGAAGATCCCTTGGAGGAGGAAATGGCAATCCTTGCCTGAAGAATTCCATAGACAGAGGAGCCTGGTGGGCTACAGTCCACCAGGTCACAAAGAGTTGGACACAACTCAGCAACTGAGCACACACTGTGGCTACAGTGCAGAAAGGATTTACTGAGGATCCGACCACAATAGATTAGACATCGTCTGATGAGGACTGGAGCTGGGTCAGTGGTCTCACAGACAAGGAGTAAGGGCCAAGTTCAAGAAACATTAAGGAAGAAAAACTGGCCTAATTTGGCGATTTACTACATGGAGGAAAGAAGGGAGGAAACATGGTGTAGCTTTCTGGTACAAATGTGTAAATACACAAATCTACTTTGTCCAAAAGATTAAGATCTTTCCCCTTTAATCACATCACACAGACAAGAGGGCCTGCTTGTTTGCTTTTTTAAGACTTCCGACTTCAGACAAGCAAAGAAAACACTGAGGCCTTTTGGCATCCTCTCTTCCTTCCCCAGTTCCTATCTGATTATCACAGCCAATACTCTGAAAGAGACAGAATTTAAAAAAAAAATAATTTTAAGAAATTTGGCTTCCTGTGTGACAGCCTGATATTAAACTCTCTTTAGCTTGGGGCCACCTCACCATCTGTCGGATCTTAGAACACTGTAAGGGGCCTTCATCAGCATAAGCAGCTTCTTTGCTTCCATTCTTCCCAAGACTTCAGGTCTCAAGATAACAGTGTGGGTCTCAAATCTTCCAGATGACCTTGAGATTAATAAAGCTAGCCACTTAGGCATTGTAGATTCGTCACACTGTATAGCTCTAGGGAGCACATTTCTGAATACTTCTATATCGGGGTGGCTTTAAACACACCAAATGGCAACATCAATGTTTTTTGGAGATGCGCAAAAGAGTTCAGAAAGCTACACTGTTACATCTACTCCAGATCCAACAGGCCTTTTTCACGTCCCTGGAAGGCTGGACCTTGAATGTTGTCTGCTCTTTAGTCACTAAGCTGTGTCCAACTCTTCTGCAACCCCGTGGACTGTAACCCACCAGGCTCCTCTGTCCATGGGATTCTCTAGGCAAGAATACTGGAGTGGGTTGCCATTTCCTTCTCCAGGGGATCTTCCTGACCCAGGGATCAAACCTGTGTCTCCTGCATTGCAGGCAGTTTCTTCATCACTGCACCACCTGGGAAGACAGACCTCAAATAGCACTAGCCAATTCTGGATGCTCCGAGAACTGCAAAAAAAATTCTCCTCCTATAAACCAAACTTATGTTTCTCGAAAGTGAGAACCGCTCAGTTGTGTCCAGTTCTTTGGACCCCAGGGACTATATAGTCCATGGAATTCTCCAGGCAAGAATACTGGAGTGGGTAGCCTATTCCTGCTCCAGGGGATCTTCCCAACCCAGGGATGGAACCCAGGTCTCCCACATTGCAGGCAAATTCTTTACCAGCTGAACCACAATGTTTCTCACATAACAACAAATATAATGTATGGATCTTGTTTGGATCAAACAGATAATGGGAGCCATTTTATTATGGATCAGATAATAGATGATATTCAGGAATTATAGTTAATTTGGATAGGTGTGATTATAACGTGGTGAAGTGAAGTGAAAGTCGCTCAGTCGTGTCTGACTCTTTGCAACCCCATGGACTATACAGTCCATGGAATTCTCCAGGCCAGAATACTGGAGTGGGTAGCCTTTCCCTTCTCAGGGGATATTCCCAACCCAGGGATCGAACCCAGGTCTGCTGCATTACAGGTGGATTCTTTACCAGCTGAGCCACCAGGGAAGCCTGAATTATATTAAAAATGTCTACCAGTCCAGTGATACATCCTGAAACACTTTTGTGACATCCGGGATTTGCATTGAAAAACTCTACCCAAAAAAACAAAACAAAAAAAAATGGGGCAGTAAATGAAGATGGGCTCATTGATCTACAGAAGACGCATAATGGAGGTATAGGGAATTACCATATTTTTTCCCTATGTGTATGTGAGAAAATTTCCACTTTATTCTGCTTCTGCTTCAGGCATTGATCACCTATTAGATTTCTCAGCATCACATTTATGCCAACTTGCATTTATTTTAGCAAGCAAGTGGGGCTGTGTGATTCTCTTCCAAATCATTAACCTTGTTGCATTAATATAATAATCACAGATACCATTATTTAGTGTTTATTACATTCCAGACACTAAGTTCACCATTTTGCATACATTAACTTATCCAATCCTAACAATAAATCTGTGTTTAAGAGCATAAAGAGGGGCTCAGATGCTGAATTGAGACAGCTCTTCCAGGACCACCAAAAATCATGCTAAACAAACTAAAAAATCCTCAAAAGTATTTGAGGTAGTTTTCTATGAATTGCTCTAATGTTTGTATTTTTAAAGATACACCAAAAAATATTACTATAATAATGGGTAAAACATATTGAGTGCTTGCAACATACTTAGTCTATATTCTAATAAGCACTTTGCGTGTACCATCTCACCTGATTTGCACAACAACCTACAAGGTATACAGTGGCTCTTTAGTGGATGAAGTGCACTGGGGTCCCAACCAAAAGCTCCCCCGCATCTTCGTCTGTCAGAGCTCCTGCCATCAAGAGAGGAAATGCATTTCCATCCCTTGAATCTGGGCTGGCCTTGTGACTTGCTTCCACCTACAGAACGTGGTCAGTAGAAGTAAGAATGGATCAGTTCCAAGCCTAGATTTCAAGAGGACTTGATTTCTCTCTATTGGGCCTCTGCTGTGAGACGATGCTTGGGGTAACCTGCTGGAGGATGAGAGACCACATGCCAAAGAGACAAAGGGTTGGAACTGACAGATCATCCCTGGAAGCAGAGCCCCCTAACAATCTGCCAGCCAAGCAAGGGGTGTGGGTGAGCTGAGCTACAATCAGAACTGCCCGGCTGAAACCAGCCTAACCAAAGAAGTGGTTCAGCAGCTATGAAATTTTGGAATGGGTTTATGATGCAACAAGAGTTATCTGATTCAGCAGGTGTCATGGTTTTCTCTAGAAGAAGAAACCATGACACAGAAAGGTTAAGCGGCTTGCCCAAAGTCACACTGTAAGTGGGGGAGCTGAGATAGACAGCAGTCACAGCTGTTCAGAGTAAAGACTAAGGGCTTTGACTGCCAGTGGCCCACTCATGACCCAGGAAGACTCATTACAGACACCTAGCAACACAGGTGTCTTCATCTTTCCTCATCACTTTGAGTACAACCTCCCTAGAACTCTGACCGCCCTTCCCAGAAGAAGGAACCTCTCCTCTCTGGATGTAACCTCCAAGAGACGAGGCAGGCGTTTGATTAAATTATGTTGGATTCTGAAGGAGCCCAGTGGGGTCCCTGAGAAGCAGTGATGTGTTAACTGAATTCAGAATATTCAGAAGAATATGAACTTGCTTCCACACTTAAGCCAGAGACCCATAGTGAAGTTTTATTGTGTCCTAAAGACTGTGGTAAGCCAGCAATGAATTTTAAATAAGGAAACAGCATTCCCATATATGAGAAAATCAGTCTGGTTGCAACATGAAGAACAGACTGAAAGTAACCTGGGCGATAGAGAGATAAACTCAGAGTTGGAGCAGTCACCCAGGGGGCGAGTGGCCAGGACTGCGATTATACCCATGGGAACAGCGAGAAGCAGGATTCAAGGGCTATAAAGGAAAGAATACCCATAGGGCCTGGTGACTGGCTGAATGAGTGAAGGAAAGGGGAAAAGTGAGGACAACCCAACCATAGGTCCACGGAAAGTGACTGGCAACCAGGAAGCTCTATTCCCCTTATAGTGTTCTTGAGTGACAACTGACCTATGTCTGAAAAGGGATTAGGACTCAGTGTTCCCATGGTGCAGGGACTTCTGATGGAACGCTCTGAATCACCCTATTTGTAAAGAATAAAGACAGGCTTGGAGAGAGAAAATGTCAGAATTAAACAGCTACTTGTCTTGACAGCACCAAAAATAACCTGTCACCTGCTGCTAACTTTGTTCTTAGTTACAAAGGCCATTGTTTGAGTGAACAAAGAGGGTAAGGAATCTGGAAAGAACTGTTTTTGCAGAGACACTGATAAGAGGTCAAGCTGGAGAAGACTTGCAATTGAATGAGGAGGGCAGGGGACTTCCCTAGTGGGTGAGTGGGTCCAATTCCTGGTCAGGGAACTGAGATGCCACATGCGGCATGGCCAAAAAAATAAATTAAAAAAAAAATGAGGAGGGTGTTGGGCAGCTCCAAGCACACACATTCTGCCTGCTGCAAACATCTCAGGGGCTCAAAATTATGAACAGAAAGATCCAGTAGCTGCTCTTGGCACATCTAGAATATTTTAAAACTGGTTTCTCAGTAGAAGCCATTTCCCATTTGATGAACCAGAAATTCAACTCAGAGGACAACAATACATTGATGGTTATTAACAAGGGCCTCCAACTTCCTCTATCCGATACCTTGTCCCAAGCAGCCAGCTCCCAGTGCTCCCCACACTGCCTGACCTACCTCCTGCAAGCCTTCCTGACAGGCAGGTGGAGGTCATGCCACTTTAGGAAAAGTCCTTAGAAAAAGAAGTGTTCAAGAACCGAATCTAGGCACAGAATCCAAACCCAGGTCTCCCGCATTGTAGACAGACACTTTACTGTCTGACCACCAGGGAGGGTTGCAACCAAGACCTGATCTGCAAAGAGAAACCAGCCTTGGCTATTAGAGAAAGGGCTTCAAGTCGGACCAGAAGGCAGACACAGGAAGAGTTGAAAAAGGAGCTGCTGCTGCTTCTGCTAAGTCACTTCAGTCGTGTCCGGTGTCCGACTCTGTGCGACCCCATAGACGGCAGCCCACCAGGCTCCGCCGTCCCTGGGATTCTCCAGGCAAGAATACTGGAGTGGGTTGCCATTTCCTTCTCCAGTGCATGAAAGGGAAAAGTGAAAGGGAAGTCACTCAGTCGTGTCCAACTCTTCGCGACCCCATGGACTGCAGCCTACCAGGCTCCTCAGTCCATGGGATTTTCCAGGCAAGAGTACTGGAGTGGGGTGCCAGTGCCTTCTCCGATTGAAAAAGGAGCAGAGATGCTTAAAGGACGCTCTCCACGTAGAATGAAATTTCACTCTGTTCTCCAAGAGCTTAGCAGCCACTGGATATTAGTTAATCTGTGACAGATTGTGCTATACAATGAAACATGGTTTTGAAATAAATCTCCCCCACTTCATAAAAATGACATTTTATGGTTTGTCTTGCTAATTTTTCACCCATTTAGATTCTGCATGACAGAGAAAGTTGACAGTGTTAAATACTATTATGTCCTCTGAGCTCCCTCCAGCTTGCAAGAATGCCTCCAACTGCCGTTGGGTAGCTTAATCCAAGTTAAATGTTTGTAACACAAACTTGGTGAGAACGTGTCATCCAGTTGTCTAGAATCACAGAAATCAATTCGGTTTCATCAAAAAACAAAAATGAAAAAAGCCCTACACCCTGGGGTTAGGACACTGACTTTAAGTCTGGTATTTTTTGATGGCCAGCATGATGCATTTACCAAATTCAGGAGGAAAACATTGCAAAGGCCCAGAGGCCCATCAGCAACAACTTCCTGTTTATCAGATTTTGTTGGCAAGAGGGGAATGAATGACTCAGCCTCCGAGGGCCCGTCAGTCACCTTCCACCCTTGTGTAGGGGTTGGATATGTTGTCACCAACTGGAGAGAGAAAATACTCTGTTCTCCCTCACTTGGAATTTCTGTTAAAGCTATTTTGGATAAGACTCAAGCCCCTAAATCTGAAAGACAGGCATCCAAACCAATTTTAAACTTCATTTTTGGAGACCAGGCTTGCTTAGCAATGTGATCTAACGGGAGTTGGAGATCCACCATTTTTAGGTCTGTGTTGAAATCCTAGTTTGGCTCTTCCTAGCTGGCTAAACTCTGGCAAATCACATTGCGTGTGTGTTTCAGACCTGTAGGAGGGACGATAAATGCCTATTGTGGAGCCCTATATCAAGGTCACAGGACAAAAATCTCCAGAACTGACCAAGCCCCATAGCAACTGTTGCCCTGAGCCTCCAGATTCTAAACTGGCCAGTTTCCAGATCCCATATTAGGTAAAAGAAATACCCATCCTATTATCCATGCTATAGCATCCTAACCAATCACCTAATGCCACCATTCCATTAAGAATTTCTCTGTCTTGAGGCTATAAAAATTGGGTACTAACTTGCGAAAGTGTTCAGCTCTCCCTTGAGCCAGCCTACTGTTCACTGTCTCCCACTCTAATAAACATTTTCCTCCCATTCTGCCTCATGTCTGGAAATTCTTTTCCAACCCATGCATGGACCACAACACCTACCTTACGGGTGCCAGTGAGGATACAAGGGTCACAGCAAGTGAAAAGTGATGGGCGAGGAGCTGTACGGGAATGGGCTGCCGCCTCCGGCTCACCTTCTGGAATCTTCTCAAAGCTCGAAATTGAGCCAGTGCGAACAACAGATCAGGCGTGAGGACGTTGCAGTCTCGAGCTCACGTCGGTCACTGGTTTTCCAATGACAATGTGGGTAAACTCCTCTCCGTCACATAAGCCTGCTCACCTACACCCACAACTAGGAAATGAGCATTCTACCGAGAACCGGGCAGCTTTGCTCACCTTACCAGTGATTCCTCAATCATCCTGCATACAGGGCCCACCTGGAGAGCTTCTAACCCTCACAATGTCCAGTCCTACCCAAGACCAATTAAGACAGAATGTCTGCAGGTGGTGTCCAAGCATCAGTATTTTTTTTCAAAGAACCCCACCCCCAACCCCAGGTGAGACTACTATACAGAGCAGTTTGGGAACCTCTTTCTGGCTTCCTCTGTAGTCCCCTGAAGGGCACTTTTCAACCTCTTGGTTCTAAAGGATGTCCAATTTCACAATGGGAGTCAGGGTCCAGGACACCTAATCTTGAGTCTCTGTGCCTCCCTCCAGGCAGCCTGTTAACCAGCCGCCCCTCACCTTACATCCAGCTGGGAGGTGGGAGCTGCAAGTGAGCTGAGGGCACCTGGGGGCAGAGACGTGAGCCTTGGGTTCGGAGAGCACAAAGCAGCCCTTCCCAAACTGGGTGATCGGCAGGATCACAGAAAAAGAGATCTCAATATCGATACAATTGGCCAGTTCTGGATCCACTGAAGATAAGCAGGTTTTCTCATTGCAGGACCTCTCAGACCCTTTCAGTTGGAGTGTGACTATGAGTCTGCCCAAGAGGACTGTCTCCCCGCTCATGGAAACCTTCATTTTCTCAGAGCATTTCAAGAGCTGCTGTTTCAAGGAAGATACTCTGAGAAACCTACAGCCATGTTGGGGGTAGGGCTGGGGTTCTGTCCCCTGGGGGACATTTGACAATGACTGGAAACGGTTGTCACAGCTGGGGGTTGGGTGGCTATTACTGGCATCTAGTGGGTCAAGGCCAGGGCTGCTGCTGAACACCCTATAATACACAGGGCAGCCCGAGACAAGGAGTTATCCAGCCCACTGTTGCCAGCAGCCGAGCTGAAAAGTCCTGGCCTTGAGCCCCACAGGCCGTCCCCCAATCTATGGCCTCATCAATGCTAGGTGATGAGACAGCAAGAAAGACAGGAGAAAGAGAAGGAAAACAAAGGAGGAAAAAGGGAGGAAACGAAAGAGACAAACAGATGATAAAGGAGGCTGGAAGGAGGAGACAGGAGAAAAAAAGAAAAAGAAGCCAGAGTCATAATTGCCAAAACTTGGAGGTAGCCAAGAAGTCCTGCAGTGGGTGAATGGATAAACACGCTGCGGTACATTCAGACAACAGAACAGCATACAGCATGAAAAAGAAATGAGCGATCAAGCCATGAAAAGACAAGGAGGAGCCTTAAACGCCTGATGCTGAAGAGCCTGCCCACTGCATGATTCCAACTATGTGACATTCTCAAAAAGGCAAAACTGTGGGGAACAGTAGAAAGATCAGTGGTTGCCAGGGGTGAGAGGTAGGGAAAGATGAATGAGCAGAGCACAAAGGAGTTGTAGGGCAGTGAAGATGCTCTGTGTATTCATGGTGGATACATGTCATTACACACTTACCCAAACCCGTAGAACATATGACAACCAGTGTGAACCCCACTGTAAGCCATGGCTATGGGTGATAGGCATGTGTCAATGGAGGTTCACCAATTGTAACCAGAGTACCCTCTGGGGGAGGGGAGGGGTGGCTGATAGTCGGGGAGGCTGTGGGGGGTGTGGAGGAGGGGATGAGTATGGGAATTCTCTGTACTTTGTGCTTCATTTTGCTGTGAGCCTGTGCTGTGCTCAGTCACTCAGTCGGGTCCAACTCTTTGTGACTCCATGGACTACAGCCCACCAGGCTCCTCTGTCTATGGGATTTTCCAGGCAAGAATACTGGAGTGGGTAACTGTTTCCTTCTCCAGGGGATCCTCCCGACCCAGGGATCAAACCAGGGTCTTCTGCACCGCCCACAGATTCTTTACCAACTGAGCCACCAGGGGAGCCCAAGAATACTGGAGTGGGTAGCCTATCCCTTTCTCCAGGGGATTTTCCCAACCCAGGAATCAAACCGGGGTCTCCTGCATTGCAGGTGGATTCTTTACCAGCCGAGCTACCAGGGAGCCTGAAAGTGCTCAAAACAAGAAAAAACAAAAAAAAACAAATCCGAGAAAGAATGCAGAGCAGCCCATGTGGTTAGGCCCCAGCCTCCTCAGGCCTTTATTACTTCTCTGAATTGACCAGGCCATTCATTCTGCTCTTGCACTGGGCACCAGCTGGTGGGGGCAGGCCGGGCGCCCATGGGGAAGGTGGGCTTCTGTGGTGGGGGCGCCCCAGCCCGGTGCCTCTGTGTGCCTGGGGAGGGGGGGAGCCTCAGACCCTGCTGGGCTTCTTGAGGTCCTTGCTCTTGGCCGGCATGAAGGCGTACAGCTCCTCGATGAGCATCTCCATCCGGGCGGTGACCTCGGTCACCGTGTCAATGACCAGCTTCTGCTGCAACTTCAGCTTGTTGTTCTCCCACAGCGCCTTGTTCTCCTCCTGGAAGAGCCTGTGCTCCTCGCGCAGCACGTGCAGGGCCCGGTTCTCCTCCTGCAGGAGCCGGTTCTCCTCGCGGAGGACCTGCAGGCTCTGGTTCTCCTCCCGCAGGGCCTGCAGCGCCTGGTTCATCTCCCGCAGCAGCTCCAGGGACTGACTGCCGTCGGGCAGGCCTGGGCCCCCCTTTCCCACCTCCTCCCCGGGCTGCGCGGACAGGGTGCTCACCATCTCCCGCAGGGCCCGGAGGGTCTTGGAGTCGTCGGGCGGGGCTGGGAGGCCCTTGGGCTCCTCGAAGGAGGAGGGGAGGCCGGGGCCTGCGTCCGGCAGCAGCCCATGGGGCTCCTCGTGGGGCGAGGAGATGGGCTTGATTTCCTCGGTCGAGGCAGTCTTCTCGTCGGGCTGGGCCCAGTAGGCCTTCCTCTGCTCCAGCAGCTGCTGCAGGGCCCGGTTCTCCTCGCGGAGGAGCTGCAGGGTGCTGTTCTCCCGGCCCCGGTGCGCCTGCAGCGCCGGCTCCTTCTTCATCGCCTCCAGGGACGAGGCGTTGTCCTTGTGCAGCAGCGGCGACGAGGCACGGCTGTCTTCGCGGCCCAGCGCGGCCTGGTGCTCCTCCCAGAAGACCTGCAGGATCTTGTTCTCCTTGAGGAGCGTGCGGTTCTCCTCGCGCAGCGCCCTGTTCTCCTCGCGCAGCGTCTTGTTCTCCTGCAGCAGGCACTCCTTGGCCAGCCTCTTGTGGTGCAGCTTGTGGTGGAAGGACGAGGACGGGGAGAAGTAGGGCGACTGCAGCCGGCAGTTCTCGCTGACCCAGCGCCCGTCCTGGAAGACGAACATCTCGTCACTGAGCTGCACCCGCGGCGGGTTATAGTCCAGCTCCAGGTCCGCCTGCGACGTGGGGCGCTCCATGGGGTCCAGGGGCACCGACGAGAAGCGGTTGAGTGGGTAGGAGTGCTGGCTGACCACCCGACGGCTCAGCCTGGGCAGGGCGGCCTGCCGGGCACAGCGAGGGGTGGGGTACAAGTTGTGGAGCCTCAGGAAGGGCTCGGCTGTGCCCCTCTGCGGGAAAGAACAGGGAAACTCAGGGTTAGTGAAGAGAGGCTGACTGCACCCGAGGCCAGCTGGCCACATAAGAGGCCCGAGACCCCACAAGAAACCCCGTCTGGGAGTGGGGACCATCCACCGAGGGTGCCTTTGCGCTTGGCCCCGTTATTGGTGGCGGCTCTATTCTATGCTGGTGGTGATGGTTTAGTCGCTCAGTCGTGTCCAACTCTTGCGACCTCATGGACTACAGCCTGCCAGGCTCCTCTGTCCATAGGATTCTCCAGGCAAGAATACTGGAGTGGGTTGCCATTTCCTTCTCCAGGCTCTATTCTATAATGTCCCAGCAGATACAGAATTAGCGAATACTGAACCAGGACTCAGGGGAGACCATAGCTGGTTAGGTTCCTGCCATCCTCCAGGGGCCACATTTTCCTCAACCGATCAATAGGCAACTTTTTCTTCTGTTGAAAGACACCTTATTTAAAATGCATTTTGATTCATTAACCTTGAACTTGGGGCCAACAGCACTGTAACTCATGCAGGAAGGAAGCTTACCTAACACAGGTGTTTTCTCCGTAAGGGATATCACTGCTTTCTTGTGCTTTAAGGAGGACTAGACAGCACTTCAGCAGTATGCTTGAGGGCCATTTTAGACAGTGAAATCACAAACAAAGAGCACAAGAGTGTGAAAACAGTGACATGAAACAGACTGTGGAAAGAACACTGTTTTACAGAGCTGAAACAAGAAGGCGCCTAAACTGGAAACGTGTGCATCAGGTAACTCAAGTCATTCACCCTTCTGTGAGTGTCCATGATAAACCACAAAAGTGCCACAAGTATTGATTTCAATGAAAAAAATTTAGGCAAATTCACAAACATGGAATCTGTGAGTAATAAGAATCAACAATATAGCATGCAGGTTAAGGCATTAATGCTGGGAGTCAACCTCCTCTGAGTCCTGACCCGGTTGTCTGATCAGTTACAAGAATATGGACACATTATTTGAGTTACCATGCTTTCAAACTGGGGGAAATGCACCTACTGCCTTGCTGCATAGAAATACTTTAGAATTTAAAGGGATAATGTATGAAAGCACTAAGCAGGGGCTCTCGCACACTTCCGTTGTCCTACAAGAAGAATAAACATCATTCTCCTGCTACCCCAGATGGACGCACAACTGGCATCACCCTAACAGTCACTCAAATTATCCAAGATGGCAGTGCCTTTGGTAAGTCCCACCTTCTCCCTGGCCCTATTTGGGCTCATCCTTCGCTCTTCCCCACCCCTGAGTTTGTCTTGATAGCAGCTCCTTAAACACCGACAAACACAGTGCTAGGCTCAAAACAGAGTCCTGCTGATAATTTTGGAAAGGAAAGGCCCTGCCACAGTCATATCACTGACCATGGGAGCTGAACATATGGTAGTGAAGACATCAAAGGATGCCAAGGGATTCATAAAGAGGAATTCATAAGGGAGGCCATGCACCTCAAAACCACCCTATAAAAAGAGGATCAGAGTCACAGAGCTTACCTCCAACAAACCAGGAGCAGTCGAACTTTTCAATACAGAGTCATCTCAGTGCATTTTAAATGCAGACTTTGGAGCCTCTGCTTACAAGACTGATTCACACATTCAGTCATTCATCTGTGTTTCTAACCAGCTCCCTCGGGCGATTCTTGCTTCCAGTGTCAGAACTGCTCTGAGAGTTGTAGTGTTAGTCACTCAGTCAGGTCCAACTCTTTGCAACCACATGGACTGTAGCCCACCAGTCTCCTCTGTCCATAGAGTTCTCTGAGGGTTACACCAGGGCTAAACTAGGCCCAGAGGTCAAGATGGGGGTCACACAGATGCTTATCCTAGTTCCCTTGCTGATAGAATGAAACTAAAGAACTCGCTAACCTTCTCCGAGACCCAGATTTTCACTAGTACAAAAGAGAGTCAGACTCTGTGATCTTAAAAGTACCTTCCAACATTGAAAGTCAGCAAATGGTACCTGTAAAATGGAAATAATACCATGTGCCCCGCTTAGTTCACAGCACCATTACGAGGACTGAAAAGAGATAATGAATGCAAAAGTGTTTTTAAAACTGCCAGGTGCCATAGAAATGTAAGGTATTGTTATCGAGAAAAGGAGATTTCGTTAATGGAGGAATTCTGAGATGATTCATAAGGCAATGAACAGGTGGGATGCCTCCTGGAGAAGAGGTAACAATTGCAGCAATGAATTTAAATAAAAATAAGATCACGGGAGCTACTTCTAAATACACCAAAAGCATTTCATCCAAGTACATTGCAATGCTCTCCAAATGTTAATTTCTCATTTCTTAGCTTATTTTCACAATTTTACAGATAGAGAAGATAGAAAAACAAGTCAGGTTATTTCCATTATATATATTGACATATATATAAGCATATAGAGAGATATATAATTTGTACAGTGTATAAAGTTGGTTAGAATTCTTTAAGACCTAAAGAGCTAGATAAATAGAAGGCATAGATCTATGCTATTAACTTTGCAATAAGCACATGTCATTAACTTTGTAAGGATGTGCTTAATCTTCCAGAGAGCAAGGGTGCAGGGACATTCTGCGATCAGCACATTATTTACTTTAAATAAATCCAGCCTCAGTAGTTTTCATCTTTCTCAACTGGAGAAGCACACTGGCTCTTCGTGCTGAACTGGTGATCCGCATGAATCCCACTGTGAAGAGCCCAGACCATTTCTTGTAAATTGAAGGTGCCTTCATCCCAGAATGAATAAGGAGTCAGAGGTCATCTTCATCCTCAAAGGGTGAGGCAGTAAAAGGCTCCATCTCAGTAGTAACATCCTGCTCTCGAGTATGTTATTATGGAAAATGTAGTTTTAGTCAATGATTTATATTTCCATCATGAGAAAGAAAGGGAAGAAGTTTTGCGCTAGACCCTGGGCTGAGTGAGCCATCCACTGAATTCATTGAATCCTCAGAGCACTGATTTAATAAAGTGTTACTATTATTCCCATTTTACAGATGGATAGACTGAAACTCAGAGAAGTTAAATAACCAGAACAAGTTCCACTCACTAAGTCACAAATCCAGTTCTGGCTCCCTGAACTTATTTATGTGAAGCACACATATGGGAAATCTCCATGAATTTAGCAAAGGGCTTTCAGTACTTGGGGACTTTTTATTATGGAAAATTTCAAACATATACAAAAAAAGAGAGGACAGTCTAATACATCTCCATGTATCCATCGCCCAGCTTCAGCAGTTATCAAATCAAGGCCACACGTGTTTCATCCGTAACATCATCCAATTTAAGAACCACTCTCCTGGGTTATTTCAAAGCATAGACATTGTGTTGTTTTATCCATAAATATGTCAATGTGCATTTTTTAAACAAAACCACAATACCATTATCTTCCCTTTAAAATTTAACAATGATCCCTTAATGTCAACAAATACTGATTCAAATTTCCCCAACTGTCTCATTTCTTTTTTATGATTGATTTTTATCAGAAAGATACTCTTTCTGATCCAACTGAACAACCAAAGAGAAATCACTGGTGCTTTATACCTGTTCATAGTATCATTCATGGCCTTAAAATTGTTCTACTCAGTCAGCTGCCTGTATTTTATATCCACATCCTGAACTGGGTACCCAAGGGATTTCCAAGTATCCCCTCAACATAAAGGCACTACACAGAAAACTTAACACATGGGTGGCAGATCCCTAGTAGTGGACAGTCTGGGTATTTGGGCCCTTGTCCTTATGCATGCCACTGGGTGGCCTCAGTCACATCCTCTTACCCTCTGACCTTGGTCTTCACTTCTGTGTAATGGAAAGGTCAGTGGCATTATCTCTAAACGCCCTCTTGTCTAACTTTCTCTGGTGCAAGGGATCTAAGTTTATAAACTGGCATTGCCATGACCCCAGCAGTCCTCTTTTATCAACATGACTTACATCGAGTCCCCTTCCTTACATGGCCAACACTTCCCAAGCAGACCCTGTGCTGTCTCTGTTTCATGCCTGGGAACCTAATCCAGAAAACACTGATGGACTAATGGGTCTCCTTTACCTTCTTAACCAAGAAAACAAACCCTCCTCTTATGACTAAGTCTTTCTATTCTTCCTCTTCTCCCACACAGGACCCAGAAGGTGGCCAAGTCTAGCATCGTTTCATAGCCTAGTTTCTTAGATAAAACACTTATTTAAAAAATTTGATAGTCATGTATTTATTTTAATGGGTATTAGGAAAATATACCTATTTTTATCAAACCCACAATCCTATGGATAGGATTAGGAAAAGCCCAAATAGAGCAACTTCTGTTCTCTTTCTGAAAATGAGAGAACGTAAAGAAAAACAACAAATATACAGGCATTTCAGATATACCAAGAATCACGTTTAAACTCTGGGAAGATGCTGAACCAAGACAAATTCTTTCTTTCCCATATTTCCCTGATTCCAATCAGACCTAACTGGACCTAGTCCGCAAAGGAAAGCTCTTTCTTGGCCTCGTGCAAACTCCTCACCCTATTCAATTCCTACTTTAAACATTCTTGCACCAAATCTTCCTCCATATTTATGTCAATGAATCAACTAACACTAATTGGGCATTTGTTCTCAGACCCTGCCCTCAGGGAACTTACAGTCAATTTGAAAATCAATGCATTAGCACCAACTATTTCTTGGTATAAAACCATTAATTCTGATAGTAAAGTATGGGGCACAGACGACTGGACATCATAAAACTAAAGAGAGTCCTGGCTCTGTGCTATAAGTTCATGGCCTTTACAAAATCACTTGACTTCTCTGCCTCAGTTTCCATATCTAGAAAATGTGGGCACTAGCACGATTCAGAGCCACCCTCTATGTTTGTGCAGGCTGTACATTGTCCAACTCTAGAGGATGTCATTCACAACTAGTGTTGCAGTGCACAGCCTGTGCAACCATCCATGGCCATTTTACTAACATCTGCCCTATTTGTTTCAGAGGTTTTGTTGTAGAGTTCAAAAATAAAAGGAGAATATGTGACATCTTCTTTGTTTATAGGGAGCTTCAGACTGCAAGAATGGTGACTGTGCATTCAGAAGAGAAGTTGCTTAGCATTTCCTTCAATTGTATAGAACAAGGTAAAGGAAGTAACACTGATGACTACTATGTGATGATATGCTAACTGATTTCCATATTTATACATAATATCTTACTGAAAAGAGCTACCGTGGGTCTACTGAAGCTTGCGTAGCCAGCAAAGATTTAAAACCAGGATATCTGACTCCAAACTGCATGCTCACTCTAGCTCTTCACAATGCTCCGATATTTTATTCTGCACGTGTGTTGTTTTCATTACTTTGCAGTGGTTTTCATACATCCTGTCCCATCTTCTCCCCAGATGAATAAATTGTAATTCTCTTAGCACAGTCACCTGCCCCTTACTTTTTTGACATCCCTAGTTCTGGAAATCAGAGCAACACGTTTCACATACAGTGGTGGTATAATAAGTCCTTGCCAATGCACTCATCAACCAAAGTGCACTTAAGGGTGAGGAGGAGATACTAGGTTCAACTACACAACACTGTTACATCATACTATTTGGGGCCCTCCAAAGTGATGATCAGGACTGGAAAAGGTCAGTTTTCATTCCAATCCCAAAGAAAGGCAATACCAAAGAATGCTCAAACTACTGCACAATTGCATTCATCTCACATGCTGGTAAAGTAATACTCAAAATTCTCCAAGCCAGGCTTCAGCAATATGTGAACCGTGAACTTCCAGATGTTCAAGCTGGTTTTAGAAAGGCAGAGGAACCAGATATCAAATTGCCAACATCCACTGGATCATCGAAAAAGCAAGAGAGTTCCAGAAAAACATCTACTTCTGCTTTATTGACTATGCCAAAGCCTTTGACTGTGTGGGTCACAATAAACTCTGGAAAATTCTGAAAGAGATAGGAATAACAGACCACCTGACCTGTCTCTTGAGAAACCTGTATGCAGGTCAGGAAGCAACAGCTAGAACTGGACATGGAACAACAGACTGGTTCCAAATAGGAAAAGGAGTATGTCAAGGCTGTATATTGTCACCCTGCTTATTTAACTTATATGCAGAGTACATCATGAGAAACACTAGGTTGGAAGAAGCACAAGCTGGAATCAAGATTGCTGGGAGAAATACCAATAACCTCAGATATGCAGATGATACCACCCATATGGCAGAAAGTGAAGAGGAACAGAAAGCCTCTTGATGAGAGTGAAAGAGGACAGTGAAATGGCAGCTTAAAGCTCAACGTTCAGAAAACTAAGATCATGGCATCCGGTTCCATTACTTCATGAGAAATAGATGGGGAAACAGTGTCAGACTTTATTTTGGGGGGGCTCCAGAATCACTGCAGATGGTGATTGCAGCCATGAAATTAAAAGACACTCACTCCTTGGAAGGAAAGTTATGACCAACCTAGACAGCATATTAAAAAGCAGAGACATTACTTTGTCAACAAAGGTCCGTCTAGTCAAGGCTATGGTTTTTCCAGTGGTCATGTATGGATGTGAGAGTTGGACGGTGAAGAAAGCTGAGCGCCGAATAATTGATGTTTTTGAACTGTGGTGTTGGAGAAGACTCTTGAGAGTCCCTTGGACTGCAAGGAGACCCAACCAGTCCATCCTAAAGGAGACCGGTCCTGGGTATTCATTGGAAGGACTGATGTTGAAGCTGAAACTCCAATACTTTGGCCACCTCATGCAAAGAGTTGACTCATTGGAAAGGACCCTGATGCTGGGAAGGATTGGGGGCAGGAGGAGAAGGGGACGACAGAGGATGAGATGGCTGGATGGCATCGCTGCCTCAATGGACATGGGTTTGAGTGGACTCTGGGAGTTGGTGATGGACAAGGAAGCCTGGCATGCTTCAATTCATGGGGTCGCAAAGAGTTGGACATGACTGAGTGACTGAACTGAACTGAAAGTGATGATCTCGTTTGCCTTAATATTTTTAGTTTATTTGGTAAAGCCATATCCACATTTCAATTCACATTTTAAATTGCAGAACAGTTGCATCATGGGGCTTCCACCCACATCTCCCTACATAGCCCTTAAAAGAAGCTGCCCTGTGCACACAAGCTTGCTGGTTGTCCAGGTCAGCATCTTGAACCTATTATCCAGTGAAGGTAGAGGCCTCAAATTCCCAGTAGCTTTGGGCTTAAAAATCCAATCTTTGGCTACTCCTGTGAAAGTCATTTAGCTTCTCTGAAAGTCACCTCAGTGTAGCTGCTCTGTCTGCTTCCGGGGGTTATTGTGAGAGGCCAAGAAAGTGGTTGCTAAGATGTCATCAAGACCAAACAGAGGGCCAGTTCTCCTGGTAAAGCTTAACCATTCCTGGCCTAAAACACTAGAGCAAATCTTAAATGTATTTCTTTATGAAAGAACTTGACAAAAAGTGAGCATCTGCAAGCACTCAAGGTACTTGAGGTACCAAATCCCAGACCCCTTTAGGGGTCTGAAGCCAGCTCCTTCTCAGTAGGTCTCCTCAACCAGTGCTATCACAGACTTGGGTTCATGGCCAAACTAGTCTGTCCTTAGGGTCACTGAGCCCTGAACCAGAGGTCTGGGGCAATTAAAAGCCCCTGGAACACCCCTCAAAGTTCTCCTCTGCCTCGGAGGTGGGGTCTCCGGCAGCATGACCCAAACCCCCAGCACAGCCTGGCCCTGTTCCCATGAAGAAAAGGACAGTCTCTTCCTTGACATGTAGGACATGCCCTCGTAGGTGCTAGAGGAGAAAGGGCTGGGGCGCACTTCTTCATGGAAGAATGGGATACAGGAAGGAAGCAGGAGGGGAAGATGAGTGTCTGTGGGGTTCATCACATCTTCCATCGGGTCACCTTTGTTAGGAAGGTGACCCAGAGACTCTGCCCTTGGGGGCAAAATGTTCCCGGCTGTTACCTAAGGAAGGTGCATCAGTGCTAAGGATGCAGGAAGGGCCCTGGGTACCGAGAGCTCCCGCTCAGATGTGTGAATCCCACCTGTGGTTGAGCTCCATCCTTAGCATCAGGCCTGGGCTTCCCTGGAGGCTCAGATGGTAAAGAGTCTGCCTGCAATGCAGGAGACCCAGGTTCCATCCCTGGGTCTGGAAGATCCCCTGGAGAAGGGAATGGCAACCCACTCCAGTAGTCTTGCCTGAACAACCCCATGGACAGAGGAGCCTGGTGGGCTACAGTCCATGGGGTTGCCGAGTAGCGAACATGACTGAGTGACTAACACTTTCACTTTTCACTCTTTATCCTTCTCCCCAGCATCCCTTTTTAAAATACACGTGGTCCTGGAAGGAAAATGTATAAAATCACCAAAGTGCTCACTTCGGCAGCACATATACTAAAATTGGAACGATACAGAGAAGATTAGCATGGCCCCTGCGCAAGGATGACATGCAAATTCGTGAAGCGTTCCATATTTAAAAAAAAAAACAAAATAAAATAAAATAAAATCACCAAATATGTGCTTCGGTCAGATCACCAGCCTCATGTGTGGCAAATGGAGACCACGGGGGCAGGGCTAAGGGGAGGAGAGGTAGTAAGAGCAAAGCGTCTTTCTGAATCTAAGGAGTGTCTAAGGAACAGGACCTTCGGGGGTGGAGATTTTGAGGTTGCTGGCCTCCCATCTGAAGAGTTGGGGAACAGAACTGGACAGTGACTAGCCAGTTTAGTTGCCATACACTGAGATTCTCTGCACTTCCAGAGAAGTATGGTCACCACAGACCAGAAGAGATGTCCAAATGCCCCCAGCAGACTCAAAAAACCCAGTTTTTTAAAAAAAAAAACCCAGTTTTTTAAAGCTCTGCTTTTGCCAGCATTACTGAGGGTTATGGTCAGAGAACATTCAGCCCTCTGGGGTTACGTTTCAAGCCTGGGGAAGCTGAGACCCAGAATATGCTGGAAGGAAAAGCAGCTGCTGCTGCTGCCAAGTCGCTTCAGTTGTGTCCGACTCTGTGTGACCCCACTGACGGCAGCCCACCAGGCTCCTCTGTCCCTGGGATTCTCCAGATCTGCCACTAATTTTCAGACCAGGTGACAAGGCTGAGTATCACGATCACATGCTTAAATCAACTCCGCTCCTGAGTGCCATGAGAAAGGCAATGTTTGTTTTAATACATGCTAACAGATAAGAGGATAATTCACATGTCAGTGTAATCGATTTTGGTAGAATCCTAACACTAACAGCAAAGAGGCTAAAGATGTCATCTGTCATCATATGTGGTAGTTTTAGCTAATTGTTTAACACAAAACCTTCTGAAATCTTCCTCCTAACACTTTTTCAAACTGGCAGAGGTACAGGCATTGGGACCTCATTCTGACCTGGGGTGGATCCTTCATTAATAATCTCACAGGAAACAGCGCCTTTATGAGATCCACAGGGAGCGCTCACTGGGAAAATGAGGATGCTGGGGAGAATTGAACCGTTATGTAGAAAAGGAACCGGGGGGCAAGGGAGGTGGGGGGCGGCACGAAGAGAACTTGGGAAGGAAGTAACACTGATGGTTGGCAAGTTAATGCGCTGGAGAGAAACAGATTAGAAAACACAAATATTTAATGTGAGGAAGGAAAACTGGAAATCATTAAGACCCGAAAAGACCTAAGGGTGATAACAAATAGAGAATCATAGACATTTGCAATGCAAATGAGAAGTGTTCAGGCAGGGCTGGGAGCTGGGGCGGCCAGAGGCACTTTCTGGAGACACAGAGCTGCTCCTGCAATTCCTTCTTGAAACAAATGGACTCAGTCTCAGAACCAGAATGAAGCAGAATGTGGCAGATTTGTGCAGGGAACTCCGGGGCTTGGCAATTAAGATGTGGGGGCAGGGAAGCACCATCTCCTAAAAGCCAGGAAAGAAGCAGGCAGCAGGTGCCTAGCTTGTGGCAGAGGACGTGGGCACTGACCTGGCTTGCCTCTAATTCCAGCTCCGCCATTACTAGTGGACTTGCTGAGGTTCCCAGTTCCCGGTCCTTTACAATCTCTCCCTCGCTCTGCATGGCCCAGGGCCCCCGACGTGACTAAACCAGTGCTCAGTCACTCTCCTTTCCTCCCCTTGTTACCCAGATCAATCCTTCCCCTGCTACCAGCCATAGCCTCTCCTTTAGGGAGGTCCAGTCAGCACACTGGTCCCTCTCACAGCCCGTTCAGATCATCTAAACTTACAGGTGCCCCCTTACCCCCAGAGAGAAGGAAATGGCCAACCCACTCCAGTACTCTTGCCTCAAGAGTCCCATGGACAGAGGAGCCTGGCGGGCTACAGTCCATGGGGTCGCAGAGTCGGACACGACTGAGCGACTGAGCACACTTCCCCCAGAGTGTGCCCAGCGCACCCTGGCAGGGGTCTGGAGCCTGGCTCGGGACTGGTACCCCACCATGGGTATCCTTGAGGCTCATCTGCCCGTGTGTGGCACAGGCAGCAGGTTGTCCTCTAATTTCATGCCTCCAAGACCCCAGGATGCCCACTAGGGGATCAACCCTCTTCCCACACATCCCTGGACAGAGCTTCCAGATCGTTACCTCTGCGTTGGATTCCTCCACCCTACATTTCAGCCCCTCTGGCTGCACCGCCAAGATCTTCCACCAGGGCCTTAGGTGACTCTGGAGAAGCAAGGCTGCCCCCTTTGTGACATAGCCGTAGAAACAATCCAATCAGGAGGACCCCTCCCAGGAAACGGCTGCTTAGCAGGAGGAGAACTGAGAACGTCCAGCCTGTCACCCGCTCGCTGGCCTCCATTCTGACCCGCTCTGGCTCATCCCCCTTGCGCTCTGTCTGTGGTACACAGCAGGTCCTAATTCTCCTGACCCCTCCACAGGACCCCATGCCCCCATGTCCCAGGTTCATGGATTCAGTCCTATGCCCTTGATCCCAAGTCTCAGTTCTAATTCTCTCCCCAGAAATCCAGAGTAGTTGCAGAATGTGCGTTGTGCTAAGTCGCTTCAGTCGTGTCTGACTCTTTGCAGCCCTCTGGACTGTAGCCTGGTAGGCTCCTCTGTCCATGGGATTCTCCAGGCAAGAATCCTGGAGTGGGTTGCCATTTCCTCCTCCAGGGGATCTTTCCCACCCAGGGATCGAACCCACGTCTCTTACCTCTCTCACATTGGCAGGCGGGTTCTTTACCACTAGTGCCACCTGGTGGTAAAGAAGCTCCAAACGATCTAATTTTGAAAAGATTGCCACAGAAACTTCTAGTGGTCGGGCTGGACGGTCTTAGCAGATCACCGAACCCACCCCCCTCATCCGACTGACAAGAAACCCAAGACTAGAGTGACTAAGTGGACTCCCCCAGGCGCACAGCTGGCTGACAGCTGACCTACAGCTAGAATCTGAGGCCCTGGCTACCGTTATTCTGCAATATCTTGTTAGAGCTTGGAAAGAGGAGGGTCATTCCGGCCAAAACTGAGAGGTTACACCCTTCTGTGATTATCCCTACCTAAGGCAGAACCACATTGATGGGAATTTCCAGGCTTTCAGATCTGGTATCTCTTTTTCTTGTAAAATTTGGCCTCGAGTGCTGTGGAAAAGAGAAAATAGGCAGATTTCTGTTTTCCAGCCCATCCTCTGAGCCTCAGCTCAACTGCAAAACACAGGACTTCCTACTAGTCACTTCTCCCTCCTGTTAACTATGTACTTTATGAGAATGTGAAGATGGCATCTGATAAGATGCTTCATCAATCTCTGAACAGAAATTAAGACAGGTCTTATAGTTAATGACAAAGCCTTCTGAAGGTCTTTGGAGCAGAGGTCCCTATACCTATTGCCTTTTCTAAGATTACTATTTCCAGCTCAAGGAAAAAGCCGTACCAATGTTAGGTGCCAGGTATAGGTCCTGTGCAGAAGTTGGTCACCAAAACACTCAGAACATTCCAGAGGTGACATCACAAAACAATATGGTCTCTCTCAAGGCTCATGGTCTCTCTCTGAGGATCACAGGTGGGAATGAGGGGTCTGCTGGCCAGGCATCTGGTTGTGTCCACATGGCCGGTCAGGGCTGGTGTGACACACAATAGCCCAAACACTGGCCCCCTGTTTGGTCATCCTGGCTGACATTTGCATCTCCACTGCCAGGCTGGACTGAGACCCCTTTCCTCTCTCCAGAGGTGGCATCTTCTACTTGGATTACTCAAGAGGGAAGAAACCCAAATTGAACACTTCCCAGACCAAGAAAAAAAAAAAAAAAACGGAATCTGAGATGTTTTCTGACACCAGCGCATCCTTCAATTCTCTGACACCCATTGGAGGTCCTACAATTCAATTCTGACACACCCTACCTGGCGTTAATGCCTGATCCCCCAAGTTAAAGGGCTCAGTCTCCACAGAACTGCCCCCACCTCAGATGCCAGTCAGGAGTCTTAGGCCACCAGTGGGTGCATGCTGAGTCACTTCAGTCGTGTCTGACTCTGTGTGACCCTATGGACTCTAAGCCTGCCAGGCTCCTCTGTCCTGGGGGAAATCCCAGCTCTTGCCCGGGATTCTCCAGGCAAGAATACTGGAGTGAGTTGCCATGCCCTCCTCCAGGGGATCTTCCCGATCCAGGGATCGAACCCATATCTCTTATGTCTCCTGCACTGGCAGGTGGGTTCTTTACCACTAGAGCCCCCTGGGAAGCCCCTTGGGCTACCAGTCTCACACTCAGGCTCATGCTTAGTTGCTCAGTAGTGTCTGACTCTTTGCCACCCCATGGACTGTAGCCTGCCAGGCACCTCTGTCCATAGAATTCTCTGCAAGAAACTGGACCACCAGCACTTCAACTAACCAGCTACACATCAGGGGTTTCCACGATCCAATCCTTAATTTCCATCATTGGCTAGAAAAGCTCAAAGAACTTAGGAAAACACTTTACTTACAATTACAGGGCTTTTAAAAAAAATAAAATAAAATAAAAGATACAGCTCAGGAAAAGCCAAATGGAAGAGATGTTTAAGACAACGCATGAGGGGAGAGGGAGGCGGAGCTCCCATACTCATCAGGGCAAACCACCCTTCCGGCATCTCCCTGCGTTTTGCCAACCTGGAAGCTCTCCAAACCCTGTCATTGAGAGGTTTTTACAGGTTTCATTACATGGTCATGATTGATTATTTCATTGGCCTTTGAAGATTGAATGATAAAACATACTGTCACTCAAGAAATCTCAAAAGTTTTAGTTACTCTGTGCCAGGAACTGGGGACCAAGACTAAATACATATTTTTATTAGGTCACATGTAGCAACTGTTAACACCTGGGCTTCATGAAACAGGCAGTCTGGTCTCCTGGCCTCCATTCTGTCAAATCATTTGTCCCTGGAGGCTGTCAGTGGGAATGCTCTTATGTATTTCAAGTCTCCTGTTAGGCAGAAAGCTCCAAACCCATGTTATTATACCACACACAGCAAAGGGAATGATGGATCAGGGCCACCGGAACAACTCACCAAAAGCTCCCACCCCTTAGTCACACGCAAGCCTTGCTTTAAGAAAATCCAGTGTACAAAAAAATCAAAGACATACATGTGCAAAAACCAAGAGGGTAGTTAATCCCATTATTATTATCAAAGAATGTCTTATTTTCAATGAGAATTTCTCCCAGAGTTTCTTTTTTTAACTTGTATTTTATTTTTTTATTTGTGGTTACAAATATATAACAACATATATATAACAAACATATAACATTAAATTTTCTATCTTAAATATTTTCAATCATACAGCCCGGGAGTGTCAAGAATATCCACATTGCTGTGCAGTGGATCGACGGAATCTTTTCATCTTGCAAAACGGAACCTCTATGACCATTAAACACTTCCTCCCACTCCTGCCTCTCCTCAACCCTTAGAAACCATCTCTCTGCTTTCTACTTCTATGATTTTTTGGGGGTGGGGGGGGCACGGGTGGGAACACCAGACAACATGTAGGATCTTAGTTCCCCAACCAGGATTGAACATGTGCCCCTGCAGTGGAAGTGAGGAGTCCTAACTACTGAACTGCTAGGGAAGTCCCTATTTCTACGCTTTCAATTACTTCAGGTACCTTATATAACTGGAATCTTACAGTATTTGTTCTCTTGTGACTGGCTTATTTAATTTAGCATGATGTCTTCCAGACACCTCCGTTTGGGAGCATGTGACAGGATCTCCCTTTTTTAAGCAGCACAATATGTCTTCGTGTTCATGTACCACATTTCCTTTATCCATTCATTAGCTGATGGACATCTGGGCTTTCCCCCCCTTGACTATTGTGACTATTGTGCATAATGCTGCAAGGAACACAAGGGTGTAAATATCTCTTTGAGATTCTGTGTTTATTTCTTTTGGATATAAGCCCAGAAGTAGGATTGCTTGATCATACATAATTTAATTTTTAATTTTTTGAGGAACTTCCATACTGTTTTCCATTGCAGCTACACCATCACTCCCCCCAACAGTGGAGTGAAGTGAAAGTCACTCAGTCATGTCTGACTCTTTGCCACCCCATGGATCTTCCCAACCCAGGGATCGAACTCAGGTCTCCCGCATTGCAGGCGGATTCTTTACCTGATGAACCACCGGGGAAGCCCAAGAATACCGGAGTGGATAGCCTATCCCTTCTCCAGTGGATCTTCCCAACCCAGGAATCTCCTGCCGGGATCTCCTGCATTGCAGGGGGATTCTTTACCAGCTGAGCTACAGCTGAGCTCATCAACACTGGCTCTTTCCTGTTTCTCCAAGTGTTTCTGTAAGTGATTAACTTTCACACTGCCTGAAAACTCAAGTCAGTTTTCCCTTATACACACACCTCACGGAAGCACCTTCATATCCACATTAGAGGCTGAGCTGGGAAGCCTAAACAGAGAGGGAGCTGTATGAATCTCCTAGAGCCACGCAAACAAAGGACCAGGAACCCAATGGCTTAAAAAACAAACACGCATTGTCTCCCAATTCTGGGAGACTCATTTTCCATTGTTATCTGATCAAAGCCCCTTTCCACCTCATCCTAGGAGGGGGAGTTCTGAGGGAAGGAAGGAAAGCAGATAGGCACATGGACTGACATGCCACATTAGCGTGAAAAGAACTTCTTTTACTGAACTCAAACAAAAATCACTGATAAGAATAAAGAAGGCTGCAAGATAGCAAGGTCATGGCCACTGGCCACTGTAGACCCAGGTACAAATCTGGAGGCCCAGAAACAGTTATTTACTATGCATCTTAGTCAGCTCCGTCTACTATCACATCCACAGAATGGATGATCTAATGACTGACGATTATTTCACACAGTTTTTGAGAGTGGGAAGTTCAGAATTAAGGTGCTGGCAGGTTCGGTTCTTGATAAGGCCCATTTCCAGGTTTGCAGATGGCCAGCTTCTCACTGTGTCATCAGGTGGAGGAGAGAGAGAAAAAGGGAGAGAGACAGAGTGTGTGTGTGTGTGTGTGTGTGTTCTGGTCTCTCTCTTTTATAAGGACACTAATCCCATCCTTAATACTTCATCCAAACCTAATTACCTTCCAAAGACCAAACCTCGAAATACCATCACACTGTGGATGAGGGCTTCAAAATATGAATTTTGGAGGGATGCAAATATTCAGTCTGTATCGCTATGTAACCTGGGCAAGTGACCCCACATCTCAGAAGCCCTGTTTCCTTATCTCTGAAATGAGGAAATTACATTTAATTTGAGAGTACCTATGTAAAGAAGCCGACAGTAAGCTCTCAATAATCATTGTTTTGACACCTTCATAGAAAATTGCCTTGCTCCCTTTGACTTACAATCTCAAAGCAGCTGACACCCAACTGGTGCTGCTGTTAAAACCTACTGGACACTACAGCTTGCCTGGAGCTTGTTTCTTTGCTTGCTTGATTTTCCTTTTGTTTTTAAGGGAAGAGCATTTCGAGCTGGGCATCCTGATATCAACATCTGCAGTTGCCCATGATGGGTCCCTTACTCAGCAAGAGACATGCATCCATAACCCAGTACTGAAAAGCTTCCTTGAGACTGTGCTCCACGTGCCTTGTTATTACCAGATTAACACCATCATCAATCAACCACGTTCCGTGAGCATCCACAACTGGTGGGCGCGGCACAGAATGCCGAGGTAGACATGCCTCGTGGGTTTCTAATCTAAACAGACAGGTAGAGCAGACACAAAGCAAAGGGCAAGCATGCACGCTGGCTTCACACGTCTGCAACTTGCCTGGTGATGAATAGCAGGGGAAAATTCAACAAACAGGAGGATCCATTAGAGAGCTGCTGCTGCTGCTGCTGCAAAGTCGCGTCAGTCGTGTCCGACTCTGTGCGACCCCAGAGACGGCAACCCACCAGGCTCCTCTGTCCCTGGGATTCTCCAGGCAAGAATACTGGAGTGGGTTGCCATTTTCTCCTCCAGTGCATGAAAGTGAAAAGTGAAAGTGAAGTCGCTCAGTCGTGTCCAACTCTTTGCGACCCCATAAGCTGCAGCCTACCAGGCTCCTCCGTCCATGGGGTTTCCCAGGCAAGAGTACTGGAGTGGGGTGCCATTGCCTTCTCCGCATTAGAGAGCACGGGGCCCCTGTCCTTCCTCCAGAGAGCCGCAGAAACTGCAGCTCTCGGTCCAGGAGTCAGAGGTGGGCATGGTGTGTGCTGACCTTTCTCTCCTTCTCATTTGTGGAGAAGGAGATGAGGCGTTGCATGAATGAAGTGAATTACATGATGCCTGTCCTCTCCAAATTGCATGATGTTCTGGGGAAGGTCTGTTATTTTCGCTGCAGAGGGTAGACTTCCCTGGTGGCTCAGCAGTAAAGAATCTGCCTGCCAATGCAGGAGACATGGGTTCATAAACAGACATTTCTCCAAAGAAGACATACAGATGGCTAATAAACACATGAAAAGATGTTCAACATCACTCATTATCAGAGAAATGCAAATCAAAACCACAGTGAGGTACCATCTCTGCCGGTCAGAATGGCTGCTATCCAAAAGTCTACAAACAATAAATGCTGGAGAGGGTGTAGAGAAAAGGGAACCCTCTTACATTGTTGGTGGGAATGCAAACTAGTACAGCCACTATGGAGAATGGTGTGGGGATTCCTTAAAAAACTGGGAATAGAACTGCCATATGACCCAGCAATCCCACTGCTGGGCATACACACCAAGGAAACCAGAATTGAAAGAGACACATGTACCCCCAATGTTCATCGCAGCACTGTTTATAATTGCCAGGACATGGAAGCAACCTAGGTGTCCATCAGCAGACGAATGGATGAGAAAGCTGTGGTACATATACACAATGGAATATTACTCAGCCATTAAAAAGAACACATTTGAATTAGTTCTAATGAGGTGGATGAAACTGGAGCCTATTATACAGAGTGAAGTAAGCCAGAAAGAAAAACACCAATACAGTATACTAATGCACATATATGGAATTTAGAAAGATGGTAACGATAACCCTATATGCGAGACAGCAAAAGAGACACAGATATATAGAACAGTCTTTTGGACTCTGTGGGAGAAGATGAGGGTGGGATGATCTGAGAGAATAGCATTGAAATATGTATATTATCATATGTGAAACAGATCACCAGTCCAGGTTCGATGCATGAGACAGGGTGCTCAGGGCTGGTGCACTGGGATGACCCAGAGGGATGGGATGGGGAGGGAGGTGGGAGGGGGATTCAGGATGGGGAACACATGTACACCCATGGCTGGTTCATGTGAATATATGGCAAAACCACTACAATATTGTAAAGTAATTAAATTAAATTAAAATAGATAAATTAAATAAATAAATAAAAGTTATAATTCTGAGGGAGTAAAGAAAATCTTTGGTTTAACGGATACAAAGTTTTGGTTTTGAAGGATGGAAAGGGTTCTGGAAATGAATAGTGGTGATGGTTGTACAACAGTATGAATGCTCTCAAAGCCAATTAACTGCACACTTAAAATGATCAAGATGCTAAATTTGCAGTTTTGTGTATTTCACCACAATTAAAAAATATAAAATAATTCACAAAAAAGTTCAGGTGAACTGAAATCATTTTTCAGAACAAAAAAAAGCAGCTTTATTTCTTGATTTTTACCTTATACTTCAGCAAATGGCAGAAGATATTGCTCTGTCCATTTATAATTCAATGACTTTCAGATTTATGCTGATAATTTAGGATGTGAACATTCAATTTCACATACACCCTGCCCTCCTTCACCTTCCCCCTTCCCTACCAGAATAGCATCCCTCTTCCATCCTCTGGCCCCAGAGGAATCAGTTGAAGAGTATCTCACATGAAATCATTATTAATAATTATTATTCATTATTAATAAACTTATGGACATGAGTTTGAGCAAGCTCCGGGAGTTGGCGATGGACAGGGAAGTCTGACGTGCTGCAGTCCTTTGGGTCGCAATCAGACATGACTGAGCAACTGAACTGGACTGAAGGAATGGTTTGCTGTCATCATGAAATAAGGTGGGTATGAGTGCCCCATGCAGTGTCTGGCATGCAGTATGTGTCTATTAATAAAGTTCAGTCATATCTGATCACTGTTTATAAACCAGAGTTTCCATCAGGTTAAATGCCCTGAGTGCCCCTACTGCCCCCAGACAAACCCTGGACACTAAATATTCTTCAGATCGTCTCACAAATTTGACCCAGACTATTTTGAACACTGTATCAGGGAATTACATATGAACATTGCTAATCTATAGTCAGTGGGCTGCAAAATCTTTTCATAGTAAATCCCACCAAAAATATACTTCCAGTGCAAACCCCTAAAGGTATATTTCTTAATTTATAAATTTGATGCTTTTTCTTACATATTATTATGGAGTGCATGTGATAAAACACATTCAAAATTGAAATTTTACAGGATAAACAAAGAAAATAACTTCTATAAGAATGCTATTTTACCTTATTCACTAAAAACACAAAATAATTTTTGTTTCCACAAAAAAATTATATAGTAATATTTTTATTGAGCACAGTGTAAACTTTTTAAAAATGTGGTTCCTTCTTAAAATCTTGGTTTAATGTAGTAAGCCAAAAGTCAGATTCTAAGTTCAGTTTACTTTTGTTTTTGGACTTAATGACTGTCCTCGATGAAAAGGGTACCTCACAATTGTCTGCTGATCCAAATGGAAAAATATTTACAGTATTGGCAGCAATTGACAGTATTGACAGGGGCAATTTCTAAATAGCAATATTTAGTATTCAGTCCTATCCCCAAATAATGCAAAGTTTATTGCTAAAATTTGCATCCCAAATGTTCTCTTCAATGAATGAGTTTATTCTCAAAAAAAAAAATGCTCTAAACTCTCTTACTTATCCTTAAAATACTATCACTTCCATGAAGGCAAAAACTGTTTCTTAATCTTTTAAAAAATGGCTCCTATGTATCACACAGTTAACACCACTTGTCACCACAAGAAAAGGTTAGCAAATTTAGAACACTGTTCTTCTGTAAAAAGAGACAACTGCAAAATCTCTAAGACACAAGTGATTTTTATCATCATTCTCCATCCTGCTACAAAATAACTGCAAAGATCCTGGCATTTTGTACATCTCTCCCACTTGTAAAAATCAGATCAATTGCATCCATGATATCATCTAGTTCATTGTGCATGTCTTGGGTTTGATTGCTTTGCTGTGACACTTTGACTATAAATTACCACCCAGTGAATAAATTGCATGAGTGATGCTATCCCTCTACACTCACCCCTCATCCTCTTCATATTCTAAAGCAGACGCTCCATCAAATGTTATTTCAAACAATTGTTCCATCAGAACAATATTTCTAGTAAAGTTATTTACAGCTGAGATGACATCTTTTCTGACATGTCATCCTATAATTGGTTCACAAAAGAATAGCTCTTTGTATGTTTTATTATTAAAGGAGAAGCTGTATCTTCACTCAGCTGTATAACAAACACTACTTGATTTGTTTCAATACTAGTTTCTTCAAAGTTTTCTCTGCATCCATCAGCTGTTTTGCTGGCTAAGGAATGAATATTCATTTCATTCAGTCATTCAGAAAGGATTTATTGAGCATGTGCTTTGAGTCAGTCGCTGTCCTAGGTGCTGAAAAAGTAAGGCACAACGTTAAGTTCTCACGGAGCTGTGTGCCTGTGCATGAAAACATACGGTAAGCAAATACAAAAAAACAAACAAACAAACAAAAACCAAGTACTTGTCAGGATAAGCACTCCAAAGAAAAGTTCAACAGGATATTGGGATAGCAAGTGGCAGAGTGAGCCATTTCAGGTGATGAGGAAGACCTCCTTAAGAAGGTGACATTTGAGCAAAGGTATTGTGGGTAAGCAATGGAGTATCTGAAAGAACAGTCGGCAGAGGGGCAGCAGGGCAAAGGCCCTGGAGTAGGAGCCTGACTGGTGTGGCTGAACCATAAGATCCGTGTGCCTCGAGCCAGTGAGTGCAGGAAGGCAAGAGGACCAGAGATCAGAGGATTTTTTTCCCCAAACAGGATAGGAAGCCCTGGGAGGGTACTCAGCAGTGTGGCAAGATCTGACTTAGGTTTTAAAAGATTTCTGTGGCCACCCATGGAGAATAGACTGCAATGTGGCAACGCAGGAACAGGGGACCAATTTCAATTGTCCAAATAAGAGATGGTCTCAAATGGTTATGATAAGAGGGTAAGAAAATTATAAGAGTCCAGATAAAGTCTGATACAGAAACAAAGAGACCTGCTGGTAGGTTTGGATATAGGGCAAGGGAGAAAGGAGCTAGGGCTTTTAATCTAAGCACTGGGGGAAATGTGGTGGTAATTTACAAGGGTGTAGGAGACTGGGGGTGGGGCAAGGAATGGAGATTAAGAATTCAGTTCAGACACACTCAGTTGAGGAAGATTATATTCAAGAGAAGGTGTCAAGAAACCAGCCGCTTATAAGAGTCTGGAGTTACAAGAGAGGCATTTGGAATGGAAATATAAATTTGAAACTTGTCAGTGTGTAAATGGTATTAAAAGCCTTGTCACTATATTTTCCCATGTATTATTTCAGCTGTATTTATTGCCGTGGGAAGAACACGTATTTCCCCCAGCAGTATGCCTCTTTTATTTTTTTCATAACCAAATAAGAAACCTCAAAAGATGCTTTTAAGCACTTTCCATTATACTAATTAAAAATGTTTAAGATGTTACATTGAATAGGACATTATTTTAAGTCAATAAAAAAAAGATGGTAGACATCTTTACTGTCTGTTTTTCCTATCTTGTTGGCTTTATTCTCTTATTAGACAGTATTCCAAGACATACAACAGTTCAGGTGAAGGTCATCATTAGTAATAGAGGGTATAAATTTGTATTTGTGCAACTACATAGTAACATAGAAAGAGAGATAGTTGAGGCCACCATGGTGTCCTTTAGTAGGTGGTTGAATAAATAAACTATTATACATCCAGACACTTGATTATTTAGTGCTGAATGCATATTGTTGTTGTCTAGTCACTCAGTCGTGTCTGACTCTTTGTGAGCCCATGGACTGTAGCCCACCAGGCTCCTCTGTCCATGGGATTTCCCATGCCAGAATACTACAGTGGGTACAAGCACCAGAAAGAAATGAGCAATCAAGTCATGAGAAGATATGAAGGAAGCTTAAATGCATATTACTAAATGAAAGAAGCCAACTTAAAGGCTATGTACCATATGATTCCAAGCATATGGTATTCTGGAAAAGCAAAACTTTGTAAATAGCAAAAAATACCAGTAGTTATCAATGGGCACGAGGTATAGGAGATGAATAGATGGAGAACAGAGGATTTTTAGAAAAATGAAAATATTAATACTCTGCATGATACAATAATGATAAGTGTATATCTTTATACATGTGTCCAAACCCATAGATTGTGCAACATCAAGAATGACCCTTAAACTACGGGCTTTGAGCAATTGGGGCTTTCCTGATAGCTCAGAGGTTAAAGCATCTGCCTGAAGTTCAGGAGACCCGGGTTCGATCCCTGGATCGGGAAGATCCCCTGGAGAAGGAGATGGCAACCCACCCCAGTATTCTTGCCTGGAGAATCCCATGGAGAGAGGGGCCTGGTAGGCTACAGTCCACAGGGTCACAAAGAGTCGGACACGACTGAGCGACTTCACTTTCACTTTTTGAGTAATTATAATGTGTCTACATAGGTTCATCAATTCTAACAAACACACCACTCCAGTGGGGGACATTGCTAGGGGTGGGGCTGTACATATGTGAGGGCAAAGGTCATAGGGGAAATCTTTGTCCCTTCCCCTTAATTTTGCTCTGAGTCTTCATTGCTCAGTTGCTCAGTCGTGTTTGACTCTTTGCAACCCCATGAACTCCAGCATGCCAGGCTTGCCTGTCCATCACCATCTCCCAGAGCTTGCTCAAACTCATGTCCATTGAGTCAGTGATGCCCTCCAACCATTTCATCCTTTGTCACCCCCTTCTCCTCCTGCCCTCAATCTTTCCCAGCAACAGGGTCTTTTCAAATGAGACAACTCTTCGCATCAGGTGGTCAAAGTATTGGAGCTTCAGCTTCAGCATCACTCCTTCCAAAGAATGTTAAACTGAGTCTTAAACTGCTACCCAAAAAAAGTCTTAATGAAAATAATTCAAATTTTAAAAGATATCTAGTTCTAGAAGTGGGATTGTCATTGCCACTTCTTGTGCACTTATTCTTGCCTTATTCTTACCTTCTACCCACGATCACTGCAGCTGTCACCTTAAGCCACGTGTTCATTTGCGGGTGAGTGATTTATGTGAGACTAGACCACATCATCCTCAAATCCACTCTCCCTGATGCACAAGAACCTCCGTCCACCATCCACCATCACCCATAACTGCTTGGGAAAGTCCAGCTTTCTCTCAGGACACTTTCCTTCTCCAATGAGAATGTGACACTGGATGTTTTTCCAAGAAACAAAGACATCATTCACTGAGACAAATCTCCCTAAGGGTAAAGAAACCATCTCAAAGCCCCTAAGAGGAAGAGATGGCTTCATGCTTCCCCAGCCATTGCAGTACTGCTTCCTGTACTAGATCTGAGGGAACCGGATTTCTCTCTGGTCCTTCCACTATCAGCCTGGTCTGGACTCTCTCAGTTCAGTTCAGTCACTCAGTTGTGTCCAAGTCTTTGCGACCCCATGAATCGCAACACGCCAGGCCTCCCTGTCCATCACCAACTCCCGAAGTCCACCCAAACCCATGTCCATTGAGTCGGTGATGCCATCCAACTATCTCATCCTCTGTCGTCCTCTTCTCCTCCTGCCCCCAATCCTTCCCAGCATCAGGGTCTTTTCAAATGAGTCAGCTCTTCTCATGAGGTGGCCAAAGTATTGGAGTTTCAGCTTCAACATCAGTCCTTCCAATGAACACCCAGGACTGATCTCCTTTAGGATGGACTGGTTGGATCTCCTTGCAGTCCAAGACACTCTCAAGAGTCTTCTCCAACACCACAGTTCAAAAGTATCAATTCTTCGGTGCTCAGCTTTCTTTATAGTCCAACTCTCACATCCATACATGACCACTGGAAAAACCATAGCCTTGACTATATGGACCTTTGTTGACAAAGTAATGTCTCTGCTTTTTATTATGCTGTCTAGGTTGGTCATAACTTTCCTTCCAAGGAGTAAGCGTCTTTTAATTTCATGGATGCAATCACCATCTGCAATGATTTTGGAGCCCCCAAAAATAAAGTCTGACACTGTTTCCCCTGTTTCCCCATCCATTTCCCATGAAGTGATGGGACCGGATGCCATGATCTTAGTTTTCTGAATGTTGAGCTTTAAGCCAGCCTTTTCACTGTCCTCTTTCACTTTCATCAAGAAGCTTTTTAGTTCCTCTTCACTTTCTGCCATAAAGGTGGTGTCATCTGCATATCTGAGGTTATTGATATTTCTCCTGGCAATCTTGATACCAGCTTGTGCTTCTTCCAGCCCAGCGTTTCTCATGATGTACTCTGCATATATGGAGAAGGCAATGGCAACCCACTCCAGTACTCTTGCCTGGAAAATCCCATGGACGGAGGAGCCTGGTGGGCTGCAGTCCATGGGGTCGCTGAGAGTCGGACACGACTGAGCAACTTCACTTTCACTTTTCACTTTCATGCATTGGAGAAGGAAATGGCAACCCACTCCAGTGTTCTTGCCTGGAGAATCCCAAGGACGAGGGAGCCTGGTGGGCTGCCGTCTATGGGGTCGCACAGAGTCGGCCACGACTGAAGCGACTTAGCAGCAGCAGCAGCACTCTGCATATAAATTAAATAAGCAGGGTGACAATATACAGCCTTGACGTACTTCTTTTCCTATTTGGAACCAGTCTGTTGTTCCATGTCCAGTTATAACTGTTGCTTCCTGACCTGCATACAGGTTTCTCAAGAGGCAGGTCAGGTGGTATGGTATTCCCATATCTTTCAGAATTTTCCACAGTTCATTGTGATCCACACAGTCAAAGGCTTATAGTCATAAAGCAGAAATAGATGTTCTTAGATGTTTTTCTGGGCTCTCTCAGGCACCTTTAAAGAAGCAGTAGCTCTTTAAGAACAGGAGGGTTGACTTGGAAAGTTAAGTTTTATAGTGATTCCTATACCATTCAGGGTCCCAGCAGAATGCAGGTGGACACCCAAATTTAAGGTAAGTTCAGAATGACTTCAGGGCTTCCCTGGTGGCTCAGGTGGTAAAGAATCTGCCTGTGATGTGGGAGACCTGGGTTCCATCCCTGGGTCGGGAAGATCCCCTGGAGAAAGGAATGGCAACCCACTCCATTATTCTTGTCTGGAGAATTCCATGGACAGAGGAGCCTGGCAGGCTACAATCCATGGGGTCACAAACAGTTGGATGTGACTGAGCAACTTTCACTATTTCAGAATGACCTAATATTTGCAAGATGGTGGGCAGGGTGTAGAGACCCCCTAGGGTGCAGTGCAGTCCCTTTGGGCTGCTCATAGGCCAAGGCTCCCAGCCCAGGGCCCAAGGAGGCGAGGAGAGGGAGTGATTAAGAGAACATGGAAGACAGTGTGGAAGACTGCCACTGGGAGAGGAGCAGTATCTTCAACATAGGCCACAGCAGCCCAAGGAGATGCCACAGGGGAGTCAGGAGAAAGTATGCCCACCTGCACCACCTTCCTATCTCCCATCTCCTGTCCCACTGATCAAATCCAGACAGCAAAAGAGCTCCTTGATGGAGTCAGCATCCTGGAGCAAAGAGAAGAGCAGAGCCTGGACCTAAGGATCACACAGGATAACCCATGTGATTCCCAAATGGAAGGAACCAATTACATCAGAGTCTACTCAAGGCACATTTTAAAAAATATGTGAGGACTTCCCTGGTGGTCCAGTGGCTAAGAATTGCCTGCCAATGCAGAGGACGTGGGTTTGATCGATCCCTGGTCTGGGAAGATTCCACAAGACTCGGGGCAACTAAGCCCGCAGGCCACAGCTACTGAAGCCCGTGCACCCTAAAGCCCGTGCTCTGCAACAAGAGAAGCCACTGCAATGAGAAGCCTGTGCACTGCGACAAAGGGTAACCTCCCCTGGCCCTGCTCACCAAAAACAGAGAAAACCCGAGCACAGCAATGAAGCATCAGCATAGCCAAATATAAAAAATAAACAAATAAAACACAGGAATTCTGCAGAGACAACCCGCCCTCCCCGAAATTCAGAGTTAACATATAGGGGTGGTGGAGAAGGAAATGGCAACCCACTCCAGTATCCTTGCCTGGGAAATTTCATGGACGGATGAGCCTGAAGGGCTATGGTCCATGGGGTCGCAAAAGAGTCAGACACCACTCAGCAACTACACAAAATAGAGGGGTGGAGTCTAAACAACCTATGTTTTTTTTAATTCCTTATATGATTCCAATGCACAACCAAGTTTGAAATCTCCGACTTTATAAGACACACAAATGACCTTGAAAATCCAAAAATGGGTCACAGAATCCCTTCTCACCATAAATTTGAGCCCACAAGACCAAATCACCCTAAGAAGCTTCTGTAAAGGGATTGCATTTTATACTATTACAGTGTCAGATCTGGAGGAGCCCTTATCAGTCAAAGAGAGAACTGTGTCACTTTCTATCCTCAAGAACTAATCCTTAGGACAGCTGAGTCTAAGGATAAGGTTTTTGCGCTGGAACTTGATTGTCCCTTTACCCCCTGAGTAGAAAATAGAAGCAATAGCTCAAAAAGACCTGATGTCTTTAAAACTTTGTATACAAATCTAGACCCTCAATTTGAAATGATTGCGGGCTCTCATGGATAAATTTATTTATTTAAATTTATTTCCATGAGGACCATCCATTGGCAAGGCGGTCGTTCAGACGTTTCATTTCAAGATCAGACTTTCTGTTATGATCTTTGAAGTGAAGCCAGAAGGGGGAAAAAATTGACAGTCTGAACTCTAGACTCTTGGCTTCAGAAATGCCTATTAATTCAATACAATAAAACTCACAAACTCCCGGTAATTCTCAAGGTGCTCTTAAAATTGAAATTGATTCTGTGAAACTGCTTTCACCTACTATCATTACGGAAAATTCCATTTTAACTCAACTCTTAAAAGGAAGGAGGACATGAAGAAAAGTATTATGTCCAGGAATACAGAATGTTATTTATGAACACTGGACCCGGGAGAAGTGAAAACAGAAGGTGTATACCCAGCCTGGACCACACGTATATCTGCAGTTCCTGGCTCCAGCCACAATTTCCTAGGGACTTACATGGAGGAAGCAGCTCAGAATTTCCCATCACACTGCACAGTTAAATGGCAAATTGTTTTCCACAAAAGTAACACAACCCAACACGGAAAGAAGCGTGGGCAGAGCGGCAGGGGAAGCAGAAGGCACTTCTTTACTTACACAGCCGGAGTAACAAAAGGACTTCCTTTGGGACTTCCTTGGTGATCCAGTGGTTAAGAATCTGCCTTGCAATGTAGGGGACACAGTTCAATCCCTGGTCAGGGAACTAAACTCCCACATGCAGAGGGGCAACTAAGCCTGCATGCCCAAACTAGAGAGTCCAGGAGCCACAATGAAAGATCCCCAATGACGCAATTAAGATCCGATGCAGCCAAATAAATAAGTTTAAAAAAAAAGAATTAGATTATTAAAAAAAAAAAAAAGACTTCCTTTGACTGCAGATGTTGGAGTTGGAAGGTAAAGCCCAGGTTTATCCACATAGTGAATGGGTCCCCAGGGCTGTGGTTGGTATGGCTAGACTCAAGCTCCCTGACAGTGTGTTAGTTTGCCACGTAACCTTGAACTGAGGCTCTTAAATGTCTTCTACCAATTTCCCAAATGATAATGGGAGGGAAAATTTGCTTACCTTGCAAACCCTATCAGAGTCAAAATTCCTTTTTCTGCAGGAAAGTCCTCAGGGCTTCCCTGGTGGCTCAGACAGTAAAGAATCTGCCTGCCATACAGGAGACCTGGGTTCAATCCCTGGGTTGGGAAGATCCCCTGGAGAAGAAAACGGCAACCTAGTCCAGTATTCTTGCCTGGAGAATCTCATGGACAGAGGAGCCTGGCAACTCATGGGGTTGCAAAGAATTGGACACGACTGAGTGACTAACACTTTCACAGATGTCAGTTCAGTCGTTCAGTTGCTCAGTTGTGTCTGACTCTTTACAACCCCATGGACTGCAGCACACAGCAGATATGTCCCAAACTGCAATGAAACACTTGCCATGAATGAGAAATCAAATGGTTGCCAAGTGGTTTTTAACTATTCCCGAAGAGTTGACTTTAAAAGTAGTTACCAAGACCTATTATATAGCACGTGGAACTCTGCTCAGAGTTATGTGCCAGCCTAGATGGGAGCGGGCTTTAGGGGAGCATGGATACATGTATATGTACGGCTGAGTCCCTTCACTGTTCACCTGAAACTACCATAACATTGTTAATTGGCTACACCTAAATACAAAATGTTTTTGGTGTTAAAAAAATTTTTTGAAAAGATGAAAAAAAGTAGTTATTGGGACTTCCCTGGTAGTCCAGTGGTTAAGACTCTGCACTTCCTCCATGGGGGGTGTTGGTTCGATCCATGGTCTGGGAACTAAGATCCCACATGTTGCATGGCACAGCCAAAAAATAAAATAAATATAAGCCCTTATTTATGAGAGTGGCTAAGAGGCCAGTTTCTGAAGACAGACAGCTCTGTTTACTTACTGTAGCAAGATGTTTTTGGTAGAGTCACCAACACTTTTTTTCCCCTTTCCCCTTAATTCCTATTATCCCGTGACTCTTTTCCTCCACATACCAGGATCTTCTGCATTTACTACCTGTATCAATGACAGCTTACAGATCACCAAAGAACTATGTTCCTGCCCACCATGGAGTGTAGATGTCTCTGGAAAGTGACTTCCCAGCCAGGGACTGCACTTCCCATGCCCCCTGAGCCACAGTGAGGCCAGGTGACTGAGTTCTGTCCAACTCTGTGGGTAGAAATGACACATACTACTTCAGGATCATCTCTGCCTGGTCACTAGAAAGATGAGGAATGCAAGAGGATGCCTCATTCAGCACAGAGATTCCTGAAGTCAGTGCAAGAAAAGAGATATAGACCTCTTCTATGAGACCTTCAACATCACTTACTTGCCTGAGAACCAATGTTGCTGATTCTTTACCGTGCAGTCCGTGTCTCTTTAGAAATAACGTGATATGATATGCCAAGATGACATGCAAATACAAGATCTCATTCTTAAGAGTAGTAGAATTATCTCCATTTAATAATGGAGGGGGAAACTCAGGATAAGAGAAGCAACATCTTGTCCAAAGTCATTCAAATAAAATGCAGTAGTTCTAAGATTTGAAGCCAGGTTTTCTGGCTTTGGGGCTACTGTGGTGGCTCAGACAGCAAAGAATTTGCCTGCAGTGTGGGAGACCCAGGTTTGGGTTCTATGGACAGAGGAGCCTGGCAGGTTACAGTCCACAGGGTCTCAAAGAGTCAGACACGACTGAGCGACTAACACTTTCACTTTTTACTTTTCTGGCTTGGAAGGCACTGATGGTGGCAGCTTCCTCTTTGGGACAGTGTGCCAAACAGGATCCATAACTGTCATTCAGCTGTCACCCTCAAAGACCCAGACCCTATCCAACACAGGATCTGAGAATGACTAATTGAACCCACCTGTCTCTAAAAGCAGCTTCCCTGGTGGCTCAGACAGTAAAGCATCTCCCTGCAATCCAGGAGACCTGGGTTCGATCCCTGAGTTAAGACATCCTACTTGAGATCTGAGAAGAAAAACAAGTTCTCTCCAAGCTCTGATCCACATGGATGCATGGGCCATAGGGTCTGGCCATCTGTCCACCATTATCTTTGTATGACTGACCACTGCCAGGTGTCACGCCAGCTGGCATAGATGAACTAGTTAGTATAAACCAAGGTCAGTGTAATTAATCATGCAAACTTAAAGCCTTTAATGTCCAGTATTACTAAAATCATACCATAAACTTGGGACACTATAAAGGATTCATGGCCAAAACAGAGACAAGACTAAGGCCTTGAACACACCTGATTCATGTTTGAATCAAGTCTCATCCTCATTGCCCAGCAGGGACTCTTCTAACTCACTATTGTTTTCAATAAAAAATTCATGTAGCCCAAACATGTATGGATTTCTATTCATGTGACCCACTGGAGAAAACGCCCAGACAATCCACAGGGGACCCTTCCCTTTGCTTTTTCCAACCAATTAGCCCAATATATTCCAGACCTACTTGCAAGAGCCAAGGAGCACACTGCCAGGGTTACCATGGCAGCCCCTCCATGTCCCCCTTGAGAAGGGCCTCCATCTGCAGACCCCATCCCCTCCATTACGGAACTACAACACATTTATCACCTTCACTTCCCAAGGAGACTTCCATACTGTGCCATTGATTGGTTCAGCAATTTACCAGGTAGGGAATTTGAGTTATGGGTTAGTAATTTTCTGTATATTTCTTCCTTCACTTCTTAAAGTTTGGTGCTAAATTAATCCTTGGAAGAACGCTGTGCTGCTCAGAGGCCCTGATGGTGATAAGAGAGCTGATTATTCATCTGCAAGACTTATCAAAACTCACTGACTGTCCCTGGCTGGTGGAAGACACAAGATCGGGCACCAGGAATCTCGTTCAGCCAAAAGAAAGGACTAAGAACAAAGTAAGGACCCAACTAGACAGAAGATGCCAAAGGCAGGGAAGGGAAGAAGCTTTGTGCTGTTTTCTGAAGGATCCCAGAGCTGGATTTTGCCAGGCAGTGAAAAGGATGGGTTTAAACTCCAGCAAGGGAGACCACCGGTGGCAAGCATTTACCTCCCACCTTTCTGTTCTGATAAAATCAGTATTCTTTATCAGCCAAGTATGTTCAATCACAGAAAACCAAGAAAGAGGAGGACGTGATCCTCAGAGGAAAGCAAATCCCTCTAAGTCACGGCCGCTTCTGCAGCTGCTTTTTCTTCCTCTTCCTCGTCTCCTCCTCCTCTGCTTTCTCCTCCTGCTTCTTTCCTTCCTAACGCCTCTCAGATGATTCTGAATTTTCATTTCCTGGGCGGGAATAACTCCTTGCACGAAGAAGTCTACTTTTCACCCTACCCCCACCCCATATGGGTGTCTGAGACAACGCAATGGTTCTAAATAAATTTCTTCAGCCTCCTGACCCCCAAAAGAAGGACTGACTGGCAAAGAGTCTTGCCAAAGAACTGGCCATCTGGGAAATGGCCGCTTCTTTCGACTCAGGCCAAAGCTCTTCAATGGATGGAAGGGCTTTCCCAGCTTATCTTCATGATCTCACCTCCTCCCATTCCTGAGCCTTAAACATTTTTTTCCTAATTGTCCCCCATTTATAGAATTTTAATGCCACAGATATACAGATACAATGAACCTGTTCATGCCCAGTATATCTATCTGAGCTTTATACATAAAAAGTACAAGGGGTTTTTTTTTTGCCCCCCTCCCTCCAAGAACAAATTCTGGCACTCTTGGGAGTGTTATCTGCCTCTTTGGGAAGAAAAATACAGGCTTAAGTTTACACTAAGTGAAACAGAGCAGGACGCTATGGTCTTTGTCCCCCATGTCCTCAGCCTGCCTTTTGTCCGTGGAGAAACTTTAGCCACACAACTAAGTTTAATCAGGGAAGTGAGAAAATGCGGAAACAACAGAAAATCATCAAACAAGACCAAAGAATAATAGTTTAGCAATGAGGCAAAATCAAGGACCATTAGTTCCTTTTCAAGGGTTATAGGTAATATTCTGGGCCACATCCTGTGAGCCGTCTTACAGATACTAAAATCCCAACCAGGTGGAAGAAGTTAACTACATGATGCCTGGACTGTAGCCGTGACACAAGCCGCCACAATTTTGAGAAATGGCCTCAAAGAAATGGGGAAAAACCAACCCTGGAACTGAACACTAACTAAAACTGTCAAGATGACACTCATCAGACCACTTCATGACCAATTTCAAGATGGCTGTCAGAGCCGACTGTGCTATTTCTGCAAGGAGCCCCCTCCGTCTATAAAAGTTCTTGCTCCTGGTTGTCGGTGAGGGAGTCGGCCTTTGGACAGGAGCCTGCCCTTCCCTGCCCCAGTTGTCAGCCTCTGAAATAAAGCAAACTTTCCTTCCCACCAAGTTTGCCTCTTTATTGACTTCTGAGTGGCGAGCAGCTGGACCCCACTTTCAGCAACATAAAAGGTGTGATGGTCTGCTATCAAGATACGTCCTGTTCAGCGGAGAAAACTGAGAGCTGAATGCAAAGGGGGCTAGTTTGGAGGAAAAGGGGTGGAGAGGAAGTAGGGGACCAATTCCCATCCTTTATAATATTGTCAAGGGCCAGGCATGAGACTTGGCCTTATTTGCCAACACGGTGCCTGCTCACTTACAAGAGGCCTAAATACCGCCTCCGATTCTAAAATCACTGGCTTCCCACACCTTGGCAGGCTCGGTGCTTAAAGAAAACGTTATGTCAGGGTTAATTTCGAATACGAAGCACTCCGTCAGGCAGACGGGGCCCTTTGCTCTGCTCTGTTCTCTGCCACTTTGTGACACCAGCTCTCTGGCCGCCCTCCACACGAGCCTCGGCCCCTCTCCGTGGTGCTCTGGGCCATTCAGAGTTTATAACAGCATTGTGTAATTAGCCAGGGGTATTTTAGACCCATATTTTTATTCCTCATCTCCCTGATCGATTTTCTAAATTATGCGTCAGCACAAAGGTGTTTAAAAAAAATGCTTAGCTCAGCAGCAATTAACTGCAAAGCTTTTAAAGCTTAGTTTTCATTTCATAGGTCTTCAAGAGCCAGAAATAATATCAATAATATTGAAATCAAGTTGTTTTTTACCCCTGGTTAAAAAGGCGGCAAGTGGCTTCAGAGGCACTACTATCTAAGGCTACATTAACTAATCTTTTCCTTTTCTGCTCCATTTCTAGCTGTCACATTCTCCCTCTCTCTCTCTCTCTCTCCCTCTCTCCCTCTCACTCACTCACACACACACATCCCACGGGCAGGATTTAATGGAGGGGGTATTGCTCATGAAGATGATGTTTAAAAGAATGTTCAGGATCTCTGAACACTTTGGAAACACCAGTGTTTTGTTTGGACAATACATCCTCATCCGTTTTCTAGAACTGAAAAAGCTAAGCCTCTAAAAGCATAACCCTCAAGGTTATTCCCAGACAGTTTAACATGAAGAACACAAGGAAGAAAGACAGAAATACCCAGCTGCCTCTTTCACAAACACTGTGTAAAGAACCTCCAATTTGCAGAGAGTTTGGAAACACGGTTACTTTGCAGCACTGATGAGCAAGGAGTCCTTTCCGGAATTTGTATTTATTTGGAAATCAGAGCTTGCCCTTAGGGTATATGTTGATATAACTGCCCCAAGGGTCATTCACGTTCAGAGATTCTATACAAGCAAGCAATATGCAAGTCAGGGAGAAGGAAACTGAAAGAATGGGTGTTAAGAAGAATCCGTGGTTCATCATGGAATATTGCAGAAGGATGGAGGCTGGCAAAATACTTCCTCCACTGCCTTCACCTGTCAACCACCAAACGGCCACTTTAAAGCCTTCTAATCCCATTGCCTCTTTCAAGTTCTCCCCTGATGCAAATTTTAACCACATTTCACCTTCAACATTTAAGTACAGAAACATGAGGGGGTGTGTGTGCGCGTGTGCATGGTGTTTGGCGTGAGCAGCCACTCTTTGTGATCTAGCCTTAAGATGCTCCTTCATAAGATTCAGAATTAAACCTTTATTCCTATGCTAACTTATCTGATTGAGCTCACATACCTAAACTCTTCTTGTCTCACAGTGTATTTTATGATATTATATAGAGACCTTCATGGGCTTCTCCAGCAGTTCAGCAGTAAAGAATCTGCCTGCAGTAAAGAATTGATCCATGGTTGGGAAAGATCCCCCTGGAGAAAGAAATGGCCACCCACTGCAGTGTTCTTGCCTGTGAAATGCCATGGACAGAGGAGCCTGGTGGGCTGCAGTCCATGGGGTCGCAGAGTCAGACACGACTTAGCAGCTGAGCTCAAGCATGAGCACCTTCATTCATCATCTAGCTTCCCTTGTTAGCCTTGGCTGCCAGGAATCCCACAGCCAAATGCTAAGTTCAGTTGCACTAACTGGTTTTGACACACACTTTCCACCACCACTCTCTTACCCCCATCCCATTGCTGCCCCCACCCCACGCCCATTACATGATATTTGGCCTTTGTTCTTTTATCTTTACTTGGATATAACTTTTACAACAAGCTCCCCTATAGCTTGTCTGGCAAAAATACAAATAAAAGAAAAAGAACTAAATTATCTTTAAATGACTTTGCATTTTGGAGCAAATTCCCTGGTGGCTCAGATGGTAAAGAATCTGCCTGCAATGCAGGAGACCTGGGTTCGATCCCTGGGTCAGGAAGATCTCCTGGAGAAGGGAATGGCAATCCACTCCAGTATTCTTGCCTGGAGAATCCCATGGACAGAGCCTGGTGGGCTACAGTCCACGGGATCGCAAGGAGTCGGATGCGACTGAGCTCCTATCACTAACACTTATGGAGCAAAGTCCTTGCAATAGGCTTGTGCTAACATCCTTCTGGGCAAAGACTGCTTGGGGTGGGGGTGGGGAGGGGAGTATTTTAGCGCAGCAATTAGCGCACACAACTGAATCCATAAAACCTCAACACCTTAACCTGCTCCACCTGAACAGACAATCATTTCTGCCTCCCTCGGTGACGTTTTCCACCTATAAAGTGATGACAACGCTTGCTCCTTCCCCTGTTACACTCGTGTTATGAGGATCAATGCTGCAGCATCCAGAAAGCGCTTTGAGCTCCTCAGGGGACTGACTCTATAATTATAATTACCATTATTGACAGCGGAGGGGAACTGCTGGAGGCTTTTTGAGGAATACTCGAGACTTGAGCACCTGCCTGGCCTTTGACTGGAGCTGCAGCTGGGCTCATGAGTTTGGCTTCTGTGTGTGTAGGGGGGCGTGGGGGTGGTGCATGCTTACCACTAGCTCCAATAATCCAGATTAAAAAGCAAAAAAAGAGCTCTCAAAATGCAGAAAGATTCCAAAAAGGCTGAAAACAATACATCATTGCCATTGCCATTAAAAGGGAGCCTGAAACATCTAATAGGGGCTTCCCTGGTAGTCCAGTGATTAAGAATCCGCCTGCCGATGCATAGGACATGGGTTTGATCCCTGGTCTGGGAAGTTCCCACATGCCGAGGAGCAACTAAGTCCATGCACTGCAACTACTGAGCTTGCGCTCTAGAGCCCAGGAGCTACAACAACCGAGCCCATGTCGTTGGGTTTACAGCTGGTGCCCTGAAACGAGAGCAGCCGCCACAACGAGAAGCCTGCTCACTGTAAGGAAGAGCAGCCCTCGACCGCCACAACTAGAGAAAGCCCACGTGCAGCAGTGAAGACCCACCACAGCCAAAAAATAAAAAATTAATAAATCTGAAAAAAAGAGAAACACCCGAGAACACAACCAGAAAACACGCCTATGGTAGGGACAGCTGGCAGCAAGTGACAGGAGACCCAGAGGGCTTCAGTCCATCCATGCAAAGACCGTCTTTTCCTACTTAGGAAATGCTTTTACAGGATCCCATTCTTTATGTTGGAAAAAATGTATATATGATGTCCACATCCATCAAGCTGTCGGGCTTTTTATGACCCTTTTAAGACTACATCGTCTGGAACGCTGAATTATCTATCTCAAGGAGACATCAGGCTCCATAACTTTGTCACCTACCTCCCGGTGGGGACCGATCACCCTTCTCCGATCTGACGGCTGTCATTACATCATTTTGAGCTTGGCCAGAATCCCACAGGCAGATTCTTCCTTCGGACAGCTCCGGTTCCTCCTGTGATCTGAAAACTACCCTTTCCAGCCGGCAGCATGTTAAGATCGTATTTCTAAAAGATATCTCTGATTTCTTCTCAAGTTCCCCTCTTTTGAATATTTTCTTTGAAGTCTTTTCGGACCCTAAGGAATGCCAGGACAGATCCTAAAATCAGACATGATTTACTTGACTCCAAAAAAACACATTTGCCTCCTATTCTAAAAGTTCAAGTACAATTCTCGTGGTCATGTTGGAGCAGTTGCTTCATTGTGCTCAGTCACGTCTGACTCTTTTCGACCCCATGGACACTTGCCCACCAGGCTCCTGTGTCCATGAGATTCTCTATCCCTGGGATTCTCCGGGCAAGAATACTGGAGTGGGTTGCCATTTTCTCCTCCAGGGAATCTTCCTGACCCAGGGATCGAACCCGTGTCTCCTGCATCGGCAGGCGGATTCTTGACCACTGCACCACCTGGGAAGCCATGTTGGGGCAATAGCAGTGGCTAAACAGAAGCTTCAGGAACTAAATGAGATGGGATGGTGTCTGGGTCAGGGGACTGGAAAGCCAAAGCAAGAGAATAACTGAAAAAAGATACACGCCGAGGATGCAGTTCCAAGATTCATTTTGGGTGCAAAAGAAAAATATACTGTACTTAGCACTCTGCTTTCAGTGTGACATCAATGAATGCCAAGAAAGAAACACCATTTCAGAATATCTGAAATTCAACTGCAAACTTGCCTTAACACTTAGCAAAAAAGGAGGGGAACACAAAGTGACAAATTTACTTGGACTTGTGGGCTCTCTTTTAGCCAAATCGCTGCTTCGAGGCAGCTCATCGTCTCTGTAAGAACAGGAACTGCGGACTTGTCACTTTCCCCACTCTCTGCTAATACAAGCTGAGTAATTATGTGTCTGCTCTCCCCAGTCGGCAGCTCGAGTCCCGTTCTCTGCAACGCAGCTCGAGACGAAGAAGAGCCCTCTCAGGGGACTAGTGAATGACTGTCATAGGTGCTCTGTGACTTGATGACGGTGGAATAAGCATTAACGGAGGAGGGGCGCCTTCACATGGGAAGTACAGCCTCACTGACCGGGATAACTGGCCCAGGGATTGGTGTTCCCCAAACACAGCGTTTGAGTAACAAGACGCTGCTCTAGTTACATCCATGCCCTGGCCTGTCCTCGGGGGCTGCCACCTCGCTGGTCCACATGATCAGGCTCATTACAATTTGTCCAACCACTTAAACCGGGAGCACAGCTCCAGGGAATGCTCTCCCAGCTACTCTGAGGAAACACTGACGCCACTGTCGTAAACTCACCACTGTCGTAAACTCTGCAGGGTAGCAGTTGGCCCTGATCTGAAGCCGATGCCCAAGACGGAGCTCAACGAACGCTTGGGCAGAACCAATGAATGTACAAAGTGGCTTATTGCATACTTAGACTGTGAGGTGCCGGTAATACTCTGTTTCACATGAAGATACAACTGAACCGTCTCTGATCCTAGGAGCAGGTCACTGTCCTCATTTTAACTGATGAGAGAAGAGAAACAGAGTAAGTCACTTGCCCGGGGTCAGTAAGAGTCTGCCTCCGGATCCCATCTGAACTTCCTACACCTCCTGCCTGAGAATGGAGGCCTCCCCTCCCAGCACTGACTCCCTGAAGCCAGCAAGTCAAGGTAGACAGATACACAGAGGTGCTTTCTATAGGAGATGCGTGCATTAGGGAGGTTGATGGGCTTGTTACCAAAGCTCCCTTCTGCCCTCTCTGCCTCTCCCCCACCCAGTGCTGGCAAAGGCAAGTCAAGACCAAAGCATGTGCCAAGTCCCCTCAAAACCCCGTCTTCTCCTCCCAGATGGACACCCTTCTTGCTCCCTTCCCACCACCCCCTATACAACACGGTCATACCCATTCACCCACAACAAGGACTGCATTTCTCCAACTTTGGCTACTGTTTTTGTCACCTGTCCTAGCAAAACATGGAGAAGGCTGTTTCCCCCTAATGCAGGTGGATCACCAGGGAAGTCTCTCCAAACCAACTCCTGAAACTTGGCTTTGTTGTATCAATCCTGTTTACTTGCAGTGGTATTCTTTCTTCTCTAGCACAGATGGGACAAGGTGAATTCCAGAGTCCCTCCTGTGTCCAAAATTCCAGAACTGAAGTCCTCCTGGCTTTCCAAGGCAGTGCGTAAGCCAGTCTTACGGCCAAGACACGGCTCAGCTGAGCTGTGATATGAGGCCATCCTGCTCAGTAACAGGGAATCCTGGGGCGTGCTGACATGGTGGTCTTCATCGTCAAAGAAACTCTGGTAATGGGGCTGGGAGGGGCTTCAGGAGTTCTTATTCCCAACCTCCCTGCCACGTGGGGGGATTCCAAGCTTCTAGTTTTGCTTTTGTTGTTTGTATTTCGGCCGTGTGGCATCCTATTTCCCTGACCAGGAATCAAACCAAGGTCCACTGCAATGGAACAACAGAGTCTTAACTGCTGGAACACCAGGAAATTCCCTCCAAACCAACTCTTGAAACTTGGTTTTGGTATATAAAGTCCTATTTACTTGTGGTGGTATTTTTTTTTCTTTAAAAATAAACACTAAAACAAAACTCCATCGTGTCCAACTCTTTGCAACCCCATGGACTATACATGGGATTCTCCAGGCCAGAATACTGGAATGGGTAGCCTTTCCCTTCTCCAGGGGATCTTCCCAACCCAGGGGTCAAACCCAGGTCTCCCACATTGCAGGCGGATTCTCTACCAGCTGAGCCACAAGGGAAGCCCCTAAAACAAAACACTAAAACTAAATAAGTCTCAAAGAGATTACTGTTCCATGTCCTTTAAAGGTGGCTGGGTTTGATAGTTCTAACTCGCTCTGCGTTTTATTCCTGATTTTTGCTTTTGGTTCACAGAGGGCAGCAGCAGGAGGTGGGTTCCTCTCTCCCACCACTGTGGCTGCCAGGCTGGCATCTGCAAAACTAGTGCCTGTGTTGCACCTCTACGGCCTGGAGCCTGGGAACATATGCCTCCACTGTCCGTTCTTTAAAATGCATTATTACATGAGCATGACGATGTCATTAACCAATGAAATTATTTTCACCTACAAGCTAAAACTAAACCAAAGTTTCACTTAAGCAGTGATCAGTAAGTGTGTGCTGATTTTAATGATATAATTAGATATCAGACTGCTTTGGAAAAGCTAAAACACTGTGTTTAAGTATAAGCTGTGCACATACATGTTATGAGATGTATATAATATAGGTGAAATGCTATTAGAATCGGTCAAACTTAACTCCTCTCCCCCAAAAAACTCCTCCACCCATTTGTACGTGATTCCCACATATGTTCAAATTCTCAGTCATCTGGGGCTGACAGCAACTCCTTTCAGATTGGCTCTGCTGGCTTTTATGTGCGGGGGTGGCTAAGTGTTCAAGGTCACAGAATTCACTAGAACATTCCACAGGGCTCATCTCATATTCCCTGCCCTCACTCACTGACCTGGCAGAGAATTGCTGGTGGAGGCTATTAAACACTTCTTCTTAAAATCGCTTTTCTGTTTAGCATTCCTTCTTGCAAATGATTTCCTGCTCACAACAGCTGGAATGATAGATCAAGAAAGGTTTTCTGCAGAGCAAAGGGGAAATTTCACATTCTCCTGAGGACTGGTTTTCACGAATTGTAGCAGAGGATCCCACAGCTCACGGATAGAAGTTGCAAGAGCTCGTCAGAAGGGCTTGCTGTTTGGGGTGTCGTGGCAATGCCCTAAAAACCACAGCTGGCCAAGATCAGAGGCTTGACACAAAGTGGTTCAATCAGAGGAATCCGGGTTGATGGCCCCGATAAATTCTTAGGTGTCCAGGCCACTAGGCAATGACCATGGCTTTTAGGCCTCTGTTCTGCCTTCAGAAAATCCAAGTCTAGAAAAGTGATTCAAACAGAAAATTCACCCACCTTCCTTAGCACGCACATGCTTCTGACCAGCACCAACCACTTCATTCCTGCCCCCGGGCAAATGCCAGCACCCTCTTGTGATGACTCTGGACAGAGTCAAAGGTGCCTGCGAAAGGCCTCTTCAGCTCTGGGTGGTCCTCAATCACACTGAAGAGAAATTTTGAGACGTTCAATTATTTCTCATTTTTCCCTTTATTTTTTCCCAAGTTCACAAGTCATATGCTCCTTGTGGGCTTCCCAGTGGCTCAGCAGTAAAGAATCCACCTGCAGTGCAGGAGATGTGGGTTCAATCCTTGGATCAGAACGATCCCCCGGAGGAGGGCATGGCAACCCACTCCAGTATTCTTTCCTGGAGAATCCCATGGACAGAAGAGCTTGGCGGGCTACGGTCCATGGGGTCACAAAGAGTCAGACAGGACTGAAGTGATGGAGCACGCAGGCATGCAAGCATGCTCATTGTAATACGTGAAACAAAACTGTATGAAAAGCTATTCATCTCTGCATACCCCTCCTTCTCCATGCCGATATCCAACAATCACCACTCTGAGGAATTCAGAGCCCAGAAGCTGGTGTATATTCTTCCAGACCTTTCTGGAAGGGGGTTTATATAGAGAGAATTTTCCGGGTTTTCTTTGGAACTTTTTTTGCCCAAAGAGACTCATACTCTATACATCATTCTGTAATGTGACTTTTTCATTTGACAGTAGTATGTACATCCACCTGGGCCAGTTAACAATTGCTATGTTGTTTGTTGTCATTGTTGCTCAGTCGCTCAGTCGTGTCTCACTCTTTGCGACCCCATGGACTTCAGCACACCAGGCCTCCCTGTCCTTCAGCATCTCCCAGAGCTTGCTCAAACTCATGTCCATTGAGTCGATGATGCCATCCAACCATCTCATCCTCTGTCATCCCCTTCTCCTCCTGCCCTCAATCCTTCCCAGCATCAGGGTCTTTTCCAATGAGTCGGCTCTTCGCATCAGGTGGCCAAAGTACTAGAACTTCAGCTTCAGCATCAGTATTTCCACTGAATAGTCAGGATTGATTTTCTTTAGGATTGATTGGTTTGATCTCCTTTCAGTCCAAGTTACTCTCAAGAGTCTTCTCCAACACCACAGTTCAAAAGCATCAATTCTTTGGCACTCTGCCTTCTTTACAGTCCAACTCTCACATCCGTACATGACTACAGCAATCGCTCTACAGCTGAATAATTCAGCATGGGCCTGCTGAACCCCAGCTGTGAGCCAGTCACCTGCCTTTGCAAATAAACATATTGGAGCACAGCCACATCCATTCATTTCTGTACTGTCCACAATTGTTCATGTCTTACAACATGAGAAATGAGTAGCTATGACAGAGATGACAAGCCTAAACTATGTACCATCTGGTCCTTTAAGAAGAGGTTTTCTCACCTCTGCCTCAAAATAGCAACCATTTATTTCCCCATGATTCCACAGGTCAGCGACTTGGGCAAGGCTCAGCTGTATAGTTCTTCTGCTGGTCTAACCTACAGTCCCTCATAGGAATACAGTCATTAAGCAGCTGAATAGGCCAAGTGGCCTCACTCACTTGTTGGCATCTGGTGCTGGTTATCAGCTCAGCAACAGTGTCCAGCAGATTTCTTCACATGGTGGCAGCATTCCAAGAGGGTAAGTCCAATGCACAGAAATAAGCATCTGCTTGCATCATTTGTCCTGTTGGTCAAAGTAACATTGGTCAAAGTGACATGACTGGTCCAGTGTCAAAGTGAGAGGGATCACACATGGTTGGAGATACAGGAAGGTTAATTCACTGGGGATGATTCCTATGGCAATTTATTCCATCCTCCAAGTCAGTAGACATAGATACAATAATGACATGTAGAGGCAGACGATGATGGGTGTTCATTTAGCAGCTCAGGAAAGTTGGGAATGAAATATTTGCAGCTAGTCTGGCCTACCCTGCGTGCTTGCTGCCTCATGTTTGCAGAATGGCTGCCCTAGCTGCAGACATCACAGACATGTTCAAGGCTGAAACAACAGCAAAGGGACAACAAAAACTGTACGAACCCCTTTATTTCAGATTAGCAAAAGCTTTATCAGAAAACTTTCATCTGACTTCAGATAACATGAAGTCATATGGCAACTTCTAACTACAAGAAAATAGTTATTTAACTAATCCAGCCTCAATAATGGGTCCAGTCCCTACAAAGGAGACTGGGAAAGGGTCAGGACTAGCCAACCTCAGAATTTGTGAGATATTCTAAGCCAATTACACATCATTTTTGTCTAGAAAGGATGCTGAATTTCATTGAAAGGCTTTTCAACATTAATTAATATGACCTTCATTGATGTAATGAATTACACTGATTGATTTCCTTTATATTTCATTATCTTTGCTCTCTTTAGCTAAACCCTACTTGATCATAATTTTTTTCTTATTGCTGGGTTCCATTGGCTTAGATAGTAAAGAATCTGTCTGCAATGCAGGAGACCCAGGTTATATGTATATACACATTTTTTAGTATTCTTTTCCATTATGGTTTATCACAGGATATTGAATATAGTTCCTTGTGCTCTACAGTTGGACCCTGTTGTTGCAAATGAGTCAGATATGAGTAAGCATGCACAATGAAGCACATTAAATTGGGTGGAAACTTCTAACCTTTCTTCTCATGCAGAGTTCATATACCCTAAACTACCTATCAACTCAAAATTGTCAATGTCCAGATTTTCCCACCTGATATTATTTTCTCTACCATCCAGAAAGTTCTTGAAAGAGCATGACATTGTTATCTGGGATTTTCATCCAAGCTACTAATTCCCATTCTACAAGTTTTCATGCAGCATTTTCTTGATCTTTTCAGAAGATGGCTACACATCTATTCACAAGAGTCCCAATACTCGTGCTCCTTCCTGATCATTAACAATTTGTTCTTAGATGCTCCCCCAGGTCATAAGTGGGTTGTGAAGACTCCACAGACCCCAACTGAGGCCTTACTCACACAGAGCTGAAGACCTGCCCCATCACAAAGGAAAGAGGAACTCAAGCTGGAGATGGAAAGTAGTCACCACCTTCCTGGAAAGTCCCCAGTTCTTTACTTTCATAAAAGATGGCAAACATCTGAGCGGAATATAAAAAAGTGCTAAGGTTATACACACCATTCCATCCATGCCCATCACTAGAACACCTCCATTGGAACCATTATCCCAAACCACAAGAAGTACTTATGCATCTTAATTTTCTGTCTATGAGAACCTACTATGGGATAGGAATAGATGATATGAAACAACAGCATCAGGAGCTAATGCCTAGGAATGGTTTTGGTATAAACATGCTCTACCTCCCCACAGCAGAAATTCCCAAAACCAGCAAAAAGTACCAGCTTCTCAGAGAATTCGCTCACCCAGAATGAGGACCAGTCACCATGGTTTAGAGGCACCAGTGTCCTCAGTTCAAATGTGTTCACAGGGACTTCCCTGGGGTCCAGTGGTTAAGAATCCACCTGCCAACACAGGGTACACAGGTTCAATCCCTGGTCCAGGAACAATCCACATGCCGCAGGGCAACTAAGCCTGTGCACCACAACTACTGAGTCCGTGTGCTGCAACTACTGAAGCCCACGCTCTGCAACAAAGAGTGACCCCCACTCACTGCAACCGGAGAAAGCAACGAAGATCCAGAGCAGTAAAAATAATTTTTTTTTTAAAAAAAGGGCATAGAGTTTACTTTTTAAAAAAATGTGGCCATAGCTTAGCCACTGGCAACTTATTTTACCTTAGTTTCCAATTTCTCATGAGTAAAATGGAAGAAATATTACCCACTTTGAACGTACTGTGAAGACTGAGGTCACATAAGCAGAAACATCTCACTGAGAAGGAAATGGCAACCCACTCCAGTACTCTTGTCTGGAGAATCCCATGGACAGAGGAGCCTGGTGGGCTACTGTTCATGGGGTGACAAAGAGTCGGACTCGACTGAGTGACTAAGCACACACAAGCTATAGGCGCAGGGTGATTCTCAAGGAATAGACATTCCTTTCCTACTGCTCAAGACAGTCTTGCATCCACTAGGGGGCGCCGTGGTGCGATACGGCGGGGTGCCCCAGGCTGACCCAAGGTCACGCATGGCCAAGCTTGAACCAGTTCACTCTCCACTGCGTTACCCTCAAAGGAGTCCAAGTTCCCTGTTGAACACAGGGATGGTGCTCACTTGTGCTCAACAAATCTTAGTGACAGGACACCGCAGTGCCTCTCACCTCAAAGTACCCAGTAGAGAGGGGCTGTTATTCCCGGTCCATCCTTCCCTCCAGCTCTCCCTGATTGATCCATTTCTCCTGTACAGAAGAAGGAGAAAAAAGTGCTCACAAGAGTCCTGAGGCAAGAAAGGAGAGCAAGTGGACAAGAGGAGGAAAGGAGTGGGTGCGGGTGGGTTATAAGAAGAGACAAAGAAGTTCCTTTGATGCTGAGGAGAAAAAAAAAATCCTGCTGCATTTCCTGGAAGACAACCACACGAAGAGATGATTTTGATGTAAAACCTTTAGATCACACTGAACCTGCAAATCCTAACAGTAGACTCTGAAAATCACAGGAAGTCCACTGCATTACAGGATGATTATGCCCTGGGGTACGCCGACCCGCTCTGGAACACTATAGTATGAAATCTCACATTTCAGGAACAAGTGATCAGAACATGCAGGCACTGCCACTCAGAGACCTAGAATGAGGGTTCTCTAAGAGGTGACAGCACCGATCCTACTGGCCTGGAGCAGGAAACAAGTGTTGACACAGTCCCTTGCGGTGACTTTCCCTCTAATGGGATGTAGAAAGCCAGCCTCTGGGGCTTCAAAATAAAATCTCTGCTTTCCCAGAGCCCAGCCTTCAGAGTATTTATGTTTAGCATCAAACCCCTCATGTAAAAGTAACAACCCTGGCTCCTGGGGCTTCCTCCGGTATTTCAGACACATTTCAAGCTAAAGCTCTGGGGTATCCATGCTATCATCAGAGAGGGGTGCAAATCAGTAGCCAGGAGGTGAATTATCTCCAGCTGTCACACAGCTTTGAATCAAATGAATCAAAGTCTTCCTTCATTTGATTAGCTCGACTGGGTGAAGGCTGAGCTGCTTAGAATTCTTCCTTACCCCCTCATGGAAAAGTAAACCAATTCTATCCAAAATATTTGAAAAACAAAAGCCTCACCCAGGAGTCTCAAAGTTAAATCTCAGATTGAAATAAAATATGCCGTACGATTTATCTTAGACAAAAGAAGCTTCCTGGCTGCAACTTGAACAAGCTCCAGTTTTAATGGTGCCATAAAAGTGTTTCGTGCTGGACGCAGAGACAAGCCCTCATAATTCCTCTGTGAACTCTGAAAGAGATCTATCACTGGGGCCCTGTGGGCAGGAACACAGATTTAGGGGGTCAAAGCACCAAGCAATCCCATTCATGACCTCATTGCATGAACCCCTAATTAATTATGGGTGTCCTAATGTGAAAAAATACTTTCAGAACTGGACGGTGACCTATCTCCATTCATAAGCGGACCACAAATCAGTCATAACTCCCAAAACACCATGAAAGAGCCGCTCAGTTTGTATCTCTGTTGAACTTTAAGGGTTGCATAATTTATATCTAAAATCCACTCTCCTACGTCTCCTGAAAGACCCACTCTGACCTTTGCTCCCAATCCCAACTGCATTAAAAGGGACTATAAATCATTGAAACAGACACCCAATCGCAGCCCGGCTCTCTCACAGCCAGGCAACTTTCTTCCCTTGATGAGTTCATCATCCCCTAGAATGGGTTATAAAAACTGTTCACATTTTGAGATAATAATTCAAAGGCTCTTTATTTTACACTGTGGGTCACTATTCACCAAGGTGGGCCGGCAAGCAAGTAGACAGATGGAACAACCAGGTTCCAAGAGCCTTTCATTTACCCCCACCTTGAGAAGACCACCATCAGATCCACGCTCAGCCCTGCCATAGACTGCCCTCAATTGAATAGGGCTTTGGAAAAGACTCTGATGCTGGGAAGGATTTGGGGCAAGAGGAGAAGGGGATGACAGAGGATGAGATGGCTGGATGGCATCACCGACTCGATGGACATGAGTTTGAGTAGGCTCTAGGAGTTGGTGATGGACAGGGAGGCCTGGGGTGCTGCGATTCATGGGGTCGCAAAGAGTCACACACGACTGAGTGACTGAACTGAACTGAACTTTCTTTAAAAAAAAATAATAATAATAATTTGCGGGCTTCTCTTTGCAGTTGCTTCTCTTGTTGTGGAGCCTGGGTTCTAGGGTGTGGGCTCAAGGTTGTGACACAGAGGCTTAGCTGTCCCACAGCATGTGATATCTTAGTTTCCAGACCAGGGATTGAACCTGTGTCCCCTGCATTGGCAGGTAGATTCTTAACCACTGGACCACCAGGGAAGTCCCTTAACAGAGATTTAACAGACCTTATGGCTGAGGATGTGCTCAGTCGCTCAGTCGTGGCCGACTCTTTGCAATCACATGGACCGTAGCCCGCCAGACTCCTCAGTCCTTGGAATTTTCCAGGCAAGAATACTGGAGTGGGTTGCCATGTCCTTCTTCAAAGTCTGAGGATGGTGCAAGATAATAAAGCTATGGTCCTTATAGCTAAGAATCCTCTTGACTGTGGATCAAAAGTAAGAATTTTTACAGGAAACCCACATTGTCCCTTCATTACAGTAAAGCTTTACTTTGAAAAACAAACGTTTCTTGATTCCTAAGAGATAAGATTTGCTTCTCTCAGTTTTTCCAGGGGAGGAAAACTGTGCAAATTTCTCTCCATCCCCGGATGCAGTTAAATCATTTGTGCTGATAAAACAGATGCTGTGACACCTGAAAGTGAAAGTGTTAATCACTCAGTTGTGTCTTGACTCTTTGTGACCCCGCGGACTGTAGCCCACCAGGCTCCTCTGTCCATGGGATTCTCCAGGCAAAAATACCAGAGTGGGTTGCCATTTCCTTCTCCAGGGGATCTATCTTCCCAACCCAGGAGTTGAACCCAGGTCTCCTGCACTGCAGGCAGATTCTTTACCGTTTGAGTTACCCGGTGATGTCTACCCCCACCCCAAATCACTATGAAGAACCAGGAGCCCTGCTGCAAACAGGTATGGCCAAAAGAGATTTCTTCTAGCAGTTTCTAGGGAGATCTTCCCAAAAGTCTGAGGAAGAAGTGTGAGGAAGGTTTGCTGTCACTTGCCACCCAGCAGTGTGGCAGCTTGGCTGTGTTCCTTGTCAATCATGATGTTACTTGTGTCTTCAAAGGGACTTGGTCCATCTGGGGTGGCAGCAGAGGGCTAGGAGGCTGGGACAGTGGCCAGGCTTGCTTCATACCCGGCATCCCATGAGTGTGTCTACGGAGAAGCGGTGTTCTTGGAGTTGACGTCTGTTTGCCCCATTCAAGGGACTTTGTGCCAATGACTCTTGCAATGTGTTTTTTTTTTAATTTATTTTTGATTGAAGGATAATTGCTTTACAATGTCATGTTGGTTTCTGCCATAAAACAACATCAATCAGTCATAACTATACATATGTCCCCTCCCTCCACAAAGTGTTTTTTGACTAAGGCCCTGTCCCCATACAGGCTTCCCAGGTGGTGCAGTAGAAAAGAATCCTCCTGCTAATGAATGAGGCGCAAGAGACGTGGGTTCAATCCCTAGATGGGGAAGATCCCCTGGAGGAGGAAATGGCAACCCACTCCAGTATTCTCACCTGGAAAGTTCCATGAACAGAGGAACCTGGTGGGCTACAGTCCATGGAATAGCAAAGAGTCAGACATGACTGAGAGCCTTAGCATGCACCCAAGCTATTCTTTGGTGGTTACTTCCTTCCTGTGATACCCCAACTGTAGTTAAGGGCTCTGTACAGCAAAGTCAAGTTAGCAATGTGCTGATGTGTCTGTTCTTCGTACACATCTAAGCCTGGCGCTCTCTCCCTGACCTCTGCTCCCCTGAGGTACAACTCTCTATGCATAGAATGCATACAAAAGGCAAATGAGAGAGCTGTCTGATGTGGAGGACACTCTTCCATTCTTCAGTTAGGAAGGAACAAGGGAAACATTGCCCCAGGAGAGGAAAAGGTGATTGTCCGTATATAAAAAGGCAGGATTTTCAAAACCTTTTTTTTTTAGCTCTGTTGTCTTCCAGGGGGGAAGAAAGGAGTTGCCATTGTGGAAGCCAGCTACTCTTGGAGTGAGAAGGTAGAAATCCAAATGAGCACAAGAATCAAGAACTTGTAATAAACTATAATGGAAAGGAGAGTCTGGAAAAGAATATCTATATCTAAACTTATGTGTATCTGTGTGTGTGTGTGTGTGTGTGTGTGTGTGTGTGTTAGTCTCTCAGTTGTGTCCGACTTATTGCAACCCCACGGACTATAGCCCATCAGGCTCCCCTGTCCATGGAATTCTCCAGGCAAGAATACTGGAGTGAGTATTGCCATGCCCTCCTCCAGGGGATCTTCCTGACCCAGGGATGTGTCTCTGCTGGTAAAGATTCCATCTGCAATGAAGGAGACCTGGGTTCAATCCCTGGGTTGGGAAGATCCCCTGGAGAAGGGAACGGTGCCCACTCCAGTATTCTTGCCTGGAAAATCCCATGGACGGAGGAGCCTGGTAGGCTACAGTCCATGGGGTCGCAAAGAGTTGGACACGACTGAGCAACTTTCACTCCTGCATTGCAGGTGGATTCTTTATCATCTGACCTACCAAGGAAACCCCTATATCCACATAACTTAATCATTTTGTTCTATACTTGAAATTAACACAACATGGTAAGTTAATAACACTTCAATTAAAAAAATTAGAAAAGAAATATTAGCTATCACCAGACAGGGTGCTAAATGGGACCCGTGGAGGTCTTACTCAACTAAGGCCCCCAGGGTCTGGATTCTCTGAAACAGGAAGAAGGTGATGTCTAGCTTGACAAAGGATAGGTGTCCTTGGCAACTGGAGAGTGTTCCCTTGAACCATAACTCCTAGTGTGTGGTGTGGTGGTGTTTAGTCGCTCAGTTGTGTCCGACTCTTTTGTAACCCCATGGACTGTAGCTGCTCTGTCCATGGGACTTTCCAGGCAAGAATACTGGAGTGGATTGCCATTTCCTCCTCCCCAGTGGACCTTCCCAACCCAGGGATCGAACCAACATCTCTTGCATTGGCGGGTGGATTCTTTACCACTGAGCCCCCAGGGAAGCCCCCTGTGATACCTACAGAGGTGTTAAAATGGATTCTCCATGAGTCCACTTTCAATCACCTGTCACTGGTCTGATTTTTGTGGAAAGAAAACTGTTAACCGAATTTCTCTCGGTTCCACGTGGAGGGACAAGCAGGTGCCAAGAAGCAATCAAATGTTATCTCCAAAATCTGCACTTAGGCCCTGGGTGCAAGGCAATGGCAACCCACTCCAGTACTCTTGCCTGGAAAATCCCATGGATGGAGGAGCCTGGTGGGCTGCAGTCCATGGGGTCGCTAAGAGTCAGACACGACTAAGCGACTTCACTTTCACTTTTCACTTTCGTGTGTTGGAGAAGGAAATGGCAACCCACTCCAGTGTTCTTGCCTGGAGAATCTCTGGGACGGGGGAGCCTGGTGGGCTGCCGTCTATGGGGTCGCACAGTCGGACACGACTGAAGCGACTCAGCAGCAGCAGCAGCTCTTATTGACACCAGGAACCTCAGGAATTGCCTTCATGAGTGACTTGGGGGCTGGAGGTTGGAGAGGACAGGAGCTGGGTGTGGGGAGCCAAGGGGGCCAGAAGGCAGGGGTCTCCACATCAGGTGGCAGAGAGATCAGCTCACCTTCATCCTGCTTCAGGGGTGGACGAGCCGCAGACCGAGCGGAGCTGGGTTTGGCCAGGGTCCAGGGAGTGGCTCCATTTGGTAGCCTCTGTTTCATCTCCCGGTATCCTGTTGCATTTGATGCTTCCTCTTTTCCAGGTTTTAAAACTGCTCCACCAAAGTCAGTGTTGAGGAGAGAAGTACAATAACAACAAAAATCACCCTGTTTATCGTCCTCTTTTCTGACGTAGAGGAACGTGGCCTCATTTCATGCTGGTGGTGCCTCAGGGTGGCTTTTGTTGATCCTGCAAAAGGAATCCGTTTCACTTACGCTTACTTCTCCAAACAGGAGTCTATACTAAATATTTAGCTTCAATAAATATTCAGTTCAGTTCAGTCGCTCAGTTGTGTCCAACTCTGTGACCCCATGAACCGCAGCACACCAGGCCTCTCTGTCCACCACCAACTCCCGGAGTTGACTCAAACTCATGTCCACCGAGTCAATGATGCCATCCAGCCATCTCATCCTCTGTCGTCTCCTTCTCCTCCTGCCCTCAATCTTTCCCAGCATCAGGGTCTTTTCAAATGAGTCAGCTCTTTGCATCAGGTGGCCAAAGTATTGGAGTTTCAGCTTCAACATCAGTCCTTCCAATGAACACCTAGGACTGATCTCCTTTAGGATGGACTTGTTGGATCTCCTTGCAGTCCAAGGGACTCTCAAGAGTCTTCTCCAACACCACAGTTCAAAAGCATCGATTCTTCAGCGCTCAGCTTTCTTTATAGTCCAATTCTCACATCCATACATGACCACTGGAAAAACCATAGCCTTGACTATACTGACCCTTGTTGGCAAAATAATGTCACTGCTTTTTAATATGCTGTCTAGGTTGGTCATAACTTTCCTTCCAAGGAGTAAGCGTCTTTTAATTTCATGGCTGCAATCACCATCTGCAGTGATTTTGGAGCCCAGAAAAATAAAGTCAGCCACTGTTTCCACTGTTTCCCCATCTATCTGCCCGAGGTCAGGGGCAGCAGCCAAGAGGAGCTACCATGGGTCCAAGGTAAGGGGCAGCGGCTGCGCTTTGTTGGAGCAGCCGTGAAGAGAGACCCCGCATCCAAGGTAAGAGAAACCCAGATAAGACGGTAGGCACTGAGAGAGGGGATCAAGGGGCAGACAGACTGAAACTACAGTCACGGACGACTAACCAATCTGATCACACGGACCACAGCCTTGTCTAACTCAATGAAACTAAGCCATGCCGTGTGGGGCCACCCAAGATGGACGGGTCATGGTGGAGAGGTCTGACAGAATGTGGTCCACTGGAGAAGGGCATGGCAAACCATTTCAGTATTCTTGCCTTGAGAACCCCATGAACAGGATGAAAAGGCAAAAAGATAGGACACTGAAAGATGAACTTCCCAGGTTGGTAGGTGCCCAATATGCTACTGGAGATCAGTAGAGAAATAACTCCAGAAAGAAATGAAGGGATGGAGCCAAAGCAAAAACAACACCCAATTGTGAATGGGACTGGTGATAGAAGCAAGATTCGATGCTGTAAAGAGCAATATTGCAGAGGAACCTGGAATGTTAGGTCCATGAATCAAGGAAAATTGGAAGTGGTCAAACAGGAGATGACAAGAGTGAACATTGACATTCTAGGAATCAGTGAACTAAGATGGACTGGAATGGGTGAATTTAACTCAGATGACCATTATATCTACTACTGTGGGCAAGAATCCCTTAGAAGAAATGGAGTAGCCATCATGGTCAACAAAAGAGTCCGAAATGCAGTACTTGGATGCAATCTCAAAAACGACAGAATGATCTCTGTTCATTTCCAAGGCAAACCATTCAATATCACGGTAATCCAAGTCTATGCCCCGACCAGTAACGCTGAAGAAGCTGAAGTTGAACGGTTCTATGAAGACCTAAAAGACCTTCTAGAACTAACACCCAAAAAAGATGTCCTTTTCATTATAGGGGACTGGAATGAAAAAGTAGGAAGTCAAGAAACACCTGGAGTAACAGGCAAATTTGGGTTTGGAGTACAGAATGAAGCAGGGCAAAGGCTAATAGAGTTCTGCCAAGAGAATGCACTGGTCATAGCAAACACCCTCTTCCAACAATAAATATTAACCATTACAAAAAGTGATCATTGGTCCTAGTTTGCCAGGATAGTCTCAGTTTATGCCGGCTGTCCCAGGAAAATGAGTCCCCTCCTGCCTCTCACTGTCCTGGTCAGGAGGATAAATCCTACACTCACCCCAGCCACGGGGCACCTGCAATGCCTTCTTCACCAGCCCGTCCTCTCCTGATCACCACTTGCTTTTCTCTAGCCCATCACTTTTTAGTCCTAACAGAGATCATTAATAATTTAGTACTTATATCCCACTTACTTTCAAAAAGAATTAAAATGGCACACCACGCATTCACTTGACAAATATTTACCAGAAGCCAAAAAGTTCCATGAATACTCACAGATACAGATATGGACAAAGTTGTTTAAATAAAAGTTAAAAGTGAAGGCATTGAAAAACCATGTAGAAGGGTAAGATCAGCGACTCAGAGACCAGAGGTGAGACAGTCATGGTAACTCCCTTTCCATTCGACTTTGAACCATCTGGGAGCAAAACCGAAAAGTAAAGTACAATGAAGAGCAGCACTCACGCTGTCTAAGGAAGTGCAAAACGTACTTTTTCTCTGACACTAATTCTACTAGAAATTAATCATTCATTCAGTAAGTACTTAGTACTTAGGAAGTGAGTACTTCCTATGTCCCAGGCAGTGTTCACGGAGTGGGACACAGAAGTGTACAAAGAAGAGCAAAGAGATATAAATTCCTGCCCTCGGGAAGCTTATCTTCCAGTTGAATGAGACAGACAATAAACATCACATAGAGGGACCTACGTGGTGGTCCAGCGGTTGAGACTCTGAGCTCCCAGTCACAGGGCATGGGTTCAATCCCTGGTCGGGGAACTAAAATCCCACACGCTTCAAGGCATGGCCAAAAACTTAAAGCACACACACACACATACAAAATATATAGAGTGTGTCAGACAGTGATAAGTGCTATGGAGAAAAAGAAACTGGAACAGAGAAGACAGAGCGCTCAGACAGTGACCCGCAGCTTTAACAGGGTCATCAGGAAACCTCTCACTGAGGAGGTGACATTTGACGGAAGACAGGGAAGGGAAGAGGGAGGGGTCACATGGCTCTCTGGGGAAGAGTCTTCCGGAGAGAGACCCTGCGATGGGAGCACATGGGACCAGGGTGAGCCCTGTGATGAAAATCAGGAAATTACAAGGACGTGACTCAGAGGTGGGAAGGGAGGGACCGGAATTGGAGAGCTTGGGTTTTTTCCCCCTTCCAACAAGACAGGAAGTCCTGAGAAGATTTTGGGCAGAGAAGAGCCATGACCTACTATTTTAAAGGATCATTCTGGATACTGTGTCAAGTGTAGATGGAGGGGAACAAAACACAGAAGTAGACAGACCAGTTAAGAGGTGTGTGGGACTTCCCTGGTGGTCCAGTGGTTAAGAATCCACCTCCCAATGCAGGGGACATGAGTTCGATCCCTGGTCCAGGAAGATTCCACATGACACAGGGCAACTAAGCCCATGCACCACAGCTATTGAGCCTGTGCTCTAGAACCTGGGAGCTGCAACTACTGAGCCCATGTGCCGAAACTACTGAAGCCCGAGAGCCCAAGGGCCTGTGCTCCACCACAAGAGAAGCCACCACAGTGAGAAGCCCATGCACCGCAACTAGAGAGTGGCCCCCACTCGAGGCAACGAGACAAAGCCCACGAGCAGCAATGAAGACCTGGCGCAGTCAAAAATTAATTCATTTTTACAAAGAGAAGTTTGTGAAATTTCCAGACAACAGAAGGTGGTGAGAAACGATCAGACTCTGGATGTGTGTTAAAGGCAAAGTCAGGACTTCATACCAGGTTACATGGGAGGTGAGGCAGAAAGTAAGTGGCCAGGATGGTTCTGAGACGCTTGGCTGAGCAGTGGAGCTGCTGTTTGCAGAGTCGACAAAGACTGAGGGAGGAGCAGATCGTCGGGGAGGACGGGAGTTTGGTCTTGACCTTGTGAAACGGGATACGCCTGCTGGACACCCAAGTGGAAAGGTCAAGACAAGCAGAGGGTCTGGTGAGTCTGGGGCTCTCATGGACTCTGACGTAAAGGACATAGTGTGGTAAAGCGAATGAGCTCTGTAACAGTTATTTCTGCCCAAAGTGCAGAAACATTTGTTTTATGACCACTTTTATATCAGTCCGCAATAAAAGTCAACATCTTCAATCACAGCTAAGTGAAGGCATTTCCGGAAGCAGCCAAGTTAGTGCCGTAAACGTCCTCAAAGATGTTGCCTTTGGGAATCTAACTTTGAGCAAAGATAGAGCTTACAAAGCTAAAGAAATGGGCAGTTCCCACGAACCTCTGCCAGTCTCTCTCTCAACTATGATTTCAGTTGTGCCTTTGGCAAGAGTGAACTCTTTGATGGTTCTTATTCTCTGGGGCAGATGGTCAAGTAGCAGAGTTGACATTTTGCTGTGAAAAGCAAAAGTGTCTGATAAAGTCTACCCAGATCAAAGCCCACCTCACTTTATTTGGAGACAGGTCACCAGGATATCCGAACGACCTACCAGAATTTTTCTTTGAAAGAAGCTGTGGGGTTTCCCTGGTGACTTAGTGGTAAAGAATTCTCCTGCCAATGTAGGAGACATAGGTTCCATCCCTGGTCCATGAAGATCCCACATGCGGAGGAGCAACAAAGCCCATGTGCCACAACCACGGAGCCTGAGCTCCAGAGCCCTGGAGCCACAACTACTGAGCCCGCATGCTTAGAGCCCGCACTCTGCAACAAGAGAAACCACTGCAGTGAGAAGTCTGCACCCCAAAACCAGAGAGGAGCTCCCACTCGCCACAACTAGAGAAAAGTCCAAGCAGTAACAAAGACCCAGCACAGCCAAAAATAAACAAATGAATAATTTTTTTTTCAAAAAGGAGCTGTTAATTTACTCAAATGGGCAGATGAATCACAAGCTGAGGTCTTGGAATGATAAGCTGGTGTTTAGAATCATCCAAGCTAAAATGTAGTGTTCTCCTGGCAAAATGATGAATCTCAGCCAGGAAACAGACACATACAAGTTAATCCTGTCTCCAACGGGTGTCTATAGTTCCTCCAAGCCACACCCATTCTGCAGGGGGAAATGTCAGAAATGTAGCAGAACTATCAAGAGTATACCTGCAACATAAAAAGGGAAACTTACATCACAGTTGAGTTTTGCCTCTGAAAGTATAAAAATCATAACCTTTAAAAATTCCTTGAAACCAGGGATTTAGTCTTGTTCAGTCTGTATTCCCAGTACCTCCTAAAACAATACTAGCTCATAGCAGGCATCCAGTAAAATATCAATACTAACAAAGAAATGAATCGATCAGCATTTAAAAAAAAAAAAGTAAAAACAAAGCCCATCAGCACCACCTGGTGGACAGCCTTACCAGGATGCATCCAAGGCTCCTGTCATCAGACTGGGGAACAGACACTGAAATTTCTGTGCAACAGGGATCTTAGTGGCTATGGACTGTTAGGCATGCAGGGCTAGAAGCTGTGTTTGCAAACCACGTACACTTTTGACTTAAATTCAGGTGAGGGTGGTGGAGATTATTGGGCAGGGGAGGGGGTAGAGAGTGAGGGGGAGAAAAATGAAAACAGTGACAGACTTTATTTTCTTGGTCTAGAAAATCACTACAGATGGTGACTGCAGCCTTGAAACTAAAAGATGCTTGTTCCTTGGAATAAAAGCTATGACAAAACTAGACAGCTTATTAAAAAGCAGAGACATCACTTTGCCAATAAAGGTCTGTATAGTCAAAGTTATGGTTTTTCCAGTAGTCATGTATGGAGGTGAGAGTTGGACTATAAAGAAAGCTGAGCACTGGAGAATTGATGTCTTTGAACTGTGGTGTTGGAGAAGACTCTTGAGAGTCCCTTGGACTGCAAGGAGATCCAACCAGTCAATCCTAAGGGAAATCAACCCTGAATATTAATTAGAAGGACATGCTGAAGCTGAAGCTCCTATACTATGGCCACCTGATGCAAAGTCGACTTATTGGAAAAGACCCTGATGCTGGGAAAGGTTGAGGGCAGGAAGAGAAGGGGGAACAGAGGATGAGATGGTTGGATAGCATCACCGACTCAATGAATATGGGTTCGAGCAAACTCTGGGAGACAGTGAAGGACAGGGCTGCAGTCCATGGGGTTGCAAGGTGTCAGACACGACTGAGTGACTGAAGAAAGGGGGAGCTACGAAAGGTCCTCCAGGCCAACTCTTGACACTACCGGAGTATAACTGAGAGATATAAATCTTAAAAATAGACTTTGGCCAGTTCCCCACACACACACATAGCAAAAATTGTTTTAATAACCTAGCCTCAAATTTTTCCTTTGTATTTCAAGAGATTCTTGGGAACCAAATATAAGAGTTCTTTGGCACAACACTGTAAATCAAATATATGCCAAAAAAAAAAAATCTTCTTGGAGAGCTGGTAGCATCCTCTGTCTTTCTATTTCCTTCCTACACTCCTCCTCAACTCACCGAGAATCCTGCTGTCACCCCCTGGTACTAGCATGGGCTTGGCCTCTCTCTGCCTTGCTTCAACTTTCTCTATCCATCTTGGGGGCAGGGTTGGGGGGGAGGCAGAAACTGCCATCTGGTCATCTTCCTATGGGACTAGTGAACAGAGGAAAAACCACCAAGAACCAACCAAGTTCTCTGTGTCCCAAGCCTCTAGCCCTGGAGCCCTTTTGTCTGTCTTTCTCATTCCCTTCCCAAGAGCCTGGCATGGGCCCCCAAGAGACAACATGAAGAAACACTCCTGAGATGCATGGGGTACTCGGCATTCTTCAGGTTTGGTGGATACCTGGGGCTTACACAAGCCGGTGGACCCTCTTTGAGAAAAAGCATGAAAGATTCTGAATATGAATTGAGGGGCAAAAGGGAATATTTACTCCAAATGGAAAAAGATTTCACAGAAAATTACCAGGACCTCAAAGATCTGGGTTCTTTTCTCCCGACTGTGACAACTGGCCAGAAACGCCTACACAGAAGTAGATCTCAGGGCTTCCCAGGTAGTCCAGTGGTTGAGAATCCACCTTGCAATGCAAGGGACGGCAGTTCGATCCCTGCTCTGGGAAGATCCCACATGCCATGGGGGCAAGTAAGCCCAGTGTCCACAACTACTGAGCTGGCGCTCTAGAGCCCGTCCTCTGCAATAAGAGAAAAGCCACGGCAAGGAGAAGCCCACACACCGCATGGAGGAGCAGGCCTGGATCGCCAGAACTAGAGAAAGCCTGCTTGCAGCAACCAAGACCCACCACAGCCAAAAAAACTAAATAAATAAGTAAATCTTTTTTTTTCTAAATGAGACTAAACTTTTAATAAATAAAGGGCTTTCAACCTGGCCTCCTGCTCCTCTATGCAATCGAGAGTCCACTCGGAGCGGCCAGAAAAGGTGAGCTTCCTTGTCACCCTTCTGCCCTTGACCTCAGACCAAGTCCAGGCACCACTTCTCCGTCTCCTCCTTCCCCTCCGTCTCCTCCTTGGCCCCATCCACCTCCTACAGTACCGCACAGAGAGCAAAGGAGCGGCCCTCCAGCGTGCCTAGGGGTGTCCCTGAGGACCAGCCCCGGAGGGTTCACTCAGGACGCCTCGTGCGCTTACCACCGGGTCAGCCCGGCCTGCAGCCTCACACACCTGACCAGCTAAGGGGTCTCAGCTCCGGGAGCCTCAGACCCTGCCTCTCTCCATCTTAGCTGCCACCCACCCACAAGCTCAGCGCCGGGCCCCAGGATTCGGGAAAGGATGCTCCAGGGTTTTCTAATAGAGGTTATAAAAATAACCTACCATTAAATAAATAACAGAACAAAATAAAAGTCTGCCCAGTGTTTGCCGCCCCTCCACTACCTGGGAGCCCTGGGTGGGTGGGTCGGGAGTCTGGCCTGGCCTGGCCGGCGCCGGCGACTCCAGGTCCTGGAGCCTGTGGTCCCCAGTTCCCACCCGATGCAGGTGAGCGTGACGCCGATAGTAAAGAAACCTCCTGCCGCTGAGCCCCAATATCTCCCCCGCCAGGAGAGACGTGGGAGAGAGAAGCCGAGAGCAGGTCCAGAGGTTCCGAGCTCCCCACGCCCCAGCGCCGCTTCCAGGGGCGCCGGGAGGGCGGGGCGCCGTTCCCATGGTAACGGGACCAAACAAACTCCGGCGCCAGGACCCTGCGCTGGAGCCGCGCGGCCGCCGGGCTCCGGTAAGAGCTGCGAGCGTCCGCTGTCCCGTGCGCTCAGACAGACCCCATTCCTCCCCGTGCAGCCCCGCCAGGGAGTGGAGAGCAGAGTCCGGGGACGAAGAAGCGACAGCGCGCAGACAGCTGCGTGCCTTTTCCTTTCTCTGCTCTCCCTCCGTCGGCCTTCCTCCTCCCCCACCGTTCTGCGCTTCTCCTCTTTGTGAACCGCGGGGTGGGGTCGATCGTCGCTGTTCCCTCGCTAAGTCGTCTCCGACTCGTTGAGCCCTCAAAGTCGCTGGACTGCAGCAGGCCAGGCTTCCCTGTCCCTCACGTTCTCCTGGAATTTGTTCTAGTTCACGTCCATTGAATCGGTGATGCCACCCAGCCACCGCATCCTCTGTGGGGTCCATACTTCTGCAAATAAAGGAGGACTGGGTCCCTTCCACCCCAGACAGCCCAGGCCCTGAGTTCAGGGGGAAATGCTAGGTGTGTTACACTGTTTTCAGTCTGCATGGACCAGTCAACCAATCAGGAAAAGAATTGCCCATATCCAAAACTGCAGCCTTGAGTACACGTCAACTCCTGTGACCCAAAGCAGATGACTCAGTTTCCCCGTGTTTCTTCCCCCACTCCCATGTCCCCTCCTCTAAAATAGGACACCTATGGCTGATTCATGTTGAGGTTTGACAGAAAACAACAAAATTCTGTAAAGCAATTGTCCTTCAATAAAAAAAATTAATTAATTAAAAAAAATAAAGTAGGACAGAAAATAGGTGCTAACCTTCCAGAGCAATGGCCCGGAGTGGCTGGGGCTAGTATTCCACAGGCTCTCCTCTACCTGTTGGCTCAAGGTCACCTTCTTTGAAAGTTCAAGCCTGAATGCACTGGAAATTCTATTTCTTTACAAAAGGTCTTAAGAAATTATGTTGTAATGAGTCTACCGGGTGTCTATATTGCTGAAAACTGCACTGATCAGTCTAAGGGGGGTGATCATCACTTTTTGACTTCAGTGTTTGTCCCCTGGCATTTTTTCACATGGATCCCGGTCAGCCCAGGCACAGGGACCATGGAATTCACTGATGGAGACTATCAGCCAAGAATCCTGCCAGTTAGTCAGAGATGTTATAAACAGCTGTGGAAGATGGTAACAACAGCAACAAGAAAGCCTTGTGTTTGCACAGCACCAGAGAATACCCCGGATCCTTTATAGAAATGAAACTTCTCTTGGAGCTTCAGCTAGCTCCGGCTGAGGCTTCCAAAAAGCAGAGATGTGAAAAAGCACAGACATTACTTTGCCAACAAAAGTCCCGTCTAGCCAAAGCTATGGTTTTTCCATAAAGCTAAGTGGATGTGGACCTGAAGATTCCAAGCCAGAAACTGTATTAAAAATAGTTAGTTAGTTTTAGCTTTCCATAAGCAGGGATCGAACCGGAGGCCCCTGCATTGGAAGGCGGATTCTTAACCATTGGACCACCAGGGAAGTCCCCAAATTCTGAAACTTGATAAGCAGTCTCCTGTGTACCTTTCTTCTTATATGGCTCATCCATTCAGTCCACAGACTCCAATTGAAATCCTGCCATGTGCAGGCATTGAGCTAGTGCTCAGTCACTCAGTCATGTCCTACTCTTCGGGACCCCATGAACTATAACCCGCCAGGCTCCTCTGTCCCCTCTGTCCATGGGATTTTCCAGGCAAGAATACTGGAGTGGGTTGCCATTTCCTTCTCCAGGGGACCTTCCCCACCCAGGGATTGAACTCGCGTCTCCTGCATCTCCTGCGTTGGCAGGAAGATTCTTTATTGCTGAGCCACTAGGGAAGCCCACATGCAAACAAGTATGCAGAGCACAGGAAAAGAAGGGCTGAGAGAGCTGGGGGGGACAGAGGACAGACTTTTTTCCAGAAGAGTCTGCACGTCCTCACCAAGGAGGCGGCTCTGAGTTAAGTTTTAAAGGATGAATAGACTTCCTTTCCAGTGATAAGAAAATCCAGAAGCAAGGCTGGAATCCCCCAGAGAAATCCCCCTTTGTGAAGAGTTCTTGAACATGTATACAGTGTTCTCCAGAAAATAAAGCAGAGCTGTGAACAGGAGACCAAGAAGAGACTGGGACACAGGAGCAGGGAGGAAGCAGGCAGGAGGGCTGCCCCGCACACGGACCTGTGGCCTGGGCTCTGAGAGAGGTCTGCAGCGCCCATCTGACCAGCTGCTCACAGCTAGCCCAACAGCCCGGCCTCTTCCTGAACTGACTCCCTAATGTTAAATAATACCGGCTTCCCTGGTGGCTCAGATGGTTAAAGACTCTGCCTGCAATGCAAGTGTTAATAGGGCCTCCTCTGGGCACCTGAAGGACTGACAGGGAAGATATAAACCCTCCAGGTAGAGTTCTGAATACACAGGCCTGTTCGAGAACCAAACTTCCCTCCAAGCTCCTCTGGGAAGGAGACCGTCTATTTCCTATCAAATCTCCAGGCTTTGCTTGAGCCAGGACACAGTGGAGGCCTGCCGTCACATCTTTGCTGATGTATTTTTATTGCCAGGGAGGACTTCCGCAGCAAGTTCCTCACCCTTTCCAGTCCTCGGCCAATGATCTCAGCCACTTGTCTTCCGCCCAGGACCGGCTGGTCTCCTCCTGCCTTAGGGCTTTACCTGGCCTCTTGACTTTGGGCTTATGTAACTCACCATCTCTGACTCTAGAAATGTTTGCCTGTGTTCTTCCTGTCCCACCAAAAGTAGGAGGTACCGGTTTAAAAACAGAGTTTATTCACTTTTAATATGTGATTCCTCCAAACTCTAAATGTGGAGCCAGGCACCAGTACTCTTTTGTTTATTTTTTCATATTATTTATCTATGTGTTTATTTTTGGCTCTGCTGGATCATCGTCGCTGCATGCGGGCTCCTCTCTAGCTGCAATGCACAGGCTTCTCATTGCGGTGGCTTCTCTTGTTGTGGAGCACAGGCTTTAGGGTGCCTAGACTTCAGGAGTTGTAGCACACGGGTTTAGTTGTCCCAAGACGTGTGGAATCTTCCTGGATCAGGGATTGAACCCGCATCTCCTGCATTGGCAGGCAGATTCTTAACCACTGGGCCACCAGGGAAGTCCACTGTGCCCTTTTAGATTGATGTCTTAGCCTTTTAGAAGAAAGGAGTGTTTAGGCAACACTCCCCAAGTCCTGAGCCTGCCTCTCAGCTCCAAATCATCCAAGATCCCCAGTCCTGCTTCCACCAGTGGGTATGATCAACTTCAGCTTTACATTGAAAGTGAAAGTGTTAATCGCTCATTTATGTCCAACTCTGCAACCCCATGGACTCAGCCCACCAGGCTCCTCTGTCCATGGGATTCTCCAGGCAAGACTACTAGAATGGGTTGCCATGCCCTTCTCCAGGGATCTTCCTGACCCAGGGATCGAATCTGGGTCTCCTGCATTTTAGGCAGATGCTTTACTGTCTGAGCCACCAGGGAAGCCCCAGTTTTACATTAGTTCCCAGCTATGGTCATACACAGAGGGCTCTGGGGCTACTCCAACCACATTCATGGTCACTCTATGTAAGAAAATAAACACCATCAGCAGTTCTCACCCAGGTCATAATTTTCCGAACCCTCAGCAACAGTTGGAGTCCCGCAGCCCTGATTAAATCAGTGTGTGCAAGAGGCTTTCTACAGGCTTTGGGGATTCTAGGAGGCCCGAGGAGAGGTGCAGAGCTGGCTCCCAGGTGGCGGCTGGCACAGACCCAGAACGCACTCGTTCCCAGGACCCTGTCGCCTTTTGGCTACAGAGGTTTCTTCCCTTGGAGGAGCTCGCTGCCTCAGAGGTATCCCTCTTTGGACAAGGACACGGGTCCAACCTGGGATGATGGGTCTACCAAGGTCAGCTACTCTCTGTCCTACAAAATTTCTAACACGGCATCCTGCAGGTACCCAGCACCATCCTGGGGTCTGTAATGTGAGCAGACAAGCCCCTCTGCCTGGACGCCTGAGGTTCCAGTCTTCACATCGAGGTTAGCCTCTAAACGACCAGAGAATTACTCATGGAGAAACCCTGCGAGCAGCCATTAAAAAAAGGTTCCCTTTGCCCTTGGTCTTATCAGTATTCCTAGCGACTAACTGGGCATTTTCAGGTCACATGTGACAACCTTCCTCTCTCATTCTGTCCCTCTCCAGTTTCTCATTGAAATCTAAAATGTCCCCAAAGGGACTTCCCTGATAGTCCTGTGGCTAAGAATCTACGCTCTCAATGCAGGGTGCCCCAGGTTCGATTCCAGGGCAGGGAATTAGATCCCACATGCTGCAACTAAGACCTGGCGCAGCCAAATAAATTAATGCCCCCAAGAGCTCCACTCAATATGATGTACCAACTAAATGAGAAAAGAATTTGAAAAAGAATAGATACATGGATATGTAGAACTGAATCACTTTGCTGAAACTAACACCTTGTTAATCAACTAAGTAAGTGAGAAGAGGCTCACTGGCAGTAAAAGGTAGAGTTCCGCAGCAGTAAAGGTTCCAATGCCATGCAGGAGACACAGTTTCAATCCCTGGGTCCAGAAGATCCCCTGGGGAAGAGCATGGCAACCTGCTCCAGTATTCTTGCCTGGAGAATTCCACGGACAGAGGAGCCTGGTGGGCTACAGTCCATGGGGCCACAAAGAGTCAGACACGACTGAAGCAACTTAGCAAGCACACACTCCGTAAGTAAGTGCTCCCTACCTCCATCCTCTTTCCATTTCTTTCCATTTCAATTCTCTTTCCACTTCCCTATGTTAGCTAAAGCCTTCCCCCCTCCCCAGCCCTGGGATATCCTCTGGCTAGCTTTGAGTTATTAATACATCAGGACAGTCCATGTCCCTGATGGACCCCACACTCCAGAAGCCGGAGGTGGTGCTGGCATCCTCCTAGCTCCCTATTTCCCCACTGACAGATAATTACTCTTCCGACTCCTGCTAAAATCCCCCTCCCCCTCTTTCATTCACAACATAATCACACTGTATTATAATTTGTTTTTCTGTCTCCTGGCTTAAGCACAAAGCTTTCTCAAGGTCTTCTTCAAGGTATGCCTTCTGCAACACTGCAACCACTGTGCCCAACAGTGTCTGGCACATAGAAAGTCTTCAGTAAGTGTCTGCAGAAAGAAAGAAGCAAAGAAGAAAGGGAGAAGGATATGAGGGAGCCTTGGAAGCTTATCCCTCTCAGTAGCAAATGTTATAAGGTCTGGTTAATGCACGGGATGATAGAATCAGATTCACAAATGTTTGAGCAGCCTTGAAGCGGGAGGCAAAGTCAGCAAGATGAAATTTAATACTGATCCATATAAATGCCTGCATCAGCTTCCAAAAATAAAACTAAGTTTAGCACCAAAAAAAAAAAAAAAAAGGTAAAGGAACATAAAAGCTATCTTCAAATATATGCAGCCACTGTGGATCATCAGACAACAGACCTGGGGCGGGGGAAGGGGAGCTGGTTGAAAGCCCAAGGGAAAAAGATTTCACAGCAGAAGTCTGTGTCATTTGTTACGTGCTAAACGCAGTGCCTGGCACGTAGAAATGGTGGCTGAATAATTCCACCACACTTATTGTGGTGATCTTTCTTATCATTATTATTACCAGCATCATTGTCATTATTATTTATAAGAGCTGTTCAACAGTCTGCCTCAAGAAGCACTGAACTCCACTCCCTGGAAATCCAAGGTTATCACTGGGTAACCACCTGTCTGGGGAGTTTGTCTACCAGATTCCTAACCCCCAGCCCTGCCTTCTCTGTAATCCTGTGATTGGAAGAACAATCCTCTGTATATCCTGGGTAGCAAAGCTGCAGATACAATTCCTGGCTGAGCAAACCGTCTTTCACACAAAGAAGCTTTTGCACTGCCTGCATTTGCTGCAATGTGCCTCCTTCCAGCCACCCCTCGGAAGCATCCCTTTGATGCTGAAAAATAAAATTGCTTTGTGTGAAAGCTCCCTTAATCTTATATAGATACAAATGCCTTGTATCTTTGGAGATATGCCAAACCGCTCTTAGTGTTTCAGAATTAATCTTATTAAAGAAAGCTCTGTTTAATCCCCACTGCTGTTTGCTGGAAATGCTGAATAATTCCACATCTATTGCTGCTTTACCGTGGACCCTTCCCGAATTGAGTGTTGTCTGAGAAAACACATCAGCAAATCTAGGCTGGACAATGGCATTCCCACTTTGGGTTTAATGCTGTAGTTGTAGAAATGTTCCTTTATATATGCTTATGTCGATTTCTTAATGAAAGAAAAGGAGCGGGTTGAAAGACTTGCCTGTTGTGAAGAATAACAAGTGGAATAATGAGTAGCCTCATTGACCAACTCAATATAATTACATGTGATAAACCAGTGCTGCTAATATTGCTAAGAAAAAAGGAGTTCATATAAGGTCACTGTCTGTTGTCTCTGTATATCCTGGGTAGCAAGAGCTGCAGATACAATTCCTGGCTGAATTGTATAGGAATATACACAAGAATACAAGAAACCCCTGATTACAATACCTAGTTTGTACAATGTATTTTCTATATCAGTGTGTTTACATACACATATATTCGTATCAGTCAAGTGAAATTACAACTTCCTCCCTCCCAACAGACTTCTGGATCTTCTCTATTAGGAGACAACAGTGAGTGATCCAAACATGCAACCATATAAAATAATTGTGCATTGATCACTTTCAGTGCATACTTATGATCTCCTACTACGTGCCAGGCATTATTCTATGTGGCAGGAATACAATGGCAAACGAGAGTGAAGTTCCTATTCTCAGATGTACAGATCAATGAACATGATACAAACGTTATGCAGAGAAGAAAACAACATAATGAAATACATAGAGACTGGGATGTGAGGGGCTATTTTAGATCAGTTGCTCAGGGAGGGTCTCATGGGGAGGTTACATTTGAACTGACACTCAGGAGGAGGAGCCAGGCAGCTGCAGATTTGGATGAAGAACTTTGCAAACAATTATGTGTGTTAGTCACTCAGTCATGTTCAACTCTGTGACCCCATGGACTGTAGCCCGCCAGGCTCCTCCGTCCATGGGATTTTCCAGGCAAGAATACTGGAGTGGGTTGTCATTCCCTTCTCCAGGGGATCTTCCTGACCCAGGGACTAAACCCAGATCTCCCACATTGCAGGCAGACTCTTTACCATCGGAGCCACCAGGGAAGTCTCGCAATGAGAAGGACTAATGGAAGACCCCTGAGCTTGGAACAGGCTGGAGTATGGTGTGCAGGGGGAGCAGTTCTGGGGTTCCAGGAGGGTCAGAAAAGAAGCAGGGGCCAATATGGCAGGCCTTGGAGGCCTTTCAACGTGAAGTGGAAACCACTGGAGGGTTTCAAGCAAGGTCATTAAGATATGATCCAACAAAGTCATCCATTTACTGCTTTGCCATGTTATTATAACCACAATTGTGTGTGTGTGCTGTGTGCTTAGTCGTGCAGCCGTGTCCGACTCTCTAGACCCCACAGACTGTAGCCCTCCAGGCTCCTCTGTCCATGGGACTTCTCCAGCCAAGAATACTGGAGTGGGTTGCCATTTCCTTCCCCAGGGGTTCTTCCCAGCCCAGGTCTCCCACATTGGAGGCAGCTTCTTTACCGTCTGAGCCACCAGGGAAGCCCAAGAACACTGGAGGGGGGAGCCTAACTCTTCTCCAGGGGAATTTTCCCAACCCAGGAATCAAACTGGGGTCTCCTGCATTGCAGGCCAATTCTTTACTAGCTGAACTACCAAGGAAGCCCATAACCACAGTTAGTAATTTATTTTGTCATCTTTTTATTATATACTTCATGTGTTATTTACAGCCATGATCATGCCTGTTTATGTGCTTTTGTATCTTGCTTTTTTTTTACTAAACCTTTTCTCATGTTTTTCAATATATTCATTACTAAATCTTAATGAGCACATAATGTACCATTCATTAGCTATATAAGTTTATTGACTAATTTCCCAGATGAGGCATTGGCAAACTATGGCCCTGCATTTGTATATAAAGTTTTACTGGAATACCAAAAAAAAAAAAAAAGACATGATCTAATTTATGTGTTAAAAATGATCACCTCTGAAGAATGAATTTTTGGAAAGCAAGAGCCAAAACAGTGAGGCCACTGTAGAAGATGGTGTATTAGACAGGAGTGATCACAGTGGTGATGGAAGGAAGAATGGATTCAGGACATTTTTTGGAAGACAGCATGGAGAGAACTTACTGGTTGATCAGCAGGCTTAGGAGGATGAAAGAGAGAAGAATCAAGGATGACTCCACGTTTCCATGTCTGAGCAACTGCATGAATTATACCAGAGGTTCCCAAACTTTCTCAGTTCACAACACTCAATATTTTAGTGAATTTTTCACAATGCCCCCAAAGCCAAAAGAAACCCACAATGGTTCTCATTTATTACTTATCTCCAAGTAATTTAATAAACACTCGTGTTACATTTTTATTGTCGTATGAATGTATATTTATGTTGAAACTTAATACACAAAAATTGAAAGAAAAAAATAATGCTTTTACTTCAGTCTTAAGTAGCCACGATGACTTCCTAATGGAATGTGTGTGTCTATCAGGCACTGTATGACTCCAGCCTTGGAGTCAGATTGCACGTGGCCACCCTCATTTCCTGCTCCACGCTGATTTTTGCATGGGATTTGCTTTATATCTCAACAATTGCCCAAAATCCAGTTTTACAAAATATGTCATCAATTGAAAGGAACGCAGTGTAATCTAAACCAGTGAAAGTGAAAGTCGCTCAGTCATGTCCGACTCTTTGTGACCCCATGGACTATACAGTCCATGGAATTCTCCAGGCCAGAATACTGGAGTGAGTAACCTTTCCCTTCTCCAGGGGATATTCCCAACCCCGAGATTGAACCCAGGTCTCTTGCATTGCAGGCAGATTCTTTACCATCTGAGCCACCAGGGAAGCCCAAATCTAAACCAGTAGTTCATACAATATCCAGCAGACGCTCAGTATGGCTGTTTTCCCAAAACTTTTAAATCCACTGCAACATCCCTGTGAGTTCTCTACAGTACCTGGGGAACTCTGATGCTCAGATTGGTCAGACCATTTAGTGACAGGACGTGGGTGAGGAATGGCAGGGGAGATACATAAGTGAGGGTTGCTTGGTTCGGTTTCCATGGGGGAAATTCAGGGATTTCCATGGGGAACACCCAGGAAGAGCTATTGACCAAGAAAGATTAAGCAAAAAACATGTACTTCAAAAACAAATTCCATTTCACCTTAGCCTAGGAAAAATATCTACTATCCAGTATTCTTAAGAAACAAGGTGTTCTCTGGCTAATTTTCTGGATAACTAAGAGCTAAGCAGAGGGACTCCCCTGGTGGTCCAGCGGCTAAGACTCCACACTTGTAAGGCAGGGGACCTAGGTTCAACCCTTGGTTAGGGAACTAGATCCCACATACCGTAACTAAGAGCTTGAATGTAGCAATTAAGCCCTGGCACAGCCAATAAATAAATATTCTTTAAAGAAAGAGCTAACCAGAAAACTTTTTTTCCCCAGCTGTTACTGTTGAAGAATCTCTTGGCTTGGACTCAGTTCACTCCCTGACATTGTAAGTATTGCCCATGAGCAGAACTAGATGTATTAATAACTGCAACTGCGTCTTCTAGGTCTTGAAGGCTGCACAATCATGATTGCAAATAATCCTTCCCATCCTCCCTGTGGGTCGTACTGTTACCCAGAAACAGCGATGGTAAAATGCATCTCCATGAAATGAACTGTATTTTAAACGTTTTGTTTCCCCATCAAGGGCATAACATTACATAAAGCCTAGATGTGACCATCCACGGGGCATCTGAAGAAACAGACATAGATTACAAACCCTTATGCACAACACCTATAATCCAGAAGTTTCTAAAAACTGAAAGTCTGAATGGTAAGTCTGTGGCAAACTCATTCAGACAAAAAACCCAACCTGCTAGAACTTGAAAGTGTTAGTCGCTCAGTCATGTCTGACTTTGTGACACTAGGGACTGTAGCCTGCCAGGTTCCTCTGCCCATGGAATTTTCCAGGCAAGAATACTGAAGCCATTTCCTACTCCAGGGGAATCTTCCTGATCCTGGAAACAAAATCCAACTTGAACTGATGTGGGGCTACTTAAAGTTTGTTTTTATCCCACTTACTGTGAACAATTATGTGTCTTGATGCAGAAATACTATTAAGATTCACTACAGTGCGGCCCCAGACCCCTCTAAGGTTGTTATACAGCTGTGATATATTCACCCTAAGGTCAGTTGAAATTAGGAAAAAAAACTGAGTTCCAAAACACACTGGCCCCAGGGGTTTTGAATAAGAGATAGTCTTTAGAAACAGAGGGCAGGAAGGAGCCTAGATCTCTTCTAGGTCAATCCATTAACATTAGAAGTAAGAAAAGAAGCCTAGACAAACGTGTGGGAGGAGCCATGAATGTGTTCAAAATCACATATTCAGTTTGGAGCTCAGTCAAGGCAGAAGTATTTCTCCTGCCACCTGCTGCCCCAGAAGGCGGCCTATGTGTATATGTTAGTCGCTCCATCGTGTCCGACTCTTTGTGACCCCATGGACTGTAGCCTACCAGGCTCCTGTGTCCATGGAGTTCTCCAGGCAAGAATACTGGAGTGGGTTTCCCTTCCCTTTTCCAGAGGATCTTCCCGACTCAGGGATTGAACCCAGGTCTCCTGAGTTGCAGGCGGGTTCTTTACCACTGCAGAGGCAGCCTGTACATGTGCTCAAACATGTTGAGAACACAGGTGTCTTAGCACTCTGCTGGGGCACACTCAAAATACATGCTTCCCCTGAGACGCTAAGTTGAACCATCTGAAAAGAATATATCATCGGTTATAACAGTTACCTGCTTTGTTTCACACCATACTGACAGTTTGAGGGAGATTAATTCAAAGCCATTCTATATGACTCTTGAAAATGAGTCCAGTAAGCTTTTAATTAAGGATGTCTTTTCATCTGAATGAATTTCCTTTTAGCAATTAGAAACTCTAAAGATTATTTCTTTTTTCTTTTAAATAGTTTCTTTGTTCCCGGAATATTTGAAGGAACGGCTAAGAACTTGAGTTGTAAAGACTGGAAAGATGACATCTCTTGCTAATCCCCTCTGGTACAGGGAGGTTTAGACTTGGAACTGAGCGGATATAGTCTGAATCCCAAATTTGGTGCTTAGGAACCATGGCCTAAGCCAGTTACCAATCTCTACAAGGTTTGGTTTTCCTCGTTGAAAAATAGGATAATAATACTTCACCAGATTTTTGTGAATCTTGAAGTTTAAAAATAAAAGTAAAATACTTTGTTCTGGATACATAGTAAGTGCTCAGTAAATGACAGAAAGCCAGCTTTCCCCTCCCTCCCTCTCCTCACTCTCCTTCCTGGATCATAGAGAACACACATATTTAACTACAGCTGAGGAGGAGGCTTTGAGAAGGAAAAGTGAAAGCATTAGTAGCTCAGTCCTGTCTGACCCTTTGCCACCCCATAGACTACAGCCCACCAGGCTTCTCTGTCCATGGGATTCTCCAGGCAAGAACACTGGAGTGGGTTGCCACTTCCTTCTCCAGTTGATCTTCCTGACCCAGGGATCCAACCTGGGTCTCCTGCTTTGCAGGCAGATTCTTTACTGTCTAGTGCGCTAAGAGCTCGCCTTCCAAACAACGCAAGCCTTTCTGCCCACACAGCAGCCGGTATTGTAAAAGAACACCATACTTGGGGACGGGAGATACAGATTCAAGTCCGAGCTTGGCCACTTATTAATTGTTTGACTTTAACCAAGACCTTTGCTTTCTCTGAGCCTCAGTGATGTCATCTGTAAATTGCAGAGAATAACATTTGCTGCACAAGATGGCTATGATGAATACATTCAATATGGCACGTTTGTTACAAACATATAATACATACATATGCATTATATAATACATATATATGTATAGATAATACATATAATACAACTCAAATCGGTGAAGTCTAGAGAAGACAGAGTAGAACCCCAAGTGTGGAAAGAGAAGAACATTTTCCTGATTTAAGAAAAAGGAGAGAAGGCAGAGGTGAAAACGTATAGCCCTGGTGGTTTTGATACTAGTGCTGGGCAGAATTCCAGGACATGTCCTGTGATGGTTGGGAAGCATGTGGGAGAAGTGACAGGCTGTGTGGATTCCTGGAAGAGCAGGTCATGGAGGGCAGGACGGCTCCAGTTCTCCACCCACCCCTTAAAGAAGGGGGTAGACCTTGAGGAGGGCAGAAGTCTCAGGGAGCCAAAGAGAAGGGGGCAGTAGAAAATCGAGGGGGCGGGGCCTCAAGGGTCAGGGGCGGGGCCTCAAGAGTCAAGGGGCGGGGCTCTGGGAGCCAAGAAGGAGGGGCCTCAAGGAGCTGAGAGGGAGAGTCACAGAGCGGGGGTGGGTTTCAGGGCCCCATCCTCAGCGCTCTCTGGTTTAACGTGTGTGTCCGTGATTTGAAGAGGGCACGGTTAATAGAAAATGGCCGGTAGCCCAATAAAAACTTACTGGGAGGAGCTGGAGAAAATGTGAGGCCCCAGTTAGAAAACAAAGGAACGCCCTACCCTATTTTGGAGATGGTGCTCAAGAGCCCCCAGGGTTAAGTGTTCTCAGACCCCCACGCACTGCGGGGAGGTGGCCTCATGCTCAAGCCGGAGCTCTTGACACCCTAACAGCACAGCAGCGGGCAGCCAAGACTGTGGAGGAGGACCTAGAAACCACAAGGCTGTGAGCTCTGGAAGGAACTCCTCCATTCAATAAATACGCAGCATCGCCTACCATGGTAATGGTTCTAGACGCGGGCTGATCAGTGAAGAAAACAAAGATCCCTGCCCTTGGGGAGCTTACATCCTAGTGAGACGAGACAGACAACGCTGGTAACAAGTGAATAAAGCACATAGTGTGTTAGGGAGCGAACTCTGGGAGATGGTGAAGGACAGGAAAGCATGGTGTGCTGCAGTCCATGGGGTGGCAAAGAGTCGGACACGACTGAGGGACTGAACAACAAAATGTTAGGGAAGTGATATGTGCTCTGGAAAAAAAGGAAAGTGGAAAAGCTTAAGGGAGTCGGGAAATGCCGTGATGGGGCGGGTGACAGGAAGCAGAACGGTGCGGACAGGCGTCATTGAGACAGCAGTGGGCAGGGGGTGGGGTTGTGAGCCAGGCAGATACCTGGGGAGCAGGCCCACGGGACAGGGAGAGCAAAGGCCTCAGGTGGGACAGCACTGAGACCAGTGTGGCAGAGGTGAAGGGAGTGGGGGGAGAGAAGTGGGGAAGAGACGGGAGACGTGATGGGGGCCAGTCAGAAAGGACCTCACAGGCCCTGAGAGGGCCTTGGCTTTTTTTTTTTTTTTTCTAATGTATTTATTTGACTGCATGGGGTCTTAGTTGCAGCGCACAGGATCTTTAGTTGTGGCCATGTGGGATATAGTTGCTTGACCAGGGATTGAACCCAGGCTCCCTGTACTTAGCCACTGGACCACCAAGGAAATCCCAGATCTCGGCTTTTAATCTAAGAGCTGGGAGCCCTCTAAGGGTTGTATGGGGGGAGAGTGAGGTGATGTGATTTGTGTCTTGCAAGCTGGCTACCCTGTGAAGAACAGACAAGCTAGGAGGCCACCTCAGTAACCCAAGCAAGTTGTGATGGTGGCTCGGACCAGGAGGGGAAGTGATGGGATTCAGAGATGGTGAGAAGTGGGGAGGTCCTTTGGTGGGCTGATGTAGGGTGAGAAAGACAGAAAAGTGTCACATGACCCCAAAGGCTTTGTCGTCAGCCAAGAGGTCCGGGGAGGAAGAGCAGGATCCCGTTTTGGACACGAGAGTCTCAGATGTCTGTTAGATGGCGAGTGGAGATGCTGAAAATGCAGCTGGAGGTCTGAGCCTGGAGTCTTGGGAGCAGGTCTGATCGCTCCCTTCAGACCCTCGAGCGACTGCCCAGTGGAAGAGGAGTGAGAGCTCCTCACTGAGGCTCCCCCAGGACTGAAAAGGGCCGCTGATGGTAGGGAGTCAAAGTGAAGAAGGCTCTGATTCAATGCCGGGACTTCCTAACCAGGCTGTCGGAGACTGGATGGGCGGCCTCACCCAGTCGGTTTTACAGTAATAGCTGACAGTTCCCCTGACATCAGGGCTGAGAGTTGGAAAACAGGCTGACCCACGGGGAGAGAGGTTCTGTACCGATGGATAAAACAGCACCACAGAATTCCCTTGGGCCAAGCAGCTTTGTAAAGAGGGGTCTGGTCTCCTAAGGATAAGGGCGCTCACTCACCGCGGTCACTCCCCACGGGCCATCACCTCCCCCGGGGCCCAGCCACTAGGAGCTGAACTGAAGGATGGGCAGGCCTGAATATCTAAACCTCCAGAAATCAACCATGAATATTCATTGCAAGGACTGATGCTGAAATTGAAGCTCCAATACTTTGGCCACCTGATACGAAGAGCTGATTCATTAGAAAAGACCCTGATGCTGGATCTTGAAGATTGAAGGCAGGAGGAGAAGGGGACAACAGAGGACAAGATGGTTGGATGGCATCACTAATTCAAAGGACATGAGTTTGAGCAAGCTCCAGGAGATGGTGAAGGACAAGGAAGCTGGCATGCTGCAGTCCAGGGGGTCATAAAGAGTCGGACACGACTGAGCGACTGAACAGCAACACTTAGGCTTCCATCAGTAGCAGGAAGCAATCTTTTTCCTCTCTCTGTACCATGAACTATTTAAGGCCTTAGCAGGACACACAAGACACACTCACACATATACAGACTTACAAACATGTACAGGCACACACATCCTTAGAGCTGGTTAGGAATAAGTGTGCAATAGTAACAACATGAGCTTCCTGGGTGGTGCAGTGGTAAAGAATCTGCCTGCCAATTCAGGAGACTCAAGAGATGAAGGTTTGAACCCTAGGTCAGGAAGATCCCCTGGAGAAGGAACTGGCCACCCACTCCAGTACTCTTGCCTGGAGAATCCCATGAACAGAGGAGCCTGGTGGGCTACAGTCCGTGGGGTCGCAGAGTCAGACACAACTGAGCACGTGTGCACAGGTAACAACATAGCTCATGTTTGTGCCTGGTACTGCTTACACACATACATATTGCCTCACTGAATCCCCACAGGAAGTTGGTACTATTACTGTTCCTATTCTACTGATGAGGAAACTAAGTCACAGGAGAGGTAAGAACCTCAGTCAAAATCACACAGCTTGTAGGTGGCCAAGCTGGGATCCAACCCCAGGAACCCGAGCTCCAATCCCAAGCTTCTCTTTCTCAATGTGCGTTTTCAATCTTGCTTACCTTCCCCTTTGCATTCTCACGCAGACCTCTCCTCTCCTGACGGTCTGGAGCAGGTACCTCAGAAGCAAGGTTGAATTATTGACCAGGGACTTGGCCAAGTCACAGAGCTGCACCCCCCTGCTGGAGCCAGGGCAAGGCTGGTGGTTGGACCCAGAGGGCATGGAACCTGGGGCGAGGGAGGTCAAGCCAGGGAACCCAGGCCCCTCGTGAGACCCTGCGGAGGGGCCAGAGGGCACTCAGGGTCACTGGGGCAGGGCCATCCGTGTGAGGAAGAAGGGGGAGCCTTCCTTCCATTTGAGATGTGAAAGCAGGGGATGGTGGTGACAAAGGACTGCCCCTTGGTGCTGAGAAGCCAGGGGTCAAATGAGGTCCCTAGGCTGCTTCCCCGGAGGGCAGAGGAGGGGCCAGGAGGAGGCATGAGGGAAGATCAGCTGTGCTGGCCAGGCCTTCAGGGCAGGACCTTGTTGTTCATTTGCTCAGTTGTGTCTGACTTTGCGACCCCATGGACTGCAGCACGCCAGGCTGCCTTGTCCTTCACCATCTCCCAGAGTTTGCTCAAACTCATGTCCATTGAGTCAGTGATGGCGTCCAACCATCTCATCCTCTGTCACCCCCTTCTCCTCTTGCCCCCAATCAGAACCTTAGATTTCCTGATCTTCACCCAGGGCATCACCAAGGGCCCCAGGAGGTGGGCAGAGCCCGGTCCTTAGGGTACAGCCGGTTTCCTGCCCTACTGCAAGGCCGGCCCTCTGACCACACTTGGTTTCCAAAGCAGGAAGCCTTTCAGCATGTCAGTTGGGCCACAGCCCCAGTGAGAGGGACAAAGAACAACTCAGGAGCAGCAACCTCCTCCAATCATGGAAACCAGAGGAGAGACCTTGCTGACCCACAACGGGAGCATGGAGCCCCTCCTGGGTCACTCCTCTGGGAACCAGAGGCTGTCCCTAGTCTTCCTCTTTTCAGTCCGGTCATCCAATCAGCCCTGCAAAGACAGAGTGCTCTGTCTTATCTCTTTGTTTTAGTTACTTGTGTCTCCCTCTTTATTTCAAGTAAGAATATTTCAGGAATCTTGGCCTTAGCCCCTCAGAATGACAGATGAGATCCATAGAAAACCTCACCATAGGGAATTCAGTTGGCCTCTGACTCACAGCATCATGTGGAAGGGGTCACGCAGATAGAAATCTACAAAACTGTGGTACCATGTTGACCTCCGGCATCAGGTGTTCCCCTCTTCACTAAATAAGCACATTCCTCAGTAAAGATACTGGGCAAAGCATATAGCACATTATTACAGTTTTTCTTTGATCATCCATGCATTCATTCAGCAGGGATCACTGAGTAGCAACCACGTGCCCAAAACGCCATGCTGGGGGCGGGCATGCAGCCGTAAACTGTGCAAACGCTGTACCCTCTGCCACCAAACGGCCTCCAGTTGAAGGCCCCACCCTCCACCCGCCAGAAAGATCAAGCCAAGGAGGACAGTGTGAGAAAGAGTAGACCTCTTGGGAGCTTTTGTTTTCCTGCTTTTGATGGAGACATGGCTCTATTTTCTGATAGAGACAGAGAACTAGGCTTTCCTACCAGAAAACAACAGGACACATGCAATGATAAGCCTGCCTGGGAATCAAGGTAGCGAAGTGGACAGAAGCAGAAAAGGAGATCCGTCCCATTCAGAGAGGGCAGCCTCCACTCAACATCACTGTCCCTGCAAGGGGAAGCCAGCCCAGGGTCCCTGAAACACCTATTTCCAGGACAAGCCAGAACCCCTGACTTTTGGTGAATTCTGCCAATTCTAAATATCTGCTCTAATTGTTTAAAAAAATTATTTAACTTGAATAAAACAAGTCTGGCAGCCTCCTTTGATTGAGGTAACCTTTTTGTAAAGCTAATCTAGGGAAGAACGAGCTATAATCGGCTGATTATAAGCAGCCCTTATAAAGCCAGTGTTTTGTGTTGTGACCACAGAAATTAACTTGCAGTCGCTCAGAAACTAGGGTCAAAATGAGTCAAGATCTAAATCCCAAGTCAAAACCGAGATGTCTGTTTCAGACACTGGATATCTGGTTGCCATTACCATCTATTTCTGCCCGACAGCTTTTCTTATAAATTTCTAGGAGAATTAAAGAAACAGTGGCAAGAATGCAGTTTCTTTTCTGACCTCTGGAATGAGATTGCAGCTGACAGGAGCATTTTTTACAAGGCCTGATGAGAAAACAGAGAGAAAAGACTCTTAACCGTGAGTAACAGTGTGCTGTTGATAAATGCCTTCTGGGCTGTCCAGGGGACTGGTTGATTTTGATCTTTTTTCTTAAGCAGCTAGAAAATATGAATATCAGGAGGGTCTCCAAAGTGCAAGAACGTCTTTGGCGGAGTGGCTGGTGCCTGGGTGTGTGCCTTCACCACTCCCAGGGCTTGGCTGGGACAGAACCCCCCTCTCCATGGCCTGTCACAATTCTCCCACCCTTGCCTTGTCCCTGTGGTTTACAGGCCTCAGGAGCAAGCAGGAGTTTAACCTGGACAGCTAACCCTTAATGCAGCTTATACATCATAACAGGTGATGCATTCAGGTTTTACATCAAAATAAGGCTGAAAGGCTCCTTTAAAACAGAAGAGGTTCCCAGAGACAGAGATACAACCCCAAAGCTTTCCCACAGCTCAGCCTTTGCCGCAAAGGCAACATCCTCCACGGTTATTGCCTCCAAAAAGCAGTTGGGATAGCCTACGTGAAAGAACACGCACACAGGCCTGTAAAGTGATGGAGACAGAGCAAGTCAACTGTAGGGCAAGTTCCCAGGCTCTACTTCCTAACTGTCTGGCGAGTGGCTGCAAGAACCCTCCTGCACCAGAGTCACTTTAATCATACTGCCTTCCAGGTCACCACCCAACACAAGATGCTCAATATGGATATTAAAGTCCGCCACCCTGACTCTGTCTTGACTTTTCCTGCCTTGTTACCCCTGCCAGGGTAGGTCCGATTACTCCCCACCTTCCCACTCTTTAAACCATCAAGCAATCCACCAGGCCTTTCCCCTTCTCCTCGGATCTCACAATCAGTTCTTTTCCAGATTTACATTTTATGAAGCTTCCTGTCACAGGCTGGGTTCTCTGGAAATAGAGGGTAAGATGTAAACTGTTGAGAGGCAACCGGGCTGAGACGCTAAATGTGTCTTTGAGACCAACCCCTGAGATAGGACCGGCAGGGACACAGGATAGACTAAGGGGGACAGTGCCGTGTAGCAGGCTTGGCAACCCTGACCTGACTGGAGGAAGCGGGGTTGGGGGCAGAGGGGCCCATGATCTCTCAGAGGTGTCCCGCCTGGGCTCACCTGGACTTTTATACCCCTGCCTTGTTTCATCACCAGATGCAGGCACCCCCAAGAGGGGAGTGGCTTCTGGAAGGTGGCCCCCGGCAGCTGAGGCAGACCTTAAAGGAGCTGGGGGCTGGGGGCTGGCCTCTGACCAACTACCCCACAGCTGGGCCACTAGTCCTTCTTGGAAAAGAGGTCTGGGCAGCACACCTCTATATGTTCTCCACCCCACCCCCAGGCTAATCCTATGAGAATCCAGTAATCCAGGGGCTCTAGCAGCCCTGGGGGTGCACAAATATGGCCCATTATTGATACCAACCCAGGTTCTTGGATTCTTTATTTTTTGAATTATTTATTATATTGGGTTGCCCTGGGTCTCCGTGGCTGCGTGTGGGCTTTCTCTAGGTTTGGCAGGTGAGGGCTTCTCCCTGAGGCAGTTCCTCCTGTTGGGGAGCAGGGGCTCTAAGGCACAGGCTCAGTGGTTGCAGCCCACAGGCTTAGCTGCCTCTCGGCATGTGGAATCTTTCTGGACCAGGGAGGGAACCCATGCCCCCTGCATTGGCAGGTGGATCCTTAACCACTGGACCACCATGGAAGTCCTGGATTCTTTCATCAATAGCAGTTGATGAGGCCAGACGAGAAATTCAGGCAAGGCTTTACTGGGACTTGTGCTGCAGCTGGTACTAGGGAGCCAAAGCAAGTAACAGGTGCCCTTGCAGCCCCCTGAGACAGGGGCAAGTTGGTCCCTTAAATGGGGTGAGGGTGGGAGCTGATCAGTGGGAGTGGTTGGAGGCGTGACTTGTGTGGTCTGCCTACCCCGGCATCTCAGAAGTGGAAGTTAGGTTTTAGCCTTCCATTCTCTCACTGTTCATCATTTGCCCCAACTGCACACGCTCACGGTTATTTTTAGTCCCTTACGGTTTCTTTGTATTCTGTCCAGGGAGGTGTTTTTCCAAGTACAAGTACTGCAGTAAAAGGCCCCAGGTCCAGCCTATCTCACTAGGAATGTCTTTGCACATCACACCCTTCATCTCAGGCATCATGTTGCACGTATGCTAGAGAGTTAGCCTCATGATCTCATCTGGCTGGTTGCCTAGAAGAGAGCTTCCCAATCAGATATCTGGGGAAAGACAGGCGAAGAAATTTCTCTCTAAAGTCCTTAGAGCAGACAGGAAGATTTCAGGTCTGTTACCCGCAGCTTATCCCATTGTGCAGGGTAATTATTAACATATTTAAAATTTGGGGATGCCCTGCTCTAGAGACATCTATTCTTGGTCCTTCTTTCAGTCACTGATCATTTACTTTGGGGACCTTTTATTATTCATCAGGCACTGAGCCAACTATTGGAGAGAGAGTGGGGAACAGGCCACGCAAGGTCACTGTCGTTGAAACACTTAGGGTCTAGTGGAAAAGAAAGGCTGAACAAGTAAACATGGAAACAGAACCATAAAGAGAAGTAGAGTAAGTGCTCTACGAGAGAATAACAGGGTGGGAGAGTCAAGAAGGAACAGTAGAGAGACTGGCCAGCCCTGGGAGCCCTGGAGTGGGGCTCACGGTTTATTCTCAGTGCAAGAGAAAGCGATCGGGGGACTGTGAAGCTATGGGTGTCCTGATGTAGTTTATATTTTCCCAAGAACACTCCTGGTGGAGAATGACTGTAGGGCAGCAGCACTAGTGACAGGAAAGCCAGTTGAGAGCGTGTAGTAATATGAGAGCGTGTAGCAATAACCCAGACTAGAGACGGTGCGGTTAGCTGCGAGCAGTCACAGCGGATCGGAGAAGAGAGGAAGGATCCGAAATAGATTTGCAAACAAGAATCAGTCCTTCCTGGGGCTTCCCTAGTGGTCCAGTGGTTCAGACCCCATGCTTCCAATGCAGGAGCTGGGGGTTCGATCTCTGGTCGGGAAACAAAGATCCTACATGCCACGTGGCACAGCCAAAGATAAGAATAAAAAATTTTTTTTAAAGAAATACATTTTAAAAAGGAGAATTAATCCTTCCTACCCTCAAGAAGTTTACACTCTGTTGGAAAGACAGATGTAGAAACTGTTTAATATAGCAAAATCATTACTTTCATGGAAGTGTAGAAGATATAGATGGAGCCTAGGGTGGAACACAGAAGACTCCCTGGGGAGATGTAGGTGCTCACAGTTATGTTAAATCTGGGGAGTAAAAATAAGTGTTTGCTGAGTAAACTGACTTTGCCCAGGGGGTGGTGCTTCCAGCAGAGGCTGCAGCCTGGGGAACATGCCTGGCAGATGTCCAACCGTAGGGACCTTCACAGACCAGGGCCCCGCTCACGGCGTCTAGACCACCCTGCCTCTACCTCTTACATTGTGCTTGTCACTCTGTGTATGGAAATCTGTTTTTGACTGTCTGCTTTTCTCCCCAGTTTGAAACTCCTGGGAGACAAGTCTATGTTCTGATTATTGTTAGCAATAAGTATTTCTTAATGAATAAGCAAAAGTCTTCTAATGATGGCACCACTAAAACACCAATCACTCCCTCACTTTCCAGCCCTCCTGGTTGACTTCATGTCATTTCAAAGGTGATGCCTTCAGCTGTGGTCTCTCTCCAACCAGCTCCCAGAGGGTAAACCCTCTGTCTCCTCTCTCTGTGCCTTTTCATGGGCTACCAGGTACTGATCTACACTCTCCAAGGGCCATCCCAAGACCACTGAATGAAATGAGTGCACAATCTGCAGTAGGTCGTTACTGACTAACGGGTTTTTATTCCTTCCTCGGTTGCCAGGATGTTGAAGCAGTGACTGCCTGCTGCAGAAGGCTTTCATCTGCTAAATGCCTCCCAGCATGTCTGCTGAAAATCTTGAGCCATCAGGAACACCACCTCCTCACCCCTCCACAACTTTCCACCACAACACGCAGACCTTCTCCTCGAAGGAAGAAGGTACTAAGGGAGATGAGCAGAGTTTAACAGAAGGATTTTTACTTCCTGAAGAGGATCAGACTCCAGAGAAAGACCAGTACCTGGAGGAGGAGGCAAATTACCTGAAAGGAAACGAGTATCAGTTTGAACAGGATCATCTATATGAACAGGATTATCTGAAGGGCCATAAGAATCTGCAGAAGAAAGAGCTCCTGGAAGGGAAAATATTTCTGTATGAGAAGTTTCTGGAAGCAGGTGAGTATCTGGGGAGGATATGCTGTAGATGGTGGTTCTAGCTCATTACGAGGCCCGGGAAAAGAAAGAACAGGCTTGAGTTACAACCAAAGCGCAAATGATCAGTCCTACTCACCACGCTGACAGCCTCATGAATCATTTTTGACCAAACTACTCATGACTTCAGTATCTGTGCCCCCAAGCCCTGAGCCTACCAAGCAGACAGGTAGACCTGATGATCCAACAGGAAACCTCTGTTCATAAAAAGCAAAAACAGACAAACAGAACACACCCCCTAATTTGTATCTTTTCCTTTCCTTGTTGCACAAGTAATACATATGCACGACAAGTAATACATATGCACAGTGGACGTTTGAGAAACTGTATACAAGTATAAAGAAAAAAGCAAAAGCAAACATCAGTCTTCTTCAGGGTCTTCCCCAGTGGTCCACTGGTTAAGATTCCGCACCTCCACTGTAGGGGCCATGGGTTCAATCCCTGGTTAGAGAACTAAGAGGCCACATACTGTGTGGCCAAAAAAAAATTTTTTTTTTAATTTCTGAAAAATTCACTCCCATCCAGAAATGATAATCACTTTCGCACCTTGATTATGTCCTCCCCAGACACTGTATAGTGCTTGTAACCTGTAAATATATAGATATATTTATTTCTATATCATGTGTTGTGCTGGGCTGAATTGCTCAGTCGTGTTCGACTCTTTGTGACCCCATGGATGTAGCCCACCAGGCTCCTCTGTCCATGGGGATTCTCCAGGCAAAAATACTGGAGTGGGTTGCCATGCCCTCCTCCAGGGGATCTTCCCAGCCCCAGGACTGAATCCAGGTCTCCTGCATTGCAGGCAGATTCTTTACCATCTGAGCTATCAGGGAAGCCCCAGAATACTCGAGTGGGTAGCCTATCCCATCTCCAGGGGATCTTCCTGATCCAGGAATCAAACTGGGGTCTCCTGCACTGCAAGCAGATTCTTTACCAGCTGAGCTACCAGGGATGCCCCTTCTATATCATAATTACATATAAATATTATATATTTATAGGAGTATCATTTCACGCTTTCAATTTTCTACAAATCATTTTAATGGCTACATCACACTGTATTATATTTTAAACCATAATTTTTTTGGCCCCACTGTACGACTTGCAGGATCTTAGTTCCCTGACCAGGGGCTGAAGCCACACCCTTGACAGTGAAAGCACTGAATCCTGACCACTGGACTGCCAGGGACTTCCCCAAACCATAATATTTTTAATTGGTTTTCTATTATTAATCATTTATTGCTTCTTTTTTTGTTACCTTTTAAAAAAGCATGTTGATAAATATCCTTATAGCTAAATTTTATTAATGAGCTCTAATTATTTTCTAGCACACATTTCCATAATGTGTTACCAAGTCAACAGAGACTAGGATGCTTCCCTGGGTGCCCATTCAGACCCTGGAAGGCATCATCTTACCCTGCTGGTGGGTATTTAACTTTGGAGTGACTTCTCTTATCCTAAGGCTCACATGTTTCCTATACTGTTTCTGCAGTTGGTAACTTTTCCTTAAGTTGGGTTTTATCATTTGGCAGTGGTCTCCTTGTGCTACTGCTCCAAGTGGGTAATATGCATTTATTCACAGGCCAGTGTCTTCCCTTGATGTTATGACTGCATGGCCATATCCAACCAGAAACAGAAAGCTAAAAATCCAGGTCATCTGCATCACCTTAATGCTGACTTAGAAATAGAACTATTTTCTGGAACAAGCAAGCATCTCAGGCAGCTTGAATTTTTAAATCCCAGTCTAACTGCACACAACCCACATCCTAAAAGCTGGGTGGTTTCGGCAGCCACACAGGTGTTTCACCTTTACATCCTCTCCATCAAATCATGACAGATGTATCATCCTATCAATACATTCGTACTGCCCTCACCAGTTTAGTTAGTACATTGGAGAGGTCGTTCCTCTTGCTGGGAAATTCTCTTTTCTGTGTGTCTGCACCACTGAGCTCCCTCTCAGAATCCTAACAGCCCTGTACTTCGAGTACCAAGGGTACTTCTATATCGAAAAACAGCATTCAAGCCATTTCTTTTGCACAGTATGAATCAAGCATTCTTCACGTGTCCCCGCTGTGTGTAGGACCTTCGTAAATATATTACCCACCAGAGTAGGACAAATAGAATGCTGTCAAGTGAATGGAACTGTGTATAAAGCAAAAGCTTTGAAAATAAATGCCCTGCTAGCACATATTGGCGAGGCACTGAAAAAAAAACTGTAGGAGAATACTAAAATGCCTTTAAAGGCACATGCAAGCATGTCTTAGTCTATGAAAACTCAGGGTACCAAGCCAGACTCTACAAAACAGATTAAGTTAAAAGGGTTTACAAGAGGATCTTTAATTTTCAAAAGAATTTACATCAAGATTTCTTTATGTAGAATTTCTTCCCAATACCTTAAAGATGTAACTGTTTATCCTTTGTTTTGAACCTCAGTGTCAAACAAGAATACTTTCCTGACTCATAACAGATGTTCAGTAAATGCAAATTGGATCAAGTTCAATTTCATTCATTTCACAAAGCCAGGTGTATATAGACACACACATACACAAACACATTTTTTGTGGTTTTTTTTTTTTTTTGCTTTCATTTTGATTTTTAATTTTTATGGTGGAGTATAGTTGATTTACAATGTTGTGTTAGTTTCAGGTGTACTGCAAGTGGGTCAGTTATACATACCCGTATGTCCACTCCTTTTTAGATTCTTTTCCATATAGGCCATTACAGAGTATCGAGTTCCCTGTGCTATCCAGTAGGTCCTTATTAATTAACTATTTTATATATAGTAGTTTGTATATGTCAATCCCAATCACTCATATTTATTGTTAAAAACAACATTGTGAATTAATCAGTGTCTATAAAATGAACCCATAATGACAAATAGGCTTCCACATCACAGGCTAATGGATGAATTATTATAGGTTAGTGGTGAAGCACTGTCATGGGACGGATTCTGACACCTCATCTGGCCTCAGAAGGAGAGAGTGCCATGATCCACTAGTGATGTCTGCCACAGCATCAGGAGAGGAGGAAGGAGCCTGATGCCATTTTTTGATTTGATGGCAGATGTGAACCTGTCACAAAGAGCACTTTTTTCTTCCTCTCTCAAGAGCTTGACCGCATAGGTGTGAACACCAGTTCTCTCCCATTTATCTTGCATGAGTTTGGGCAAGTCACTTGACTGCTGTTAGTTTTCTTAGCTGTAAATTAGGGATAACACTGAAAGTCATTCAGTCATGTCCGACTCTTTGTGAACCCACAGACTGTAGCACTCCAGGCTCCTCTGTCCATGGAATTCTCCAGGCAAGAATACTGGAGTAGGTAGCCTATTCCTTCTCCAGGGAATATTCCCAACTCAGGGATCAAACCCAAGTCTCCCGCATTGTAGGTGGATTCTTTACCATCTGAGCTACGAGAAAAGCCCAAGAACACTGCAGTGGGTAGCCTATCCCTTCTCCAGGGGATCTTCGTGACCCAGGGATTCAACCAGGGTCTCCTGCATTGCAGGCGGATTCTTTACCAGCTGAGCTACCAGGAAGGCCCGTAGGGATAACACTAGACCTACCTTATGTGAAGATTAAAAGGGTTAAATTATGTAAAGCATTATGAGCTATGCCAGGCATTGAGCATTTTAAGTGCTATAGCACTTAAAATAGCATATAACCTATGTAAGTGTTAGCTATTATTATTATATATATCATCATTCCCTTTACCACTGACTTGTGAAGGGTAGGTGACATCCCCTGGCCACATTGCTCTCTTCTGTAAAATGGACGTAACAGAAAGACAAGAGAAGATGCAATGAACTAGGGTGTGGGAAGAATCTATGCCCCACCCAACTACTCTGCAGGCAGGTCAATTTCACAGACTCTCATTGCCCTGGACCAATCAGTGTAGTGTCAGACCAACGACCCCCATCCCCTTTCTTCTTTAAAGGGATGATTTTCTCCATGGTTTGTGAGAAAATCCAATAAAATTGGATGAGCAAATTGAATATCAATGCAGCATCAACTGTCACTGAATAATCAATAGTCACATGTGACAGATCTCCCCGGATTTGAACCAGGAGGTTCCAAATCATTTTTGTGAAGCATGGGTGTGAACCTGGGGGTGTCAGAGTTAGAAGACCCAGCACAAGGGTGGGCCTTGGACCTTGGGCATGTTGATTACCTGTTCCAGGTTTCAGTTTTGCCATGTGAAAAAATACCCTGTGACTGTGACAATGTTGTTTCATTTTCATTCTGAAAATGCTTTGAAAGCACTCCCACACCATACAATTATCAGGTGTAAAAAGGCATGTCTGATCTCACAAGGTGCAGGAAGGTTCTAGAAGGAAGAAATACAATCTACATTTCTGACATGCTGTCATAGAACAGGAAACCACCCCACAACGTGGTCCCTTTTGTTTATGTAGAGCCTAAGACCTTCCTATGATATGCTCCTCTGTCCACGGGATTCTCCAGGCAAGAATACTGGAGTGGGTTGCCATGCCCTCCTCCAGGGGATCTTCCCAACCCTGGGATGGACCCCGAGTCTCTCACATCTCCTGCATTGGCAGGCGGGTTCTTTACCGCTAGCACCACCTGGGAAGACCTTCCTAAAGATGAACTCTGCTCTGTGGCAAATGATGCTGTAGAGATGTCACAGTATATTGATTCATAATGTTTCTACTTAATGACATTTTGAGACACACAATCCATGAGATATGATTTTCTTGCCCCTTGCTAGCTCCTCTTTGGCGGCTCTGAATGCTGTTTGACTTAAATGCTATAGTTTGGTTGCTGTTTCCAGGTGAGAGTTGGCATCCCAGGGACCATTTCTAAATGGGGAACCTAGCAATTCTGTGTATTTAAAAACAAAGGCTTGAGATACAGTGATAAGGCAGAGACAGGGGAGACAGACAACTTGTCAAGCAGCAAAGTTCACAAATAAGCCAGAGCTTCCCAATCAGGGTGCCTTGAGTCGGCCACTACTGGGGAGAGATGCTGGGTCCCCAGCCCCCCCAGCCTCCACGCTGCTCCCGTACAAATGGCATTATTTGCTATGCCTGTCTTGTTCTGAAGGTTAGGAATACAGTCCAGTGACACAGGGAGTATAGGGTACATTTCAGTCTTTGTTTCCGTCAAGTCTTCAGTCACCCTTTGCCACCCTCCTCCCTTTACAAATGAGGATCCTGGAGTCTGAGAGAGGGTATGTGACTTCTCCAGGGTCATGGAAAATAACTAAAAGAGTCAAGAGACGCTCCCAAGCATTCTCTTTCACTTCTCTTTTTCTCCTTTCTTCCCTCCTTTCATCCTTTGTTTCTGCTTTTTAATAAATTATATGCATATTTTAATTTGAGCGGAGTAACATAAAATGAAGCAAAATCTACTTCTGTTCATTTTCTAGTGGAAAATTTGAAAAGTATAAAGACATCACCCTACCAACATCCGAATATAAATAAGGCTGATTCACATTTTAGCAATTTTTATTCTGTCCCTCCCGATCTCATTTTTTGCATGTTTGGTGGTGGTCGTGGTCCTTGTTTTGTCTTGTTTTTACCATTTCAAATATGCTGTATATACAAGCTGGTATTTTACTTTTGTTCCTTAGTATTGTGACCTTAACATTTGCCCATATTGCTTAATGTTTGTAGACATCATTTTATTTTTTAATATTTATTTATTATTATTATTTATTTTGGCTGTATCCGGTCTCGGTCGTGTCACACAGGATCTTCCATTGCGGCAGGCAGTCTTCTCTAGCTATGGCGGGCAGTGTGGGGTCTTAGCCCGCCGGCCAGGGATCGAACCCACACCCCCTACACTAGAAGGGGGACTCCTAACTGCTGGACCACCAGGGAAGTCCCTGTAGACATCATTTTAATAGCCAAGTAATATTCCTCAATAATAGTCCATCTCATGGGTAAACTATGGATAAAGTGTCAAACATTTAAGTTTCACATTCAAATTTTCTGATTCTCATTTCTTACACTTCCACTGTGCCATCCTCTATTACTAGCACTGATGCTCTATTTTATCCCAATTGTACCTAAAATTCTTGATGTCATACCATTCAAACCCAATAGTCAGGTGATTAAATGACGCAAATAGAGTTTGTAAAATTAAATATTATTTAAAAATATTTATGTCCTCTGAACCTCAGCCCTCTCTCCTGTATAGAAAAAATACCCTTCATCCTGCGACAGAGAGGGGACTCCGTGATAACCCAAAAGATTAACAAAGCAAACTTGAATGTCCCAAATCCACAATTTCATGAAAATTACCTTCTTGAGTTCTAATTTTATAAAAATTTTAACCTGATAATTTCTAAAGGAAACGATTAAGAGAGAGAACACCAAAAAAAAAAAAAAGCAAAAATAGAAAAATTCTGTAAATCGGGGCTTCTCCACCTCAAACCCAGCATCACATAATTAATGACAGGTTTTTTAACAGAAAGAAAGTTTCCTTTTTTTCCCTAACATTGTCTTTCTGTTCTTTTTTCCAACAGACTTCAAGGCTCATTCTTCACAAACCCTGCCTAGTCTTAGAGCAAGGTAAAAGTTTTTGGTGGTTTTTTTTGTTTGTTTTTTTCCGATAAATCAGGGTGAAAATTCATGCTGAAGGCTGATGCTTCATAGCCTTTGCAGTTCCAAAGACTGCAAGCAGGGTTGAGAGCGGGTAGGAGTGCAGGGAGCAGGACCTCCGAGAAGGAGGGGTTCAGGGGCGGTCTCCTAGAAGTCACACACAAAGGACCTCCCAATACTATTCCCCTTTGCCATTCAAACCACTCACAAGCTGAGAGATGAGTCCCAGGATCCAGAGCCCTGGGCACCCAGAACTATGGTAAGAGCAGGGGCCAGCTGAGTCTAGAAAGGAGGGTAGCGTGGGGAAAGACGGCCAAGGGCCCTGGGCACCACTCGTAGTGAAGAGGTGAGTGAATGCCACAAGGAAGTTGCCATCTTCCTCGCTCAGGTGTATCCCAAGCTCCAAATGATGGTGCAGTGAGTGTTCATGGAGCTCCTGCCACAGGGCGTGGCCCACGCGAGATGGTCACTGTGAGAGCCGTGGACAGAAGCCTCCGTGTGCTCTGCTCTGTAGACACCCCTGCGGGGCAGGGGACACACGAGCTCTGGTTCACAGTCTTCGTCCCCTACATCTGCCCCGAAGGATGACTGGGGGAAGGTGGTCACTGACCTCCAGTGGGGAAGTGGGTTGACACTAGATACAAAGAACGCGCAAGGCTGGCTGGGTTACACTGAGAAGCAGGAATGAAACCTGCTTTGCTGTGCAGGGAAGACATAGGCTATAACTGGAGGACCAGGGGCTCCGTACAGGGGCACCCCTCCACCTGGTGAGGTCGGCTCCCCGCTCCCACCCTCCACCAGCCCCTCTGAATCGTGCTTCACACTTTCAGAGGCTCAGCATCTGCCAGGACCACCCCCACTACGCCAATCCACAGAGGGAGTGCTTTCCAGAATCCCCTCCACTTCAGCCATTGACACTCACAGAGAAGCAAGCAACATGATGTGAAGGGGCCTGACGGTGAAGTGACCGGTCAGGCTCTGATGGATAACAGGGACCCCAGAGCCAGGCTGCCTGGGCGTGAATCTCAGCTGCTCCACCCAGCCAGCTGTGTGCTGCAGGACAGCCGCTTCATCTTCTGCCTTGGTGTTCCCATCTGTAAAACAGGGACAGGAAGAGTTTCTGCTTCCCCAGGGCTGTGTGTATGTGTGCGCGCATGCACACTCAGTTGTGTCCGAATCTTGGTGACCTCACAGACTGCAGCATGCCAGGGATCCTCTGTCCATGGGATTTCCTAGGCAAGAATACTGGAGTGGGTTGCCATTTCCTCCTCCAGGGGATCTTCCAGACCCAGAGATCGAACCTGAGTCTCTTGGGTCTACCTGCATGGGCAGGCAGATTCTTTACCATTGTGCAAGCTGGGGTGGGGCTGTGGTGAGGATTAAACAAGTACTTACTCATGGGGGTGCAGTGGAGCTGTGGTTACCCCCCAGGGCATGTGCAGTAAGGGCTGTAGGTCACTGTTAGCCTTCGTTCCGCTCCCCAAGAGCCACCACATAGAAAACTTAACGCGTGTAGAACAAGGAGCAGGATTCCTGGTCAGCTTTGTTCCCAAACAAGCACCCATCCAATCTTTCAGCCGTACTGCTGCTGAGTGTGCTTCTGTTCCCGGGCCCAGTGGGGAGCCCCAGGCCTCCCCTGGGTCTGCCCCCAAGCAGTTCAGTTTGGCTTCTCAGGGTCCAAGGCTGAGCCTGGGGTGCTCAGAGAGGCCCTGCATGTTCCTCACCCAAGGCTGCTGAGAGACTGAAATCTCCACAAACCCCTTTGGGCATGAAGTGTCCCACAGGTGTGTGTTTGCTAAGGTCAGCGGGGAGGGGGCACAGACTCAGGTCCAGTGTTTCCTGGGTTCCTCATAAGCAGGAAAGCACCCACCCCCAGCCCACGCACTTCTGCATGCCTGCCGTGAAGGTGCCCGGGCACACACCAGGCTCCGTCCCCGCTGTGAGGCAGCTGCAGGAGCAGACATGGAATCCAGGACCAGGGGCTCTTCCTTGCATCCCTGCATTGCTGATAAAGCAGGGTGCTGGTGTTTGGCAACACAGTCTGGTTTCCCAGGTGCTAAGGTCACAGCAGAGCCCTGGCAGGCGCCCCAGAGGACCCTGCATCATCCCAGCCCTGGGCAGACATGGCAGGGACGGCAAGCTCACATGAGAATGGGCATGGCCAGAGCGGCCCTCTGTGACCTCCAGTACCATCCTGGTGCTTGTCAGCCAGCCGCTTTGACTTCCCAAGGTCTGTCCACAGGGACGTGTATTATCTCCTTGAATCCCAGCAACATCCCACCAGCAGGATAAGACACTGAGCTCAGAGGAGTCCCCTGATGTGGCCTCGAGGCCCGGAGGAGGGCAAGACTTGACACCTGCCAAAAAAGCTCTCCCTTCTCCACTAGTTCTTGATCCCTGTGGTCACTTGACTAAAACCTGAGTATCTTGCCGCTTGCCCCCGGGGCCCCTGCCCAGTAGTGCATCCTGAGAACACAACCATTCTGCCCGGGCCCGCAGGCCAGCACAGACCTGCCCCTGGGCCCCGGGAGGTGGCACAAATCTGCCCATAACACCTGTAGGTATTGAAGGGAGAACGGCATTCCTGTGGTGAATTCCCTGCATCAGGGAACCCTGAGCCCACAGGGAACCAGCCCATCTCATGAAGGGCCATTGAACTTCTTACTTTGCCTCTAAAAACAACACTGCCTCTAAGAGCCAACACTGCCCACTCTCATTTTGTCCTCACCTATGGAGATCTGGTGCGGGGTGGGGAGGCATGATTATCTAAAAGGTGTGGAACACTGGGGTATGGGTGTCTTTTTGAATTATCCTCAGGCCCTGCAAAACCTTCCCTGAAAATGTTATGTGCAATGGGTGGACTAGCGGGCACAGACCCCAGTGCTTGACTTGAAGCGCTGTTCTGCTCTGCCTGAGGCAGCCGTGAGTCAGGAAGGGTGACTGGAATGAGCAGGGTGGTGAGCCGGCAGGGTGAAGAATGTTTTGGAAGGTTGGACTGTCCATTACGGAAGCCTGGCCTGCTGGCCTTTGAAGGCGTCCACATATCCTTTCCCTCTAAGTGAAGCAGCAGCTGGCACCCAGAATGGCCCACAGGCCTATTTCCCATTCCCTTGTGATGGTCCTGGGATGGGTGGAAGTCTGCAGAGGCCAGGGAGCAACCGCTGCCACCCCAACCTCCCCGCAGGCAGCAGGCCATGGGGTTTCTAACCCGGCCCCTGCCTGGAGGTGGACCCTCTGTGGCTGGCATCCCTTAGGTGACCACCTTCTTCACTGTCCCTCCTCCCATCCCCTGAATCTGCCAGCAGCAGGCCTCTCCTCGAGGACACGATGCCATCTACATCGTTTGTGAAGCATGAGGGAGAGTTTCCAACCTCCCAGGACCAGAGTACACAGACGGAGTGGCTTTATAAAAGCAAGATGGGTAAGGGACCCCGCACCCCACAGCCATCTCGAGGCCAGGCTCCGGGGGTGCTGGGGAGACGTGGCCTCGTGGGTGTCCCATGGAGGTGGAACATCGAGGCTGGAGCATCACCCATCAGATTGATGATGCATACTGCTTCCTGGGCCATCCTGTCCCTGTGACCCCCCCCCTCATCCTGGACCCCCCTCAGAGTAACAGCATCAGCAGAGTGCTAAGACAAATACCTTCCCCCATCTCCCCCGTCCCTTCATTAGCTTTCCTGTTCTTGTCCCACATGAACACAGGCCCTATTTCCCGTGGGGACACAAGCCATTTCCTTCCCAGATCACAGGCCGGTTCCCTGGGGACAGAGCCCATCTCTAAATAATCACATGGTGACGGGACTGGGACCCACCCCAGAATCTCTGTCCGAGTGTGCAGTCAAAGCCAGCCCTGGTTCAGAACGAACCAAGACCATCCATAGCAGGAAATGTGTGGCCACAATTAGGAGACACTCAAGAGACAGTTTGGCAAGATTGCACTGAGGATCTTAATTCTCAGCCCAGTTAAGCCCAAAGGCCCCTTGCCCTAGGGTCCTGGGAATGCACCCCTGAATAGCATCTTCTCTCGCCATGATTAATAATTTAAACCAGCCTTAGTGAGATTGATCCATCACAGATTCACACATTAGTTTCACATCTGTAGTCATGGCAGTGGTGAATTAGATTCCTGACCGGCACCTCGCTTCCCTGCCCCCCTCCGTGCCTGCTCGATTTTGTAGCTCAAATGTGGCTTAAATGAAATGAGGAGGCAGAAACCCTATGAGGGAGAAGGGAGCAGCAGAGGCAAGCCCACACAAGCCAGGGGTTCCAGGTGCCGGCTGCCAGCCATGAGGAGGAGTGTTTACAGGCTAAGTCGGTGCATGTGGGGTTTGTGTCACGGTTTGTGCTCCGATGGAGCCCCGAAAACTGGAACCATTTCAGAGTCAGTAAGCGTGATGGCTGGAAAAAAAAATCTGAGCACTTATCTAAATATTCATAAGCAGGATTCTGGAAGTCATTTACTGGGTAATTGCCTGTAAAGTGCCAATGCTAAGCTTGAAAGGAGGTGGGAAAAGGAGATAGAGGGAGGCTGAGGTGGGGGAGGGAGCCCCCAGAACCTGTTCACTGGGCACCCTCCTTCAGAGAGAGGCCCTCTGGAAATCAGCGTTTCATCTGCCACATTCATTCATGATCCTTTTGGTCTCCAGGCCTAATTACAGAGCCAGTCACGTCTGGATCTAATTTAGCTTTTAAGTGCTCTGTGCATTTGGACTGTAGGGGCATGTTTTCTAGCCAAGTGTCTTTCCACTACTGAGTTCCTTTTTGATGACACTGCACGACGTGTGGGATCTTAGTTTCCCCAACCAGGGATGGAACTGGGGTGCCCCCTGCAGTAGAAGTGTGGCCTCTTAACCACTGGACCATCAGGGAAGTCCCCAACATGGGTTTAGTGTTTCGCACAAGTCTGGCCACCCACAGCAATACCTACGGATCAGATTCCGTGATGCTGGTGGCCTGGACCGAAGGTGTGGACAGTGTTGAGCCTCTAAGCCGGGGTCAAGGTCACATCCCAGGCTCCTGCAGAGACATGAGGGATGGTGGCTACAGCCGAGATTGGAACACAAGGAAAAATAAGCAATTTCCTATAATTTATGAAGGTTTTTCTGCCCATGGTTAACAATCAATCTTTTGGAGAGTGTTAAAATAATAACTGGACAGATTTTACTGGCAATAGCTACATGATTGTGTCTGGCCAGTGGAATAGAACAAAGAGACTCATTAAGAGACTTCTCTGAAAAAGTGAAGAGTGAAAAGGAAGTGATGGGGAGTAGGGTGCAAGGGGAACCCCAGAAGTATGGAGCTCCAAACAGGAGGTCAAATCTAGTTAAGAGAAGGTGGAGGAAAGTGACACAGGGAAGATGTTCCATGTGTGATGGGGACGTACCCCCGCCATGAAGAAAAGCCAGTCCCCCTGCAGCTGGAGGAGAGAACAGTAAGGATTCCTGAGCATGGCAGATGCAAAACAGAATCTGATTCGCCCAGGGCAAAAGCCGCCCATCCACTAGTTGGAGAAACACAATTTAGGCTAAAACAGCTGAGCGGAGGTGAGTGCAGGCGTTGGCGGTGATGGTGCTCGGGATCCAGGACTGGGCATCCCCAGCACCCGCTGCCTGTAAAGATGCAGATTCCCAGGCTTTCTTAACACAATCCCTGCCTCCATCCTTAACAAGATCCCCAGAGGATTCTCAGCACAAGAGTGCTGGAGAACCAGAGAAGCTCTAGGGTAGAATGGATTTCATGGGTGATAGACTCCTATTTTTAAAGCCTTTTTTCTTACGGGACTATTCGACCCCATACTATCCATGGAGTTGAAACTCACTATTCAAAAAACTAAGGTCATGGCATCCAGTCCCATCACTTCATGGCAAATAGATGGGGAGACAATGGAAATAGTGACAGACTTTATTTTCTTGGGCTCCAAAATCACTGCTGACAGTGACTACAGCCTGAAATTAAAAGACACTTGCTCCTTGGAAGGAAAGCTGTGACAAACCTAGACAGCATATTAAAAAGCAGAGACTTCATTTTTCCAACATAGGTCTGTATAGTCAAAGCTATGGTTTTTCCAGTAGTCATGTATGGATGTGAGATCTGGACCATAAAGAAGGCTGAGCGCTGAAGAATTGATGCTTTCAAATTGTGGTGCTGGAGAAGACTCCTGAGAGTCCCCTGGGCAGCAAGAAGATCAAACCAGTCAATCCTATAGGAAACTAACCCTGAATATTCATGGGAAGGACTGATGCTGAAGCTGAAGCTCCAATCCTTTGGCCACCTCATGAGAAGAGCTGACTCACTGGAAAAGACTTTGATGCTGGGAAAGACTGAAGGAGGAGAAGGGGGCAGCAGAGGATGAGACAGTTGGATGGCATCCCTGACTCAGTGGACATGAATCTGAGCAACCTCTGGGAGATAGTGCAGGACAGAGGAGTCTGACAATGCTACAGTCCCAGGGTCGCAGAGTTAGACAGGACTTAGTGACTGAACAACAAATTCAACCCCAGGCACCAGAAACAGCATTTTACGTGGACTCTGTAAACAGCACTTTGAAACAAACATGGAGGTAATAACACCCAGATAAATAAATCCTTGAAACCTATTACTACAGAGAGTGGCAGGTCTGACATGGAAGGAATGCTAAAGGCACCAGAAATGCCTGGTGGCTTGGGTGATGCAGCAGTCTGGAGGAGGACCAGAATGACTATTTATGGCCCCAGGTGTCTGCACTGCCAAGCACAGAGCAGGATCATAAACAAAGTATACCAGAAATTCTAACACGGAGCATTATATCCCTGCTGGTAGGAAATCCTCAAAACTTGGTGCCCCCAAACACACACAATAAGGGCCTATAAATATTTGTTACATGCTTGTGAAACTGCTGTTGAGTCCTCATCAGACTCCAGATCAGATATGATGATGAGAGGGTGTACCCTTCCCTCAAGAGACGGTTTTGATAGGCAAGGAGCTGCATGCAGATATTTGTACACATGGAGAACAGTATGTGATCAACCTGGGCCAAATATTGAGAGCTAAATGACCAGGAGGAGCCAGCACAGGATCAGTAAGAACCAATCAAGGACTTCCCTGGTGGTCCAGTGGTTAATAATCTGCCAGCTAATGCAGGGGACACAGGTTCCATCCCTAGTCTGGGAAGACCCCACATGCTGAGGAGCAGTGAAGTCCGTGAGCCACACCTACTGAAGCCTGCCCACCTAGAGCCCATGCTCTGCAACAAGAGAAGCCACTGCAATGAGAAGGCCGCACGTGGCCACGAAGTGCAGCCCACGCCAGCCGAGACCAGAGCAAAGCCCGTGCAGCAACAAAGACGCAGTGCAACCATAAATAAATTATCAAATACTTTAAGAAAAAAGAACAGATCAAGTGATACTGGCTCTTAGGTCACTTTTTGACAAGGCTATTAAATCAGGAGCTGTGGTAAAGCAGGAGGCTTGAGTTCCAAAACATGTTTCATTTTCAAAGCCTTCCTGATGTTCCTATAGACAAGATAGACAAACGCCAGGTGGGAGCATCATGATCACGACGGCAGGACCGCTGTGGAACAACCATCCGAAGAATCTGTTTAAGGATCGAGTCAACCCATTTTCCAGTTGGCAGCCATGGGCTCCGTCCAGCACAATATTTTATCATAGGCTCGGATACAGATGTAGGAAGAATACTAATATCTGAAAGAGCTTGACAGCCATAAACACTGGATCAGGACTGGCTAAATAGAATGATCATTTAGATCAGACCCTGCTTGTAGGCCCACAAATACAGGATGGAGAAGGACAAGGAGGGGAAGCCCTGTCTGCTCTAGATGATTTACTCAGCCACAGGCACCATCAGTGATGGATGACTGATGTGACGGCCAGAAGGCTGATACAACCAGAAACAATTACAAGGTTGTTTAGAGGGAGATGAGTCCTGCTTCAGCCTGCACTACAAGAGCAGCCCCAGGGCGCTGTTCACTTAGAAGGATTCCACCCTCTATGGGGACCAGAAGTGGACTAGCTGGGACTCAGAGGAGAAGCGGGTATGAGGCCGGCCTGGAGATAACATCACACAGAGAACTGCTGAAGCAAACGAAGGCGTTAAATCTGGAAGGCACATGAGTCTGAGACAGAATAAGTGCCTTCAAATATCTGATGAGCTGCCATACAAAATGAGAAAATGAGACCTAGCCTCCCCATCTGCACAGAAGGGCTAGAACAAGGCAGCTTGAGGAAAATTGGTTAAGAAAAGGAAATATGTCCCAACAGCTGGAGCCATGCACAGTAGAATGCATGTTCTTAGTAGTCAGGGAACTACTTCCCTGGTGGCTCAGACGGTAAAGTGTCTGCTTACAATGCGAGAGACCCGGGTTTGATCCCTGGGTTAGAAAGATCCTCTGGAGAAGGAAATGGCAACCCACTCCAGTATTCTTGCCTGGAGAATTCCCTGGACGGAGGAGCCTAGTGGGCTACAGTCCATGGGGTCTCAAAGAGTCAATTGAGCGACTTAACTTTTACTTTTCAGTAGTCAGAGAGCTCTCTGTCTATGGAGGGCTCAGTCTTAGCTGACGGGCTGGCAGCATGGATCCTGCCCTCGTCAAGGAGGCTTTGCATCCATAGACAAGATCCATGTTCACAGACAGGGCTCTCAAATCCTAATGCTCCCATGAGCAGGGAAGCAGAGGCGGGTGCAGTTTGCCTCTGCTTTCTTATCATGGGCCTGCTCCTCTCTGCTATTAGGAATGGAATGTAGTGTGTGTGTGTGCGCGCGCAGAGTAGGAAGAAGGGCAGGTAGGGGTCGGGGGAGCAAAAAGGAGCAGGGATCACAAAATTCTAGAAAACACTGGCTCAGATGATAATGAATCCACCTGCAATGCAGGAGACCTGGGTTCAATCCCTGAGTCAGTAAGATCCCCTGGAGAAGGGAATGGCAACCCACTCCAGTATTCTTGCCTGGGAAATCCCATGGACAGAGGAGCCTAGCAGGCTACAGTTCATGGGGTTGCAGAGTCAGATATGACTGAGCAACTAACACTTTCACTTTCAACCAAGAACTTTAGGAAAGTTCTCAAAAACTACAGTAGCCTCTCATGGCATAACTCATCTGTACTAGCCAGGCCCTCGGGCCTCCCCACTGGCCCTCATTCTGCTCCCCTCTGGGAGCTCTTGACCACAGAACACCAGAGCCACCCACTTCCTACAGTGACACGTGTACCCCGTTATAAGCCTACACGGCCTGGAAGCCACTTGGCTCCGTGGTTCCTATAGAAGGAGGAATATCCCTCAGGTCTCCCCAGCCATCCTCTCTGTCCTGGGGACCCTAACTGACCAGACAAGAAGAGGGCCTGCGTTTCCCAGCCACTGTTTACTGCAGCCCCCGTGTAAGTCAGCAAAGCTAAGAGAGGGATATGGGCAGAGGAAGCATCCAGTATATACCAGCAGTGGCCTCCAACCCAAGTTTTCTCCTCTGTGGATCAACTTTGGGTGCTAAGAAAGAACCTCAGACCCTAACTGTCCAATATGAACCCACTGAAAAGTATAAGGTTAAAATTGTCAATGGCCATCATCTTCTGTCTTTTAACAGTACTTTCAAAATCAAGATTTCCAGGAGAGGAAGAATCAACAATGACGCTGGCCACCTTCAAGTCTGAGTCACAAGGTATCATTTTAACTTTTTAGTTTTACAGTGATTTTAAATGACTCGTGGAAGCTTCAGGTCCATCTATGAGATGGTGAGAAGTACAGAAGCAGCATGCCCCAGGCCAAAGAGAGTCCTCGTGTGATCATTTTAGACTAGGGCAGCCTTCATTAAGGTCAGGGGGCCAAAGCCTTATTTCTAGAACTTGATGTCAAGGCTCAGGGAAGAAACTTGACGAAAGGGTAAAATGCTTTTAATTGTGAGTTAAAATTGAGTTTTGAAAGGGGAGGAAATACTATTTACCACTGGAGTTAGAAAGGAAGAAAATGGATTACCCATATTCAATCTATTTCATGACATCTGCTGTGTATGAAATTATATTTATTGTGTACCTACTGTGTACTCGGCAGTAGTATGTCCATCTTCATATGGACAAAGCTATCCTACCCTCTCAGGACTTAAACTCTAGTGGAAAAGATGAACCGTGAACCAAAGGAGGGGGATCGATGTGTGCTGAGCATAAGCTTCTGCTCCAACTGCTGAAGATCACAGGAGCCTCTTATCCTAGAATATGCAGGCTTTGCCCTGGTCTCTGCAGACATTTAAGGGTGAAGAGTTCACCATTCCACCTCCTATTAATCATTTTTCCTATTTGTTTTCAGCCTTTGTTCCCACTGAAGAACCACAAATGGCGGGAAATGGTGAGTCCCACATAACCTAACCAAAGGTTCCTGCTCCCTGCAGAGTGTTTGGGAACGGTGCCCCCCAGGCGGGCGAGTGCCTTGCTGGTCTAGCCAGTGCGGAGTCCTAGAGAGAATCGAGGGACGTGCTGGCACACAGTCCACGAACCTGGATGTGCTTCCCTGTCCTTAACTGAAGAAGGGAGATAGAAACAGAAAGAGCGTCTTGGGAGTGAGAAAGAATGGCCTGGGAACAGTCCAGAAGTCCACCTCTCTACTCAAGGTCTGAATAGAGATACCCACATTTCAAGAGGGGCCAGTCAGTGAATTACTAGCTTCTCTGAATTCTGGTCAGCAGAGCTTAACTGGGATGCAAGGGTCCCTCCAGACAGACTCATTCCATGGCACCTTGGCAGGGAATGGTACCCTCAGAGCCTGATTCAGTTTTTATTAAAGGAGGGAATAGCTGAATCCTCTGAGGGGGAAGGACAGGGGAGAAGGTTGGGTTTTGGTGGCAGAATCCCAACCTGTACACATCGCTCCACCAAAGTCCTACAGTTAACCAGACCTATTCTGTGGTTTGGAGGTGGGCATGGCAAACCACTCCGGTATTCTGGCCTGGAGAATCCCATGGACAGAGGAGCCTGGCGGGCTCCAGTCCATGGGGTCGCAAAGAGTGGGACACGACTGAAGCGACTGAGCAGCAGCAGCAGCAGCAGCCTTTTATTGAATAGAAACAACAGAGGGATGGTGAACTGCTTGGATGGGGGCGGGGAGGAGCACGGTTACCTACACAGGTGGCGTATCAAACAAACTCTTTCTCACTCTAGAATCTTCTTGATCTTATTCCATTTCCAGAGAGGAGAGAGCCAGGGTAGACTAGTGCTGCTCAGACGTCCATGTGGAGAGCATTCACCCAGGCCTTGTGTTAAAATGCAGGCTCTGAGTCCACAGGCCTGAGGGTCTGTGTTTCTCACAAGCTCCCGGCAGCAGCTCCTACAGGAAGGGTGGAGGAGCGGACAACAGGCCTGAGTTCCACCCCTGTGCCCACTTCTCTGAGCCTGCCCAGGGGCAGTCGCCTACTGCTTCTCTCCCCCGTGTCCTGGTTTAGAACGTGGGGATCTGCTCTACACAGCAAACACACAGGACTCCAACATCCACCCCAAATTCAGGAGGCGTCCTTCTGTCAGGAAAACAAGCTGTTAGAGGCGAGCCACTGACCGGGTGGAGAGGAGCTGACACTTGTTGGTAATCAGTCCAGGAGAGACGTCCCACTCCAGGCAGTGCTGTGTGCCCGGCTTGCATCGCATTGGTGCTGGCCCCCTGAGCTCCATGGTCCCCGCTACACGGACGAGGGGCCCAGGGCGCAAAGGGGGCTGAGTGACCAGCTGGGAAGGCCCTGGGTAACAGGGTCACCACTTGGGAACCTGGCCTGACACCTCCCCCGCCTCCCCAGTCCTCCCATAGGAGAGACTTCGAGGGAAGATATTCCCACTAGAACAAAGGTAGAGGTTGACAGAAATCCCCAAAAGGAAAGTTAATTAGGACTAAAGCTCTTCCTTCTCCTCCTGCCCCAGTTAAGGCTGTGTTACTGAGGATTTACTGGGCTTGTCTTGACACACAGACAGGGCCTGTTGATGCTAATAAGGTTAATGATTTCGAGGAAACAAATGCCTCTGAACACGACTGCTCCCAATTCCGGCCTGCCAAGTCCCCTTCTTCCCTTGACAAACACCTACTTCTTTTTTTCTCCCCCCTCAAATTAAGTGTCTATTATTCAATAAAGCCTATTAAAAGACGGCACTGACAAATCGCAGGGAGCTGCTGAGCTAGCAGGGCCAGAGGCAGGCTCCTCTCCTCCGTGTCCGGCAGGCACATCCTCAGAGCACCTTACTCGAGGGCTCTGCACCGGCCTCCCCAGACTCGCGTTCTACCAGCTCCTCCACTACTTCTCCTGAGGGCTTGCCTGAATCCCCGTGGATTCTCGTCAGGCTTTTCTCAACAAGAAGAAACTTCTCCAGGCCACACACCATGTGGACAGTCTGGGGACACAGTGTCCTGGAATGGAGCCGGAAGGGCCCCTGCCTTTGCCAGTTGTGAACCCCTCAGTGGAGAGAGTGTGTGCTTGGAAGGAGGACCTGGCAGGAAAGAACTACCAGCGTGGGGGTGAGGGGGTACTCTGGCCGCACAGGGGCCCCTGCAATGAGGCAGGTTTCCACCAGGAACAAGCCAAGGCTGGGATGGGAGGTCTGCTGGCAGAGAGGCCCCTGGCCTGATGTCAGCACAGGCAGATCCAGCTGGGTGGAGCTCACCATCCCTCCAGGGGCCCAGAAGAGTCAGTGTTTCCATTACTAAACCAAAGTCCAGAGGCAGTGCAGAGATATTGTGTATGGAGATCACAAAGAACACCCCTCTCCACCCCCAGAGACCCAACAGGGACACACATCAGTCAGACTCAGTCAGCCCAGCGCCACCCCTGGTAGATTTTCAGGGCTTTCTGGATGGCCCAGCGAGGAGGGGCTGGTGTCATCCTGGAGCCAAGACAGAGGCCACCATAATTTCCCCGGGGTTTCAACCATCGCGTATGAGCCCTGTCCCCACAGTTCCGCCTCAGTATCCACACCTTTCCCAGAGCAGGAAATCCAGGCCCCAAATGCAATTATCCATTCCTCCACTCAATTCACACCCCGTCCACCCTGGAGGTCTCCAGCCCCTCTCCTGGCGCAGAGTCACCAGGCTGTGGTTGACCTTGAGAACAAAGGCATCTGCTATCTCTCAGAGACTTGTTTTTTTTGATTTTTTTAAGCTCACTGGCTTGGGGATTCATCTCTTACACTGTTAGCAATTACGAACCATCTGCAATTCTGGAGATGGGCAATTTTTGACAAAACTGACAGGAGATAGGAATATTTCTCAGGATTTCCAAGAGAAAATCACACTCAGAATAAATCTCTCTGGGAATAAAATCTGAATTCCTCCCCAGGGCCTACTAGGTCCTCTGTGAGCTGGCCCTGGCCCTCCCATCTCACCTCACTCTCCCTCCCCTCCACACATACTGTGCCTCCTGCAGTTTGTCAAATACCTCAACATGCTCCCACTCCCTCCCACCTCAGGGCCTTTGCACCTCCTCTGCCCCCTGCCAGGGATGGTCTCCCCAGCCATCTGTCTGCTCACTCCCTTGCTTCCTGCAGGACTCACTCAAACGTCACTTCGTCAGATGCACCTTCCCTGACCACCAGAAACACCCACTTTTCCTAAATCTGCCACTGAGATACCCTTTCAGTCCTGTTTTACTAATGTCTCCAAGTCAAATTTTAAGTGGTTTGATGAATTTAAAGTCTTATTGATGACCTATGCATTTGTAGTTAAAAGATCAAGTGTAAATGCCGTAAATCGGTTTCTCTTTTTGTTTTTGTTTGTCGGTTTGGCTCCTTTCCCAAATGCCTCTCCTTTGGCCGTGCCTTCCACCATTGAAAGCCACGGGGTTTGATTACAAAGAGAGCTTTTGGGATCGTGTATTAAAAGACCCCATTGGCACACTGGAAGGTGATGAGGTCTTCGAAGACGAAGTAAGTTGGTTAAAAACTGGGAACACTGGCTCTGAATGTTGGGGTAGGGTGGCCCGGGGGCCAGCTGGACACTGAATCTGAGCCCTGGGAGTCACAGCGCTGCTCCGCTATTATCACAGCCCAAGAGAGCTTCTCTTAAAACAAGCTGAAGTGTAAATGACACGCATTAATCCAAAGAGGGTCAGAAGAAAGCCAAGGATGACACCACAAGGCCCTGCATTCAGTAACATGAATAAAACCCCCTCCAGATTGCTTTTGAAGGCAGCAAAGTTAAAAACAAAACACATACGCTACCCAGATACTTATTAATAGATCAGGGCAAATCGCTCTTTGTAGAAATCTTGTGTAAAAATGAAGTTAGATGCTGGAAACATGGACTAATGTAATTTTCCCACCAAGCAATGGTGGCTCAGATGGTAAAGAATCTGCCCACAATGCGGGAGACCTGGGTTTGATCCCTGGGTCGGGAAGACCCCCTGGAGAAGGAAATGGCAACCCACTCCAGTATTATTGCCTGGAGAATTCCATGGACAGAGGAGCCTGGTGGGCTTCAGTCTATGAGATTGCAAAGAGTCAGACATGACTGAGCGACTAACACACATACATACACCACTTAAAACTCTAGACATTATATACAAAACAAACACAAGGAGCTTTTAAAAGAGAAAAGAAGGCAGACTGTCAGGGGACCATGAGATCCAAGGAACAACATGGCGGTGAGTTTCTGAGTTTTCTTTTTGCTTCATATACTCCTGAAAAGACCACAATCAGAAACCCCAACAAGCATCAACCAAAGCCCCCCAAAAAGCCTACCGTCTCCAACTGAAGGACCAGGCATGGAGCAGCCCAGAAGACGGAAACTTCAGACAACAGCATCCTCAGTGCAAACACCGCAACAAAGAGCAATGGAGCATATCCCACAAATCTGAGTCCTGCTTGCACACTTTTCAAAGCAACACAGAACCAGCCCTGGAAGTTTAATGGTGGTCCTTTCCCAGCTGTATCCAATAACTAGAGACACCATGGGAAGTTCCAAAAACTTGAATAAGTCTTATATCTACAGAAAGTTTTGTACTGTCTTTATTGCACAAATGTTTTGCCGGCCAGTGCAGCTGGGTGGCTATAATTTCCTGTGCCAACTTACCTCCAAGGCTTCCAACACCTGTTTACTCAGGTTATATATCCTTTCCACTATAGCTGAGAAATTTTCCCAGGATTGTAGGTACTAACTACAATCACAAAAGTGAGAGCTTGTGTCTCTGAAACTCAAAATTAAGCAGATACATTTTTCTGAACTTAAAAAGGGGGGGAGGAATAACTGAGGCATTTAGTTTTTGCTCTTAAAAAATTCTCTGATTTCAGTTCTTATTTAGCCCTAAATTCCTTACTTTCCAGACATGCTCCTATACATTTATATTAATAAGAAGCAAAAGTGTTTTTGCTCAGCCATGCCCAACTCTTTGTGACCCCATGAACTATAGCCCACCAGGCTCCTCTGTCCATGGGGATACTCTAGGCAAGAATACTAGAGTGGGCTGCCATGACCTCCTCCAGGGGATCTTCCCGACCCAGGGATTGAACCCAGGTGTCCTACATTGCAGCAGATTCTTTACCATCTGAGCTTCCAGAGAAGCCGTATTAATAAGAAAAAGCCTACTGCTTTTTCAAATAGTGAACTACCATGTCAAATGGTGGAAAAAGGATTACTTGAGCTTAGATTCACGGCACTGAATATACTAAGACAGGAAAGTAAACTCAGGCATTTTAGAGAGATTTTTTTAGCAAGAATTGAAATCGAAAGGAATTGTTTTAATTAGAAACAAATTTTTCAAAAACCTTCAGCGCACCTGTCAACTGAGGTTCTGTGTGTCTGGTGGGGCTGCAGCCGTAAGCCAAGGGGACACCTCCCTCGGAGCCGTGTGAGATTCTGGATGAGACAGGCTGCTGGGAGCGTTCTGGGTGACACGCGACCTGTACACGTGAGCCCGTCACAAACACCTTGCCTTGCCATCTCAGGGGCTTGGCTCAGGTGACAAAGTATGGCACAGAGAGGGGGGACATGACCCCCTGCTGTCTATACCACCTGGCCTCCAAAGATCAGACACTTGGGTGAGTGACGGGGCAGCACTTGTGGCCCAGCTACAATATAACCTGAAAAGCACCGTTTCTCCAAGAAATCCCATAGGCGGCAGATGTAGCCAAGTAGGGCCAGAACAGGGCAGAAGGAATGGAGTCAATGCCACATGATACCTGCAGCTGAAAGACTTGTCTGTGTGGACTTCTGAGGCCTTTGGGAGGGGGAGCACCAGAAACCACTGAGGTACCCACGGGAGAGACATAGCTGAGGTTCTTTGACTTGAAGGCAGCCATCAACCTAGGCTGTGGTTATCCTGACGGTGGGATCTGACAGATCTCACATGCCTTGGGGCAACTCAGCCCAAGCGCCACAACTACCAAGCTGCAATGACTGAGCCCTCGTGCCTAGAGCCCACGCTCTACAAGAAAAGCCACCACACTGAGAAGCCTGCACACAGCAACTAGGGAGTAGCCCCTGCTCGCTGAAACTAGAGAAAGTCCTCAAGCAGCGACAAAGACCCAGCACAGCCAGAAATAAAATAAAAAATAAAATTTTAAAAAAAAAACAAAAGGACTCGTGAAAGACCGGCCTGGGCAATTGGGTCATTGCTCCAACTCAATGGAGGAATGGTCAACAATAAAGAATTTAGAGGCAGGCATGTTGGGACCACAAGCCTTCACCTCAGTCTGCCATGAAGCACTGATACATTCCAGTGTGAAAAGATGAACTGAGGCCTATTAAGAATTTGAAGAGTTTATTTGAGCCTGTATGATTAGAATCAGGCAGTACCAGACCGGAAGTGGTTAAGAGCCCTCGGCCAACAGGAGCTGAGGAGAGACAAAAAAGGCAGAAGCAGAGCAAGGAAATTATTGACTGACTGGCTTAGAGCCGAGTCGGCTGCTTGTGATTGGTTGTCCTTGGATTTTGATCTCTTAGGCCTGAGGCATTTACAGGCTTAGGTTTTTGGTTGCTTACTTGGGGCACCATGGCCTCAGAGCCTCCTCAGTCTGATGGCCTCTGGGTTTAATTAACTGAACACCAGCAATGAGGAGAGGTGCATGCAGAGGCTGGGAATCAAGCAAGTCAGACCTGAGACACCCCAGCTTTCCCCCAACCTGAAAAAACCAGCCAACCACAAGCTCCGTTCTTGTATCTGCCCCAGGTAACATGCGACTTTGGATATGTGGGTCGCCCGCTTCCTTTTGCTGTGGTTGTTTAGTTGCTAAGTCACGTCTGCCTCTTTTGCAACCCCATGAACTGTAGACCACCACGGTCCTCTGTCCACGGAATTTTCCAGGCAAGAATGCTGGAGTAGGTTGCCACTTCCTTCTCCAGGGGAACTTCCCAACCCAGGGGTCGAACCCATGTCTCCTGCATTGGCAGGTGGATTCTTTACCACTGAGCCACCAGGGAAGCCCCCCCCCCCGCCCCCACTGCTTACTTTAGGAGGCTTATAAGTGAATTCCAGACTACATTATCAGATGCGAAACAACCTCCATAACAACCTCAACCTGTAGTGAGCAGGGTGATGTGACAACCTGCAGTTCTTCTGGACAGCAAGTCACACTTCACCTTCTACCAAAAGGGAGCTGAAAAAAGAAACTCTTGTGAAGACCAACCTATGGGTCAGTCCTGGTTAACTTCACAGACTTGAGACAGAATGAACAAATCTACAAAATTAAAAGGTAGCTTGCAGTGTCATTACTTTGGAAGAATCCTTAAAGACAGAATCATCCACTACAAGAACATGCTAGGTACTACCCTGGTTTCCTGAAGACTCTTATCTTTCACAGTTATTTATGATACGATAAATAACCAACCACTGAGAGCTTGGTCATTCCAGGACCTAAAAAAGCCTTCTGCTCTCAAGCCATGGATGCAATTTTATGTTCTAGAGCATTCTCTACATTTGGAAGAAGGAGGTAATTTTATGTTCTCAAAAGATTTCTTGGTATGCTACTATTAAATATTCTTAAGGGAACTGGGGAATGAGAAGAGGGTGTGACCATTATGGAGACAATCTTCAGAACAAATCTTGCTAGTCATCCTACTGTTCCCACTTTCTTTTTCCAATAACATGTTGAAATCTCATCTGGCACATTAGGGAATCAGATTTCAGGCTATTCCATTCTGCAGTCCCTTTGCAGGTTTCCTCTTGGATTGATCTCTTGATCATTATGTAGTGTCCTTCCTTATCTCTTGTAATCTTTAAGGTCTATTTTGTCTGATATGAGGGTTGCTACTCCAGCTTTCTTTTGTTGCCCATTTGCATGGAATGTATTTTTCCATCCTCTCACTTTCAGCCTACATGTGTCTTTAGGTCTGAAGTGGGTTTCTTATAGTCAGCATATATATGGGTCTTGTTTTTGTATCCATTCAGCCAGTCTGTGTCTTTCGGTTGGAGCATTTAATCCATTTACATTTAAAGTAATTACTGATATATATGTTCCTATTGCCATTTTCTTAATTGTTTGGGGTTGATTTTTTTGGGCTGCAAAATCACTGCAGATGGTGATTGCAGCCATGAAATTAAAAGACGCTTACTCCTTGGAAGGAAAGTTATGACCAACCTAGACAGCATATTAAAAAGCAGAGACATTACTTTGCCAACAAAGGTCCATCTAGTCAAGGCTATGGTTTTTCCAGTAGTCATGTATGGATGTGAGAGTTGGACTATAAAGAAAGCTGAGTGCAGAAGAATTGATGCTTTTGAACTGTGGTGTTGGAGAAGGCTCTTGAGAGTCCCCTGGACTGCAAGGAGATCCAACCAGTCCATCCTAAAGGAGATCAGTCCTGGGTGTTCATTGGAAGGACTGATGCTGAAGCTGAAACTCCAATACTTTGGCCACCTGATGTGAAGAGCTGACTCATTTGAAAAGACCCTGATGCTGGGAAAGATTGAGGGCAGGAGGAGAAGGAGACGACAGAGGATGAGATGGTTGGATGGCATCACCGACTCAATGGACATGAGTTTGGGTAGACTCTGGGAGTTGGTGATGGACAGGGAGGCCTGGCGTGCTGCAGTCCATGGGGTCGCAAAGAGTCAGTCATGACTAAGCGACTGAACTGAACTGATTTTGTAGATCTTTTTCCTTCTCTTGTATTTCTTGACTATGTAAGTCCCTTTAACAATTATTGTAAAGCTGGTTTAGTGATACTGAATTCTCTTAACTTTTGCTTGTCTGAAATGCTTTTTATTTCTCCATCAATTCTGAATGAGATCCTTGCTGGGTACAATAATCTTGGTTGTAGATGTTTCCCTTTCAGTACTTTAAATATATCCTGCCATTCCCTTCTGGCCTGCAGTTTCTGCTGAAAGATAACGTATGGGGTTTCCCTTGTATGTTACTTGTTGCTTTTCCCTTGATGCTTTTAATGTTCTTTCTTTGTGTTTAGTCTTTGTTAGTTCACTTAGTGTCTTGCCGTGTTTCTCCTTGGGTTTATCCTGTATGGGACTCTTTGTGCCTCTTGGACTTGTTTGACTATTTCCTTTTCCATGTTGGGGAAATTTTCAACTATAATCTCTTCAAAAATTTTCTCATACTCTTTCTGTCTTCTTCTGGGACCCCTATAATTCGAATGTTGGTGCATTTGATATTGTCCCAGAGGTCTCTGCGGAGAAGGCAATGGCACCCCACTCCGGTACTCTTGCCTGGAGAATCCCATGGACAGAGGAGCCTGGTGGGCTGCTGTCCATGGGGTCGCTAAGAGTCGGACACGACTGAAGCGACTTAGCAGCAGCAGTAGCAGAGGTCTCTGAGACTATCCTCAGTTCTTTTCATTCTTTTTACTTTATTCTGGTCTTCAGAAATTATTTCCACCATTTTATCTTCCAGCTCACTGATTTGTTCTTCTGCTTTAGATATTCTGCTATTGATTCCTCCAGAGTATTTTTAATTTCAGTAATTGTGTTGTCTGTCCCTGTATGTTTATTCTTTAATTCTTCCAGGTCTTTGTTAATTGATTCTTGCATTTTCTCCATTTTGTTTTCAAGGTTTTTGATCATCTTTACTGTCAATATTCTGAATTCTTTTTCAGGTCGTTTACCCATTTCCTTTCCATTTCTTTGGACTTCTGTGTTTCTGATTTGTTCCTTCATTTGTGTAGTATTTCTCTGCCTTTCCATTTTTTTAAACTTGCTGTGTTTGAGGTCTCCTTTTCCCAGGCTTCCAGGTTGAATTCTTTCTTCCTTTTGGTTTCTGCCCTCTCAGGTTGCTCCAGTGGTTTGTGTAAGCTTCCTCTGGGATGAGATTTGTGCTGAGTTTTTTGTTTGTTTGTTTTTCCTCTGATGGGAAGGCTGAGTGAGGTGTCATCCTGTCTGCTGATGGTTGGGCTTGCATTTTTGTTTGATTTGTTGTTTAGATGAGGCATCTTACACAGGGTGATAGGGTGGTTGGGTAATGCCAGGTCTTGTGTTCATGTGGTTCCCTTTGTGTGAGTTCTCACTATTTGATACCCCCTACGGTTAGTTCTCTGGTGGTCTAGGGTCTCGGAGTCAGTGCCCCTATTCTACAGGCTCAGGACTTGATCTCTGGTCAGGAACAAAGATTCCACAAATGGTTTATCATGGCATTTAGTGAGATTAAAACAAATACCCAAAACCAAGAAACCAAAGGTGAACCTCAGACAAAGGGCAGTCACAAAATCATGCAAATAATAATTAAAGTAATGGAATATACACATATACACCCATAAGCAAAGTCAAAGCAGTCCAACAAAAATAAAACACAGTGGACTGACCTGGCGAACAAAGGAAATCAAAAATTATATTTACCAGTTAAGAACAAAACTAACTAAAGCACAAACGGGAAAACAAAATGAAAGCAAGGTGCCAAGTGGGGAATAAAGCACCGAAAACAAAACTAACAAATCTGTTGAGAGGAAAAGAAAGCAAGAATAGATATGCAAAGTTAAATAGAGGTGGATAAAGAAGATTTATATACATTAAAGATTAACTCTTTTGCAGGTTTCGACCACCTCTTATCAGTCGGTGTTCAGGACCGTGCTCAAAGAAATGGCTGATCGCAACGAACTGGAGGAGGATATTAACATTCCTCTGACCGGTCACCTGGAGAGTGAAACCAGAAGGAAACTGGGAATTCTGTAAGTGACAAGAGGGATGAAACTATTGGTCACTGGGAAGGTACTGGTCACTGGATGCAGGTAGACCAGAGCCAGCGGCAGAGAAAAGTATTAACTGGGCCATGAGAGCAGAGAGGAAGGCCAGGGTCCAGAAGCTTGATTAAGTCAAAGAGCTGGCACAAGCCAGACACAGGACAAGAGTAATATTAGGGGTCGGGGGACAGGATGATCCGGCCGCCAAAACTCAAAGGCAAAGAAATCTATGAACAGGGGATGTGAAAGATAGCATCAAAGGTGAGCAGGGACACAGGATGGAAAGCCCAGGCAAGAAAAAGTCTTGAAGGGACCGTGAACTTGTACGAAAGTCTGGGAGGCAAGGCTCAGACCACTGAGCCTTTGAATAGAAGGGACAGTGGGGGGATCAAGTTCATGGGCATCTTCCCAAGAAATTCCTTAGCTTCATCCTAGGCTAGCCATTGCTTCTCCATGCTCCTTGGGGGGGGAAAGCCCCAAGCATCACTGACCTGGGATTCATGGCAGGGGCTTGGGGAGCGATAAAGTTATTGCAGATTGCTGCTGGCACCAAATCTTTCTAGTTGGCATGACCCCAGTCACAAAATGTTCCAGAACTCCATGTGTACATCCAGCCTATGGTAAAAGGAAGCCTGGATTTTCACTTACCTGGCTGTCAAAAGCCTTGGTGAACAAGGTACATGGTCAGGCATCTGAGGCACTCTCTGGCAGGGGCTCCAAGGAACAGGCTGTGGGGGATGGGGTACCGTGCATAACCTTCTTGGTGAATGAAGACTCCCAAAAATCAGGGAGAGACTGACTGCCCGCAACTTCTGCTTTGGGCTCAATAGAGTCCTGGGACCAGAGACCCCTAAGGCTTCTCTAGGAAAAGGGAAGGCTAAATACACAATGCAAAATACAAAGAACACCCAAGTTTTCAGATCCTCATAAAACAAGAAAAAAAAATCCCAAATAACACTGTTGTAGGTTATCCTACATTCTAGGTTACATTTTCTCCCCTTCTTTCTCGTTTAAGCCCATAACCAAGGCTCATTCTAACCTAACTGCACCCAATGAATGCACCTACTGTGTGATGGTCTGTACGGTAGTGTGTACCCTTACTAGCTAGTAAGGATTCCATTAGCCTGCAAAGCTGAGCAAAGAACCAAGGAAAGAACCTTCCCCAAAGGGCACTGGGTGCCTCTGGAGGGATCCCCTCACTGGAATTTAACTCTTGCGTACACCTGGCATCCTGCTGTCAGCCTGGACAGGCTTCACCCCACCCTCTTCCTCCTTGTTCTTTCACAGGTGATGGTAGGCAAGGTAACTGCTTCAATTCCATTCACAGTGCTTGCAAATAAAGCAAAGAACCCTTGGTACAAATGGGCCGTGAAGAGCTCATTCTCAACTTGCAAACAGCCTCTAAAGTACAGACACTAAACCTCCTTTCCACCAGGCAAAACAGTCCAGCCCTTTCCAGCAGACGGTATTTGCTTCCTGAGGTTGCTCGGGGTTAAATTATTACGCTCTCTTCGAGGACTCTGAAGTGAGAACTTAAAATCTGCCATGTCAAAGGCCCTCTGCTCAGATCCAATTAAGCCTTGGAAGCTCCCTCCTTCTGGCAGATTCCCTTTCAAAAGGTCTCTGATCTGAGAACCAGGAAAGGCTGCTGTCTCCGGAGACCACCCTTATTTGGCAGGAAAACAGTCCCAGCCATTGACATGCCAGGAGGACTCGCTTTGTATATTGACATGAGAGGAGGGTTGAAGACTTGATCATTTTGAAGAGCTGTGCCTTAATGTGGCTTTCATGGTGAGTCATTTTTGACTGAGTTTATTTGAAATTTTCCTACTCAGTGCAAAGGAGTTTCAGGTGGCTGTGTCCGGTTCACAAATAATACTGTTTCTCTAAGCTACTTCTAAATAGGCTTTACTGAAATGTGCACAAGCCACAAGTGCATAAACCACAGAAAAACAGCCTGCACAAGCTGCACTCATAGAGTCAGCTTTGGCTTTGGATCTCCCAACCCTGGCTTCATTCCCAAGAGGAACCCCACTGAATTCATTTTGAAAGATCTGGGGTCAGCCCAGATGCCCAGGTTGAAGGCCAATTAAAGGCCAGGAGGGACGCACAGCACCAGGTGCTGGCCCTTTATTCCTGAGTACAGACTGGAAGAAAGCTGGTTGCAAAGGCAGAGCCATCCAGCCAAGTCTCCACCTATGAAATGACGGAGCCGGCCCTGGCTCTGTCTATCGCGTAGCATGACATGTAAACACGAATTCGGTCTCAGCTTTTAAAGACGATTCACCTTCCTTTCAGGTTGAAGAAAAATTTTGAAAAATACAAGGAGACGATCGTCTGGATTTTGAGGAAACGTGAAAGTAAGAACTCCTCTCCCATTTTCCATCCCATTACCCGGCTCTCCTGGGTGCATCTCGCTGTCTCCCACCTTCCTCTGTGTCCCTCAAGGAGGCAGAAATGCTTGTTCCCTCACTTGAGCATCTGTTGGGCCAGTAAAGTCTCAGCTGCCAGGGATTGAAATACTGAGCAAGCCAAACACGGTCTGGGGCTTATCCTTTGATTGTGATGAGGGTGAGAGGGAGGACAGGAGGTGAAGATAAACAGGAAAGTGGGAAATTTGCATATAAAATAGTTAATGCTTTGGTGGGAAGGGGATACTATGGGACCACACAAGAAGGCATCTAACCTGTATTGGGGGAGGTTCTAAGAAGTCATTAACCCAAAGTTTAGAAAAGAAATAGCCCCTTTACCAGATACTAAAGGCATCCTAAAGGAAATCAGTCCTGAATATTCATTGGAAGGACTGATGCTGAAGCTGAAGCTCCAATCCTTTGGCCACCTCATGAGAAGAACTGACTCATTTGAAAATACCCTGATGCTGGGAAAGATTGAAGGACGGAGGAGAAGGGGACGACAGAGGATGAGATGGTTGGATGGCATCACCGACTCAATGGACATGAGTTTGAGTAAACTCTGGGAGTTGGTGATGGACAGGGAGGCCTGGCGTGCTGCAATCCATGGGGTCGCAAAGAGCCAGACACAACTGAGCGACTGAACTGAACTGAAAGGCATTGGAGATCCAGCTGTTAAAACTTGCCAGTCATGGACTTTGCCAGCTTTGGGGGTCTAATCAAAAAGTCTGAGCCAAGAGCCTAAGCTACCAGGCTACTTAATTCAGAAAACTCCAAACCACCAGCTGGAACATCTTTCAGATGACCAGATCCCACTGACATAGAATTAGCAATGACAACCACAGTTGACACACCTCATCCATCGCGGTACTTTTTCTTGCTGAGCCAGGACAAAGCCCCAGATTCCCTCTCAAGACGTGCTCTCGTCCTCATACCAGTATGTGTCCCTGACCGAACTCCTATAGAATGACTGCTGCAGGCAGCCCCATGTCTCTGAACCCTCCGATTTCAAAGCAGAGGATGGCTTCACAGACACGTGAGCTGTGCAGGTACGCAGGCCCCCACACTTAGGGCCTGGTGCTGGCTTTCACTGCCCGGCTGCCACTGTCTTGAAATTCTTCATAATTTATTTTGGTTGCCTAACATGCAGGGTTCTAGTTCCCCAACCAGGGATCAAACCCATGCCCCCTGCACTAGGAGTGCAGAGTCTTAACCACCAGGGAAGTCCCTGAAATCTTGAATAATTTTAAGACAAGGATCCCTGCATTTTGAAATTATAAAGCCTCTCCTGTGGGTGAAAAGAAGTGGGAGATACTACACAGCTCATGTCATGGGTCCACCAGACCCCAAAGCTTCCCATGTGAAGGACACAGGCCTGCAACTCCGGGCAGCGGCCTCCAAGCAGCATCGCTTCAGAGGAACCTGATGGGTCTCTGCAGCCAGCGTGACCCTACTTTAAGGAAACTGAGGCTCAGACAGGCAGCCTAACACCTCCCCCTATTAAAGACAGAGCTGGTTATACAGCACAAACCAGAAAATCTGTGATTCTAGCCTTCTGACAGAGAAAAAGAATGAGCATATCTGTGTCCCCTGTTACCGTGACCATTTCAGGAATGCTCTCTGTTCCTTTCTGACTGACCCTCAGGAAGAGCAGTTGGGCTCACACCTGCCTCCCCGCTGGACAAATCGCCTCCACTCTTGGAGGAAGCACTGGAGCAGGGCTCCTCCGAGGGAGCGTGAGGCCCGTGTCCAAACAGCTCACAAGGGGCTTTCATCGACTCTGCCCCCGCCTGCCTCACTCTCCTCATCTCCCTGAGGACGAGCTCCTCTCTGAGCTCTAAGGAGCAGCCTCCTTCCGTCCCTCAGGTGCGCAGGCCGTGTTCTCCCCTCCCCAAGCCCCACCCCGCACCTCTCCGACATCACTGACACCGCCTCAGACACCTTCATTGCCGCAGTGTCCCTGACTCCCACCCTCTCCTTTCTCAGTCCTCCACATTCTTTCCAGCAAAATCTTTTCAAAACTCTTCCCTGGCCCTCCATTGCCCCCAGGAAAATTTCACATTTTCCCCACGTGGCTTCAAAGGCCCTCACTCTTGTCCATTCCAGACACACTGGCTTTTCTGTTATCACATGAGCAGGCCTCCTTGCCACAGGGCCTTTGGACATGCGGTCCTCTGACTAGAGCACTCTGCACGCCAATATTCTTATGACTTGCTCCCTCACTTTATTCAGGTCTCTGCTTAAAAGTCACCCTCTCAGAAACTGTTTCTTTGGCTACCCTTTACAAACCAGTGTGCACCATCATTTTCCATTCTCATCTGCTTACTGTTTCTTCAGGATATGCCTAGCCACCAACATGTGAAGTTTTTCCATTTACTTGTGTAGAGTCCATCTCCCCTACTAGAACGGGCAGCAGGCACTGTGCCACCCCTGGTACCTAGGACAGCTTTTGGCATACATGAACACAATGGATATTTCCTGAGTGAATGAATAAAGGAATGACCTAGCCCTGCCTATCTCTCCAGTCACCCGTTATTGCTAAGCTGGTCTCATGCTGGCCTTCAACCACGCAGCGCTTATGCTAGGAATTCCACCTGGCAAACTAGAGACAACGTCCACTCTGTGCTCAACCTCCAGGCCTGGATAGGGTCCCTGTGAGCTCCAGTGGCACCTTGCCCTCTGTGTTGGCAACCTCCGAGTTCCTGGGGTGAAATTCTAAATCAGCCGCTGTAAGACAGCATCACCGACTCCATGGACACGAGTCTGAGTAAACTCCGGGAGACAGTGAGGGATGGGGCGTGCTGCAGTCCATGGGGTCGCAAAGAGTTGGACACGACTGAGCAACTGAACAGCAACAAGAAGAAGCAGAGAGCAAGGAAAGACCTGAGAGGCAGCCCCCTCCACACTGTAGGCAGCGGATTTAAAAAGAGAACGTACATGCAAGACAACTTACATCCAATGTGTGCATGTTTCTGGTGGTGCAAGACTTGTAGATTTCCACCTCCATCGGCCAGAATCTTAAAGTTTAAATGGAGGCCTTACCTGGCTTCAGGTATGTATCTGTCCAGGTGGGCTCAACAACATAGTGCCCACGAGGCTGCATCCTTGAAAAGGGTTCCCAGTGTGGGAACCGTGGACAGAACATACATTCCAAGGACTGGGAAGTGAGTGGGGAGACTTCCATGCCCCATCCAGCTCCCGGGTCAACAAGCTGTCACGTCCTCTCCAACACATCCTCTCCAACACCTCCTCCAACGCTGTGTTGGCCCCAATGGTGGGACAACCAACCTCCCCCAAATCTAGTTGCAGAGGGACCAGCCCCCTTGCCGGGCAGAGCATCCTGGCTGATACTGACTGCGCGCCTCCCACTACGGTGCCCCCTGGTGATTGGACTCCTGGGAAGAGTCCCTGAGAGTGGGATTGTTCCCCAGTGGTCCTTACTAGCTTACTCCAAAATCCAATAGTTATAAAAATGGACCAAAATGAAGATTAAAAAGAAATTTGCTGCTGCTGTGAAAACTAAGTGGAATGCTTTTGAGAAGACTCAATAAGAAAGTAGATTTACAAATGCTGCTTAGAACTAGGCGTGCACCAAACATACACGAAAGCTTGCGGGATCTACAGAAAACTTTTTTTCAAGTCTACAATTCTGCACTCAGACTATGTAGAAATTGCCAAAATTGAAAGTTATAGATAACAAATTATGAATGGGGTTTGAGCGAATGTGATCACAGAGACCTGCACTTAAAAATGATGTGTTAGCTACCACGTATAAACTAGCTAGCTAGTGGGAACCTGCTATGCAGCACAGCAAGCTCAGCTCAGTGCACTGTGATGACCTAGAGGGGTGGGATGGGGGTGTGGCAGGGAGGCTCAACAGGGAGGGAATATACGTATACATATGGCTGGCTCCCTTTGTTGTACAGCAGAAACTAACATGACATTGGAAAGCAACATCCTCCAACTAAAAATAAAATTTTAAAATAGTGTTAGTATACATTTGTGTTTTAAGTTAAAATAGCCTGCTTAAGGTATGTTTCCTTTTTTTTTTTTTTAATGACTCCCACTTCATCCTGTTTTTTAAATTAACAGACTCAGCAGCCTCACTTGTTACTGGCACATGGCTGGTGTATCACCCCTCGCATCCCCAAGTCTGAACTGGGTGGTGTTCACTGTGGTGTCAGGCATCTGACACTGAGCTGGCACCTCAGAGGCCCTTAATAAATGTGTGTAGAATGAAAGAATGAATGGGAAAAAAATGAGAGTGCTTGGGGAAATACGGCCGATATCCCAAATCCTCAAACTCTCTTTGGGTTCCTTGAGAGAAATAGATCTAAGTTTTCTTTCTCTTTTCTACCAAAGACTTATATAGCCAAAGGACTGCAGAGGGAACTTTGACCTTTCACCTGTGTAATATACCACCACCACAAGACGAGGAGGAGGCGGCGGAGCCAGAGAAAGGAGGAGTCAAAAAACCTCGTGTTGTTCGCCGTACAAAGACATTAGAACTAGATATGGACTGGACCAACAGCAAGATTAAGGTAGTTGTGGCAGTGCCCTGGTGTTTGCATTTTGTCCAGGGTGTTTTTTGTTTGCTTATTTGTTTGGCGATGGGGGTGGGGGGATTTACTGAATTTAGAAAAGGCGGAGGAACCAGAGATCAAATTGCCAACATCCACTGGGTCATCGAAAAAGCAAGAGAGTTCCAGAAAAACATCTACTTCTGCTTTATTGACTATGCCACAGCCTTTGACTGTGTGGAGCAGAACGAACTGTGGAAAATTCTTAAAGAGATGGGAATACCAGACCACTTGACCTGCCTCCTGAGAAATCTGTATGCAGGTCAAGAAGCAACAGTTAGAACCAGACATGGAACAACAGACTGGTTCCAAATAGGGAAAGGAGTACGTCAAGGATGTATATTGTCACCCTGCTTATTTAACCTATATGCAGAGTATATCATGCGAAATGCCAGGCTGGATGAAGCACAAGCTGAAATCAAGATTGCCGAAACATCAATTTGGGAGAAACATCAATAACCTCAGATATGCAGAAAGCGAAGAGGAACTGAAGAGCCTCTTGATGAAAGTGAAAGAGGAGAGTGAAAAAGTTGGCTTAAAGCTCAACATTCAGAAAACTAAGATCATGTCATCCAGTCCCATCACTTCATGGCAAGTAGATGGGGAAACACTGGAAACAGTGACAGACTTTATTTTCTTGGGCTCCAAAATCTGCACAGATGGCAACTGCAGCCATGAAATTGAAAGATGCTTGCTCCTTGGAAGAAAAGCTATGACCAACCTAGACAGCATATTAAAAAGCAGAGACATTACTTTGTCAACAAAGGTCCGTCTAGTCAAGGCTATGGTTTTTCCAGTAGTCATGTATGGATGTGAGAGTTGGACTATAAAGAAAGCTGAGCACCAAAGAATTGATGCTTTTAAAACTGTGGTGTTGGAGAAGACTATTGAGAGTCCCTTGGACTGCAAGGAGATCCAAGCAGTCCATCCTAAAGGAGATCAGTCCTGGGTGTTCATTGGAAGGACTGATGCTGAAGCTGAAACTCCAATACTCTGGCCACCTGATGTGAACAGCTGACTCATTGGAAAAGACCCTGATGCTGGAAAAGATTGAAGGCAAGAGGAGAAGGGGACGACAGAGGATGAGATGGTTGGATGGCATCACTGACTTGATGGGCATGAGTTTGAGCAAGCTTCAAGAGGTGGTGACGGACAGGGAAGCCTGGCGTGCTGCAGTCCATGGGGTCACAAAGAGTCAGACACGACTGAGTGACTGAGCTGAACTGGGGGTGGGGGGGCTGGGGATGGTTCAGGTGGGACATATACACACACCCTCAGAGAGCAGTCAGGACCAATACACAATGTGAACACAAACGAGAAAAAATATGTCCCATAGACACGAGGCACACCTCAGTGTATGGTTTATCACAGATTGGCCAGGACTTTAATTGGGGTCATTGTCATTGAAACACTTCTCTTTGCAGGGCCTACAGTAAGCAATTGGGTGGAATTTGGAGTAGAGGGAAGGAAATATATAATATGTAGGTCCTTCCCTTAACAAATTTAAAATCTACATCAAAAAGCAGTAACATGGTGAATGTGTATATGAACTATGGTACATCCATCCAATGGAATATTAGTCAGTGCTGAAAAGAAATGAACTATCAAGCCATGAAAAAACATGGAGGAAACTTAAATTTGCATTATTAAGTCTAGGAAGTCAATCCAAAAAGGCTACATATTGTATGATTCCAATTATATCACACTTTTGGAAAGGCAAAACTATGGTGGCAGTAAAAAGACTCGGTGGTTGGCTGGCAGGCGTTTGGGAAGAAGGATGAACAAGAGGAGCATGGAGGGTTTTAGGGCTGTGCATACATTCTGTATTGTATTGTAACAGTAGATATATGTCATTATTATTGCTGTTAAGTCACTAAGTCATGTCTGACCCTTTGAGACCCCATGGACTGTAGCCTGCCAGACTCCTCTGTCTATGGAATTCTCCAGGCAAGAATACTGGAGTGGGTTGCCATTCCCCTCTCCACGGGATCTTCCCAACCCAGGGATCGAACCCGGGTCTCTTGTGTTGCAGGCGGATTCTTTACAGCTGAGCCACCACGGAAGACCATATGTCATTATATATTCGTATAAACCAGCAGAATGTAGAATACCAGGAGTGAACCCCAGTGTAAACTATGGACTCTGGGTAATGGTGATATGCAGTGTAGATTCTTTGTATAAATGTACACCATGGTGTGGGATGTTGATAGTGAGGGAGGCTGCGCATGTGTGTGGGGGTGAAGAGAATTTATGGGAAATCTCTGTATTTTCTACTCAATTTTGCTGTGACCTGCTCTAAAAAATAAAGCCTATCTGTAAAAACCAATCATATGGTATATTTATAAAGATGGACACTATAAAGCCATAAGTGAAAACTAGTCTCAATTAGTCACATGAGCTAATAAGGTCCAGAGCTCAAAGAAAAAAAGGCACTGAAGGGGGAAGTAGGAAGATGTGATAGACTCTCTGCTTTCTGTAAATATATACTGAGAAGGTACAATGCCCCAGGCCCTCTTCTAGGTGCTGGAGCTACCAGGGTACACAAACAAAGCCTCGGGAGCCACGGAACTTACACTTTAGTTGAGCACACAGTCAATGCACACAATTCTGTTCAGTGCCAAGGCAAGTATTGTTAGGTGCCACAGGAAGGAATGCAGGATGAGGGGATCTAGAGTTGCTGGGCTGAGAAAGGGGTAACTGTCATGCTTTTAGTGCAGTTGCAGAAGTGCCATTTGAGCCTAGGCAAGCATGAAAAGAGGGAGCAAGCCACTAGAGACTTGGAGAAGGAGTGTCCTAGGCAGAGCTAATACATGCAAAGGCCCTGGGGCCCTTAGCCTCAAGGATGGCGGTGAGCAAGTGAGAAAGGGATGGGAAATGAGCTTGGTGTCTAGGTCAGATAGAGCCTTGAGGGTCATGGTTTTATCTGAAGGATGCCGTGGTAGAGCAGGGGGAACATCATCTGGCTTATGCTCTAGAAGAATCTGGCTGCTCTATGGAGAACAGGCTTAAGGGGGCAAGAGTAAAGGCAGAAAGTTCAGCTGGAAGCCAGGTATTAATGCAGGTGAGAGATGACGTGCATCTCTACTAGGCTGGTGGCAGAGGTGGTGAGAAGCTGTCTGACTGGGCATATTTTTTAAGTAGCCCTGACTAATAACACAACCTCTGTGCTTGAGACCGTCATGTATGTTTTTCTGGGTCTCACTTTCTTGAACTGTAAAGTGAAGATAAAGTGAAGATAATAATACCATACTTATCCCACAAAATTGTTGGAAAAAGCTACGTCTACATTATATGCAGAGGTGCTTTAACACCTGCATAAATGTTAGTTTCTAGTAGTCTCACGGGTTCTCCAATTTACTAAGTGATAATATAGCTTTTTCTCAGTTGCTCAGGCCAGAATTCTTAGATTCCTCCTTTGGGCTTTGTGTGATATATTTCCCAGTGAGGGAAAATGGAACCACTTTATCTCTGTGTCAGGGATTTTTCTTTGCCCGTGGCTTCTTGTTTTTGGGAAAATGTCATCCCATGACAAGTGAATTTGATGAGAAGAAAGTGTATCAAGAAATTCTGGCTTCAGGTGTCTTTTGAAAATAAGACCTTAAATATAAAATCCTCCCCCGTGAGCAAAATCTAGATGCTTCTTACCGGTTCTCAGGAAGAAACCAACCATAGATGTCCTTATAAAGTGCTTTCTTTAGGGTTAAAAAAAGAGAGAGAGCGGTGATTTGTAGAGTAAATGTGCAGGGTGGCTGGGAGCTTAATGGCTGGAGGTGGTACGTGTCCAAGGATGAGCCTGCCGGCTGGGGGTGGCAGGGACAGACTGTGGGAGTCTGGCTCCCCTCTCATCGGACAGCCTTGTGTAGGTCGCTCAGTCACGTCTGACTCTTTGCAACCGCATGGACTGTAGCCCACCGGTCTCCTCTGTTTGTGGGATTTTCCTGGCAGAATACTGCAGCTGGTTGCCATTTCTTATTTCAGGGGATCTTCCCCATCCTAGGGATCAAACCGTCATCTCCTGCTCCTACATTGGCCGGAGGATTCTTTACTACTAGCGCCACCTAGCGGAATGCCTCTCTTAAACGGGGAAAATGACAGCCCCTCCTCTGTAGGCTCACTGTGTTGCGGAAGTCACGTGCTGAGCGCAAGCGCTGGATGTAGGGACAGAGTCAGTTACAGGATCTTCATCATAACCTGGTGGAGTGGTTCCTGGGCATTGAAGGCCACGCCCTGCAGAGTCCACAGCAGCTCCTCATCAACCAGCTGCACCTTTTTCCTTCATGGTCTCAGATCTTGGCATTCTGCAGTGAGCTCTCTTGAGTGAAAGATTCTTCAGTCATTAAAAATAAGAGCTTGAAAACCACTGATCTGACACCTAGTTAGAGTAATGCAGGATAAAACATGACCGGAAAAGGCACCCTGCTACAAACACCTAGGAAATTTAAATAAAATGTAAAAAAAAAAAAATCCTTTTAATGTATAGTATTTAATTGCAGAAGTATATATGTACTGAATTTAAATCTAGAGTATATAATAGTATATTGGAGAAGGAAATGGCGATCCACTCCAGTATTCTTGCCTAGAAAATCCCATGAACAGAGGAGCCTGGCCGGCTACAGTCCATGGGGTGGCAAAGACTAGGACATGATTGAGCACACATACACACATATAAGAGTATATAAGAAAATAAGGGAGGTAATACCAGAAATAGAAACTGGAAAAAGAATAGTGAGAGTGCGTGGGGTGTGGGAAGCAGGAGAAAGGCTTGCATTTTAATGTCTGACGGGGATTCAAGGCCCCTGGAGGACACATATCTTTCTCAGGCACAAGCGAAGTAGCTACAGTAAGCGGTGACACATTTAACCACAGAACACTTTGCAAACACTGAAGAGCTAATACCAGGACTTCCCTGGTGGTCCTGTGGCTTAGACTCCTCCTCACTGCCAATGCAGGGGACCAGGGTTCAACCCCTGGTCAGGGAACTGGATCCAACATACCACAAGTGAGACCCAGCACAGCCAAAGAAGGAGGTGCAGGAGGGAAGCTGATATCATATACACTCTGCTCTCACATCCACACATGGTTACTGGAAAAACCATAGCCTTGACTAGATGAGCTTTTGTTGGTAAAGTAATGTCTCTGCTTTTAAATATTCTATCTAGGTTGGCCAGATGGGTGAGTGGCATGCAGGAATCAGAGAGTAAGTAGACTGATGTCAAGCCTTCTGGTGATAACACAGGCTTCTCTCTTTTCCCTAGGCACTTCAAGGTGATGGAAAAATAATTCTCTACCCTGATGAAATTATCTTCCAAATTCTCTTTCCTGATGGATCAGGCCAGATATAGTATCCACTGGAACACAGGGACACACACGATACCAGAAAAGTCTGTGATTTGGGGCCGGGGCATGGGTTTTACTGGGGCCTGCATCGCTCTGCAGGACTCTCTGCCTTCTGCAGGGGATCCCAAGGGACTACTTGTGCCTTAACCATCTCCCAGTTACCCATCAGGACACCTGGCTATGCTCATCCTCAGTATAAAAGAGGGCAAGTTCACGTACATCATTCTGGAAGACAGTGCAAAAATATGCATCCGGGCCCTTATCAACAACTCTGGCCATGCCACCTTTCATGATGAAAATGGAGACATCTGGTAAGCCTGGGGCATGAGTCCCAAACACCTCTCCCTGCGGAGAAGCACTGTGATTAAGGTTTTGACTCCCAGTCTGCATAGCCGTCCTCTTTCTGGGTAAGCTTCTCTTTCTCTCGCTCATTCACTTAGAATTCATCCGTTCAACCCAAACATGGGGAGCTGGGTGTTATGATGAGCCTGTAAGACAGGTCCCTGACTTCAGATGGTGCCCCAGCCTTTTTGCACCATTGCTTCCCCTCCAGAACATAGCAATTACAGACTCAAAAGCTGGAGTAAGCTTTGGGTTTTGTCTCCTCTCACTTAAGAATCAAACTACATGAGAATGACCTTAAAAAGACCCAGTTCCCCCTCTGTTCCAGGTGCTACAGAGAGAAAGGTATGGTGAGTGCATTGGAGGTACATGTATTGTATTTTTAAAACATAACTTCTAAAAATTTCATTGTAACTAACTTGGCTGTTATGTTCCCGTTTCTGGTAATGGTAGGGAACCTCATCTTACCAATTCAAGGTAATTCAGTCACTTTAGAATTTTTCTCCATCTCTTTGGTGTAAGAACTGTCTTTTCAGGACTTTTCCCTTGCCTTCTGTTCTAGTGGTCTCAAAGTGGAGAATGCATATTCTCTTGAACCAACTTTATACTTCTTGATAGTTAAGGCCAAATTTTAATTCCAAAGAAATATTTTCACCCTCAAACCCTGTTATGAGGTTGTCAACACTATTTGCTAGTTGACTATTTTGTTCTCAGGTGTATCTGCTCTTCCTGGAGGGCCATTTGTATAGAAATAGATGTATATCATATTACAAAGCTACAGTAATTAAAACGGTGTGGTCTTGGCACAAAAGCAGACATATGGATCATCGGGACTGAACAGAGAGCCCAGAAATAAGCCCACACACCTACAATCAGTTAATCTTCAACAAAGGAGGCAAGACTATACAATGGAGAAAAGACAATCTATTCAGCAAGTGCTGTTGGAAAAGCTGGACAGCCTCATGTAAATCAATGAAATTAGAACACAATATCACACCATATACAAAAACAAACTCTAAATGGCTTAAAGACCTAAATATAAGACAGGACACCACAAAATTCCTGGAAGAGAACATAGGCAATGCCTTCTCTGACATAAATCATCACAGTATTTTCTTAGATCAGTCTCCCAAGGCAAAGCAAAAATTAACAAATCAAACTTAAAAGCTTTTACACAGCAAAGGAAGCCATAAGCAAAATGAAAAGACAACCCATGGACTGGGAGAAAATATTTGCAAATAATGCAAGCAACAAGGGTTAATTTCCAAAATATACAAACAACTCATGTAATTTAATATCAAGAAACCAAACAACCTAACCAAAAAAAAAAGAGAAAAAAAAACGGGCAGAAGACTTAAATAGACATTTCAAAGAAGATACGCAGAAGGATAAAAGGCATGTGAAAAGATGCTTAACATCAATGAGATATCACCTCACATCAGTCAGAATAGCCACCATTAAACAGTCTACAAATAATAAATGCTGGAGAGGGTATGGGGAAAAGGGAGCCCTCCCACACTGCTGGTGGGGATGTAAATTGGTGCAACCACTATGGAAAACAGCATGGAGGTTCCCTAAAAAGCTAAACATAGAGCTACCATGTGATTCAGCAATCCCACTCCTGGGCACACAAAGAGAACAAACTTATGTTTACCAAAGGGGAAAGGGTGGAAGGAGGGACAGATTGACAATATTGTATTAACAGATACACACTGCTATATATATAAGAGATAAACAACAAGGAGGTACTGTATAGCACAAGGAACTATATTCAATATCTCATAATAACCTATAATGGGAAAGAATCTGTATATAAAACTGAGTAACTTTGCTATAAACCTGAAACTAACACAATATTTTAAATCAACTGTATGTCAACAAGAAAAGTGTTTTTAAAAGAAAGAATTTGATGTCTAAAAGGGGGAAGAAAGTACTGCATACAAGAAGCGCCAAGGAATGGGGGCAAGAAACTCTATTATCTCCAACAGTATCTGCTACACACAGTAAGGGCTCTTCTCCCAAATGTCGTTCAGTTTTGGAGACAGAAGAGACCATGAGGAAAATCTACTTTTATTTTCTTGATAAGGAAACTTAGGTGTAGAAAGAATGATGAGTCGTTTGCCCCGAGTCATACGTAAAGTCACAGGAAAGAGGTTTTATGGAATTTTTGACTCAGCTTAAACTAAAGCATTATTTTCAACTATCAGATAAAGCTTGTGAGAGAAAGCACATCTTACGGCAGCACACCCAGACCCAAGGGGGAGGGTGATGCTGAGAGCCGGGGAATGGCTGCTCCCTGCCCCCTGCCCCCTGCCTCAGTATTCCAGTTCTGTCGTCTGGGGTGGGGCCTGGAGATGTGTCTCCTTTAAAAGATGCCCAGGGGATTGCACGGCTCTGCCGGGGGCTGGAGTCCAGGCCGGCGTACCCGCCCCCTGCCTCCCGGGGCTATGGCACCCACACCGGGCAGTCAGAGAAAGACAGGGGACTCGGAGGGAACCCATCCTGTCTCCTCACCAAAGTCCACAGGGCGCCGGCGCCCCAGTCATCCCCTGGGACCCAGGTCAGGAGGGGATGGCTGCTGCGTGACACCTCAGGAAGTTGCTGAGACTCGGCTCCGTGAGAACCCACGGTTCATTCTCTGTTCTCCCGGCAGCCCGGCTCCCAGGCCCAGGCACTGGCCTCGTGGCCTCCCTTACAACCTCGGAGCCCCTAACATCTCATCTCCCGTCTCTTTCCTTGGGACCTGTGGACTTCTTGCCTTGGAAGTTCTTCTGACACCACGTGGGCCGCTTCACAGCTCATGGATTCTTGAGAGCAGGAGACACACCTTCCTTTCTAACCCTGGGCTTGCTTCTCCGCGGGGAGAATGGGCAGCTTACAGCTCAGAGGCTGCCAGGTATTGAGAGCGAACCAGTTCTGCACAGCGTGGGCCTCGCAAGTCTTAGTTAGCAAAGGGCTGGGGCAGCGTCCTGCCCATAGGCCCAAAGGCCTGGGCACCTGAGGGCCTGCGCCCTCCTCGCCCTGCCTGCTCCCCGGCGGCCCCCATGGCAGTGCCACTGTTGTCTTTCGTGCCCGATCTTTGTGGCACTGGACGCGCAGGGAAGCAAAGCGCTCCCACCGCGACTCCCAGGCCAGGGCCGGGGCCCCCTCTGCATGCAGGTCTGGAGCCCAAGGCTCAGCTCGCCGGCTCTCAGCGGCCCCTGGCTCCATGCTCAGCCACAAACCGTTCATTGCTGAGGCTTCCTTCCTGCCTCCCCACGGGCAGCTTCCCCTTGTTGGGTCAGGCTCTCATCTCCTAAGACTTAAACCAAAGGAAAGGGGCACCAAGGACAGGCATTTCAGGCATCGGAGACCTAAATGAGAGAGTGACCGTCGCTGTGTATCCACTCACACCCATCACACCCGAGTGTTCCCACCACAGGGCAGAGAGGCTCCCCGGCTTCAAGCCACTGATGTCCAGGGACATCAGAGAAAACAGTGCTCCCGCCGCAGGAGGACTTGGCCCCCGACAGACTTCATCGTCAGAACTACAGTCCTGATGTCCCTGGGAGAAAGATTCTGTGGCAAAGGCCCTCTGAGACATGCCGGTACCGCTGCTGCGGTACCGACCCTCGACCTGTCACTGCCTGGAACCCGCAGATGGCCCGGTCCAGCCCCATCTTCTCTCCTGCCCCATCTTCTCACCTGCCCTGCACCACAGACCCTAGGAAGGATGGAGTGCCACGCTGATTCAAGGACTGAATACTTCTTGGGCTGGTTTTTCATTCCATTTCCTCAGGGAAATGCAGAAGACACAGCTGAAGTTGGCTGGCTGTGTGGAAACTAAATCCCATCACCTCCCCCATCCTCCAGGCCTAGACTTGAGGAACCACAGACTAGCCCTGCCTGCAGAGTTCAGGGTCCCGGCTGCAAGGGCCCCTAGACCTGCCTGACCTCGGGGTCCCTGCTGGTGGGTGCCACCAGCTCCACGGTTTGGGTCTTTACATCCCTTGAGGAGGATCCTTCAGTTTCACACCATATCTGAGTGTTCTAGGCCCAATTTCCTGACAAAGTCTTAACCCAGAACTGGGTACCCCCAGGCTGAGGCAGACCCTAACCCTGGGAAGTGGAGAGAACCTAGAGTGAAAACTCTGAACAGAGCTATTTAAAGGCTTAGAAGTTAGCAGGGATCTGCTGCCCTGCAGAGTGCAAGAAGATTCCTCTTTGTCCTTCTCTCCATCCTTGATAATAAGGAAATCCTAACCTTCACCGAGTTATTGCTTTGTACAGGCGCTTAATCCTCACAAATACCCTATGAGGAACATACTATTATTATCTGCATTTTACCACCGAAGCTGAGGCACAGAGAGGTTAAGTAACTGGCCCAAAGTCACACAGCTTGTAAGTGACCAAGTCAGGCTATGAACCTAGCAAGTCTGACTCCAGAGTCCAGGTTGTTTTGTGTTTTTTTGTTTTTTTAATTGGAGGATAATTGCTTTACAAAAGTCTAGGGTTTTTTTTAATTCATTACATGCATCACAGCTTCTTGTCTAGGTGAAGAGGGGTGTGGTTGACAGGCTGGGCTCAAGGGTGAAGGGACTTAAAATAGTTTGCACTTGGCTCAAGGGGCAGTGGGAAGCAACAGGAGGACCTAGCATTGAAGAGTGACCAGAAGTCCTCTTTATTGAAGGTGACCGAGGCTGCCGTGAGCAGGTCTGAGCCGGCCTGTCCCTCTGAGCCGAATTTAAAGGCCCCTGGACAGCTCAGATGAGGCCTGGCAGGTGATCTGAGTGACCCAGGCTCCCCCAAACCCTGCCTTCTCCTGACTAGCCCAGGGCTCAGATTCTCTCCCCTTCTGTGTTCAGTTCCCGAGAAAACCTTCTGCGCCGGTTCTCAGGACAGACCTGGTGGGATGTGAAAAGCAGAAGCCAGGGCAGAAGGATATATGATGGGCTTGAAATGCCAGGATAGGTGCTCGCAGGAGAGCAGGGCCTGGGCTGGGAGCGGGAGGAACCACCAGTCCACACTCACCCACGGCTGGTTACGTGGGCACCAGTCGCCTTGCGGGGCAGCATCCGCCTGGGAGCCACACGGACGGGGACCCTGCACTCCAGACTTCCAATTATGTTTCCATTTTAGTGGGAAGGATGCATGATAAGCAAGGAAGGCCGATTCTCATTATTCAAGATAGTTCAGTTCTGTCAAGTCTCCAGGACATGAACTAGCAAACGCCAAGCCGCTGCTCCCAGGGGAAGGACGCTTGTACACCCATTTCACATCGAGTCACAAACATGCACGGGGCAAAATTTGAGTTGCCTGGTGTGCACGCTCCCAGCTGCTCTGCTTTCTTGACGCAGCTCTTAACACGGGAACCAGGGAATGGAGCCAGGAGGGGAAGGGCAGGTGGTGCTGGGATCTCCAGCCCTGGGGCTGGTGGGAACCAGGATGGGGTGTTTCTAGGATGTGAGCGTAGCCACGTGTATATGCTGCTGCTGTGCTTGCCCAGTCATGTCTGACTCTTGTACGACCTCGTGAATTGTAGCCTGCCAGGTTCCTCTGTCCATGGGATTCTCCAGGCAAGAATACTGGAGTGGGTTGCTACGCCCTCCTCCAGGGGATCTTCCCGACCCAGGGATCGAACCCGCGTCTGCTGCGTCTCCTACATTGGCAGGCGGGTTCTTTACCACCGAGCCACCTGGGAAGCCCCCATAATGTATATACACACACCTATTTCCCTGGGGAGCAATGGTTTACTATTTGCTAACTCCGTGTTTGAGGCAACTTTATGGAATCTAATTACAACAAATAATGAGAATTAATGTGTGTTAGTAAATTATATGCAAGAACCTAACTAAGGCTGAATTGTCATCCTGGGACCCAGAGTGGCTGGTCAAGAGGGGCTTCTCGGAGGAGGTGACATTTAAGCCGAGACTTAGAACCCACTGTACCACACAGGCTGGAAGGAACACTTTCTCCAGGGAGAGGAAACAGCATGGCAAAGCCTTCAGGAGGTCAAAAGCACACATGACCCGGAAGTGAAAGAAGGGACTGGGTGTGAGGGGCCAGGGGCACAAGAGGAGACTAAACGTGGACAGGCCAGGGCTGAAGGGCTGCACCTAGCCTGGGTTCCAGGGGCGGGGGCAGGGGCAAGGGTGGGTGGGAGAGGGGGAAGGGCAGGCCTGCATGGTTGGGGGAGGCTCTGCCCCCACCCTCCTCCCACCCCGGGCCCAGAGCTGCGGCTGCCTGATGCCTTCTTGGTCTAGGTTGAGCCTGAGCCAAAACCTTGGCTACTACTTCGCCAAAGACAAGTACCAAAAGGCCTGGAACTGGTGGGATCTCAGCCTCCACGTGCACGCACCCCCCATCCAGCCCATCTCCTTGAAAATCAACCGGTACATCGAGGTACAAATCAGGAGCCAAGACAAGATCATCTTCCACTTCACCCACCACAAGAAGCACATTTGCTTAAACCTGGGCACCAAGTACAAGGTTCGGTCCCAACTCCCCACCTCTTCTGCCAGGCGGGGAACCGCCTGCACGTGGGCCACTGCGGGCTGGGGGTGGTCCACGCCCTCGCCTCCAGGCTACGTTCTGCCTGAGCCCAGCCCCTAGGGAAGCGAGGCCACCTTCACGGACCGACGTGTGACCATGTACAGAGGCAATCATTTCCTAGAGGGGTGGGATGGAAGTTCAGGAGGGAGGGGACGCTGCCGGCCGATTCACGTTGTAGGGCAGAAACCAACACAACACTGTAAAGCGACAAATGTAAACAAAAAAGAGGCCACCAGCTAACATCCGAACACCCTGAGACTCGGAGCTGAGGAAGCGGACATCCTCACCCCAGTAAGACCTGGACAGGCCCCAGGGGAGCCCCAGATGGAGGTGGGGCTCACAGGCAGACCCTGGCCCCTTGGCTGTGGCAGGGCTCAGTCTCCTGCTGTGCTAGGGCATCCGTGGGGAGCAGCCAGACGCCCCCAGGAGGGCACAGCCTTTGGTTTGGGGTCAGGTTGCATGCGGCCTCAGCCCAATCACCGTAGCCCGTGTGTCCAGAGGCACGGGTCAAGTGTTTTGGGGAAGCAGCAGAAAGGTCACTGGTGGCAGGGCTGGGCACTCAGGTTTGCCCTGGAGAGACTCAGTCCTGGAAGGGTCCGGGAAGACTCTGCCCACAGGGTCCAGTCCTGCCGTGGGGGGCACATGGTGTCCGGGCAACATTAATCCTCACCCAGCCTTCTGTGAATCCCCCCAGTACATTACCCTGGAGGTGCTGAGCAAAATGAAAAAGAAACCGATCCTGGAGATGGAAGTCAGTCCCACGGCTTGGAAGATCCAGAACCTTCTGGGGAAAATGAGTAGGATCCTGAGTCTACTGACCATCCCCGACTTGGAAAGCTTCATACAGTGCGTCAAGATCTCACCAACAAGGCAACACAGCTCCAAGCAGGAGCTCCCACTAGCCGAGCTCAAGCCGTCACCTAGTTGTCCCAGAGGGGCTTCTGCAGGTACTGAATGTCTGGGGGAGGTGGAGTTGTCGGAAGCCCCAAGGAAACCCCCAAAGCCCTAGGCTATATCTTGTGAGAGTTGGTTTGTAATTTGGGACCTATCATAGCTCGTTGGTTTGGTGGGGCAGAGTTCTGGGAGGGTGGTGGGCAGAGACGGGGCTGACAGCATCTGTGGCTGGGCACAGAAAAGACTTAAGCATGTGCCCTGACGGTATTAGAAGCAAATTGTTTCAGAGAATACATGTCAACACCTGTCCCGCTTGCTTCTACTGGTCATTTGAATGCAGAAGTTCTTTCTTGTCCTTGGGTTGACTCAGGACACAGACTATCTCAAAGCCTAGCTCCACCCATTGTTGACTGTGTGACCTTGGGCATGTAGCTTCCTGCCTCAGTTTCCTCACTTGTAAAATGGGTCTAGAAATAGTAGCCTCACAAACACCCCTCTTCCGCCCCTACCAAGGTAGAGGGACACTCACTCAGTAAAGCAGCACCAGCCTGCAGCCAGTCCCCCAACTGGGAGCCAACCAGAAGCCCAAAAGGACCCACAGTCAAAGCCTCTTCAATCTCTGGGCCCCTTTTGGACACCAATAACAGTCACCAACTCGAGTAGGTAAAGCAAAATGGGAAACGTGTGATCTGGGTGGAAGATGCAATGGGTCTCCAGTCCAGAAAGGACTGGTGTGTGGGAGGCCTCCGGAGCCAGGACTGTCATTCTCAGCTCAGCAACACTTGTCTTATTCGAAAGACGTGTTTTCTAGGCATCTCAGTTCGTGTGGCTTTGTCTCCTGATCTTTCTCAGAGACTCCAGTGGTCTCTGATTGGCCTGGCTTGATTAGGTCACTCTTGGTTCAATCCTGTGTGGTAGGGAGGGTGGGGTTATGTCTTGTAAACATAGCTCCTAGTTGATGTCAAGCATGGGGAGGGACAGTAGTTTCTAGAAAAGGGGGGTTCGGGAGCTGGGTGGTCCTGGACAGCATGCCTTTTCTACGTCCCTGAGACACTGCAGACTTTCCAGAATGGCCCCCAACTGCAGCCTGAACCGAAAGAGTGTGGGAAACCCCTTCTTCCTGGCTCAGCCTAGCAACTAGCCAATCCCTGCTGTGAACAGACACCCAAGCCCTACTTTTGCAGCACCGGGCTCTCCTGCCGCCAAATCCTCACCAAAGTCCCATCCTCACTCCAAACCGCGACAACTGTGCGCCTGGGGTGGGACCAGCGTGGTCGGGCTGGTAGCAGTGGGCCCTACCCGGTCACTTCCCCTCTGACTCTCACATCTTACTGGCACGTAGCATAATCAGCTAGAACTACATCTACTTTGCTGCCAGGCGGTGAGCCACGAATGCTGCCAGTGACCGCTGTAGGGAGCGAAGCGTCATGGGCCAACCTCCACATTTAGGAGGAGCTTGTTGGTTTACACCTTTGCCAGGTGTGGGCCGGGGCCCCTTCTCTTACCAGGTGCTGGAGACAGAAGCTCCGGGGTCGAGTCTCAGCAGCAAATAAATCCTCCAAGCCTGCCCACGTCTCAAAGCCCCGACGTTTCTCCCACATATGCCCTGGAAGCCGACCGCCCTGGTGGGGGCCTTGGCACCGCCACATGCAGCTGTGCGACCTCGGCCAAGGCAAGGAACCCCTCTGGGACTCCATTCCCTCCTCCATAACAGGAGGGCACCCACAGAACACAGCTCGCAGCTAGAGGATGGGACCAGATGGTGTTGGGGAAGCACTCAGCGTGGGGCTTCACAGCTGTGAGCACTTAGGATCATCAGCCACTGCCTCCCTCTGGTCCTTCTCCTTCCAAGAAGCCTGAAAGCGTGACTCACCCCATTAATGAAGAGATTGTCAACAGGTGGCCTCGAAGAGGCATTGGGTTTGGTCAGCTCCCTGTTTTAAAATATTCTGACTTCCCTGGTGGTCCAATGGCTAAGACTTTGCACTCCTGATGCAGGGTGCCCGGGTTCTATCTCTGGTCAGAAAACAAGATCCCGCATGCTGCTACTAAAGATCCCATGCGCACTACTAAGACCCAGCACAGCCAAACAGATAAATATTTCTTCGAAATCTTCAGGGACTTCCTCGGTGGTCCAGTGGCTAGGACTCCAAGCTCTCAACGCTGGGGTTCCTGGGTTCAGTCCCTGGTCTGGGAACTGGGTCCCACATGCTGCATCTAAGACCCAGAACAGCCAAATAAATGAATAATAAATATTAAAAAAAAATCTCCAGCCATTAAAATATCTTGTTGCCAGCACTTACATAGATGCAATATTTCACATAGATTTTTTGCATTTCCAATTTATCTTGGGGCTGCTGGTCTGTGTGAGTGTTATCATGGACCAGACAGAATAACTCAGCAGCCAGGGACTACTTCATAAGGAAAAGTGAGTCCCCTCACAGATGAAAGATGTAGTGAAAGTAGCCAGGTGACCGGGAACTGGAAAAACACAGCCCCGACCCTCTGTGTTAGCTTGCTAGAGCTGCTGTAACAAAGGACCACACGCTGGGTGGCTTACACAACAGAAACTGATGTCTCAGTTCTGGAAGTCGAAGTCCAACATCAAGGGTGTGGAAAGGATGTGGCCCAGGCCCATCTCCCAGCTTCTAGGAGTTCCTTTGTCTCTGGCAGTCTTCATATGGCATTCTCCCTGTGTGCGCACCTCTGGGTCAAATTTCCCCTTTCCAGGGACTTCCCTGGTGGTCCACTGGTTAAGAATCGGCCTTGCAACGCACAAGATGTGGGTTCAACCCCTGGTCTGGGAACTAAGATCCCACATGCCAAGGAGCAACTAATAAGCCTGTGAGCCGCAACTAGAGAGCCCATGTGCTGCAATGAAGAGCCGACATGACCAAGTAAGTTTCTCTTTAATTTCCCCTTTTTATAAGGACACCAGTCATACTGGATGAGGGACCTGCCTCTTTACAGTATCTTAGCCAACTACATCTGCAACAACAAGCTGGTTCAAGGACACTTGCTGCTTGGATAGCAGGAAAACTCACCAGACAGCAAGTACCACTTGACCTCCCCCCACCCCCGCCCCACACCACTGCCAGGGCAGTGCAGGAGGAAAGACCGACACCAGAAATATAAAGAGACCCCCTTCCCCTGTGCCTTGCAGTGCAGCATCAGCACCCCCACAGAGCCTCACTCTGCACCAGCTGGCGGTGGAGAAATGTTCTCAGGACCCAGCTCCAGAATCTCAAAGCAGGGCCAAAAGGGGGTGGATTTGGAGGGGAGACGCGCTCCATGGATCTTCCTTCTCCCTGCTCCAGCATTAATGAAGCACAGAGAATCATACACACACACACACACACACACGAAGTCAGCTTGGCCAAGATGGAAGCAGCTACAGTGACACCAAGGCCAGAAAACTGCCAAGGCAGTGGACCAACACTTCCTGCTTTGGAAACGATGACGAAACCTCTGCACCTATAAAGCTTCCTGTTCTCATTCCTCTGGTCCTCCGGCTTCTGGTCTGTCCCCCACACCCCCTTTTCCTCCCAATAGAGCCCTTTCCTGCTCCAGTTAGACATGATGCCTTCTGATGCTTATACTCCAGGACGCCGGTGGATACAGAGGATGAGCAGGAAGGAGATGGGGCTGGACACATAGATGAGCAGGGGTCTGAACAGCCTGCGTGCCGTCAGGAGTTGTACACAAAGGGGAAGGAGAGAGTTAGTAAGACTAGGTTCTTGTAGTAAAAATACTTCAATATTCCCAGCAAGGAATATTGAAAATGAGGGTCTTGACTCAGGGCAATGGCATTGTAAATAGAGGAGGGGAGGAAATAAAGGAGAGGGAAGGAGGGGTAGAGGACAGGCAGGACTTGGTAGCAATGGGATGGGCAAGGGAAGGCTATGTGACTTGGGTCCACGGGGATTCTTTCAGCTGATACTTACTGAGTATCTACTGCAGGTTCTGTTCTAGGCACCAGGTACACAGCTGTCAACACAACAAAGCAGCTTACAACCTGTAGTGCAGAAGACAGACAATAGCCAACCTAGCAAAAGACACCATTTGTTGGTATGAAAACAGGTGAGGAACAGCAAGTGCTGGAGATTGGGGGTTGCTGTGTATATCACAGGGTTCTGCAACTCCACCGCTCTCCACATTTTGAACTGGGTAACTATGTCTTATAGGAGGCTGGCCTATGCATTATAAAATATTTGGCCATTCTAGTTGCTTCTCCAGCTATTAATAGAAACCAGTAGAACCTCTACCCCTATGCACACATACACACCAGTCATGACAACCAAACATGTCTTCAGATGTTGCCTAAATGTGTTCTTGGTGGCAGGGGCAGGGGTCATCTTATTGAGAACTACCGTTGTAGATCTGTTTTATGGCCCAGCACGTGTTTGTCTTGGCAAATGTCCCACGTACTTGAGAAGAATGTATTCTGCAACAGTTGGGTATTCTGAATTAAGCAATGAGGAAATGCAGGGACATCTGGATTCTGGTCCATTCTATAACTAACCTGGTGGTGGTTTAGTCACTAAATCGTGTCCAACTCTTGCGATATATTTATTTTAAAAATTAGTCAATGCCAATGCCATGAAAACAAGCAAACAAAAACCGTAAGAATTTCTACATTAAATAGAGACTAAAGAGACGTTAACAACCAAGTAACATGTAAGCACTTGGGTAAGAAAAAGCTATGAAACATTTTGGGTAACAATTGAGGAAAGTGAAATAGGGACTACATAGTAGATACTACTGATTTTTTCAAGTGTGATAATGGTATTAGGGTTATGTAGGAGACTGTGCCTACTGTTTGGAGATGGATGCTTAAGTATTTAGCGGTAAAAGATCATGATGCCTGCAACTTACTTTCAATAGTTCAGCAAATGAATGTGAAAGTGGAAGTCGCCCAGTCATGTCTGACTCTTTGCGACCTGACCTCACGGACTATACAGTCCATGGAATTCTCCAGGCCAGAATACTGGAGTGGGTAGCCTTTCCCTTCTCCAGGGGATCTTCCCAATCCAGAGATCTTATCTGTAAACACCGAGATGAGACGATGCCTATCTGTAAACACTGAGGGCAGAAGGAGAAGGATGCAATAGAGGATGAGATGGTTGGATGGCATCACCGGCTCAATGGACATGAGTCTGAGCAAGCTCCAGGAGGTGGTGGACAGAGAAGCCTGGCGTGCTGCAGTTCCTGGGGTCGCAAAGAGTTGCACACAACTTAGTGAATGAACAACAGTAACAAATACCACTGATAACTGATAATTAAAACTTACCTGACTGGAATTCCCTGGTGGTTCCAGCTGTTAGGTGCTTTCATTGCCAGGGCCCAGATTCAATCCTTGTTCAGGGAACTAAGATTCTGCAAGCCACACAGCACAACCAAAATAAAAATAAAAAAGTAAAACTCACCTGATTAAAAAATGTAAAAGAGCCCAATATTATAAGAAAAATTATTTAGAATATACATAGAAAAAATCTGGAAGCAATATGCAAACATTTAACAGGAGTTTACAAGTTTCACTTACAAAACTTTCACATTTTATGTTAAAATTCAAACACTGTAGAAATGTCTAACAGTGAATGTATTTTGATAACTGGGAAAAATGTTTTTTAAAATCCCAAGTATGTATTTATTGGATGACTATGTAATGGATGCCCCTCTACCAAGTTTCCAGCAGCTGCCTCCTTTCCAGGGGGCTGAAGAGGAGCAGACAGACAAGCTGGTGGAAGAACCACCAGCAGAAGAAAAGTGCTCCAGAAAGGAAGCAATGAAGCTCCTGTTTTCTGAGAAGCAGCCTTCCCTCCACCAATACCCACAGGTTCCTTTGACAAATGGCCTCTTTTTAAAAAGTAAGGCTGACTATTCTTTGTTCCTTGTTAACAGCAGAAAAGAATTTAAATACGGGGTTGTAAAAATACAAGACCTGTTTCTACTGTGACTTCAATAATGCTAAATTTCAACATAACTGTATGTGCTGATGATACTCTGGAAATTGGCAGTTTTGCAAATGAAGAAAAATTACCTTTCAACTAATGAAGCATTAAATGTTTCAAAAACGTCTTTCCACAATAATCATCTTGCCAAAAGAACCCACACAGTACAAGTAAACTGGGGGAAATGGGAGTCACACTGGTGGAGAGTACCATGGTCAGTGCCCTGCCTGTGGTGCAAGATGGCCCATTGGGAGAGATCCAGTCCAGGGACACAGGCTCGGCCTGTGTGACTTCGCACAACTGCACGTGAATCAATAAAAATCTTAGTTAAAAAAATTATTTTAACGGGATCCACACACAGACTCATGAGGACAAAGTAGGAAGCAAAAATCTTTATTTTTGAAAAAATTCACATTTATTAAAAACAGCAATTTCTAGCCAAATAATATAAAGCATTTTAAATTAATTATTTGAAAGTATGTACACTCTTTGTACATGTGAACACTTTAAACTGTACAGATTTAAACAAAGTCATTTAGCAAACAGGTTGGATCACTATTACCTACTCAGTAAGGAGTTTCAATGTTTCTGAAATAAAAGATTCAGAGCACAAGAATGAGTGCCATCCAACATTGTCACCCTTAAGGACACACCCTGCTCTGCACGTCAGACGAAATCAGTCAGATACTGCACAATAATCATGCCCTCATTTCTCTGCAAAGGCTATTTAAAAATCAAATATACATATAATACACGAAACTGGGTATGTTACAGTTTATTTCATTAAACACATATTTAAAATAGTAAGTGGAAGTGAATAGAATCTTCCTAATTCATTCATTTCCTATCAAAGAATGAATATGGCCCCTCTTTACCTTCTACCTTCCCAAAATATACAGAGTATTAAGGTCTATCAAGCAACATCCATCACCAAGTTACACTGAGGTGAAAAGCAAGTGACCTTTTAAAATGACAGACATCAGGGCATGTAAACTATCCACACGTGGCGAGAGTCTACTTAAAGTGGATGAAAAATACTAGTCTCACAGAATGAGGTCTGCTGGCTACATTCCAGAGCCCTTGTTAGCGTTCTATCTCTAAACTAGTGTGTAACTCAAAATCCATCGTGAACCAAAAAGCAGGTGACATTTACTGTAACATCAGAGGCGAAACCAATTCAATCAGGAAACAGGTATTCGTAGGAAAACTCAAGAGGTGTGCGTAATTAATCTGATGACCCCTGATATCAGGCAGTCCATTTTAAGGGCTGGGCGGTCTTCATCAGTTTGGGAGTAAACTGTATTCCGCTGTCACAGGCTGCTGATCCGCAAGGCCGGCTCGCGGCACAGCCGCTGCGAATGTTCCAGACATGAAAGTGCTAGCTTTTCAAAGAACTAAGGAAGTGGAAGGCAATGTGCAGAAAGCTGGTAACCCTAACCATCATGCATGCAACCTGCTATTCATCAGGCTTCCTCCCTCCTCAGTGTGCCAGACTGAAGACACCCTAATTGGTACCTGCCCCTCACAAACACTGCCTATTGTACCATGAAGATTCTCATTAAAGATACGCACGTATCCACCATGAGGAGGCTGCAGCCCCGGCCTGCTTCTGAATGCTCTGTACCTAAGCCATTCACGGAGTACAGATTCTGGGACCTTACACGAGGCCCTTGCATCTTGAAACTACATCACATCAAACACACAGAAAGAGAACACCCTGAATTCCCAGGAAAGCAGGATGTGTTCTCAGAAGCAGCCAATCTACTCCAAACTAAACTTCAAAGTGAGAGGAGAAACATTATAAATAGAGTGTAGAAATAACATTTCTGGAAGTAAAAAAAAAAAAAAGTCACTGGAATGCTCAGTGGTTAAAAGGACTGCAGCATTTCTCGCTCCAACAAACCTCACTCTTCGAAGTTTCCTAATTATCTGTATTTCCATAAAGCTCTTGCAGTATTTATTGTAACCTATTTTCACTGCATTTTTCTTAAGAACCATTTCTCTGTGTGTCCTCCGTTAAGTTTTTCCTCTTAAAAACTTACACTGCTTGCAACCATTTAAGTGAGGCAGTTATCAGCGCTCATAGACTATAGCTTATCTTTGGCGTTTTGATGTTTTTAAAAGGGAAACACAAATCATTGCACACTTTGCTTCCATGTCATTCTGTGATCAGCCCTGAGCAGTGGCCGTGTGGTTCTGGGGACGTCCCTCGTCCAATTCCCCGGTGTCCTGCAGGCCTCCGGACCCGGCAGCCCGTTCCTGCCGGCCGGCCATCTAGTTGCGCAGCCCAGCGGGCCAAGTTATTTAGAAACTGACAGTAGGAGGTTCAGCTGAAAAGCAAAGAGAAAGGCTGGGTTAGCTCCGCTGCGCAATGCCGTACTCAAGACAAGGCGTTCCGATTCTCACAACCACAACAACAGGGCAAGTCAAACATTTTTAAGAGACCAATAAACCCGGCTGTAAAGCAGAAACTGGATCCGTGATGGTCTGACTCTGGGACCAGCCCCTGGGGCACTGCGCATCGTGGGGTCCTGTGAGGAGGCACCGCCGAACCTGGACCCTTAACTCATTCAGAACCCGATGAGGAAGACAGAAAAAAACCAGACATCAACACTGACAAAAAACAGAAACAGCTCTCAGAGGTCCCCAAACGTCTTGGCACCAGGGGCCGATTTCGTGGAAGACAGTTTTTTCATGGACTGGGGGTGGGGACAGTTTTGGGATGATTCACTTGAATTACATTAATTGTGCACTTTATTTGTACTATTATTACATCACTTCCACCTCAGGTCATCAGGCATTAGATCCCAAAGGTTGGGGACTCCTGTAAATAACCAACTTCATCTTTCTCTATGCAGAGTGTGCTGTGCAGAGAGTTGTATGCTAGGAATTCTTTAAATGATTCTTCATTGCACAAGAACTGGCCTGGCAGATTCGGGAGCCCCTGCCCCCTCTGTAAAGAAGGGCGTGACACAGAGCCCGCCTGGGGAAACCAGAGAAGTCGCCACTGTCACCCGCAGGGATGCAGCCTGAGCTCTGCAGGTCTGCCACCCTGGCCCTGGAGAGACCTGTGGCTGACTGAGCCTGGCAGTGAGTCCTTCTAAATGCAAGGGTTTTTTGGTTTTGTTTTTTTTTTTGCATTTACTATTAAGTATGCACATTGCACATTTATGAGATCTACTGGCAACTATAATTGTCCTTTTTTTAAAAAAAAATTATTTATTTTAATTGGGGGCTAATTACAATATTGTGGTGGTTTTTGCCGTTCACTGACATGAATCACCCATGGGTGCACATGTGTCCCACCATTCTGAACTCCCCCTCCCACCTCCCCCTCCCCACCCCATCCCTCTGGGTGGTCCCAGAGCCCCGGCTTTGAGAGTCCTGCTTCATGCATTGAGCTTGCACTGGTCATCTATTTTACATTCGGTAATATGTATGTTTCAATGCCGTTCTCTCAAATCGTCCCACCCTCTCCTTCTCCCACACAGTCTGAAAGTCTGCTCTTTACATCTGTGTCTCTTTTGCTGTCTTACACATAGGGTCGTCAGCAGTCACTAATACCAGCTGTTGTTATTATCTAGAAAATGTAACGGTTCCGAGAGAGGATCAAGCAACAGTGAGGAGGAGGGGTTCTATTAGTGTTTTTCAAACTACTGGGTGCAACCCATTGGTTCATCATCATGAAAACAATTCAGTGGTTCATGAACAGAAGAGAGAAGAAAAGCAAAGCACCTGAGCTACACACGGTGTGGGTGACCACGGTGAACCCTGGGAGTCACAGACACGCGCACACACTAATGCACACATCTCACGGGCAGGAGTCAGGCAGGAGCCCAGGCCCTCCTCCCCCACACCTTTACCCACCACAGGTGTCCCAGGCCCCTGAGTCACCCCTCTAGGCCTCTTTCCCGCCTCACAGCCCAGCCCTCTGACTGGCAGCCAGCCCCCTCCCCTCGCCGGGACATGCCTCCTCCGCAGGCTTCTCAGGTGATGGCTGCTTCTCTCCCACTTGCCAGCAATCACTGGGCCTGGAGGTGCGACCGGAGTCCCCTCTGCCCGTCACTGTCATTCCTGGACCATTCTCCTTCCCTCTCCCGCCACCTTCCCCAGCTCTGGTTTTCAGACCAGGCCACGCTTCACTCCTCCACCGACCACTCCTCGGCTGTCACCTGGCCGTGCACTTTTTGCAGGTCTCAGAACTCTATCATTTTTTTCTAAAACTCCTCCTGCAAGAATTCTTGGTGATTTCAACACCCTGAAAACTAACCTTCCAGGGTGGAGGCCTCTCAGTTCTGCAGCTCCTTTCCTCCAACGCCCTCTTCTTCACCAACCTCGTCAGCTCCTCAGGCCGCAGGCTCCAGCCAGCTCCATGTTACCCCTCTCTCTGCAGCCGCTCCAAGTTCCACTGTCACAGCGCACACTGTGACCTCACAACTATCTTCCGGCTCATCTTCCCTCCTGTCCTCCCACTCCAACGATCCTGACTCGACCGGGGCCTATAACCCGGTCCCTCTCGTCTTCTCACTCGCGTTCCCTCAGCTTCTCCTGCTCCTTGTCTGCCATGCTCCACAGCAATCACTACAGCCACTCCCTCATTACTTCAAGTGACTTATAAAAAAATATCCTGATTGTATACAACCCTGTAACTACAGAGACACCTTATCTTTTAAAAATATGAAACTCGTACAGCCGTAAGAATGAAGTTCTGATGCAAGCTCCAGCATAGATGAGCCTTGAAAACATGCTAAGAGAAAGAAGCCAGTCTTCAAAGGCCGTGAACTGCATGATTCCATTCAATGCACCACCCAGACTAGGCAAGTCATCGAGACAAAAGTGGATTAGCAGAAGAGGGGAGAATGAAGAATCTGCTAAAGGACAGGGGTTTCTCTGGGGTGGGATGAAGCTGCTCTGAAATGAGACAGTGGTAATGGTTCCAAGACTTAGTGGATATACTAAAAACTCTGCATTAAAAAGATGAATTTTATGGTATATGAATTATACCTCAATTTAAAAATGACCCCACTTCTCCTCCAGCTGCCACCCCATCTCTTCTCTCTCCGGACAGTAAAACTCCTCAAAGACTGACCACACTCACTGTCTCCAGTCTCTCTCCCTCAGGTTCAACGCAAACCAATCCGACACTCGCCAACCTTACCGCTCTCCTCTCTAGTCGTTACCATATACTAAACTCTTCAACGATTCTTAAAACCAGAAACAAAATTCCCTCTGTGGCGCCAGTCTACTTCTACTCAATAAAAGTTTGCTGACAGAACTGAATAAATGGTGACAGGAAACACATGATCAGCTCTCTACTCAGTTTTTTTTAATGTAGGAAGAAGAGAAAAAGAGGACATCTTTCTAACATCTTTGAAACATGGGCCCCTTATACATACTGCAAACAAAACTATGCAGCAACCTAAATACCAATATTTGAGTCCTCCACAAAGAGTTTATCTTAAACATAGCAACTTTCAATTATCAGAAAGCGTTAAAAAGCAACTGAAGGGACTTCCCTGGCGGTCCAGTGGTTAAGACTCCATGCTTCCACGGCAAGGGGCCAGGTTTGATCCCTGGATGGGGAACTAAGACCCCATGTGCCACAAAGTGTGGCCAAAAAACAAAAAAGAAGCAATTGAAAATTTGAACACCATCACCAAACATGAGAAAGCAATTCAAGGCTTGAAATCTTGATCATCAGGATAAAATAATGTACAATTTAAAAAATTACAACAAAATATGGTAACTCAAAAGATACTATCTACTCAAGTAAGATAACTAAAAGGTTATAAAAGTAACACAGATTACCTACCTGTTCCATAGAAGGACAAGCAATGATATGAACATCTTCAGGGCTAAATTCTTCCTTTAACAAGACGTGGAACTTCTGGAAGACTTGCTGAATATTATTCTTAGAAAGAAGAAAAGGCAATCATATTACATGAGTCACTGAAAACAGATTCAGCCTCCTTAAACATGAAGAACCAAGGAAGTTAAATACTACTATTTGCCAAAACAAGTGGAGGAGACGTATCTTCCAGGGGATTACCAAAGACATGTAACTGGCACTTAATATCTCACATGCCAGCACAACCTGACTAGTAAGACTTACCAGATAACATTTCCTGGAAAAAACTAAACTCTTGCCAGCCTTGTCCCCTCCAGAGAATAATAAGAGTCTTCAGCAGCAATTTCTTCCACAAAAGATAATGAAGTTCCCAGACACATAAATTGTACTTTAAAAATCAACCAATGCCTTGGGTAAAGGTGCGAGCTCAACACAGAGCTGGAAGCAGTGAGTACTAAATTTGCTCTGGCGTTTAATCCCTTGGTGGTCGCTGCAAGCCATTTATTTCCACTACTCGCCAGTAAAATGGGGCATAGATCCTGAGATGCTGTTCTCTCAAGTGCTGGGCCGCATCTCACACAAAGGTCTGATTACTTATTTATTCATTTACTAATTTCTCCTTTTTGGCAGAAATTACCTTTGTGTCATAGGTAACCATAAAAAATTAAGACAAAATGAGGGCTGGGTGGGGGCAGAATCAGACAGATGCAAGCTTTGTAAGTCTTTCAAGAATCCCAGTGCTTTTTTTTAATCGACTGCACTAGAATAGTAGATCAACATTTCCAAATGTTTACAGGAAGAAGAAAATGCTAGACGAAGCAAGAATACTTGAAGAGACCAGCCAACATTCAAACAGATCATCATGAAACTTACCCTGACTGGTTTAAACAGGATGAACTCAGTATCCTTGTTGGATAGGTACAAGGACATACTTCTCAATGTCAGGGGCAGCTTTGCTTTTATTGTCTTGTAGGCACTTGCCACAAGGTCACTGACCTTTGCTGGAAAGAAATTAGCCTCCTTAGTATCACAAATAAAAACAAAAGAAGTACTTCCGTTTTAATTCAGAGGAGAATAAAAGGAGAGAAAAACAGCAAAAGACGACTATTTCTTCAAAGAATTTTTTTTCACTTTTATTTATCAAGTTTAATCACAAGCCCATAAACATTCATTAAATATTTAGATATATAAAATTCTAACCACAAAGGCTAAACAGAAAAGAATTCCCCCAGCATGGCTCAGGACATTCATAGGGACGGTAGTATGGTGCCTTTGGAATTTGGAGATAAGAGGTAAGGCAAAATTAGAAGTAATTTGCAGAGAAACACTAGAAGGAATTACTTTGTAATGAATGAACTTATTCACTGTGACTCTTGCTGACTCACAGTAAGAGATGCTCTCTGTCTTATGAGATCATTCAGAAAATGCCCACACGTATTTAACAGGAACTAAAAATCCATTTGTTATGTTCTTATACTGTATTATCAGAAAAGGAATAGAATCCCAGAAAATTGTAACTGAAATAATTAGTAGCCCAGATGTAGTGTCTCAAAAGAAGTACAAATGGAAAAGAACAGCAGTAATTTGTATAAAGTATTTAAAAGAGAAAATTACCTAGAAAGCTACAAATGGAAAAGAACAGCAGTAATTTGTATAAAGTATTTAAAAGAGAAAATTACCTAGAAAGCTAGAACGGAAAAGACTGATTAATCATTTCAAAGACGGTTGACCTCACTCATAATTAAGGAAATGTATATTAAAACAACTGAACTATTTTAGATTGGTTACAATTACTAAGATTGTGCATATCCACATTTGGCAGAGGTGTGGGGAAACGGGCACCTTCATGCACCATAATTTTTGGCCATGCCATGTGGCACTGACTGCGGAGACCTAACTACTGGTTGTTGTTGTTTTAGTTGCTAAGTCATGTCCAACTCTCTGCGACCCCATGGACGGTAGCCCACCAGGTGCCTCTGTCCATGGGATTCTCTAGGCAAGAACACTGGTGTGGGTTGATCTTCCCAACCCAGGATCAAACCTGTGTCTCCTGCGTTGGTAGGTGGGTTCTTTACCAATGAGCCACCTGGGAAGCCCATTTTAACTACTGGACCACCAGGGAATTCCCCTTCATCCACTGTTGATGGGAGTACAGAATGAACTGGTTCAGCTTCTTGGAAGGGATACTGGGCAATGTCTAGCAAAACCGAAAATACACATACTCTTTAATATTTAATGTTTGTACTGCTAAAAATTTACCTTATGGACATGCTCAAAAAATACCACTAAGATATGTGTGTTTATTAAAGAGTGTAAGGAAAAACTAAAAGTAATTTAAATATTGATAGAATTATTAAAGAAACTGTGCTCTAGTGATATATATGTCCATTAATTAGAATGGGTAGAGCTGGATATGCTGATATAGAAGGGGCTCTAAGGTAAAGAGTAAAGTGTTTAAAAAAAAGGGGGGCAGGGAGGGGATATTTTGTAAACAGATTGGGTAGGAGGTCCCTGGAAAAAGAGAACCAAGCATGGCTTTCTTGACATAAGGAAAGCCATTTTGTCCTAAGTCATTTTGTGATCTAAGCCCAGCTACAATGCTTGTCCTTGAACAGGTCTCAGTAATTGATGATCTTAAGGGAAGTGAGGGAATGCAGGAACAAAGGAAAAGCGGTCAAAAAACAACGGTTCAGTGACAAAACACTAGCTTTGTCCTCAAGGGATACAGAGAACAATCTGATACACATCTTAGAGTTCTGCAGGAAGTAAGGTCCACAGCCAGGTGGAGGCTGGAATGATGATGTTGACCCTCATGACTTCAATCAACTAAAGCTTAGATTCTGTAGACCACTGCCCCAGTTCAATGCTGAATTCTCTGCTCAAGCCCCTTCAGGAATACGTGTACCCTTGGCTTAAAACTTCCCCAATTTTGCTGTCTGGGGAGATGCTGCTTTGGGAAAGATCCCTGGTGTTCTTTCTTGCTGCAAGTAATACCTCCTTCCTTCTCCTGATCTTTGCCTTGTTTGTGTCTTTTAGCTCAACACTTACCAAAAGGCAAACTTGGTGAGTGTCGAGCTAAAACTTGTAACCTAAAAAGTGGTTACCCAGGTTTTTCAAGTAACAATAGTATAATCTTGTTTGTATAACATGTTTCAAGTCCATATATGCTAGAATACCCATGTTCCGGAAGCAGCTGTGAACAGTGGTTACCTTTGAGAGAACTAGTTTGGAGGTGGAGAACAGAATTACTTCTAATTTTATACTTCTCCACATTTCAACTTTCATACCATGTTAAAATTTTTTTTAGTTGAGGAGGGTTATAGATGAGCAGGGCAAGAAAGTGCCAGTGCTCTCAAGAAGAAAGAACAAACAATCCAAGAACTGCATATTTTTCATAAATAGATGAAAACTACTTTAAGACAGTTAATTCCATAGGCTCTGGTTCTCTAATCACTAATACACTTGAGGGGTCACTGGTCAGTTTTCAGAGGCCTGGATAATTACAGTTATATGTGGAGCTCAGTAAATAAAGTACCCTAATTCTTAAGAAGGTATATTTCCCAGAGTAGAATAACAAACTGGCATCCTAATTATAGCTCAATCTCATGAATTTATCATGAACTGACCCCAAGAATGTGATCAAGTCTGCATGTACCACATTAACCCTGGGCTCCAGGGGTCCAAGACAAGTTCCTAGACTGTTCTTGGTGCTACCTCCCCAAAGGCTCAAATATCTTTGACGTTTCAGTGTGGTTTCTCCTGTTACAGATCAAGAGACAGCAACTCCATAGTCCCTGTGGCCAAAGAGGGTGGAAGATACAACCAGGTAAACTGAAGTGTCACTGCTAACATTCGCCAGCATCTCCTCACGCAGAAAGAAACAAAATGATCAAATGACAAACACTGAGCCTTATTTCATCTAGTCCTTCTGTAGGCCTCCTTTTCCCTTCATCTACTCCTGCTTTACTAATGACAACTGTAGTGCCACTTAAGGGCACCACACACTCAACACTGGGACTTCTACTAGGATTCCAGTTGAGAAAATGACGGCCCCTATTTTGAGCAAAAGAGAATCTTTTCAGAGCAGAAAGGAAATACATTAATTATGCATCAAGCCCCTCAGCTTAGCTGTACTATGTCTATGCCAATTTGTTGGTTTCTACCTATTTTAAGAAAAATTTATTGCACCCAATAGTTTCATCTACATTAACATTCAAAATAAAACAGCTCTTATGTCTAAATAAGCTCTGCAAGTAACTGAAACCTTGAGCCAAAAGCCCAGTTAATCCAAAGACAAACAGAATTCCTTCTAGAACTGGTGCTGAGTTTCAAATAGACAAGCCTGCTGCTGACCCTGAGGGGTCAGAACAAGTGGTTGCCACCAGGCTGACTATAGTTACAATTTCCAGTACTGTCAGTAAAAGACTGGCTTTCTGTCTCTTCACAGAATGTACTACTACATGATGTTCTCTGTCCTTTCATAAGATGGCGAAGATTTCAATCTCATATACAGCACAAGGTTTAAAAGAATAAATCCAGTATACCATTCACTGTCTCTACCACAGTAAACAAAAGGACTAAAGCGTGTCACAAAGTTTATTTGCAAAATAAAACAAATCAATGCAAACCTATAAAAGTTCCCATGACAAATTTTTGGAATGAAATCCTGCCTTCCGTTCAAATACAAGTGATAATTCTCCATGCTTCTCAAATCTTCCCAAGAGACACAGAGCTACTCTTACTCTTCTCTGTTCTACTTCAACTTCAAACTAACCTAAGGCACTAATAAGAATAACTGAAAATTTCAGAATGGCCTCAAATCTTTTTCCCAAAAGAAACAAGTACCTGACAGACATACATTTTTCACTACAGAAAGCCAACTGTGTTAAGAACCTAATTCCAGTTTAGACAGTCAATTTTTTATGGCTGCTAAGATGGAATCGTCTTTCAGCTTTCTCTCACTATAAGCAAAACGCTTCCTACCAACCTGCACACGGCTTACCCATAATTAAAACACTGATTTCTTCACCATCGTGCTCTTTTCATTCAAAGGATCTCTATCACAACATGAGCCAAGGATCGGCCAGAAATATATAATCTAACAAAGTGATTTATTCTGGTTGAATGACAACTTAAACTGTCACAAAATGGACTAAAAATAACCCACAAAACTAGTCTTGATTTTCAGTGTCTAATATCTAATGCCAAAGAAGGGAAAAAACCTTCTAGCACAAAAAAATTTACATTTAGGAAAGAGTTAAAACAGGAAACATCTCAAGCATTTCTGCCAATCAATGACACTGCCTGCCAACTCCCAAACAACTTTTACAATTTTTTTTCAAACACTCTACAACATTAAAGAGAATGTGACTTGTATAAAATGTAATAATGTCCAACATTTCTTCATATAATACTTGGAACCAGTAGCATACTCTCCATTAATTTCATACTATCAAACACTGTATTTTCATCCAAGTTCTAAGACACTGAAAAGCAGGTATACAAAAACTAGTGCACTCAAAGCATTTTCATCTAAGCCATATTTTATTTTTAATTGGGTGTGTGCGTATGTATATGTATGTGTGTGTGTGTGTATTTTTTTTTAATTCTTCCTTCGGCTGGGAATGCTTGTTGAAATACAAGTAGTGTTGGCTCAATTAAGACCTGTCAACTCCAAACTGGATCCTGCATTACCTAAACCACAGCAGGAGTAGTAAACTAACTCCAAACTGTCAGAGCATGACTATATAAATGCAAATTAACTGACATCCTAAAAGAGAAATCCCAAATAGTAAAATGTGGATACCTGGTTGTGCCCACGGCTGCTGAGAGAGCGTATACTTAGGTCCTCCCTGACTGGCCATTGTCTTTAACGCTGAAACCTAGTAGAGACAAAAGGAAAAAAGTTTCATTTCACTGATGACAAATTAAAGTAGAACTGCTCTCAAAAGATATGACACCATTCAAACCTATGGAAATAATAATAACCAAATGTATAGCTCTAAGAGAAAATGGATCATTTCCCATAGTCCTTTACAACCAATAAAATATTTTAGCAAAACTTCTTCGTGATTTCAAGGTATACTACTGTTTTTCAAAAAGAAAACCACACCAATGTCCTGAGGTGCTCTGCCTGAAACATTTCTGGAAGACTAGGATGGAGACTGAGAGAAACAGCAACACAGATCTCTCTCTAAGTGGACCACTGGGTTAACTTTAAATTATTTTTGTATGTTATCAGAAAAAGTCACAGGAGCTGGACAAAATCCCCTTTATATAGCTACAGGGCCCTTTTCTTCATTATAGGCAGAGAGAATGTTATTAAAAAAAAAAAAGGTTTTCAGATGGCATCAGAAAGCACACTTGACCAACTAGTGTTACAGGTATGGAATTGGATTCCCACCCTCTAGTCACTTGTCTTTTCATTCCTCAGCATCAATACAGAGAAGCAAAACCATGCATTTTGGACAAGAATGTTCTTAAGATGGCAAATTACAGTGGGGCTAAGGTGGAGCTGGGGAGCGTGAAAGACAGAAATGCATCCAACTTCTCTTTAGAAACGGACTGCTAGGTGCCAAAGGTGCTCAGCAGGCAGTCTCATCAGAAAGACGTCAATACCAGCTCTTCAGATTTCTCATAAAGAAAGCCACATAAATATGCAGGCAGAGAATGGGCACAGACAGGATATGACGTCAACCCAGGCCTGTCTAGCCCTCCGTTTCTACCAAGTTCACATTTCTGAAACGACGTCTAGGCCCTTGCTCATGTTGTCATGTGTATAAAATCACTCCTTTCCACTGTCACTCAATTCCTCTATATGTCTTTATTTTTACTGTGAAATGCTGCTTTTAAAAGTGAGTCATTCTCTAGGGATTAGACAATGCTAGAAGAGAAACATGCTCATGTTTAGTGTATGTTATCCCCAATATTTCCCAACGTAAATAGAAACATACTAACGTGTCTACATTTACAAAAGCAGGAACACAGTGCTCTGAAAACTGTTTTTTTCCACTTAAATCTAAGTCCTGGACATTTTTCTGTATCCAACTGTTACACTTTAATAGTAATGCCTGCCTGTTAGTCCATTGACTGTTTCAGAATTTAACCAATTTCATAAAGACATATATTACACAGAACTATTTTTATATTAAATGCAAATACAGACTTGTATATTCACCTCTATTTACTATCTAGATAACATATTAGGTTGGCCATAAAGTTCGTTTCGGTTTTCCCATTAACATCTTATGGAAAAACCTGAACGAACTTTTTGGCCAACCCAATACTTCTCTTTAAGTTAAACCTCAAGGAGCATTTTCCTCAGTTTCCCCAATTAGCCCCATCTTTTTTAAAACCCTACAGGATGAAGACAGACCCACTGTCTCATAATGACACTGTTTATACGTCTTCATGTTTACATAATATCCATTTTGATTTCCCATTAGGTTATAACTCCTTAAGAACAGAAATTAAATTTATAGGTCAAATTCTATTACAACACTATGTCAGAAAAAAATTTAATTTATAGTGTTACTGAGGAAATTAATAATACTTCAGAGGGGACATTAAGAGTAAACTTTCAACACTTTAGCAAATTGCTTGAGAGGAAATGAAAACTGCTAATGTAAGTCTGAGTTTTTAGCATAAACTGGTCCCACATGGGAAACACTTTTTAGCTTAGCTATAAACTTTGAAATTATACTTCCTATGAAATACTTTCATTCAGATTTTTTTTCAAAAGAAAAATCTTCACTTCATATTTGTCATATAAACTAACATTTCTGCAAGTACTTAGAAAGTACTTTGCTATTTTTGATCTTCTGGTCCTGATATATATAGTGATATATATATATACACATCACTATATGGAGTATAGTGAAAGTTGCTCAGTTGTGTCTGACTCTGCAACCCCATGGACTATAGCCCACCAGGCTCCTCTGTCCATGCGATTCTCCAGGCAAGAATACAGGAGTGGGTAGCCTTTCCCTTCCCGAGGGGATCTTCCTGACCCAGGGATCAAACCCGGGTCCTCCAGCATTGTAGGCAGATTTTTTATCATCTGAGCCACCAGGGTCCTCATATTAACCTTAAGTAAGAAGGAGGGATACAACAGCTCTCCTCTGTAGAGATCAGAAAGCAAGGCTTGGAGGTGCATAAAGTGGTCCATGGCTCAGTTTTCTTGCCTCAAAACACTATGCTCTTTCTGCCCTCATGACTATCCCAAGCCCTACTTAAGAGTTTGCTTCAAGCAATATTCAACATGATGAAATTCAAGAACAGTAAAACAGTATGGACAGTTTTTTAGTTTTGGAAAATATCTGACCCAAATGTTTCCCTATGACCCCCTAGCCCTCAACACTTGGAAAACAGTTTTATACTCCCTGTGTGCCTGCTCAGTTGCTCACTCATGTCTGACTCTTCATGACCCCGTGGACTGCAGCCCACTAGGTTCTTCTGTCCATGGGATTTCCCAGACAAGAATACTGGAATGGATTGCCATTTCCGTCTCCAGCGGATCTTTCCAACCCAGGGATCAAACCTGGGTCTTCTGAATTGCAGGCAGTCTCCTACATTGCAGGCAGATTCTCTACCGACTGACCTCCTGGGAAGCGCACTGCACTCCCTAGGACCATTCAAATGATGCTGAGAGAAAAGGCTATTTTTCAAGGAGCAGGAAACAAGGCAAAGTTCTTCTAGAACTTTATCATTCTCAAGAAATTTCATTATTTTATAAAATAAAATTTTATTAACTGTGACCCCCAAAAACAATCAGGAAGGATATTTACACCAGATAGATAAAAACATCATAGAAATGTTCATCTCATGTGTAATGGGTCACACACTGCAAAGGTTGAATTTCTCAGTCTGAAATGAAGATGATTTACCTACTCCAGCTACAGGGGATGTAAGAAGAATTAATGAAAACAAAGCATCTCAACAAAGAGAGCTCAAGCAAAGAGCTACATAAACAATAAAGCAAATTTACAACAAGTGAAAGGGAATCAGAATCACACCTAGAGTCTTCAGGTACAAAAAATAAAGCCTTCTGACAACCTAAAAATGTTCTCTACAGACTCTCACAGTTTATTAGGCAAACCCACATTTATTTTAAAAATCAGTCCAAACTCAGTAACAAGCTGAAGACATTTTGTTAATGAGGCTTACATCCAAACAGTAAACACTGAGACCTACAAGCATACATCCAAATGAAAGATGAAATAAATACTGTTTCCTTTCTACATCGATGAATACTGTTTTTCTTGCAGTCATTTATCAAGGCACAAGAACTGACTGCCTTACAATGGCAATTATAATAAAAGGGGTGTAAGATTCTGCACCTGCAGAATTACCTTCAAAGAAAATCCTTTAAAGTTTTAAAATCATTTACTCTGTCTCTGGAGAAGGAAATGGCAACCCACTCCAGTACTCTTGCCTGGAAAATCCCATGGATGGAGGAGCCTGGTAGGCTGCAGTCCATGGGGTTGCTAAGGGTCGGACATGTCTGAGCGACTTCACTTTCACTTTTCACTTTCATGCATTGGAGACGGAAATGGCAACCCACTCCAGTGTTCTTCCCTGGAGAATCCCGGGGACAGGGGAGCCTGGTGGGCTACCGTCTATGGGGTCGCACAGAGTTGGACACGACTGAAGCGACTTAGCAGCAGCAGAAGCACTCTGTCTCTGCTATTCAGAATACTAGTAACGCTGACTTGGTGAAACGTGAAACATGAAAAATGTTTGGTCCACAAATTCTCAGAAACAATGTCTTAAATGATCACAAGTGTCTGCATGAACTCTAGCGTGTACAGTGCATGTGAGCTGCCTATGTGTGTATATGTATCTTCGCCTCTGACCCACTCTATGCCAAGAGGACAAGGCAAGAAACCTAAATTTGGAATCTGTTGTTTTTCAGTCATTCAATCACATCTGACTCTTTGCGACCATGGACTGCAGCTCACCAGGCTTCCAAGTCCTTCACTACCTCCAGGAGTTTGCTCAATCTTATGTCCATTGAGTCAATGTTACCATCCAACCATCTCATCCTCTGTCGCCCCTTTCCCCTCCTGTCCTCAATCTTTACCAGCATCAGAGTCTTTTCCAATTTGGAATAAGATAACATAAAAGGGATCCTGGGTCCTCTAAGCTGAAGTATCTACTAAAGAGTCTCACTAAACAGTGAGGAGCAGTGAGGGACCAGGGTTGTCAAAGGAAAAACGATACAACTGTGAATGAACTGAGGAAGGGGAACACAGACTGAGCCGGTGGCGGGAGTGAGGGAGACCTCTGCCTCCCGTCCCACAGTGAGAGGAGTATAAACAGAGGTGTACGATCAGCTACACAGGGGTCCCTGCTGTAGTGTGTGGCATGTCCATGCAGAGCCATGCTATAATTCAGACTTGGATATGTATTTTCTACATACATGTGTTCAGTGTCCAGGATCTTCCAAAATGCACAAAGTTAAACTAGATTCCCAGGTGGCACTAGTGGTGAAGAACCAGCCTGTCAATGTAGGAGATGTAACAGACGTGGGTTCAATCCCTGGGTCAGGAAGATCCTCTGGAGGGGGGCATGGCAACCCGCCCCAGTGTTCTTGCCTGGAGAATCCCATGGACAGAGGAGCCTGGTGGGCTACAGTCAGTAGGGTCGCAGAGTGTCGGACACAATTGAAGCGACTTAGCACATATTAAATATACCAAACTTATACTCAGGTCAACTTGGACAACTGCCATCAGTAAATTTTCATTCTTTTGACTTCTAGGAAAACTGTGTTTTTCTAGGAAAAAAACCCTTTAAGCCAAGATTTCATTATAACCAACTTGTTTACATCAGAAGATTCGTTCTGCTGCTCTGTTACTGTAAAATACTCATCTCTAGCATTTCCCACCAGTATTAATGTCGACGCTCTCCCCAAAACATATACTACAATCTACAAACTAGTTGTCCATGAGGGCAGTTTTAGTAAAAAGTATGATGACTTATTTGTAACTTACAAAATATCAATACTTGCACCATTTTTTAAAAATCAAAAGCTGGTAGAAAACATTCACACCACACTCCTTTTAAATTTATGTAGTGAGGGAAAAAAAAAAACGCACACATTTCAAATTCTTGACGAATAGGCTAAAATCCACCAAACAAGTAATACACCCCAATTATAAAACAATAGTTCACCATTTCTATATTTGCTTTTTTTTTTTGTATAATTTCTTACTTTTAGAAACTAGCATCTTCTGTCTCAATCACAGGGCCCAGCGACGCGTCACCAACGGACGCTCCCTGAGCTGCCTCCTGTCGTCTCACAGGCGCGCCCTGAACCCCACTGAAGACGCAGGCAAGCAAACTTGAAGGAAAAGGCTGTCATGTTTTTATTTTTTTTTAAATGTCCTCAAATTCAAGTCTGGACAGACAGTAGAGGTTAATTTTAAGACTTTTTTAAACATCTTTACAAGGTAAGTTCTTAGCAACAAAACTTAGGTTTTTTAAAGCCAATTATTGAAAAAAAGAAGGTCAAAACTGCCATGATCTGATTTTTTTGTTTGCTGGCATTTGCCAGTTCACGGATTTTAGCTGGGAGACAGAGAGATAGACAGATTATTATAAATCTATATATCTGGTGATTAACAATGCAATGATATAGAATCTTCAATTCTCAATTATCCATACAAAATGAAAGGTAGGAACAGCATGTACAACAAGAGGAAAATAAATCACTCATTTAGGTAATGGGAAACCCTCATACACAGGTCTGTGCCTACTGCCATGAAGGTCCTAGTCTAGGAAAAGTGAGAGTCCCAAACCACATGCGGACATCCACACTGTGGAGAGCAGAGCTCGCCAGAGCCTGCGAGAACCAGCTTAGCAATGCTCGCACCTTCTTTTAAAACTGAAGAATCCTGCTGCGTACCTAAAGGTTCAAACCAAACAGCTTCCACAAGAGGAAACACGGTGATCTCTCAGGATCGTTAAGACGTCAGTTTACTATTTCCTTCTGCCAAGGGTTTCACAAGAAGGCAGTTCAAATTGCAATCCAGGGAAGAATTCAAAATACTTTACCAAATATGCAGCAAGGTCTATACCTTTGTCAGGAACTCCTCCAGCGACTCTATGAACAGCTTGGTCTGCTGCTGAATAAACTGCTCACAGGCTGATTTCAGGTGACGGTCTACGTCTTTTTTAGAGTCAAGGTAATGTTCTCTTATCTCAGGAGTACCCTTGAAAAGAAGATGACAATTTTCTCCTGTTTTTATGTGCCTAGAAATTACCAGATATGTAAAGAATGTCGTTTCTCTCCCACCACCAAGGAAACAGACTCCTTCTCACCTCCAACAAGAACTCTATCAAGGCATTGTTGCTATTCAGCCTAAAAAATCTTGGAACAGTCATAGGATTCAGGATTTTAAATGCTGCATCTGTGAAACAAAATTACTCATCCAGTGAACATGTACAGTTTCAACAGAGAAGTCACGTAACTATTTCAGTGTGTGAACATACACTCGTTCTCTATTACCATAGAGCAAGAGCGCTTTCATTTCCAAGTCACCTCCATGAGTGGGTGAGGTTAGTGCCTATGATGGCTACAGTACTCACACGTAATTATTTTCTAGAACTCAGAATTGCAAAATGGCTATTAACTGCAATTATTTATTTTTAGGAGAAAAGAAAAAGGATAAATGGTAATTAACATCTCACAATTTCACAGCTTTACTTTAAAGATGCTAAACAAGATTTTCTTTAAAAAAAAAAAAAAAGATTCATCTACTTACCCAGCTTCTTTTAAGATCTGGCTGGCATAGAAATTTATTCATTTGAAGCAAAGAGAATAAATTAATATGTCAACCAGAAAAAAAGAAAAAAACACACCAAAAGGACATATTTATCCCTTAACCTCCAGACTAACTAGAATCTGTGTGAAGTACTAACAGGTCTCATTGATGTTCAAATGCAATAAGATATAACGTTAGTCGTGAGAGGTTAGAGGCTTAAAAGTAAAGATAGCAAGTATTATTAAGTGATAGTCAGAAAAGACCATTGCTTTGCTTTGCCTTGCCAGGCTGGAAAAAGCACAGCATGAAGTGCTTCTAGCCTGGATTTAAAAGTACACACACACCACACTGTACTCCCTGCCTCAACTGTGAACTGATTTTACTGGAAAAAAATCACCTCTCTATCAGATTCAGGATTCTGAATTCAGTATTCTTTAGTCAATGACTCTTCATTTCCGCTGTCCTTTCTACAAGAAGCCTGAAAAGCTGTAAGGGATCATACAGCAGGATTACAGAACCTTCATTATGCTGTAGGGAAAACATATTTTAAACCAAAATTTGCCAAATTTTAGAGTACTTCATTTTCTCACACCTCAGTGGATCTATAGTAGAATGAAGCAGCCACAGGTTATGAATTAGAAAAAATATGAAAGAAAACAGATCAGTCCTGCTTCACCTCATCCCTTGAATAAAATAAGAACCATCAGCGCCTGGCATTCCTCAAGGTTAGGGTGCTATTCCCACATGTCACACTGAAAGGAAAGGAGGAAATCAATCAGAATGTTTGGGTGATGGAAGCCTCTGATGAGAATAAACTAAAAAAATTTTTTTTTAAAAAAATGATACATTCTATAAAGGCAAAAGTCAGGAAATCCGGCTGCTGTTATTAAAAAAAAAAAAAAATTTACAAGGCAGATGAATAACATACAGGCTTACTATCCAGATTCCACCAGAACCAAAAGGTATTCTCTATGGTAAAAAGGAAAGTGCATTAGGAAAAGAAAAAGAAGAAGCTGTTTTAATATGACTCGCTCTGATTCCCAGTGATGTTATATCAAGTCCACTATTTTATAAGCAGTTATTAAGAAAGTAACTTGTTCCTCTTGGAAATCTTGTATTTGGAGACCCTCTAAACCATGGAATACAGAAAGTAATCTGAATGGCTATGAATTTTCTCACTTCTCCCAGTGCACAAGGGAGAAATCCATTCATTTCATAACTAGATGGCTTAAGGCGTTAAGAGCTTAATTCTCTTGGAAATGGTTAAGAAAATATAAAGTTTAGATAAATCTGTAAGTAAGGGAGATGGATATTGATGGTATATCCTTTAAGTGTTCAAGATCAGCATCTTAAAAAATAACTACTCTAATCTTTTAGAAATCATCACTTGCTAATTCAGTCAGAAATAAATCATTAGTATGGATGAAGCACCTATCTCAAGATGATTCAATGTCTATTACCAACTCAAGACCTTATCAATGTGATTACTTAACCAGCTGATTTAATAATACAACTTAAGTTTATTTAAGCACCTTAAACTTACAAAAGCACTTTAATATATATTTTCATTCATTTTCGCTCTTAATGATCTTGATAATCTGGTGAAAGCATCATGACGGGTTGATTCTGCTCATTTTACATGGGGTATGGAAGCTAAAACACACATTTAAAATCACAAGAACCAGGAAATGATGGACCAGGAACAGAACCTGACTCACTCTTCTGATTTTACCCAGCTGGCTTCCTGAGTTTCTATGAACTGACAAACCCAACTCAATGTCTAAAATCATTCCAGTCAGCTGACACTCTTAAGTAGTTATTACAGTGATCTTTCATTTTTTAACTGGTTATGATAATATGTGGCAGAGTCTAAGAGAAGTCATACTCCGTTCCAAGTTGAAATGCTCAAATTTAGTTCTCTCCATAAAGAAAACACAGCAAGTTAGATGTAACTAGGATGCTGTCAGCTCAGCTTAGTATGAACAAGCAACATGCCCAGCAAGCACAGCATGCAAAATAAAAAATTGCAGATGAACATAAAATAAACCTATAAACCTGTGCTGCCACACTTGGACAGGTCAAACACACCCAACTGTGCCAGCCAGGGTGATGAAGTACCTCTAGTTTTCTTGAGGTCCAGGGAAATTTCCTTAATGGTGAATTCAGTGTGAAATGGAGCAATTTGTTCACGAAGAATCAAAAGGTGCTTTATTAAGAAAAGTTGTCCATCAATCTGAGTCTAAATTGTAAGACAGAAAAATGGATATTATCACAGATTAAGTAAAAATAGGAATACATATAACATGTTTGCTATTAACTCAACATTAATCTATCCAGGTCACTTGCCTTTAGCATAACTACATGGGACCACACTCCTCTGCTGTGTGATGAATCTACCATAGCTTCATGTTGGAACTATCTGGGAAATCTTACTTCAAACTTTTACTATCATCTACTCTACTTAGCAAACTCAAGAAAGTAAACCAGACAAAAGGTCGTAAAGCAACACAGTTAGAAACAGAAGTCAAGTCTATTCTAACCTGGTGCAGAAAGAGAAGAAAAGATATGGCCCCAGATCAGCAGAGCACAGGAAGCAGAGCTCCAAGTGTGAACCTGATTCTGGTCTCTCATGGCTTCCTAGTTTCTCTCAGTAACATAGCTTTCAGTGTTTGGTCAAAGCGGTTTCAATATTCAGAATATCGGAAATATTGGTATTTATATAAAAGTACAAAAGGAGCCTCCGAATGTAAAAAGATTTGGGGTGGTCATTTTGGATCACTCTGTCAGCAACGGAGAACGGGCTACCTACACCCCACACAGGAAGAGCAGACACTCCTGCATTTCCTTTTACCCTCTCAGGACACAGTCTCAAGAGTTCTGTGATTCAAGCTCAGCTTTCAAAGCTCTGACCCAGTCCCCAAAACAGTGAATCACCACAGCTCTCATTTCAGAGAAGAGTCTGTGTATGAAGAAGAGCAAGGCTATGTCTGCTCCTTCTTGCTGCTACCCAAAACAGACTCACTTTGAAAATACTTTTAATGAACTTATTCTGCATTAGGAAAAGAATAATGGCTTTCTGTAACTAATACAGGCATACCTTGGAGACACTGAGGGTTTGGTTCCAGACCACTGCAATAAAGTGATTATCGCAACAAAGCAAGTCACACAAATTTTTTGGTTACATTTACACCATACTATTATGTGGCCAACAGCATTATGTCTAAAGAAACAAAGTACATACCTTAATTTTAAAATACTTATTGCTAAAAATATTAACCATCTTTAGCAATAAAGTATTTTTAAATAACCATCATTTGAGCCTACAGCAAGTCAATAGTAATATCAAAGATCCCTGATCACCGATCACCGTAACAAATATCATAATGAAAAAGTTTGAAACACTGAACTACCAAAATGTAATACAAGCACTCTAAGGGAGCAAATGCTGGTGGGAAAATGGCACCAACAGACTTGTTTGATGCAGGGTTGCCACGAATCTTCAGTTTGTAAAAAACCACAGAAGCAAAACCCCACAGTTATCTGTGAAGCACAACCCAGTAAAACGAGGTGCGCTGTGTCAGCTTCAAAGAGGTTGTTAGAGTGACTCCTCTCTGCTCTCTCTCCTTCCCAGTCTCCTGAACAAACACAAATGAACGTGGAAGTGTCATTTACTTGATGGAAACGCACTTTGCACTCTGGAACACAGAGCACTGGGTAAGTAGGAAATGCTACCCATTTTGAATAATTGCTCTGTTTTCAAAAGAACTAACAACTCCAAAGGAGAAAACAGTTCCATATAGACTGGGTTTACTTTGCTGAAGCTACTGTGATTCAGCAAATAGTATCGTATTAGTGTACTGATATATTAGGTGCTCAATTTAAGTATGGAAGAAAATTTCTTGCCTTAAGAAAGTCTCTTAACACATTAAGCCATTTTCATTGATCACTTTTCCAAAAGTTGAAAGATGAAAAGCACACCAACTTAGTTATGAAAATAAATCGGCTAATTCTTACTAAATTGAAGGTTTCCTCATATATATCTAAGCACCTTACAATATGAAGGAAACAGAATTAGACGATGGCCTTATGCGAGGATGGCCTTACAGGTGGTGTGGGGAAAAGGCCAAATAATGAAAAAAAAGGGCTTTCATTCTTTCCTTTAAAATGAGGACAGTGGTACAACAGGATATAAGCACATGAATTTTTTAAATTAGGTCATTTTTTTTCCCTCTGATAATCTGAGAAATACATGCTCACTGTATAAAATGTGGAAAATAAAGACAAATGTGAGAAGAAACGAAAATCGTCTACAGTCACCCAAAACCTTTCATCACTACTTTTTTAAATGAATATATTCATTACATAGTTATCATCTGATTTGTATCCTGCGCCTTGTTTTTACCTTCGCATATTTACATTAAATTTTATCATTTCCTTTTCTGGAATTTAACATCTGTATATCTCACTGTATGGAATATATCACAATTTACTTAAACATGTGTCTAGTGTTAGACGTGTTTCCTAATTCCTTCTATCACAAAAGAATATGAAAGCTCAGGCTGGGAAATATGTTTTAAATTTCAACTTGCCTGTCTATAACTTAACTTTCCATTCTCTTCTAGTTCCCATGTCAGAATTTCCCTTCAACTCTCAATCCCATGAATGGGAATATACAGTGGTCACAAAGGTAGAGCTTTTTCCAGCTTGTCTAAGATCCCACATTCTCCCATGAGGCCTTTCTGTTTTTAGTTTATCTAAAACCTTGAAGTTACAAACCAAGTTTATAAATCTGGAAGTCCAGAAAGGTTCACAAGGTCTGAAAACTCCCACGACCTATGAAATTTTGGCTGGAAACAGTCCCACAACTTCCTCCCTGTTGGTGAACAACAGGTATTTTAGGTTGAGAGTAAAACAGAGCAGCATCCTGAACAATACTTTCTTGAAAAAAAAAAATCTCAGGGGCTGTGGGAGAAGCACATGCTACCAGCCGTCAGCCCCAGACCCCTTCTTCTTGAATAAAAACTGTAAGCTGCAAAATCACGTCAACTCCTTCTAGTCACATAATCCATGGACCACAACTCTTATCTTCCAAACTGACTGACTGATTCCTCCAAGTGAGGCCGTTCAACTATTTGGAATGTCATTGTAGGGATGACGACAGACTGCTGTGTTTCTTGAAAAGTTTCAGTATTCCAGGCAAAGAGCAGTCCAGTGCCTTCCTGCTACTAAGGCTAGATCAAGAAACCTTTATCCCACAGAATTTATAACCTAAGTATCATTTTTGGTACTTCAGCAAAGCTGGCACTCTCTTATATAGCATAGTCTTGAGCACTAAAATGAAGTACTAGCTTCTCTCAAAGGGCCTCAAAATTAAATCACATTAAAAAAATAAATGCTACTGCCAAAATGGCTTTAAATTTCTGTGCCTGTATATAAATGCTGCATTCCACAATAGTATTATAGATGATCAGATTTCATCTAACACTTCATCAAACCTTGTTTTTGCTGATGGACTCTGACGCTCCAAGCAGTGACTGAATGCAGGCCGACAAGGCTTCCTGTGATAGTCCTTGGAACACTGCCCTCTGGTGAAACAAAAGAGAAACATCCCCTGTAGCACTTCAAACAGCAAAAAGGAAATTCATACGCTGCGAGTACAGCTTGCTTGCCCTCATCTGATGGATTAATTTATTACTACCAATTGCAAAGAGTCGGACATGACTGAGCAACTGAACCGAACCAATACTCCTCCCAGACTTTCCTATTCCCACACAAGCTTTCTAGACCAACAAAATTTCCTAATTTGCACCTCTTGAAACTCTCATGTGACCTTTCAACAATATTTCCTGAGCACCTATTTCATGCCAGGCTCTGTGCTGGTCCTGGAAGCACAGTGGTAGGTGCACAAGGCAGATGTGATCTGACCTTGTGGAGTTCTCACTCCAGTACGACCTCATGATATAGGCTGTTTTTTAAACACAGAAAACCAACTTTAAAACAAAGCCTCAGTAAATCCACTTCTAAAAATGTATCCCAAGTAATATCAGTACTGTATTCTAAGATTCATACGCATGGCTCTTTGCATAATATTATTTAAAGCAGAAAAAAAAAAAAATCCAGAAATAACTTAAATGTTCAATGATAGGCGGCTGACAAAATACTAGTAAATCTAAATTATGGAACACTGTGCATGAAATCAAAGGATGCTAAACAGGAAGTGATAAAATTCTTGTACAAGAATATAATTAATTAAAAACAAAATCAGGTTACAAAACAGAAGGTGAAGTATGATTAATTTAATTCTGCCATTGCTGTATCTTCCCAGAGGTGTGGTATGCGCACAGACTCCTGTCAGTTCCCCTGCTTTCTCTCTGCCTCTACTCCACCTGAAATGGAACTGATAAGGATGTGTATGAGCAAAATATTTATTACTAGGCCACCATCCTGGGTTCTGCTCTTGTGCGTAATGATTTATTCCCTTTTTGCACCTCTCTTCTGTTTCTCATGAGGCTACTGCACAGTGAGATGAGATTAAAGCTGTCTCTTGCTAAGTCAAGATATACCCATTTGAATGCAGAGTTCCAAAGAATAGCAAGGAGAGATAAGAAAGCCTTCCTCAGCGATCAATGCAAAGAAATAGAGGAAAACAACAGAATGGGAAAGACTAGAGATCTCTTCAAGAAAATCAGAGATACCAAGGCAACATTTCATGCAAAGATGGGCTCAATAAAGGAAAGAAATGGTATGGATCTAACAGAAGCAGAAGATATGAAGAAGAGGTGACAAGAATACACAGAAGAACTATACAAAAAAGATCTTCACAACCTAGATAATCACGATGGTGTGATCACTCACCTAGAGCCAGACATCCTGGAATGCAAAGTCAAGTGGACCTTAGGAAGCATCACTACAAACAAAGCTAGTGGAGGTGATGGAATTCCAGTTGAGCTATTTCAAATCCTGAAAGATGATGCTGTGAAAGTGCTGCACTCGATATGCCAGCAAATCTGGAAAACTCAGCAGTGGTCACAGGACTGGAAAAGGTCAGTTTTCATTCCAATCCCAAAGAAAGGCAATGCCAAAGAATGCTCAAACTACCGCACAATTGCACTCATCTCACACACTAGAGTAAAGTAATGCTCAAAATTCTCCAAGCCAGGTTTCAACAGTAGGTGAACCGTGAACTTCCAGATGTTCAAGCTGGATTTAGAAAAGGCAGAGGAACCAGAGATCAAATTGCCAACATTTGCTGGATCATCGAAAAAGCAAGAGAGTTCCAGGAAAACATCTATTTCTGCTTTATTGACTATGCCAAAGCCTTTGATTGTGTGGATCACAACAAACTCTGGAAAATTCTGAAAGAGATGGGAATACCAGACCATCTGACCTGCCCCTTGAGAAATTTGTATGCAGGTCAAGAAGCAACAGTTAGAACTGGACATGGAACAACAGACCGGTTCCAAATAGGAAAAGGAGCACGTCAAGGCTGCATATTGTTACCATGTTTATTTGACTTATATGCAGAGTACATCATGAGAAACGCTGGGCTGGATGAAGCACAAGCTGGAATCAAGACTACCAGGAGAAATATCAATAACCTCAGATATACAGATGACACCACCCTTATGGCAGAAAGTGAAAAGGAACTAAAGGGCCTCTTGATGAAAGTGAAAGAGGACAGTGAAAAAGTTGGCTTAAAGCTCAACATTCAGAAACTAAGATCATGGCATTTGGTCCCATCACTTCATGGGAAATAGATGGGGAAACAACGGAAACAGTGACAGACTTTATTTTCCTGGGCTCCAAAATCACTGCAGCTGGTGACTGCAGCCATGAAGTTAAGACAGTTGCTCCTTGAAGAAAAATTATGATAAACTTAGACAGCATATTAAAAAGCAGAGACATTACTTTGCCAACAAAGGTCCGTCTAGTCAAAGCTACGGTTTTTCCAATAGTCATGTATGGATATGAGAGTTGGACTGTAAGGAAAGCTGAGCACCAAAGAATTGATGCTTTTGAGCTATGGTGTTGGACAAGACTCTTGAGAGTACCTTGGACTGCAAGGAGATCCAAGCAGTCCATCCTAGAGAAAATCAGTCCTGAATATTCATTGGAAGGACTGATGCTGAAGCTGCAACTCCAATACTTTGGCCACCTGATATGAAGAGCTGACTCACTGGAAAAGACCCTAATGCTGGAAAAGACTGAAGGCAAGAGGAGAAGGGGACGACAGAGGATGAGATGGTTGGATGGCATCACCGACTCAATGGGCATGAGTTTGGGTAAACTCTGGGAGTTGGTGATGGACAGGGAGGCCTGGAATGCTGCAGCCCATGGGGTCGCAAAGAGTCGGACACAACTGAGTGACTGAACTGAACTTGTTAGGTCACTCACCCTGCCTGCCTTAGGAAGACAGCTTCGACTGAGACCCTCTCTTCCTCCTGCTCATGTCTTTTTTTACCTTTGATTGGTCAGATGGAGAGGGATAAGATTTGAACGTAAGCTAGGTGAAAACGTAATGGGCAGGCCTAGGGCATAAAATAAAAACAGGCACAGTGTCGTTCGTGGGCCTACCTACTGTTTGCCTAAAATTCCCACTAAGGACCTAAGAGACTTCACCAGGGTCTGTGTGGAATGTGGCCCCACATTCTACGTGGAATGTGGCCCCACATATTTCCCTTGGGATCCTGGCTCCACTGTAGGAAGTTTCTGAATCCCAGCCTAACACTATCATTCAATACACCCACTGGGAGGACCTGGGGAAGAAGGGCTGCCAACATCCAAGTCTCCCTCTGGGAGAGATCTCAGCAGCTGGGCAAAATGGCTGAGATATCCAACTCTGCACAGGCGACTTGGCCTCACCCCTAAAAGTCCCAGAATGGAGTAAAAGGCGCTTTCTGGTTCAATTCCAGAACCTCTGAGCACAAACTCCAGGAATGATTCAATTTAACATAGATACCAAATAGTGAGCTCTCCAGTGAACCCATGAGTCAGCTGTGCAATCCTGCTCAGGCCAGAGGGCGGTGAGCACAGAGGATCTCCAGGGATACACATGTTCCCTTCTGAACCACACTCTTAATAGACAGTGGCTTCTGGACAACTAATTACATGATTGCTGTAGTCTTCCCTGGTGGCTCAGATGGTAAAGCATCTGCCCGCAATGCAGTAGACCCGGGTTCAACCCCTGGGTTGGGAAGATCCCCTGGAGAAGGAGATGGCAACCCACTCCAGTACTCTTGCCTGGAAAATCCCATGGACAAAGGAATCTGGTAGGTTACAGTCCATGGGGTAGCAAAGAGTCGGACACGACTGAGCGACTTCACTTTCTTTTCTTTTCTTTCTGTATTTAATCACTTCTCTCTTCATATGCTATTTAAGTTGTAATGACCAAATTAATTTTTGAAAAGTGAATTAAAGTCACTTATTTTTATAAACTAATTTTTGGGGTTTTAACACTAACAGTAAATAAATGTAGACAACGGATCATTCAGCGACTGATATATCGTTAAACTGAAATGCTTAAAATAAATGCCACCTAAAATAAATGTGCAGTATAAGTTGAGGCTAAAAAAACTAAATCTTATTTCAGCAAATAATTAGTCCATGGTTAGAAACACATGTAATCTGTGTAACAAGCAACACTTGTTAAAGAAGTTGATTTAAACTGAGTACAAAAGTAGTTGCATTCAGTACTAAACGTATATTATACATATGTGACATTGGACATATTAATCTTCCTGCATCTTTTCTTCATTTATAGACTAAAGACAGATGAACTAATCAGTAGTTTTAAATGTATTTGTAGCCATGAGAAACAATAAAAGCTACGGGCTTTGAGAAACAATAAAAGTTATAGGTCTTTTTCTCAAAAAGACAAATACAAACATATAGACAAAATTTTACCCACAACTTCAAGGTGTTCACAGACTACCCAAAGCCCATGAGAGGATCCTGAGGGCCTACAAAACACTCAGGTTAAGAATCTCTAAATTAGATTGATCTTAAAGTTATCTCTGTATCTAAAAATCTTATTATTTGAATCTAATACCAAGCAAAATATATTGCATCAAGATCTTAAAATAAAATTTAAATTAAAAAATATTTTAAGTCACAGAGCAAGCAATTTATAGTAAAGATACAAGGATTGACTGACACACATACGTCTATACATCTGTACAATTTGGAGAGACAGACAAGAGTTCGTCGAACTGTAGGATACCACATTCCATGAAGATCTGCTGGAGAAATCGTGGTCTGCGGTCTAGGATTGAGAGATTCAGATGAACCTAAAATCCCAAATGAAAAAGAAGACATTTCACAGGTCTGTCTTACATGCACAGCAATTATAAACTGTTAGCTTCTGCTACCTATCAAAGGCTGGAGGCATCCACTTTCTCTAGCCTCGTCTCTAATAGAGAATGTCAAAGGAAATCTAAATCAGTGACAGGTAAGACTTAACACACTGAGTGAGAACACACGTGAATACTCACATCTGTACATTCCAGCCTCCCACACTCAGCCCAAGCTGCCTTCTCCACACTGTAATCAAGTATCTTTATGAACTACATGAGCAGTATACACGCATTACAGAATACCATGCACCCAATAAAAAGGAGACAGATCTAAATGTAGTCAAGTGGACACAAGTGGGGGTGGGAGGTGAATGACAAGAAAACAAAAGCACTTTAAACAGGAATATTAATCAAAGCTCGTTTGCCTGACAGCCTTCCACATGCAGAACTGTATCACTTCCAGGCCCACTCAGTATATCCAGTGCCCAAGTGACCAGATCTGTGTGTCCAGCCCCCCACCCCACCCCACCATCCCCAGGTCAGAAAAGGCAGCTGCCAGGAAGTGTTAAGAGGAGAATGAGAGGGATGTGGCTGCACAGAAACACTTCCGTAAGAGAAGCACGATTACCCAGGTGGAGGGACCAGAATTCGGATGAGCCACCAAAGTGGAGCTGAGACCACACTCTGAGACAAAAAGGGCAGACTGAAATGTGGACTGGGTATTAGAACACATCAGGAAACATTACCAAATTTTTCAGTGCAATAATGGCTTATGGTTACGTGAAAGATGTCCCATTTTGGGGGGTGAGGGGAGAGATGCTGAAATAGTCAAAAGTAAAGTTGCAATGATGTCAATAACTCACTTTAAAACAACTAGCAAAACTATAGATATAATATGATAAAATGTTAAGTCTTAAATCCAGGTGGTGGGTATAGGTGTTCATTGTATCATTCCATGTTTCTGTGTATTTGAATTTTTTTAATAATAAAAAAGTGAAAGTATAGCCAAGCAAAACAAAATTTAGTTTTTTAAAAAAGAGCTATAAGGAATTCCCTGGTGGTCCAGTGCTTAGGACTCTGCGCTTCCATTGCAGGGGGCCTGGGTTTGAACCCTGGTTGGGGAACTAAGGATCCTGAAAGCCATGCGGTGCAGCCAAAAAAATAAAAAACATTTAAAAACAGCCAGATCTGCATATGCTCAAAAGGAGACCTGGAGGCTGTGGAGTGGATTTATGCAGGAAAGGGCTGAGGGCAACGTTGAGGGTTGGTGCTTTCTCTTCATCGTTCTATAAGCTTATTTTTTTTCAAAAGCATGTGGTGATAGTTGTAAAATTTTAAAAAGCTCTGCCTTACTTTAAACTAGGGTATCTACTTTATATAAAATTTCTTAAGGAGAAAGAATGAACTAGACAAATTATATCATGGAATATTTAGGAGATTAAGTATCCATAGTTTTGCTGAGAATCAGGATATCTGCAGGATTCCTCCTTCAAAATGAAAGAACCCAAAAAGTACTCCCAAGTTAAAGTTTAGTGAAATAAATGTGGTTAAGTAGCTTAAAGCCAGAAGTCAATTTATTTGTTCCTTTTTTCATTTTCCTGAGAACAGTTAATAGTCAAAGCGGCAGATGGGGAAAAGTTCCTTACACTGCAAGTCCAGAGCCTACTGGCTGCCTCCTCCGAGGAGCAGCGCAAACCGGCTGCAGGGCGTCTCCCGCGCCTGCTGTCTCCTCCTCCGTGAGCCTCACACTGCCCTCACTTGCGTGACATGGCAATTAAGGGCTACGCTTTTTGAAGATACTGATTATCAGCCTCTTCACAGGATGGACCCTCCACCAATTTGCCAATTTGCCCTGACATCTACTCCTACTGGGCTTCCCTGGTGGCTCAGATGGTAAAGAATCTGCCCACGATGCAGGAGACCCAGGTTCAATTCCTGGGTGGGGAAAATCCCCTGGAGAAGGGAAAGGCAGGCCACTCCAGTGTTCTTGCCTGGAGAATCCCATGACAGAGGAGCCTGGTGGGCTACAGTCTGTGGGGTCACAGAGTCGGACACAACTGAGCAACTAACACTTTAACTTTTTCACTACTCCTACCATATGAACATCACATCATTTAAAGGCCTCACTTTAGAGGCATCTCATATGTACTTCTGGAGAAGGCACTGGCAACCCAGTCCAGTTCTCTTGCCTGGAAAATCCCATGAACAGAGGAGCCTGGTAGGCTTCAGTCCACGGGGTCGCTGGGAGTCGGACACGACTGAGCGACTTCACTTTCAATTTTCACTTTCATGCATTGGAGAAGGAAATGGCAACCCGCTCCAGTGTTCTTGCCTGGAGAATCCCAGGGACGGGGGAGCCTGGTGGGCTGCCGTCTATGGAGTCGCACAGAGTCGGACACGACTGACGCGACTTAGCAGCAGTAGCATATGTACTTCTGACATACCAGAAGAACAGGAAAAGTGATTACTCTTTTTTTTTTCTCCCCTTGCCAAGACTCAGAGTCTTGCTTTCCATACCCAATTCCATCTCCATTCTGAATAACAGCAGTAACCATATGGATGACCCACATAGTTGTCCCTGACCTTCTCAACTCTAAAGACCTTCGCTCCCATTCCTGCACCCCTAGTCCAGACAGCTTAACTTTCTTTCAGAATTACTTTCTTATTAATTTCTACAGACTTTACTACTCCAAACTGTTCTACCTCTTAATTATTAAAACTCAGAATCCCACTCTCAGTATCGCAAAGAGTGAGACACAACTGAGCGACTTAACGTTCACTTTTCACTTTCAAGCATTGGAGAAGGAAATGGCAACCCACTCCAGTGTTCTTGCCTGGAGAATCCCAGTGATGGAGGAGCCTGGTGGGCTGCCATCTATGGGGTCGCACAGAGTCGGACACGACTGAAGCAACTTAGCAGTAGCAGTAGCAGCATCCCACTCTCTGGCCACAACGTCCTCAGATTTCTTATTTCTCAGCTTTTCACTCCAACCACTCTGCCAAGCCCTCCTCCCCTGGCTTGATCACACCCTCTCTTCTCGCTTCCCACCCCTCTGGCTGTTCCTTCCCTGCCAACCTGGTACTGGTCCACTTCCTTCTTCTGCTCCTAATGTCAGCCCCTGTTACGATTCTCTCCCCAGACTTCCGCCACTATCCAGCTACTCTCTGACCTGGGGGATCTTATACAATTCCTAGTATCAATGACTCCTCAGTCTTTATCTCTAAACCAGTCTTCCTCTTTATAGCTCTAGAGCAGTGCAGTCCAAGAGGACTATTATGTGAATCATAAGTGGGACACATTAAAACGCCACCCTGGTCTTCCTTGGAGGTCCAGTGTTTAAGAATCCACTTGCCAATATAGGCGGCATGAGATAACTCATGAGTTATCCAGGGTGACTCTTAAAGACAATTTTGCTCCTTGCATAACATGCACCCTAGTTCAAGCTATCCCATATATTTCTGTCGATTTTTCACCCCAGTCCAGGCACATTTAAAAAATGCAAAACTGATGGTACAAGTAGCTAGAATTTCCAAGTCCATGAGATTATCACCTGACACCTATCACACTCTGGCCTGTTTCAGCTGCTCCTTCCCTTACAAATAACTGGTGCCCGAACACACCAAACCACGTGACTTCCCCAAGCACCTACAGTGTTCCACTCCTGCCTGCAGGCCTCCACGCTACTCTGTCTTAAACAACCTTATTTCACCTGGCTCTCTCATCCTCATCCACAAGACAGCTTTCAGATTCCACAGCTCTCACTGAACCTGCCTTTCTGCACACAGAGCTCATCCCCCTTTACAATTCTTCCACGGTCAGAGAGACCTGTGCATATCTTTATCCTGTCACCCCTGAACTTCTTGCTTAATGCCTGTGGCGTGCCAATCTCCCCCCACTAAAGTGTGGGCTCCTCAAAGGCATAAACAGTTTTTCATGCCTGAGACACAGCAAGTCCTCAATATAAGTTTATTAAATGAATGAATATTAAATGAATGAATTAAATAATGAAAGTTAAGACAGCATAACATACCAGATTTTGTTAGACTATTAGGAGGCTCTGCTTCTTCTAACCGAACATCTGAAAACGAAGCTTCTGAAGGCGGTAACTTCTTCTGTTCATCTTTTAAACTCTGAGCAATTTGCTGAATAAAGAAATCAGACAGAACATTAAAGTGCAGTTTTTAGCTGTGTCTAGCAACACGAACACATTGTTTCTATAAAGTAAAAAATATATATCCTAATTAATGAATAAATGGACTACTTAAGAGAACCATGACAAAACAGCACATAGAAATGAAAAGTTAAACTGGTAGCGTCTCTATTTTCATAAAGGCAAACACAGACTTTCCAGAACAACTAATTTCAGAACCATTAGAAGGTATTTGCTAAAGAGTCAAATATACAAGGCTCAGATTAGAAGCTTAATTTTCAACTTTATATTTAGAAACAAAATACTCAGATTTAAGATTGGATACATTGTGGATGTCAGAAATGCTTGTATCAAGTAGTTAGCTAACTTAGACCATGGTTTTCTCTTTATGTGAGAACAGCTACAGTTTGGTCTTTTTTTAAACAGATTTTTAAAAGTTATCTTATGGACTGGAAACTATCTGTCTCTTCTTCACTGCTTAAAAAATATCATCAAATATACACATCACTAACTACTAAGGGAGCAGTGAAAATCCTACCAATTTACATTGGTTATACAGAAATGAAGGCCTAAAAGACATTCAGCTACTAACAAAAAAAAGAAACAGCCAGGTAACTATTTAGGAGACAGGCTACAAATCAATCAGGCCTGTCCTTTCATTCTGCATGCACAAATCAGAAAGTGTAGCTAATCCCCAAATGGCACACAGATTTAACAGCCATACCACTCTATACCCGCAACCCTCACCAAAAGAAAACAAGCAAGTAGATTCACTGGAAGCAGTATCCTTAAACCAAGAGGTCTATACAAGAAAATACTCAAGACACTGGCCATGTGATGGCTGAATAAACATACCAAATGTACCACTAAATTAAACTGGGAGGGGGTATGTGTGTGTGCTAAGCCGCTTCAGTCATGTCAAGTTCTTTGTGACCCCATGGACTGTAGCCCACTAGGCTCCTCTGTCCATGGGATTCTCTATGCAAGAATACTGGAGTGGATTGCTATGCGCTCCTCCAGGGGATCTTCCCGACCCAGGGATCGAACCCACATCACTTACATCTCCTGCATTGGCAGGAGGGTTCTTTACCACTAGCACCACCTGGGAAGTCCAAGGTGGGGGCGGGGCGAGTATATAGTAAACTTAATCACCTGACATCCTATCAGACAGAATTATTAAAACAGGTCCTCTATCTAGAAAACAAAAACTGATATTCATAAGGAGACAAGGAAAGAAAGGGAGGAAGGAGAAAGCGAGCACAAGCCCCTGCATCAGGCTTAGAAGCAGACCCATTAACACCAGTCTGCCCAAGAAGCTGACACTGCTGAAGGCCCCCACCAAGAAGGCACAGGCTCCTCCTTCACCAGATAGATGCCTTTCTGAGGCTCTGTGCCCCGGCAGAGGCCATCTCCGCAGTACCCCCCTCCGTGCTTGGACCTGTGCAGGTGACCCAATGGGCAGGAGGGACACGCTGCCTAGGGCTTTGGGTTCTGCCTCCAACAATACTGTGGGCCTGGCCCGTGAGGGGGTGACCAGCAGGTCCAAGGTGCACTGACTGGTTGACTTCCCAGGGTGCCGAGAACTCAGCACAGGCCAAGGCCCAGGGGGTGCTGTCACTAACTTCCTCGGACGCTTGGTGACACCACCAACTCCCCCACCCCGCCCTTTCCCATGTCTTGTCTCCACTGCTGTAACCTGCAGCAGTATACTTGACTTTGTCATTCAAAAAAATAAATCAATAAAAATACGAAGCTCCAGGTTCTAATTCTGTTTTAGCACTAACACCCTAGACATTATTTAAACTCTGTCCAGCACTCAAAGGAAATGAAAATACATTTGTAACTGAAAGATTAGTGAGATGTTCTTAAGTCTTAAGACCATAAATTGGAGACCAGTACTGTGTAGTTTTGAGGAGACAACCTCCAGGGTTTTTAATAAGAGACCATGACACATGGTTATATGACCATCCACTCTGGCGGCTCATGTTACTAATCCTCTTCTATGTCACTACAAACAACGGCCAGATCTAGAGGCACAAGGTGAGAAGCATGGTCAGGCTGAGGGAGTCTCGGCCGGCAAGCTTGCTTCCTTGCCTTCCTGCTTTTACCTGCTTTGCTTGATCGTGCATTACTCTGAACACAGGCGCCTCCTCCCCTAGGAGGGTCAGAAGCTCCCGTCGCTGCATCCAGCGGGGTAGCTAACCCGGAATCGCCTTCAAGGCCACAGTCAACACAGAGGCCTGACCTGAGGAGGGTCTGGAAACAGGCCGGGCTAGCAGCTGCAGAGAGTCTCCTTGTCACAGGAGGGCCAGGGTGAGAAGCCAGGAAGTTCAGTGCAAAACTGCTACAGGACACCTGGGAGCAGTGAGCAGACCCCGTGGAGCAGGAGCTGCCCGAAACCGGTGGGAGAGTTCAGGGACCTGACCAATAGGGCTGGGCTTAGGAGCCGACTGTGGAAACTTCTTTAAGAGACAGGCATACCAGACCACCTGACCTGCCTCCTGAGACATCTGTACACAGGTCAAGCAGCAACAGTTAGAACTGGACATGGAACAACAGACTGGTTCCAAAGAGGGAAAGGAGTACATCAAAGCTGTATATTGTCACCCTGCTTATTTAACTTATATGCACAGTACATCTTGCAAAATGCTGGCCTGGAAGAAACACAAGCTGGAATCAAGATTGCTGGGAGAAATATCAATAACCTCAGATATGCAGATGACACCACCCTTATGGGAGAAAGCAAAGAAGAACTAAAGAGCCTCTTGATGAAAGTGAAAGAGGAGAGTGAAAAAGTTGGCTTAAAACTCAATATTCAGAAAACTAAAATCACAGCATCCAGTCCCATCACTTCATGGCAAAGAGATGGGAAAACAATGGAAACAGTAACAGACTATTTTTGGGGGCTCCAAAATCACTGCAGATGGTGACTGCAGCCATGAAATTAAAAGATGCTTGCTCCCTGGAAGAAAAGCTATGACAAACTTAGACAGCATATTAAAAAGCAGAGACATTACTTTACCAACAAAGGTCCATCTAGTCAGTTATGGTTTTTCCAGTAGTCATGTATGGATGTGAGAGTTGGACTACAAAGAAAGCTGAGCGCCAAAGAAGATGCTTTTGAACTGTGGTGTTGGAGAAGACTCTTGAGAGTCCCTTGGACTGCAAGGAGATCCAACCAGTCCATCCTGAAGGAAATCAGTCCTGAATATTCATTGGAAGGACTGAAGATGAAGCTGAAGCTTCTATACTTTGGCCACCTGATGGGAAGAAGTGACTCATTGGAAAAGCCCCTGATGCTGGGAAAGATTGAAGGCGGGAGGAGAAGGGGATGACAGAGGATGAGATGGTTGGATGGCATCACCGACTCAATAGACATGAGTTTGGGCAAGCTCCGGGAGTTGGTGACGGACAGGGAAGCCTAGTGTGCTGCAGTCCACGGAGTCGCAAAGAGTCGGACACGACTGAGCAACTGAACTGATGCCACTTACCAAAAAAAGAGAAAGCACAAATTCAACATAAAAACAGAATGCATAATGGAAGAGAAGAGATAACTGAACAGGATGTTTATAAAATACAACTTAAAGGAAGGACAAAAAAAAGAACACTCGAACAAATCATTTCTGTTCAGTTTTTTAAAAATGTTATTTCCTAAGATTTCACGGCAAGTTTCCCTTAATCTTACATCCTGAGTGAGAATTAAAAAGAAATATCCTATCTTCACTGGTATAAAATATCCAAATGTGTGGGGGTGGGGGAAGATCCAACAAGAAGACCCACCTCCATCATGACTAACTTATCAGGATACGCTAGATCTCCAGGAGCTGGTTTGTAGCCCGTGATGTCCGTCTGAATGTAGATGTGGGTCCGGTAGACAAGCCGTTCCTGTACATCTTCTAGCATCTGCTTTACTCCAGCTGCAAATGCCCCCAGCTGTTCAGCTGATTTAAAAAAAAATGCAATCACTCATTCCTTTAGATTTAGAAAATACTTTCTTTAAACAAGCAAAAACATTACACAACTGTCTACAATAGGATAAACCAGTCTTGCTTCAGGGACTGGTTATATTCTATTTTGAAATAACTGTCTTCCAATTTCCTCAGATTTAAAGTTGGGAAATAAATTTGCCCTTAGATCTTCCTGAGACTCTCTGAAATAACTTCTATTATTAATATGAATAATAAAATCTTAGTTTTAAAGTGCTCTGTGATTTTTAAAAGGTACCTCATATAGCTTCACACCAATCCTGAGAGATAGCTAAAGCAATTTGTTAACTGAGTTAATCCCCATTTTACATATAAATTGAGTTCCACAGATACTAAATGACTTGTTAACATTCTTACAAGGAAAAATGAGTAAAAAATAAAATGAGGGAATTCCTCAGAGGCTCAGTGGTTAGGACTCCACACTCTCACTACCAAGGGTCCAGGTTCAATCCCTAGTCAGGCGTGTGTGCTCAGTCGTGTCTGACTCTTTGTGACCCCAGAGTGGACTGTAGCCTGCCAGGCTCCTCTGTCCGTTGAATTTTCCAGGCAGGAATACTGGAGTGGGTTGCCATTTCCTTCTCCAGGGTGTCTTCCCAATCCAGGGTCTGCTGCATTGCAGGAGGATCCTTTACCACTGAGCCACCTGGGAAGCCCCAACAGTGTACTAGAAATGCCCAAACAAAACTAATGGTTGGTTCTCTCTGGATTTCAGATGCCAGAAAGAACAGCAACTGCAATTATTTTATTACTAATTTTATACAGACTTTAAAATTCTTTCCCCATTAATCACAGGATAAAGTGCATCTTGGTTCAAAAAGAGGCAAGGCATCAACCCAAGTTTTAAATATATTAAGTTTATACAGGGATCGGGGGGAGTGGCTAATCTTTTTCAAATTCACTGAGTCACAGATACAATTTAAAAACACCTTTCGGGACACTTCCCTGGTGGTCCAGTGGCTAAGACTAGCGCTCCCAATGCAGGGGGCCTGAGCTTGATCCCTGGTCAGGGAACTAGATCCCACACGCCACAACAAAGACCCAGTGCAATCAAGTAAGTATTTTTTTAAAATAATCTTTGAAATGATCATTTCTACTTATCATTTACCATTATTCTGTACATGATCTTCAAGCACCTCATTTTTAAGAATCCCACAAAGTTCCGATAGAGTTTCTAAGTGAATAACATGAATGATCAATGGCCTGAAGACATCATACAACGACACGCATAGTTTCTCCAACAGTTCGCTAAAATGAAAGAATGAAACGTGGTTACCAGTAGTAATCCTTTCAGTATTTTCTAACAGTTTAAAAGTCACCCTTAATTACTTCCAGCCAATAAAAATAATGAAAATCTACTGGAAAATAATATGCGGGAACATTAAATAATGAGAAGTGAAAGACTGAAAGTAATTCTCTGAACTGTTTTTGCCAGAATCACTAAGAAAGCTCAGAATCAATAAACAATCCTCACAGTCAACAAATTAGCTGGCCCCAGCTGAAAGTCAATGTATTATAATTTTTATTTACATTAGCAATAATTTTGTGTATGTCCTTTCAAAAACAATATTTCAGTAGACTTATTTTTCCTACACCATAAATAACCTACACTATAAAATAATTTAATTATTTTTTAATTTTCCTACACTATAAAATAACCTACACCACTATGAATCGAATGGTGACATTTTTCCCAGGAAAGACTGGTTCAAAACTCTTGAATACATACAGATTTAGATAAACAAAACTCAAAGTATTCTGGACACACACCAAGTATTTTGACAATTTTAAACATTTGAAAAGAAAACAGTGAGGCTGTCTATACTCTTTACACTGTCAACCGTACTCTTCTATATCATAAAATGTTTGTCTTTTCCCCATTATGAGAGTCATAATCTTGGGATTCTTATGAGTCAAAATCGTCAATATGAAGAACCCAGAAGTGACTAACAGTGGGTTTGAAAGACACTTTAAGAAAAATAAGAAAAAGGATTTTAAATAGTATCTATATTTTTAAGTATCTCTCATGAGTTAGAATCACAGAATTTTTTTAACTAGAAAGAATTATTATACTTAGCGGAGATAAACGGCTCCATATACCAAAATAGCTCCCTATATAGGATTCTTACTATTGTAACTTACTGTTTCCATAATTATAAAAATATGAAAGCATATTTGCCTTTAAACTGAGTATTTATTTCAAAGTAAACAGCCACTGTCTCATCCAACAATATTCTGTTCACATACCCACAAAAATTAAAACACGCCTTAGTTAATTTAGAGTACTACTATAATATAATAAGCCATTAGTAAATTACATCTTAAAAACAAGAATTAGAGTCCATGTACCACGTACTCTAATTTTGATGTTGGTTTTGTGAAAAATTCATTGTAAAGTTGGTGCTCATCCTGGCACACATGAACCATAAAGGCACAGCCACTGCGAATCTGCGGGAAACAAACACACACCACCTGTAATTAAAGGCACACGACCACTCCAGCCAGCACTGATGAAATAAGGCAAACATTTTACTTACAAAGAGACTATGCATATATAATCCACAAAACAACTTCCTAAATAACAGAAAATGGTTTTCAGCATAATGGGGATATGGATGACTTTTATTTTCTTACGTTTTCTAAACTTTTGACAATGAAAAGTACTCTTCCAGTTCAAAGGGGGGTATTTAAAAAAGGAATCTTTATGTACTTTTCTACAGTCTGAATTAAAATCACACTAAATAAAAAAGCACTTCTGCAGCAAAAGCTAAGACTAGACTGTCTACATAAATCCACCAACTCTGAAACTTCATCTTTGAAAAAACAATACTTATTTGTAAATCATCACATTCCCAAAAATAGATCAAAATTAGAATATTTTGACCAAATGAATGCTTATTACTAAATGAGATTTGTCATAACTGAAAGATTCTGTAAGTTTGTTGATGGGAAGACCAAAACTTATTTACCCACGTGTAGTTTCTAGTCAAACAGCTTAAGAGAAGGTTTAACATTAAACCACAACAAGCAGAAACTTACCAAGGCACAGTGGTCTCTGTTATTCTGGCTGGTCAACTCTGTTACAGTACAAGTAATACTGGGGCCCAAAAGGAGTTCCCGTTGATCAAGGTAACACTGGTGAATGTCAGTTAGCAGTTGTTGGTATCTGATGAAAAGCAAATGAGACTGGAGCATAAACTTCTGATTTCAAGTATGTAAATTAAATCTGATCTTAAATCCCAAAATAGGGTGCCAAGCCTCCAAGGTTATATACGGTTGCTGCTCACTTGCCCACATTAAAAACTAGAAATATTTATGTATATAAAGAAAAAACAAACAAATCACAATGAACTAACAAAACCTTCATCTTTTAAAGAAAGATTTACCTTTCAGGAGTAGTGGTCCTACGTCTACCTCAATGAGAAGAAAATCCTGATATATGGGAAAAAGATGCTTTGTAAACTCACAAAGTCAGGTCTATGACCCTGCTCCCCAAATTGAGCTGTGTGCTACAAGAAAAGTCTGGTATAGCACACAGGGTAATTGCTCAGAAAACATCAGGGACACAGCAAACTTGGAAAAATAGCACTTCAAGGAAGGTAATTTGGAAACTGAAGAACCTGTGGGTACTCACTCAGGTATTTTTTCAGATCGTTGTTCTATCTGTTCAATGAGAGTCTGTGGAATAAAGAAAAGCTCACTAACTTCATCTGTTTTAGTTATACTTTTAATTACTTTCTGATTGTAACAGTAACAGAAGCTCATGTTAGAAAATCTGGGAATACAAAATAGCTGAAACATAAATTTCGTCTAAAATGCAAATATTAAAAAAAAAAAAATCATAGTATTTTAGAATATTTTCCTTCAGTGTTTGTATGTACACAGTTATTCTCCTTTTTAAACAAAACTGGACTTATATTCAGCTTTACAATCTGCTTTTGAAAAATTAATATTTTAAAACACTTTTCTTTTATTAAATAACTTCTGTTATCAGATGAAAATGTTTGAAAAGCCTTAGCCTACTGCCTGGCACCTGGTAAACAGTCTGTGAATCATCATTATAAATACTATTCAAAACATTACTCTACATGGCTATTTGATATCCTACTGAGTGGATGTACTCTAAGTCAGACATTCTTCTACTGCTAGTCATCAAGGCTGTTTCCTAAGAATATCAGCCCAGTGGTTAAGAGCTCTGGGTCTTGAAGTGAAACTAGAGGGTTTAAGTGCTGACTCCTAATAGCTGTCTGAGCCCAGGAGAACAAGCCCATGTCACTGAGATTCCATTTCTGACCTTGGAAAGCTGGTACAATAATAATACTTACGTCCCAGTTGGGGGCTCCCAGCACTGGGTCAGAAAAGATAAATATTTTTAGAGACTTTCGTTCCATTCTGCTAAAATGTTTTTGAGGAAGAAATTAACTATTAATACATTCCATCAGCAGTATCACCTGTCTCACCAAATCATGAAAAACACTGACTATTACACCTTACTTTGTCAATTTCTAACAGACCAAAAACACCACTCACCACTAAGCCCTCATGCCTACATCATTTTTTCTAGTCAAAACTGTATCACTGTTAATTGACTAACAAGCAACCAACCTGGCACAATCTAAACCTCAAACTAGCAACTAGCCGCTGTATCTTCTCTAAACAAGACCAAGTTTCTGCTTTGAAAAACAAAAACTCCTTCCCACTTACTTTCAAGATGGATACAAGGAAAAGAGTGGGGTCAAAGTCAGCAAAAGCAGACCACTCTTTCTAGACACTTCTCAACAATAAAAAAAGATACACATACCAGCTCCAGTCAGCTGTATCTGGGATGACACTTGTTTAAAATATTGTACTGGTTCTCTGCTTTGCCTGAATTAGCATGATGTGAAACATCCTTCGTGAGATGGTCTCTGTCATCATTCTTATTTCTCTTCACGCTCTACTAAAGTCTGTGTTCTAGTATCAACAAACTACATGAGGTTCTCCCCAAATACATGTCTTTTATGATTCTATTACCTTCCCTGTACACGTTGCTCTCTCTGTAAAAAATATCAATCCCCCCAAGTCCTCTCTAAATTCAAGCTTTTTAAGCTCAAATATCAGCTTCATCTGGAAACCCTCCCTGAGCATCACAGAAGAGCTAGGTGTTTCCTGCTCTGTGGGCTTAAAGCCCCTCAGCATATACTGCTGTAATGTGGAAGGACAAACCCTACCATTCATTCATGCTCATTTTCCTGGTATAAGCAAAGGACCTAACATACATTAGCATTTCCAAAGGGCTGGCTAAATAAATTTCATAGCAGTTATCTTTTTTCTGTCAATAGACTTACTCTGACTTTGGGGGCAGCAGCTCGAAATTTCACATAAAATAGTGTAAAGGCATTGTCTGCGTTAGGTACAGATGAAGGGTCCTAAAGACACAGGGGGAGGAGAGAGAAGGCAGATAATTAGCGAACAAAAAATTATCAGAAAATATAACACAAACCATGTCACAGGGCTCCTGCTTGGCCTATATACCAACCAAAAGCTTACAGAGAGAAAGACTAAATACTGTTATTGCTACAAATAAAAAATTGTGTGGAACTGCCATCTCTCTTCTTTTTATAATTAAAATTTATCCTATGCTTCAAGAATTTTGGCGGTAAAAAAGACTGAATTCAGATTCACAGTCATTTACTGACTGTAGAACATTGGTCAAATTATGTAACCTCTCTGAGATACAGGGCATCCATTAAATGGTGACAAAACATAACGCACAAACGTTTTACAGAGCTCAGTTATAAAGCACTGACACATAGTAAGTACCAGTACGCATTAGGTATTAGTTTTCAAAATTAAAAATTTTGCAAAATAGAAAAATTACACAATCTGCTCTGTAAGCTAACAGCAATGTGAATGATGAAATGCAATACAAAAATCAGTAGCTCTCAACTGAAAGCTCAAGAAAATATTCCATATTTTTAGAAAGTAAGCTTAAGAAATAAAATGTATTACCTTTAAGGTTTTATTTTTTTTAGGAAAGAAATGTGCTCAATGACCATCCTATCTACCTCCACTCTTATTTCCTAACCTAACACTCAGCTAATTTTCCACCTAGCATCTACTACAATCTTTAATTGATTAATTTATTTCTTTCTTTACTGATTATTTCTCCTGAATATAAGCTCCATGAGGGCAGGGACCTTGTTATCTCCTTTCACTATTGTACAGTTCCCAGTATAATGCCAAGCATTTAGGAGGCATTCAATAATAATATATTTCCTAAATAGAGAAAATTAAATAATCTATCATTTATAAAGAAAAATATTAAAATCACCCATCATATATAATTCCACCACTCAGAACGACTTTTATCATTCTGATGTATTTCCTAGTATTTTCTTTAAAAAGACAGAAAAAACTTAAGTGAGAAATAGTCTGAATTTTTTTTATTATATCATATAGTACTGAATTATTTCTCACACTCTTATGTATTCTTTGAAAATAAAACTGTGACAGACGAATATGTATGGCCATTTTTCTTATTATAAATGAAGTTGCAATGCATATTCTTATCTAACAAAAGGTTAAAAAAACGGAGCTTAAGTCAGTTCAGTTCAGTTGCTCAGTCGTGTACGACTCTTGGAAACCCCAGGGATTGCAGCACGCCAGGCTTCCCTGTCCTTCACCAACTCCCGAAGCCTGCTCAAACTCATGTTCATCAAGTCAGTGATGCCATCCAACCACTTCATCCTCCGTTGTCCCCATCTCTTCCTGCCTTCAATCTTTCCCAGCATCAGGGTCTTTTCCAATGAGTCAGTTCTTCGCATCAGGTGGCCAAAGCACTGGAGTTTCAGCTTCAGCGTCAGTCCTTCCAATGAATATTCAGGACTGATTTCCTTTAGGATGGACTGGTTGGATCTCCTTGCAGTCCAAGGGACTCTCAAGAGTCTTCTCCAGCACCACAGTTCAAAAGCATCATTTCTTCAGCGCTCAGCTTTCTTAATAGCCCAACTCTCACATCCATACATGACCACTGGAAAAATCATAACTTTGACTAGATGGACCTTTGCTGGCAAAGCAACATCTCTGCTTTTTAATATGCTGTCTAGGTTGGTCAAGTGTCTTCTGATTTCATGGCTGCCGTCACCGTTTGCAGTGATTTTGGAGCCCAAAAAAATAAAGTCTGACACTGTGTCCATTGGTTCCCCATCTATTTGCCATGAAGTGATGGGACTGGATGCCATGATCTTAGTTTGCTGAATGCTGAGTTTTAAGCCAATTTTTTTAATCTCCTCTTTCACTTTAACTAAAAGGCTCTCTAGTTCTTCCCTTTCTGCCATTAGGGTGGTGTCATCTGCATATCTGAGGTTATTGATATTTCTCCTGGCAATCTTGATTCTAGCTTGTGCTTTATCCAGAGCGGCATTTTGCACGATATACTCTGCATATGAGTTAAATACACAGGGTGACAATATATAGCCTTGACGTACTCCTTTCCCTATTTGGAACCAGTCTGTTGTTACATGTCCAGTTCTGTTACTTCTTGACCTGCATACAGATTTCTCAGGAGGCAGGTCAGGTGTTATGGTATTCCCATCTCTTTAAGAATTTTCCACAGTTTGTTGTGATCCACACAGTCAAAGGTTTGGTGTAGTCAATAAAGCAGAAGTAGATGTTTTCCTGGAATTCTCTTGCTTTCTCGATGATCCAGTGGATGTTGGCAATTTGATCTCTAGTTCCTCTGCCTTTTCTAAATCCAGCTTGAACATCTGGAAGTTCATGGTTCATGTACTATTGAAGTCTTGCTTGAAGAATTTTGAGCATTACTTTGCTAGTGTGTACAATGAGTGCAATTGTGTAGCAGTTTGAACATTCTTTGACATTGTCTTTCTTTGGGATTGGAATGAAAACTGACCTTCTCCAGTCCTGTGGCCACTGCTGAGTTTTCCAAATTTGCTGGCATATTGAGTGCAGCATTTTCACAGCATCATCTTTTAGGATTTGGAATAGTTCAACTGAAATTTTATCATCTCCACTAGTTGTGTTCATAGTGATGCTTCCTAAGGCCCACTTGACTTTGCATTCCAGGATGTGTGGCTCCAGGTGAGTGATCACACCACTGTGGTTATCTGGGTCATGAAGATCTTTTCTATATAGTTCTTCTATGTATTCAGACTAAGGTTATGGAAAATAAATCAAAAAAAAACCCAACACCTCGCCAGTTAACTCACCCTTTTTAATAACTGATTTGTGAGGTTCTGTAGTGTGTTCACAGTGTATGTCTTCATGAGGTGCAAAGCTTTAGAAAGACACTGCTTAAACTTCAGTAAATATACAGGATAATCTTTAAAATTCGGCTGTAAAGGAAAGGAAAAGATATACAAATATGACACAAATATTAACAAAGCAAACTTTTAATGAAAACCAACCTTTATGTAAAGCTGTACAGAAAGTTCAAAAGGTCTTATGTAGGTCGTATGCTCCTTGAAGACAAATACTATGACTGTCTTGGTCATAGCCAAATTCCCTGTGCCTGACACAAAGCAGGGGCTCAATAAATATTCACCATTTTAGCAAATTATATTTTCAGTACCCCACAGACCTCAATGCTAATATATGAGGCCCAGCTAGAAAAAGGAGAGGAGTTGGGTGAAATAAAGACAGCTATAAATCCTCAGTGGACAGAAGGAGATGGTGATTACACTGAAGGGCTTGTCCCTTCATCTCCCCTGTCAAGTAATAATTTTTGTTTCCAAGGAAGTACCTAGCAAAACAGAAGTCACCAGTCTAAACAAATCACTAGTACTTTTAGATGGGATAAAGCTGTGTCAGCCAGACTCTTTTTCTACTTCAGGGGCTTCCATAGCAGCTGGAAGTACAATACTTTTTTACATCACTACTGAAAGTGACTAAGAATTTACCACAATCTTTCTTCAAGTATATTACAGATATGTATTTTCCCTTAGGAAGAAATAATTATTGCATAAGAAGTGATGCAACAGAGATGTTAAGATTTCTTTAAAACATACAGAAATATCAGGACTTACATGAGATGATATGTATGTTATACAATCATCTAACTTGGCCAGCATAGGTATAAATCCTTCACTATTCACAGACAACGTGGGAGAATTCAATTTCTTTAAGGGAAAAAAAAAAATTTTACATTTTAAGAGTCAAAAAATAGCCTCAAATGTAGCCCATGTGTAACAATACAATAGAGGACAAATTAAAAATTATATGGATTGAATTCAGTTTATTCCTAATGAGCTTTAATGGAGCTCTTCATGAATTAGCAAACATTTTATCCTCCATTGTACAGTTACATTAAAATAGTACAGCAAGAACCTAGATTTTTCATTTTCTAGTATTCGCATTTCAAAGAGTGCAGATTTTCTCAAAGTTAAAACATTATGTTTAGCAGTCATACTATGAAAGTAAAATATAAGTAAATATATACAAGTAATAATAATATAAGTAACATAATATAAACATGATATTTAATATTTAATTTAATAGACAATACATATTAAAATATACAAAACTATATAATATATATAAAGTATAAGTAAAGTCAATTATTTCTAATCTTGATATACAGTTTGTCAATGTATTCCATTGTTAACTGGCTACCGTTTTTATTTCTCTCTCAAAGAACTTTAATGATTAAGATTACTTTTAATAATTTTAATAACATGATGTATATTCAGTTATTATAATTAATTTATGAGCCAGAAGCACAGAAAAATATAATTTACACACCAGTCCTTATTTTGACAATCTCTTTGGGATACAAGAATGCTTTAAGAGGGCTATACCTTTCCTCAAACTAAACATGAGAGTAGTTTAAGAAATGTTTTCATTAATATTATAGAAACACAACTACAGAAATATTTAAAATGGAATATTTCTTCTTATAAACACCACAGCTTGCAAATAAGGCACTATAAGAGTCAACCAAAAAAGAGATTTTAATAACAATAATACATAAAGAACTATTATTTAAATCATATGTGGAAAAAATCTGAACTGGTAATGGTATGTCTATCAGCCACAAATTGGAATACCTTAACAACAAACAAACTGTTAAGTTAAAAATACCACTCAAGCCTATTTATAAGTTTAAAGATTATACTCAGGAGGGGGAAGTAGATAAAAAAACAATGCTTACTGTGTTGATAGTTTCCAATTCATTAAAATAGGAAAGTTTTTGTTGAATGTTTTCAGCCAGATCAACAAGTTCCGACTTGCCGTTTTTTAAAAGAGAAAAATCAATTATTACAAGAATATAAGAATCAACATTCCAGTCTCAAAATTACATTGAAGAGGTTTATATCAGTCATACAGGTTTACATTAGATATATAGTTTCACAATAATGCCCAAAGATTTCTGCAATCGTGCTAAAATAAACAATGGTTCTTACAGTAAATTATATAAGATCTTTTTACAAAATAATAAAGCATTGCCTTTTAAAAATCATACAAAATACATACAGAGAAATCTCTGAGATAAATATAGTAATTTAAATATTCTATCTTTAAGTCATAAGTTTAAGTGCAATTTAGATCTGTTCATCATTTCATAAACCCCACCATTACTACAATCACTACCCCTTGCTTGAAAAGTGTGAACAGGGAATTGCCGGGTGGTCCCGTGGTTAGAGCTTGGTGCTTTCACTGCCAAGGCTAGGGTTCAATCCCTGGCCAGGGAACTAAGATCTTGCAAGCCACGCAGCGTGGCCAAAAATAAAGTGTCAATAATAAAGAGCAGACAGAGCAAACGAATATATCCTCTTCACTCTGAAACTGTACTGAGACCTAACAGCTCAAAATATACGCGAGCTTGTCAGAGCCCCTGCTCCCACAAGCTTGAAAGCAGGCTGTCAAAGTAACCATTTGTATGCTTACAGATGCAAATCTCTTACACAGCAGTGTTCAAAATTAAGGACCATAATTAAATTATATTCATTTATTTAAAAATATTAAATACAGTCACTGACATTCTCTCTTCTTCCAAATTACCTGCTCTTTCAGGAGCTGTTCACAGGCTTCATGTAGGGTTCCTGTCTTATTGGACACAAAAAGATACTGTTTCTGCAATGATTCCAGATGCTGAAGAGCACTGTTTACATCATTCAATATAGCATCACACTGCTCCTGAAACCCAGACAAGTAATCCCTCATCTGTCTAGAAAACAGAACCAAAAGGGGATTGGCAATAATACTTTCCCCCAATAAGCATAGACAATAAACAACAAAATCTTGTTTTTCCCCCAAATGCTTACATTTCAGAAGGAAAGTCTGACCTAGTCACAAACATTTATTAACTCATAAATGCAGCAAAAACTACGTCACAAACTGTTTCAATGCTTAAGGAGGAAAATGACTGACACTATGAGCAACAAAAGGAATCAGCCTTGCAGCCACAAACTGGCTTTTCACATGCAGGTCCATAACTCGGGCTCAGCTCTCAAAGACCAGGACACCAGGGCCACCCCAAGGTCACCAAGCAGGTCCATCCCTCAGGTCAAGTCTGCCTTTGAGGGACAAAGTCACGGGAAGAATTCTAGACTTGGAAGACGTGAGTCCAAATCCCAGCTCTGCCCAAGTCTCCATGACATTAGGCAAGGATTCCCTATTTCCAGGCCCCAGTTTACTTACTTGTAAAATGGGGATAATGCTGCTATGAAGACTAAATGGAACCATACATAAAAGAGCCTAATACAGTGCCTAGCAACAGCTGTCACTTAATGTTAAATAAATGCAAATGTTCAACCCAGAGCCCCCAAATCAGCTAGAGATCGTACAGTCACTTCCTCCATGCCATCAATACACACAAAACAACACAGCACACACCCAGCCCAGTAGCCCATCCCTAAAGTCTCTTGGGTCGCTCCCTCTAAAGAAAAGACAGAAGAGTTCCTGACAACACTCCCACTTCCTTTCAAGTTATCTAAAAATCAAAGTCTCTCCCTCCTAACCTGCTAACTGACTTTTCTTTTAATCACACAACTTTCACTACCAGTTGTAATGACCTACATCTTCTCTACCTATCCTTAAAGAACATGTGACGTTCAAGTTTTCTTTGTACCTTAATTTTATTTAAAGACACAGATTACAAAATGCTTCAGATGATCTAAAAATCAGGATAGCCAACAAATGAGAGCCACATACCTATATTTAGTTCCTTCGTCCTGATCCATCTGAGTTTGTAGCTTTGCAAACCATGAGAAAAACTGGAAAAATAGAGTATTACGTTGTCAATAAAACTACAACAAAATGAAGAGCAGCCACATGCTAAACAGCAAGTCAGAAGGGCAGACACTAAGTCGCATTGTTTGGGGCTCAGACATCAAAAGTTTTAAGCCAGGAGACGATAATTTAATTGCATGGTCAGTGTCTATATGCTAGGGAAAGCAAAGTATATTGAAAACACTGGCCACATTCAGAGTCATATAATAAGAGTATTAACAAGACAATATGTATTAACAGGAATAAATATTTCTTCCTAAGAGGTTATTGCCTACTTGCTAATCTGCCTAATATGAGTAGGTAACATAGGGCTTTGGGTAAATATTAATGTTATCTAATAATAATTGTGAGAATATAAGCTCAGAAATAATATAAAGGAGTGGTTTAAAAATACAGCTTTTGCATCAACTAAACCTGGATTTGAATTCTGGGCCCACCATCAAGTTGTATACTTAAAATGAGTACATTTTCAGTATATGTAAATTATAACTCAATGTATTAGATTTTTTTAATTTAAAGAGAGATATGCAAGTGTAAATACAGATTTTTTTCTCAAATACTCCAAATAAATTCATAGACATGGTGCAAGATTATCTTCTATAGTTCTCAGGTGGGACCTGAGAAGTCAAAGGCATGCTTTATTCTCTCAAGATATTACACTTGCCAAGTACCTTGGCTTTCGTTCACTGAACCCTGATTATAAGAGATGGAGGTGACTTTCAGATCCAGGTTGGCCTAACTCAAGAGCTAGAGCTTTTCTTCACTCTGCAGCCCTGCCTTTCCTGACTGAATGTGTGTGCAACTCAGCACATTTGCTCAATGTTTCACTTGGTAACCGCCTCAGCTTTGATTTTTTTTTTTAAACTGAAGTCACAGTTGACTTAAATTTATAGTTGGGAACAAGTACAAATAAGCAAAAAAACAATAGATTACATACATTAAATTACTGAAAAATAACCATAAGCGTTCGTCTAAAGAGCATACTGACGTTTTTAAGAAAGAAATTGCCTAGCAACAAGTGGGGGCAGGTCTGTGTGTGTCCATGTGCGCACACACGCGTGCCGGGGGGGCACACACTAACACAGACACACGCTGGGAGGAGGTCAAAAAGGCATAAAATATCAAAGCCTTAATAAATGTAATAGTCTATGAACATCCAGATTTGGAATATCATATTTTTATCTGTACTGCAAATAAAACTGGGCAACAGGTTCACTTAGGACACTTAAGAAATAGCCACCACTAACATAAAATCACAAAATCAAGACTGTTCTAGAAAGAGATAGTGCTTTGGGAAAGATTCCTGGTGTTTTCCTTACTTGCTGCATATAATACATCCTTCTCCCACCAAAAAAAAAAAAAATTCTAGAAAGATTTTACCTACAATTTTAAAAGGTCAAAAGTTTTAATTAGGGCCTTTTTTTATTAGCCCTCTCTTTAGACATTTAAAACAATATTGTTAGAAGAAAAAGCTGCCATTCACCTGCTGTGCAGTTTCAATTCTTTCTTCTTCCATTTCTAAGGACATGAATCCCTTCAAGAGAATGTCTTCTGTAGATTCGGGCACTACTGAAGTCTGTGCAATGGGCAGTGACTGGGAGGTTAAACTGCATAAATCTTCAATCGGGAGCTTGAAAAAAAAGAGCCACAAAGAGATTCAAATAAATTGAAAATTCTCTGAACGTAACTCAAGATTGGTAGTCCATCTCAGTTGTTCTGAAAGAGAAAGAAATGTTTTCTATTACATCATCTGAGGTTAGTAAGTGCCATATAATACTAACACTTATAGTTAGGCTCTCTCTATGGTGACACAGCCATAAAGACTCTGCCTCCCAACACAGGAGACACAAAAGATGTGTGTTTGATCTCTGGGTTGGGAAGATCCTCTGCAGGAGGAAATGGCAACCCACTCCACAATTCTTGCCTGGAAAATTCCACGGGCAGAGGACCCTGGCAGGCTACAGTCCTTGGGGTCGCCAAGAGTCAGACACGACTGAGCAACTGAGCACACATACATATGTTAAATACTAGTCTCAAAATGTAAACAGGATACCAATAGCCCATTAGTCAAGTTTTAGACTTGTCTTTTGAAAACTGGTGGTGAATCTGTACTAATTTGCACACATTTTCCTGCTGGAACCTCTGGTGAACTAGCAGCAATCAAGGGCAAACCCTGCGTGCTAAAGAAAGGAGCTGGCCCTCTCAGGGATCTGCACAAAAGACTGACCCCCTGAACACCAACCAACAGGAAACCAAGTGTGCCCAAAAGTCAACGACCAACAACTGCACCTCCTTCCACTGTTTCTACACAGCTGACAAACTTCACCCACTTCTTCCGGCTGACAGATTCTGAAATTACAACTGAAGAGAAAGAATTTCAAATGTCCCGTCAAGAGTCCTCAGAGCCTCACTTTGATGCCATCAGACCCAGAATACTGTCCAGTTCTCCATTACTAAAGATAGTCCTGGTGTTCGTTTACCTAGAGTCACACAGGCAGGCTGTTTTTAGACCTAAAAGAGGGGGAGAAACAGTGTGATTGCTGGGGAAGGTAAAAAAGCCCCAACTGTTTCTTTTCGATCCCAGTTTTCAGCCCTTAGGGCATGACATCTAAGGTCTAGCAATAAAAGACCTTAATCCAAGGTTTCAGGAAATTAGTTTCCTATTTTTCTAGATACAGAAATTTCATCTGAAGGCAGTATTTTCTTTTTAAAGCTAAAATAAAGTAAGGGAGATGCAAAATGCACCATCATTAATTTAGAAATATGACCCTTTAAATAAGGGGATTTTGTACCTGGGTTCAAGTGGGGCTGTCCTCTCAGCCATGGTAAATAAAGCACTTTATAGTACAGCCTGCTTTGAACCCTGCTCCTGCTCCCTATTTTTTCAGCCATGCAGCTTTCGGGATCCTAGGTCCCCGACCAGGGATCAAACCCACATCCTCAGCTGTGAAAGCAGGGAGTCCTAATAACTGGACTCCAGGGAATTCCCTGCTCCTGCTCACTTATGAGCTGTGTTACACTGGGCAAGTTACTTAATATCTAAGTATTTCTAAGTTAAGGATCGACTTCCCAAGTGGCACAATGGTCAAAAAATCCACCTGCTAATGCAGGAGTAAGCAACACAAGTTCAATCCCTGGGTCGGGAAGATCCCCTGGAGAATGAAATGGCAACCTACTCCACCATTCTTGCCTGGCAAATTCCGTGGACAGAGGAGCCTGGCGGGCTACAGTCCTTGCAAAGAGTCAGACACGACTGAGCACTTTTCATTCATTCAAAATAGAAATTACATTATCTGTATGCGGCCACTGAAAAAACAAGAAAACACAAGTGTGAGAAAACAGACTTCTTGGATCACTGGGAAGCTGCACACAGAAAAAAAAAGTTCAGGAAGGCGACTGATCCTCAATCTCCCCACAAATGAGTCTGACTCAAGAGCCGGAAGGGTCTTGGATGTATGTAAATATGTATTAAGGGCATCAGCTCTTCATATAAACTCGTGCTGAACGGTGACACAATCTCTGCATATAAAAGGACTGGGGCGGTAAGAATTAAGTTTCTGAAATCCTGTGAGAATCTTGAGTTTAAAGTGTGACCAGCAAGTGTCCACTGCCTCCAGAGGTTCCAAGGACAGAGGAAGTTAAGTCCACCTGCTCATGGTCTGTGCGGCCACTGTAGTCACCAACAACAGCTGTCTCCTAGCGGAGGGGTCACCGGAGATGGCGCTCCACATACTGAGCACAAGCCTGCCAAACAGTAAACCAAGAAACTGGAGCTACTGCTATTTATCATATTATTACCATTACCACCACTACTTATTAGTAGAAACAGAGTAAGTAAATTTATTTTATTAATTTGTATTGAAGTACAGTTGCTTTACAATGCTGTGTTAGCTTCTGATGTACAGCAAAGTGGTTCAGCTATACACAAACACAAATTTTTCTTCAGATTCTTTCCTGCTACAGGCTATTCCAAGGTACTGAATATAGTTCTCTGTGCTATACAGAGAACCTTGTTGTTAATCTATTTTATATATAGTACTGCTGCTGCTGCTGCTGCTAAGTCGCTTCAGTCGTGTCCGACTCTGTGCGACCCCATAGACGGCCCCACCCCCGTCCCTGGGATTCTCCAGGCAAGAACACTGGAGTGGGTTGCCATTTCCTTCTCCAAAGCATGAAAGTGAAAAGTGAAAGTGAAGTCGCTCAGTTGTGTCCGACTCTTTGCAACCCCGTGGACTGCAGCCTACCAGGCTCCTCTGTCCATGAGATTGTCCAGGCAAGAGTACTGAATATATGTTAATCCCAAACTCCTTCGTCATCCCCTACCTCTTTCTCCTTTGGTAACCATAAGTTTGTTTTCTATATTTGTGAATCTGTTTGTTTTGTAAGTATTTGTATCATTTTCTTAGATGCCACATATGTCATACCATATTTGTTTTTGTCTGACTCACCTGACTTAGTATGATAATCTTTAGTTCATCCATGTTGCTGCAAATGGCATTATTTCATTCTTTTTTATGGCTACATAATATTCCATTGTATAAATGCCAAATCTCCTTAGTTCACTCATCTGCTGATGGACATTCAAGCTGCTTCTGTGTCTTGGCTATTATAAGTAGTGGTGCTATGAACACTGGAGTGCATGTAGCCTTTCAAATTAAGAGTTTTCTCCTGATGTATACTCAGGAGTGGGATTGCTGGATCATATGGTAGTTCTATTTTTAGTCTTTTAAGAAACCCCCATACTGTTGTCCATAGTGGCTACAGCAATTTGCATTCCCATCAACAGTGCAAGAAGGTTCCCTTTATGGAGTAAGTAAATTTATATATCAGAATTGAACTGCTTCTTGGAAACAGAATAGTCTGTAAATGACCTTTATCGGTTATTTATGAACAGATCATGACAACATGCAAACACATAATTCTCTCAGCACTGTTTATATGTTATTGAAGAAGCTCAGACTGGTAAAGCATCTACCTGCAATGCAGGAGACCTGGGTTCGATCCCTGGGTCGGGAAGATCCCTGGAGAAGGAAATGGCAATCCACTCCAGTCTTGCCTGGAGAATTCCATGGACAGAGGAGCCTGGAGGCTACAGTCCATGGGGTCCCAAACAGTCAGACACGACTGAGCAACTAACACACACACAAGAAGGTAAAGGGAGGGAGGAGGTGTGGATCAGGCACAGATTTGGAAAAAAAAAAAGAAAAAAGCAGAAAGCAAGAAAGCACATGGAGGCCAGGCTGAAATGAAAAGGCTGGACAGAGTGTGGCTTGCACTCTTATCATAAGAAAATACAAATAACCTACAAACCATATTCCACTAGAGAGCTGAGCCCAGTGTCATCAAGCAGCTAAGAATCTAGAAAAAGAAGGGCACCTCCAGGCACACCAACAGCTGAGGGTTGAGGAGGAACATTAAGAAAACACAAAATTCAAAATGATATGAAACATCTTCTTCCCATGGACCCATTCCCCAGCCACCCAGTTCCCTCCCCAGGAGCTACTAATGTTAACTAGTTTCTCATGAAGCTTTTCTAAGACAGTTTATGCATATACAAAGGAAGTGTACCTTTTCTTTAAAACCCAAATAGCAGTATAACATATACATCTTGCCTTTTTCATTTGATATGCAGCATTTTCAACAGAGTATAAGAAAAAGATGGAATTTATTTTCTTACTTCAAATTCACAACTCTTGTCATTAAATTATAACAAGGGCATTATTTTACAAGTCCAGCAGTTTAGAATGATTACATGAAAATCAAGTTGTCCTCTTTCCCTCTTCTCTGCCCTTTCAATTCTTCTCTGAGGTAATACCAACATTTACAATTTGAGAAATATTTCTAAGGAATTTGAGGGTAAAATGAATAACTTTTAAAAGCAGAAGGAACCAAAGAGATCATCTGTAATTTCTATCAACTTTCTTTTATAAAAAATTATTCACAACACATGAATATATTTCTTATTCCAAATTATCAGAAGAGTTAAAAAGTTCAGTTTTCAGTATTTTTGTCAGCTATTCCATAACTCGAAAACACAGATTAACAGCACTATGTTTGAACTCATCAATTTAAGGTCCTATCTACTGACTCCCTTGATGTAAAATGAAATTAATACCCTTAATATTTCCTTCTATAATTACACTCAAATTCTGTCACCTATATACCATTTCTTTTATAGACTGTCAAAACTTGTAGTTAGATAATTAAGTTAGATTCATTTTTTTAAATGATGAATCTGCCAAAAATGCAGATTTACTGAAACCACCTTTTTTTGGGTGTGCCACACCCTCATTACTGTCATGTCAAAAGGATCCGGGGTGGTGTCATACACATATGCCCTGTCACTTTGAACAAAAACGTATCCTCTAATATACTTTAGAAAATAAAATCATATGAAAACTCTGTCTACTTGAGAAGGTACTACACAGTTACTCCAAATATAATCTGTAATCTAGACGTTGAGAGTAAATGAGATAATCTGAATTATGAAAGAGAATTCTACTTGATCATTTCATGCATAAATGACTACTTTCCGACCACAAGGACTTTTAAATATTAGAAGCAGAAGGCAGCTTCCTGTCCTGTTGCCTTGTTCTAATACAAAACCATTTTCTCTCAAACCAAACAAGCTAGAAGCCGCATTGCAACCACTTCTAAGAAACAATTTTTTAGAATCACAAATTGAGTTGCTTTCTAAGAGGTTATGAGGGACTTCACTGGTGGTCCCTTGGCTAAGACTCCTCACTCCCAACGGAAGGGCCCGGGATTCAACCCCTGGTCAAGGAACTAGATCCCACGGGCCGCAACTAAGACTGGTGCAGCCAAATAAATAACAAACAAATATGTTTTTAAAAAAGAAGTTATAAAAAGATGTCCTCATTAGGTACATTTGTCCAGCTGTCTTTTCTCAAAGCACCTGAACAGAATGGGAAATCAAGAAGGGTGTGTTGGTGTCACCAACTCCTGTTCTGACCCCTCTCTCACTCCTGGAGAGGAGATGACTGAACACCTCTGGTTCACATCCACTGTCCCGGTGTCCGGATGGAGAAGACATCAACCATCAGAGAGAAAAGAGCCCAGACCTAGGATCCTGACTGGTAGTTCCGGACAGCTACTGTATATAAACGGGGACACTAACATATCAAATACTAATTACAAATTATCAAGCCTTGCCTGACCAGCTGAGCAGGTCCAGGAAAAAATAAGCAAATATGCCCTTCTTTCCAAACTTTTCTTGCCCAGTTTTGGGTTGGAGAAAATCACTTTTGTAATTAATGTAATGAATTTATTCCCTAAATGAAACCTGACATTATCGACTCTGCTTGGAGCAAATCATTGAAGAGGTGCAGATGGAGACTCAGAACCTTCCTCAAGGCACCTAACTCCTTTTCTTACCTCTGGTCTGAGTGACACCTACATCAGCTCAAGATCTTAAGATTCCAGCCTGTTCTTCTAAGGTACTAATCACTTGGGGAGAAAATCACATACATAATACAATACTGACAGGTAGCTTGCTGTATGCACATACATGATTTAATTTTCACATATCCTGAGAGGCACATATCATCCCCATTTTATTAAGAAGAAAACAGTTTCAGAGAAGTGTCAATCTAAGGTCACAAAGCCTTTAGGAAAACAGCTCTAACAGTCAATTACAGGTAACTTTCAGGGTAAATCATCTCAGCATTTTATCCAGAATGATTAAACTCAGCAGAAAGAAAAAGGCTCTCATGACTAAAAAATATGCTCTAGCTACAAGAAACCAGTCTACCTAATACTCTACCACAGATTTTCTTACTTAACACCAACTTAAAAGGTTTAACTCCCTTCCAAGAAAAGACTAGTTCACTTTCATATAAAAGAAAGTCATTAACAGCTTTATGATATGTATTGAAAGTTAGCTGGTCTCTTACTATTCAACTCACTTGCCCAGTTCCTGCTGTTCAGGAAACAACTTATCTCCTGAAAATTGGAAAATGCTACAGAAAATCCTTTACAGCTGGTTGGACAAAATAAAAACTGAGGCATTCTTTCTCACTGCCAGTGTTAAAAGAGTGACAACAGGGTTAAAAAATTCAATTTCTGTCTTCCCCGGTGGTTCAGTGGTCAAGAAGCTATCTGCCAACTCAGGAGACCCAGGTTCAATCCCTGGGTCAGGAAGATCCCCTGGAGGAGAAAATGGCAACCCACTCCAGTATTCTTGCCTGGAAAATTCCATGGACAGAGGAGCCGGGAGGGCTACAGTCATGGGGTCCCAAAGAGTCAGATGAGACTGAGCGCACCCATGCACATACCGGTCTCCCCGTCAGACATATAAAGGGACGAGAGGGCTGTTGAAAGCAGAAGAGCAATGAGAAATCCCTCTCCCAGGTTTCAGGACGGGTAAATGACAGGCTGGCATCTGATGCTCACAGGACTCAACACGAAGACTGCACACACCAGAAGACCCTCACTGAACCTTTGATCCTGTCACACTCTACCTACCCAGGACTCTACACTGCCTCTTCCTCCAGCTAGAAGATTACTTTTCTTGTCTTTACAATGCTGGCTTCTTGTTTTCCAATGTGAGTTCTCTACTTAGTTTCTTGGAAAGGCCTTCCATCTTATATGAAAGGGCATACCTCATTCCTGGTGTCATACCATCCTGTTTTATTTTCTCTATATCCTGGACCACCATTTGAACTTACCTTCTTTGTTCTTTTTTTACATATTCATAATCACCATAATTGTGTCAGCTCCGTGAGGCAGGGATCTTGTTTTTCTTATCTTTCCATCCTCAATTCCTAGCCCTCAGTTAGGCACATAATGATGTTAAATGACTACATGCGGCTAACAGTAGGCATTATATTGCAAGAATATCACATAACAGGATGAAAATGAAGGGATCCCATTTACTTCTCTCCAACCCCTTTCCCTCATGCTCAATGGGAAGAATAACAGTTTGTGACCCAAGACAACAGGAACAAATTGGGTCACTTTTCTTATGGAACACAGTTTGCCAAAGGTACTGTGATTGCCAAGCATACTGCTTTGGTAACAGGTCAGATCCAATTATAAACAGACTGAAATATTTACACAGCAAACAACTTCTATTCCCTGAGCATAAAAGGCTTGGATGGCAACACCAAAGCAAATTTCTACCTGCTTCTTCATTTATTTCAACTCCACTTTCAGCACAGACTTATACAGGTGGACAGAGAAACCCAAGAAAGAACACCTGTGTTCTACTGCAAAGCATGAGGCAGTTTAAGTGACAACTTTCAAACCAACGTTCTTACTCTCTAAAAGTTTATATCGCTAAACTCCACCTGCCTTTGGACACCAACGTGTGAAATCAAGGCTTCCAACATCAAAAGTAACTATGCATGCAAACAAAATGACCTTCTAAACCCGGCCCCCAAAACCAGAAAAAGTTTGTCAAACGTCGGACAACTCGTGAAACGTACTTCTTGCTATTATAATTAATTGAACTGAATCACACAGGCAGTAAAATGCATAGCATCCCAAAATGGTAGTTAGAAACGTTGACCCTAAAATCGAAAACCTGTATTATCTAATAATGTACTGACCTAGCTTCCAAAGAAAAACATTTTTATTGCTCTGCCGTAAATTAAATATAAACAGCCTGCACTTGATTCGAGAGCTCAACAGATCGACGTGCGATGAACGAGAACTGTCACCCGGGACTAACTCTGGTCTTCCCCAGGCGCCCCTAGGGAAAAAGGAAGCCAAGTTATTCATTAAGGTGGCAAACGAACACCAACAGGACGCTGTCCTGAAAGCGAAGCACTTCGGGTTCGCCGCGCTCTCCTTCCGGGAGAGGGTGGGCGGCAGGCCTGGGCCTCGACGACCCAGGGACACCCAGGGCGAGACTCCCGGGGCAAAGCTCCCGGCCAAACGGCCCGCGCCGCAGGGGGAGCGCCGGCCGTCCCGGGCAGCGAGAGGCCTGACAGCCCGGGAAGGGGAGCGGCCTCGCCCGCCGGAGCCGTCCCCGCGCCGGGGAAGGAGGGCAGAGCCCCCGGGCGGGGGTCTGCAGGGCGGGCGTCGGCGGACGCGCCCACGGAGCTGACCCAGCCCGGCTCCCGCCGTCGCCTCACCTCGGCCGGCATGGGCAGGGCCTCGGCAGCCGCCTTCAGCGCCAGCACCGAGTCCGTCTGCCGGTCGGTCAGCGGCGCCGTCGTGTCCGCTCTCCCATCCCACAGAGCCAGCTTCTCCCGAGCGTCGCGCTCCGCCGCCGCCTCTGGCAGCGGCAGCAGCAGAGCCGCCTCCGCCATCGCCGCCTCCCCCGCGGCCCGCAGCAGCAGCGGGGAGGTGGGGACCCCGAGAGAGACACAGGGAGGCCCGGGCCACTTCCGGGAGCGCTGAGGCTTCCAGCGCGGCACCGGCGGCGGGGCGGGGCGAGCAAGAACACCCTAACTCCGGAAGCGATTCCTTCCCCTGCGTGGACGGGACTGAGACCAGGACGGACGTGGCTTTCGACGGGGTACAAGTATTTCCGGTTGGTATGTAGACCGAGAGGACGAAGGCTCTAGGCCCTAACGGAAATAGACTTGCCCCTACCGGAAGTCCCTGCCTCAACATCAATAACTTTATTGTTACGTGTCGTTATTGACAACTGTGTAACGTGACCCTGCGGGCGGGGGCCTTACTGAGCTCCAGGATCTGCTACCTCTCTCAGCTCACAGCACCATAATTTGGGTTCGGTCTGTGGATTGTGATTTCCGTGTTGACGTGTTGAGTTACCACAACTTTTCCAACATTCAAAATTCCGCTGTTAGAAACTTAATTTATGAAAACATAAAAACTCAAAGGCTTAGGTATATCAGACATTATGCATGGTAAGTCGCTTCAGTCGTGTCCGACTCTTTGCAACCCCATGGACTGTGGCCTGCCAGGCTCCTCTGTCCATAGGGATTCTTCAGGCAAGAATACTGGAGTGGGTTGCTGGGTCCTCCTCCAATATCAGACATCATAAATAGTATCAAATAACCACTCAAACGTCCAGCACTGAAGAACTGGATCAATAATTCACGACACAGATGTGTAATTGGAAAGCTGTTCTGCCATTTATATCATGTAGATTTCAGAAACAAAATAAATAATGATAGTATTTGACCATAACCTATAGAATAAAATCAATACCTATGAGTTCACACTGATATGAATAAATAAGTAGGGGAGAAAAGACTCCACTTTACTAAAGAATTTCAACCAATAAACGTAGAAAGACCGAGGGGAAAAATTATTAAGGATATCACAGCAATAATTAAAAAGCAGGGAAAAGTATAAGGATGCTAAAATTAGTGGGTCAAAGTTTGAGGAGATAGATAAATTTGCACAGTATCAAAGGATCTCTCAAAGATACTTATTAATGGGGGGAGGTGAGGGTGGCTGTAAACATTACAGTGGAGAAACCTGGAAGACATCCCCTTAACCAAGTGATCAAGGTCAATATCATCATCATGAAACTCCTAATATGATAGATCAAGAAGGACACAGTATCACTTTTGTGATATTCTTGCCAGAAATGCAAAACCACATTCTCATCATGAGAAAACATCAAACTCAAATTGGCAGACATTCTACAAAACCACTCACCAGCAGTCTTCAAAAGTGTCAAAGTCAAAAAACAAAAAAAAGTCAAAGGCATAAGTGAGAAGGAAGACTGAGGAATTGTTACATTTAGGGGATGAGAGAGACTTGAGAAGTAAATGCAATGTGGGAGCCTGGATTGGATCTTGGAACAAAAAAGGGAAAACTATAGAAAAAAATAAGCCCTATGGTTTAGATAACAGTAGTGTACCAAAGTAATTTCCCAGCTTTGATTGTTGTACATGATGTGGTTATATAAGATGGTAACACAAGATGAAGCTGGATGAAGGGCACATCTGAACTCTGTAGTACTTTTGCAGTTTTCTAAAGTCTAAAATTATATCAAAGTCAAGAGTTAAAACTTTCCTGGTGGTCTAGCAGTTAAGATTCCACACTTACCATATCCTACATGCCACAGCTAACACCCACTGCAACCAAATAAATAAAATGTTTTAAAGAGTTAAAATTCTTGTGTTGTAGCAAACGTGTATCTCTTTGGAGAAATGATAAAACTGAGAATGAAACAGTGTATCATACTGTTGACCAAAGGAAACACTCCCAAAATATTCAGATGGTTAGAATTATTAATAACTACCTTCTTTTTATTTTTCAATGAGTTTTGCATCTAAGTTAAGGGGATTTTTGTTCGTTTAATTAGTATACCTAAAACACACTTTCTCCTTTTCAGGCCGGGCTGATTACAAAAATATCAGAAATGAAGTTTATCCTGTTGAGTTTTGCGATGATAATTCTTCACCAAATATTATCCTTCAGAGGCCAAATATAAGCATCTTCTCTCACAAGTGTGCTTATATTGCAGATTTTCCTAAACCCATAATCATGCTTTGTTACTGTTGTTGTTTAGTCACTAAGCTGTGACCGACTCTTTGCGACCCGGTGGACTGTAGGCCACCAGGCTCCTCTGTCCATGGGATTCTCCAGGCAAGAATACTGGAGTGGGTTGCAATCTCCTTCTCCAAGGGATCTTCCCGACCCAGGGATCAAACCCGAGGCTCCTGCAGGTGGATTCTTTACTGCTGAGCCACCAGGGAAGCCCCATAATCATGCTACTTTCTTTTAAATATTATGCTAAATTTCTTAAAATATAATTTACCAACTGGTGATTCACAGTGCTACAGGGATGCAGTTCAGGTTGTGGTACTCACAGAAATGATTTAGACAAGGGCTGAATCTCTAATCAGCTGCTGTGAGGGCAAATGAGGCAAATGAGGGGAGAGAAGGGTAGATATCCAACACAATAATGACTGGACTATTCTTGAATTGAAGAACTGGAGCTAAGAGAAGACAGCAGAGATCCAGCAGTCACCAGCCGGCCCTGCAGGGTGGGGGAGAGACCAGGGCAATGGAACAGTAACTGCATTGTTCCTGGGGTATTTTCAATGCAGAACACTGGCACAGAAGTATATACATTTGAACAAGGCACTGATTGCTCAAAATTCAGTAGAGAGTGGAATATAATATGCTGAATTCTGCTTTAGACTCTAGTGCTCTTTTCTGTATGAGCAAATACTATCTAGTGGCACCTCAGTTCCAGAAGAAGTACAAATTTCCTATAATGGATCCACTTTTATATTCTATATCACAGGTCAAATTTCTTCCTATTTCCAACTGATGATTAGTTTATTCCCAAATGCACTAGATGCCATGACAAATACAACTGCAGCTTTGCTAATGTAATTTTTTGGGGGGAGGGGGTCTCACCTCACAGCTTGCAGGATCTCAGTTGCCCAACCAGGGACTGAACCCAAGTCACAATGGTGAAAGAGTCAAATCCTAGCCACTAGACCACCAGGAAACTCTCTCTACTGTAATTTTTAACAATATATTTATTTGATTCAAGTATTGATAAGCGTTCCCATAAAATCATTCAAATTGATAAACACTCATGGCAGCCCACTCCAGTACTCTTGCCTGGAGAATCCCATGGATGGAGGAGCCCGGTAGGCTGCAGGCCATGGGGTCTCTAGGAGTCGGACACAACTGAGCGACTTCCCTTTCACTTTTCTGTTTTCTGCATTGGAGAAGGAAATGGCAACCCACTCCAGTGTTCTTGCCTGGAGAATCCCAGGGATGGGGGAGCCTGGTGGACTGCCATCTATGGGGTCGCACAGAGTCGGACACGACTGAAGTGACTTAGCAGCAGCAGCAGCAGCAGCATATCACATATATATGTATATATGCATGTATGTATAAGGCACACATATGTATTCATATGGAGAAGGAAATGGCAGCTTCTAGTATTCTTGCCTGCAAAATCTCATTGACAGAGGACCCTGGTGGGCTACAGTCCACGGGGTTGTAAACAGCCAAATGCGACTGAGCACACACACATGCACACACTATGTATTCATACAATGTGTGTGCATGAAAGAGAGAAATGAGAAGACAGGACTGCATAGGCTATCTTGGTGTTGGAGAAGACTTTTGAGAGTCCCTTGGACTGCAAGGAGATCAAACCAGTCAATTCCAAAGGAAATCAGTCCTGAATATATTGGAAGGACTGATGCTGAAGCTGAAGCTCCAATGCTTTGGCCACCTGATGCGAAGAACTGACTCATTAGAAAAGATCCTGATGCTGGGAAAGATTGAAGGCAGGAAGAGAGGGGATGACAGAGGATGAGATGGTTGGATGGCATCACTGACTCAATGGACATGAGTTTGAGCAAGCTCCAGGAGTTGGTGATGGCGAGGGAAGCCTGGCATGCTGCAGTCCATGGGGTCGCAAAGAGTCAGACATGACTGAGTGACTGAACTGAACTGATCTTGGGAAAAGGACAAAGATGAGGTCACTGGAGTCTCATCCCCAAGTGACCAAGGTCCCATACCATCATAGATAACATTTTCGTTTGTAAGGTTATTCAAATTTACCTTTTGACCTCTTGATCGAAACACTGTAAGTAAGGCAGGGTTTTCTCCCATTCAGATGTAAATAAATGAAACACAGGATGATGAAGTGAGACCTCAAAGATATTTGCGAAGTTGAAGGAAAAGGCCACTTTTATACACTCTTTTCTAGAGGGAAACCTGCCAACACCTATCACAGCACAGGCCAGAGAAATGGAAAGAGAAGACAGCCCTTTGAAATACTCAACAAGTAAAGGAAAATGAGAAATGCCCACCAAACCAAACAAAAGAGGAGGAGATAGGGAATCTATCCGAAAAAGAATTTAGAATAATGATAGTAAAAATGATCCAAAATATTGAAAATAAAATGGAGTTACAGATAAATAGCCTGGAGACAAGGATTGAGAAGATGCAAGAAATGTTTAACAAGGACCTAGAAGAAACAAAAAACAGTCAATATATAATGAATAATGAAATAAAGGAGATAAAAGACACGCTGGAGGGAACCAACAGTAGAATAACAGAGGCAGAAGATAGGATAAGTGAGGTAGAAGATAGAATGGTGGAAATAAACGAAGCAGAGAGGAAAAAAGAAAAAAGAATCAAAAGAAATGAGGAAAACCTCAGGGACCTCTGGGACAATATGAAACGCCCCAACATTCGAATCATAGGAATCCCAGAAGAAGAAGATAAAAGGAAAGGCCATGAAAAGACACTCGAGGAGATAATAGTTGAAAATTTCCCTAAAATGAGGAAGGAAATAGTCACAGAAGTCCAAGAAACCCAGAGAGTCCCAAACAGGATAAACCCAAGGCGAAACACCCCAAGACACATATTAATCAAATTAACAAAGATCAAACACGAAGAACAAATATTAAAAGCAGCAAGGGAAAAACAACAAATAACACACAAGGGGATCCCCATAAGGATAACAGCTGATCTTTCAATAGAAACTCTTCAGGCCAGAAGGGAATGGCAGGACATACTTAAAGTAATGAAAGAGAAAAATCTACAACCCAGATTACTGTACCCGGCAAGGATCTCATTCAGATATGAAGGAGAATTCAGAAGCTTTACAGACAAGCAAGAACTGAGGGAATTCAGCACCACCAAACCAGCTCTCCAACAAATGCTAAAGGATCTTCTCTAAACAGGAAACACAGAAAGGATGTTTAAACATGAACTTAAAACTACAAAGTAAACGGCAACGGGACCATACTTATCAATAATTACCTTAAATGTAAATGGGTTGAATGCCCCAACCAAAAGACAAAGAGTGGCTGAGTGGATACAAAAACAAGACCCCTACATATGCTGTCTACAAGAGACCCACCTCAAAACTAGGGACACATACAGACTGAAAGTGAAGGGATGGAAAAATATATTTCATGCAAATGGAGACCAAAAGAAAGCAGGAGTCGCAATACTCATTTCAGATAAAATAGACTTTAAAATAAAGGCTGTGAAAAGGGACAAAGAAGGACACTACATAATGATCAAAGGGTCAATCCAAGAAGACGATGTAACAATTATAAATATATATGCACCCAACATAGGAGCACCACAATATATAAGGCAAATACTAACAAGTATGAAAGGGGAAATTAACAATAACACAATAATAGTGGGAGACTTTAATACTCCACTCACACATATGGATAGATCAACTAAACAGAAAATTAACAAGGAAACACAAACTTTAAATGATACAATAGACAAATTAGATTTAATCGATATTTTCAGGACTTTCCACCCCAAAACAAGCAATTTCACCTTTTTCTCAAGTGCACATGGAACTTTCTCCAGGATAGATCACATCCTGGGCCATAAATCTAGCCTTGGTAAATTCCAAAAAATTGAAATCATCCCAGCCATCTTCTCTGACCACAATGCAGTAAGATTAGATCTCAATTACAGGAAAAAAACTATTAAAAATTCCAACATATGGAGGCTAAACAACACGCTTCTGAATAACCAACAAATCACAGAAGAAATCAAAAAAGAAATCAAAATATGCATAGAAACGAATGAAAATGAAAACACAACAACCCAAACCTATGGGACACTGTAAAAGCGATGCTAAGCGGAAGGTTCATAGCAATACAGGCGTACCTCAAGAAACAAGAAAAGAATCAAATAAATAAACTAACTCTACACCTAAAGCAACTACAGAAGGAAGAAATGAAGAACCCCAGGGTTAGTAGAAGGAAAGAAATCTTAAAAATTAGGGCAGAAATAAATGCAAAAGAAACAAAAGAGACCATAGCAAAAATCAACAAAACTAAAAGCTGTTTTTTCGAGAAGATAAACAAAATTGACAAGCCATTAGCCAGACTCATCAAGAAACAAAGGGAGAAGAATCAGATCAACAAAATTAGAAATGAAAATGGAGAGATCACAACAGACTACACAGAAATACAAAGGATCATAAGAGACTACTACCAACAGCTATATGCCAAGAAAATGGACAACTTGGAAGAAATGGACAAATTCTTAGAAAAGTATAACTTTCCAAAATTGAACCAGGAAGAAATAGAAGATCTTAACAGACCCATCACAAGCACGGAAATCGAAACTGTAATCAGAAATCTTCCAGCAAACAAAAGCCCAGGACCAGACGGCTTCACAGCGGAATTCTACCAAAAATTTAGAGAAGAGCTAACACCTATCCTACTCAAACTCTTCCAGAAAATTGCAGAAGAAGGTAAACTTCCAAACTCATTCTATGAGGCCACCATCACCCTAATTCCAAAACCAGACAAAGATGTCACAAAAAAAGAAAACTACAGGCCAATATCACTGATGAACATAGATGCAAAAATCCTTAATAAAATTCTAGCAAACAGAATCCAACATCATATTAAAAAGATCATACATCATGACCAAGTGGGCTTTATCCCAGGAATGATCCAGCAATTTTATATGAGAGAATCTATCCTGAGAAATTTTTACATATTAAACACAAAAAAGTACATATATAGGATAATTTGGTGGGGGAAAAAACGGACACAGCTTAAATATTTTTCAATAGTGAAGTGAAGTCGCTCAGTCACGTCAGACTCTTTGCGACCCCATGGACTGTAGCCTACTAGGCTCCTCCCATGGGGTTTTCCAGGCAAGAGCACTGGAATGGGTTGCCATTTCCTTCTCCAGAGGATCTTCCCCACCCAGGGATCAAACCCGGGTCTACCGCATTGTCGGCAGATGCTTTACTGTCTGAGCCACCAGGGAAGTCTAGAGGGAATTGTTAGTTCCTATTATCTATTGCTACCTAACAAACTAACCCCAAAATCATGCCCTGCATGAACCATCGCTTCATTATCTTTCGTAATCTTGCAGGTCAGGAATTTCTAGAGGGCATATCAGAAAAAACTCCACTCTGTTCACCATGTCTGGAGCCACAGGGTCTCTTCACGAGGCCGCTCATGTGTGAAGACCTCAGAGTATTTGGATGTGACTCAAGGCTTGAAGAGATTGTTCCAGCTTCTTCTGACCTTGCATCAGAAGTCACAGAAGGTCATTTCTCCTGCACTCTGCCAAGCGAATCACTTTAGTCAGGCCAGATTCAAGGGGAGGGACTGACTCCCTCCTTAATGGGAGTAGTTAAGAATGCGCAGCGTTTTTTGTTTTTTGCTTTGGTTGTGCTGCAGGATCTTAGTTCCCTGACCAGGGATTGAACCCGCACTCTTGGCAGTGAAAGCATGGAGTCCTAATCACGGGACTACCAGAGAAGTCCCTAGTTAGTGTTCCATTGAGAATCCGTAAAGTTCTACACATAGGTGCAACTATTTGGGGACCTGCCAGAAAGAAGCAGAGACGAGTTAGGTTGTGGGATATATATATTGCAGGGAATTCCCTAATGGTTCACTGGTTAAGACTCCACGCTTCCACTGCAGGGGTCACAAGTTCAGTCCTTGGGGTTCCTACATGGCACAGCGAGGCCAAAATATATACGGCAATGGTTTGAGGAGTCTTTCAGAAAAGGGTAGAGGAAAAGAAGTTTCCTGAAAGGGATTTGTGACTGTTTTCTGAAATTAAGAACGTGAGCATCAACACCACAGCAGCCTGGAAACTGGGCAGCAGCTGGGCCAACAGTAGAGGAAAGGAAAGCTAGAGGCACTTGGACCTCAGGGGACCGACCTAGAATTAGAAGCCACCTCCACTGGCCTCTGCTGGTATTAATTCCCCACGTGGTGCTCATTCAGCTTGTGACTCCCTGCCAGGGACAAGTAGGTTATGGTGTAAAACGGGTAAATATGGACTAGCAGTAAATCTAGAATAACCGAACCCTGACACAAGGTCTAAACTGGTTGTCCCCACCTCCCGAAGTAGGTCCCTTCCTTCTCCTCTGGGCTGGGATGTGGGGAGGGGAGGTACTGGTCACCTTTGGAGGACTCCCCTGGGAGGAAATATGCTCTCCAGCCTTCTCTTTTAAAATGAACAGCCTGGTTGGTAAATGAGGGATGTTTTGTTTATTTTTGATGATTAAAAACAAAACAACCAAAAAGCAAAAACGCATCTTCTTTTTCGAATTAAATAACCTTCATGATTATGTCATGGCATAACAGGCAGATATTCACCCGAAATAACCTACAGCCTGCATTTTTAGATTTTCATCTGCAAATTTTTATCCAGTGTGACTGGCATTTTGTTGAATCAAACTGTAAACTTGAAACAGGGGAAGGAGGAGAAAAAAATTTTTGCCACTTTCGCTTTTTCCCCCGGCCCCCCTCACTTCCTTACTGGGGTTGTGAGCTTGCTAAAGAAGAACCGTGGGTGAGCCTCAGGGCCAGCCCGCGGTTTCCGTGGTCGGGCCTCCCTTCCGTCCCCTCCTCCAAGTCTGCACGTGAGCCTCCCTGTGGCCGCGGCAGGTGGGCGGGCACCGGGGGCAGCCGGCTCGCCCTAACACCGCGACAGCCACGCGGGGGCCGCTCCTTTCTGGGCAGGAATAGCGACTAGGACCCCGCGTATCTGTACCAGGCTGCCTGGGGATACTCCCGTCCTTGCCACAGAAGCTGGATCCCAGGCGGCCACGACCCAACTCCCTGCCGGACAGCATCAGCATCCCAGGCTGGGGTCTCTTTGGAGGCTTCGTTCCACGAGTGATGGGTGGGGAAGCCGGTTCACTCCCATCCCCGAGGCCGGCCCCAGGGTCGATGGTCCAGGGCGCTCACCATCCTCGGCCTGTCCTTGCGTTTGTGCTGACGATGCGGAGCAGTGTTTAAGAGCGGGTCCCAGAGGCCAACCACCAGGGGTAGAGCCTGGTCACCTGCCCAGAGTGAATGTGGGGACTACAACTGCCAGGCTTCAGCGTCCTGACGTGGAAAGGTGTACTGAGTAAAATAACACAAGTACGTGCCCTTAGATGAAATGAGATGCTTCAATGTGGAAGCTTTAGAATCACACGGGGTGGCTGCTCAATAAGGCAGGGGAAGGAAGAGGGGAGGCAGAGGAAGGAGGAGGAACTTTAACTTTCAGGTGGTTTAGATTTTATTTTAACCTCTGGAATTTTCCAGGCTGACCTTCCAAAGCCTCTAGGACTTGGCAACTTCCCCAACTGCTTTCCAACCTTTCTTCTGTGCCACACCCCGAGGACCGGATCCACTGCCAGCAGTTATCAGAGTCTGTTTCCACCTACTTCTCAAGTGGGATGGGGCTCCAGAAGCACGTTCACTGGATTGAGAAGCCCTGATTCTCATGACAGTCCACGTTCCCCAGCCCCATAAGGAATCAGTCTTAACTCCAGCGACATCATACACCAGGACCGTCCAATGCACGTGCCTTGTGTCTGAGCCCATGACAGTGAATGAGGCCCCATCCTGCTCCTCCATGGGGGTCAGAGCAGCTAGAAGCAGCTTCGTGGTCATCTTGACAGTCTCTAGCTTAAAGGCACAGTGACTTCAGGCTTTATTCTCAGCACACGCCAGCACCTGGCTGTGTTCCCAAATAAGGGCTCTTGACCTTTTAAGAATGGAATTAAGAGCTGGAAGAAAACCTAAAGAGCCTAAAGTCAAACTCTTTCACTTCTACAGATGAGCAAACTGAGGTAGACAGAAGATGACCAGATAATCATCCTATGGATGATTAATGTCAAAATTAGGACTAGAACTTAGATAACCCGGGGCCGGTGCTGTTTGTACTATCCCCGAGTTTTTCCAAGTTGTGTGTGAGTGCTCAGTTGCTCAGTCGTGTCCAAGTGATACACAAAGCCCTTTAAAAAAATTTGAAGATTCCCAATTCTGATGTAAACAACTGTACTATGTTATTTAAACACAGGAAAAAAAGAAAGAAAATTTGAGCTAAAAGCTTTGCATGTTTATATCAAAGATTTATAAGCTACATATCAGTAAAAATATAAAACCAATAACATTCAAAGTAACAATAAAGACCCGGATGATACCGTCTTGCTGGAAAACGAACTTGCTGCTGACAACATGAAGATGGTGTTCATTCCTGCCACACAGCTGCTTTGGGGTTCACACACTCATGTTACATCAGCAACACACTCAGTCACTTGGATCACCAAGAAGCCTTCACTCAGGCTGTATCCCAAACATTCTTTTGTCCTTAAATGGCTTGTACATTTGTTCAGTTGCTCAGTTGCATCCCATTCTTGGTGACCCCATGGACTGCAGTATGCCAGGCCTCCCTGTCCTTCACCATCTCCAAGAGTTTGCTCAAACTCATGTCCATTGAGTCAGTGATGCAATCCAACCATCTCATCCTTTGTTGTCCCCTTCTCCTCCTGCCTTCTATCTTTCCCAGCATCAGGGTCTTTTCCAATTAGTTGGCTCTTAGCATCAGGTGGCCAAAGTATTGGAGCTTCAGTTTCAGAATCAGTCCTTCCAATGAATATTGACAGTTGATTTCCTTTAGAATGGACTAGTTTGATCTCCTTCCAGTTCAAGGGACTCTCAAAGAGTCTTATCCAGCACCACAATTCAAAGGCACCAATTCTTCAGCGCTCAGCTTTCTTTATAGTCCAACTCTCACATCCATACATGACTACTGGAAAAACCGTAGCTTTAATTAGACAGACCTTTACTGGCAAAGTGATGTCTCTGCTTTTTAATATGCTGTCTAGGTCTGTCATTGCTTTTCTTCCAAGGAGCAAGCGTCTTTTAATTTCATGGCTGAAGTCATGCAAAATCATCTGCAGTGATTTTGGAGACCAAGAAAATAGTCTGTCACTGTTCCATTGTTTCCCCATCTATTTGCCATGAAGTGATGGGACCAGATGCCATGATCTTAGTTTTATGAATGCTGAGTTTTAAGCCAGCTTTTCCACTCTCCTCTTTCACCTTCAACAAAAGGCTCTTTAATTCCTCTTTGCTTTCTGCCATGAGGGTGGTGTCATCTGTGTACCTGAGGTTATTGATATTTCTCCCAGCAATCTTGATTCCAGCTTGTGCTTCATCCAGCCTGGCATTTTGCATGATGTACTCTGCATATAAGCTAAATAAACTGGGTGACAATATACAGCCTTGACGTACTCCTTTCCCAGTTTGGAACCAGTCTGTTGTTCCATGTCCAGTTCTGTTGCTTCTTGACCTGCATACAGGTTTCTCAGGCAGCAGGTAAGGTGGTCTGGTATTCCCATCATTTTAAGAATTTTCCAGTTTGTTGTGATCCACACAGTCAAAGGCTTTAGCGAAGTCAATGAAGCAGATGTTTTTCTGGCATTCTCTAGCTTTTTCTGTGATCCAGCAGATGTTGACAATTCAAACTCGGGTTCCTCTGCCTTTTCTAAATCCAGCTTGTACATACCATTTGCATATAAATCAATCCCTGTTCTTCTACAGCTTAATTAAAATAGCCTAAACACATGAACAAGGAGGGAGGTGGGTAGAAGCTGCAATCATGTGGCAATCCTAAGACAATCATGCTGATGATTCAGGAAAAATATATACATATATGTATATGAAATGAAAACACACATTAACAACACCGAGCAAAGGCTTTGGTTTAAGAAACACCGCACAGCAACTTCCCTGATGGTCCAGTGGTTAAGACTCCACACTTTCACTGCAGGAGCAGGGGTTTGGTCCCTGATTGCACAACTAAAATCCTGCTTGCCAGGCAACGTAGAAAAAACAGAAGAAAAAAAAAAATGCTACACATTATATCCTGCTGCCCTAAAGGCACAGATAATGGTGAACGTCCCTATTACGTGCTATAAATGCCTGTAACTAAATATTCTAAAGCTGTATCTTTGCTCCTTATGACTTTTCATCCATTAATGTCTTAGAATAGGCTCCTGGAAATGGAAAACTATCTATGGGACAAGAGTCAAGGCGTTCCAAATCAAGGATGGGAGGAGAAAGTGGAAGAGATGGAGATACGGATCCCAAGACCTCCTTCGGGTTTACTTCAAGGTCTCACCTCGGTCAGCCCCAGTCAGTGACTAAAATCTGACCACTGCCAAAGACCCCAGCTAATAATGTAACATCGCAAAAACAGCTGATGTTGCAGTATCACGTACCTCTCATCTGCTCCTTACTTTACCCAGTAGGTGAAGTTTAAGTGCCAAAACATTAAAATCATAGCATCGGTGAGGAGGAAAGATTAAACATCAGGCTTCTCAGATTTATTCGTTCACTTCATGGCTTACAATGAAGTAACAAGATGAAATCATTTGAAAGAAGATATTTTTATGCCACCTGCATGTCTTCAACTCCCTCTTGCATTTTTCAGAGCATGGTAATTTGAAACTGTTGAATTCCTTCCTACGTGATCCTTAATTTATTATTAGAATCACTTCTCTTAGTGTTGGTTTTTATAGCTTCAACAAGTATTTGAAGATCTGTTTGCTTTTTCAAATTATTTCTTTGCTTACTCACTGTATCAATTTCTCATTCACACATCAGTGATCTATATAAATCACTTTAAATCTGGACAGTTTACTTAAATAGTAGGTTAGGCTTTATTTCACAACAGAATTGCTTCCTTAGATCAGACATACGGTCCCCCAGGTTCCAATTTAGAATCAAGGCATATTTTGAATAAAGACATAACTACTTGTCAAGATTTCAACCTCAAAAAACTATGAACTACATGTTTACTAGTAGTAAAATTTAAAGAAATGGAATAAAAACCATTATTACATTATGGTGCTAAAAAATAACTTGATTTCCCAGCCTTGCTTCTTCAAGTTTAGGGGTGGTAACCGTTTCCCACCGCTGCTCATCTCCAGGTTTTCTAACAACCATGGTCGGCGATCTCTTCAACTTCATTCAAGTCTTTACATAAAGTCGGCTTCTTGACGGGAACTTGTCCAAATACAACCTTTTCATTCTACCCCCCAAGTCTCTTAACCTTTCATATTTCCCAGCTGCTTGTCTCAAGCTGTATACAGAGAAATTTCTTAAGATCTATTTTACAGTTTACTATTGCTCTCTTCAAAGAATTGTCGATTTTTTTATCTTATACAAACTTTATTGCTTTTTAAAAATGAATCAATATACATATAGGCTTCAAACTCTCAGTACTGAACTAATTCCTCCTCATTGAATTAATTTTTTTAAACTAGCTAAAATTTTTTTTCTTTAATTAGGAACCTCGGGGGAAAGAAGTTGCATCAGGATTTAAAGGCAAATTGCCTATCTATTTAATTCCAATGATGTTCTTCAGTTATAAAGATTTTCAAAATATTGTAATTTTCTAAAAATCTGGTTATATTTTTAATTTACCTGGGCATTTTTTGAGACTTCTTCCCTGTTTGTTTCACTCCTTCCATTCATTAATTTACATTTGTACAAATCACGCTTTTACATTTTCCTGAAAATTATCCTTTCACAAGGGGAAGTACAAGGTAGGCTGGATCTCTCCCAGGATGCAGAAAAGACCTCCCTGGGAAAGAAGGACCTCCCTGGTTGAGAACAGAGGAGCACTCAGCCATTTGTAGTTATAATCAAATTGTTGGACCCTTTCCAGGCCTGCTTCAAACTCCACAGTCTCTTCTATCACTCTTTTTAGAAAAGTATTTATTTTATTTTTGGCTGTGCTGGGTCTTCCTTGCTTCAGTGGGGCATTCTTTAGTTGCGGCATGCAGGCTTCTCACCACAGTGGCTTCTTTACTTGCAGAGCGTGGGCTCTAGGCGCAAGGGCTTCAGTAGCTGCAGCTCGTGGGCTCCAGAGCTCAGGCATGGTAGTTGTGGCGCAAAGGCTTAGTTGCCCCGTCATGTGGAATCTTCCCTGACCAGGGATCAAACCCGTGCCCCCGGCATTGGCAGGCGGATTCTTAACCCCTGGACCAAGGAAGTCCTCTTCCATCACTCTTAGAGAAGAACTTCAGGTTGCTTCTTGCTTGAGTGTCTGTGAAGGGTCTCTGGTCACAATGAGATAAAGTTAGAAATCCATAACTAAAGGAAAACTGGAAAACTCATAAAATTGTGGAAATTAAACAACACACTCTCAAACAAGGCATCAATAAAGAAGTCACAAGGGAAATGAGAAATACTTAGAGACAAATGAAAGTGAAACACAAATTTACAACTTAACCAGCTGGAAAAAGAAAAAACTAAACCCAAAGCTAACACAATGAGGAAAATAAGAGATTAGAGCACAGATAAATTAAATAGAGAATTAAAAAAACCCAAGACTTGGTTCTTTGACAAGATTAACAAAATTCACAAACCTTTAGCTAGATGGACTAAGAAAAAAAAAAACAGAAGACTAAACTTACTAAAATTAAAAATGAAAATGGGGACATTACTACCAATTCTAGAGAAGTAAAAGGGAATATAAGAGACTACTATGAATAACTGTATGCCAACAAATTGGATAATACAGATGAAATGGACAAATTTCTAGAAACACAAAACCTACCAAGACTGAATCAGGAAGAAACAGAAAATCTGAATGGACCTATTCAGTAAGGAGTAATCAAAAAAAAAAAAAGAATTATTGAATCAGCAATCAAAAAAAAAAAAGTAAGGAGATTGAATCAGTAATCAAAAATCTCCTAACAAAGAAAACCCCTGGACCTGATGGTTTTACTGATGGACTCTACCAAACATTTATAGAAGAACTAATACCAATGTTTCTCAACGTTTTCCAAAAAACTAAAGAGGAAACACTTCCTAACTCATTCTAGGAGGCCAGCATTACCCAGATAACAAAGCCAAACAAAGATGCTGTAAGAAAACTATAGACAAATATCCCTTATGACCATTGCTACAAAAACCCTGAACAAAATACTAACAAGGAGAATTTGGCAGCATATTAAAAGGATTGTATACTATGTCCAAGTGGAATTTATTCCTGGAATGGAAGAATGGTTCAACATACAAAAACTGATCAATGTAATATGCTACATTAACAGGACAAAGGAAAAACCCCACATGACCATCTCAATTGATACACAAAAAGCATTTGACAAAATTCAACACTCAACAAACTAGGAATAAAGGGAAACTACCTCAACATAATAAAAACCACATATGAAAAGTCCACAGCAAATATCATACTCAATGGTGAAAGACTGAAACCTTTTCCTCTAGGATCAGGAACAAGGCAAAGACACCCACTTTCACCACTTCTATTCAATATTGTACTGGCAGTTCTAGCGAGAGCAATTAAGCAAGAAATACAAGATATCCAAATTAGAAAGGAAGAAGTAAATTATCTGTTTGTAGATGACATGATCTTAAGTGTAGAAAACTCTAAATATTCTACAAAAAAAAATAAAAAGACTATTAGAACTAATAAATGAATTCAGCAAAGTAATAGGATACAAAATCAACACACAAAAATCAGTTGCATTTCTCTATACAAACAATGAATAATCTGAAATTTTAAAACACTTCCATTTACAATAGCATCAAAAAGAATAAAATACTCAGAAATTAACCAAAGGGATAAAAGACTTGTAAGAACTTATACAATAAAAACATTGCTAAAGAAATTGAAGATGACAAATAAATGCAAATACATCCCATGTTCATGGCTTTTAAGACTTAATATTATTAAAATGTCAATACTACCCAAAGAAATCTACAGATTCAATGCAATCTCTATCAAAATCCCAATGATGGTTTTTGCAAAACAGAAAAACCCATCCTAAAATTTATACAGAGACTCAAAGGACCCTCAAATACGCCAAAACAATCTTGAAAAAGAATAAAACTGCAGGATTCACATTTCCTGATTTCAAATCTTAATACAAACCCATGGTAATCAAAACAGTGTGGTATTGGCATAGATAGAGCTATGAAGATACAGAAATAAATCCTCACATATAAATTGAAATGATTTTTGACAAAACTATTAAATGGAGAAAGGACAGTCTTTTCAACAAATGGTACTGGGGAAACTGAATATCCACACACAAAAAAAGGAAGTTGGACCCTTATCTAACAGTATATACAAAAATTAAAAAATAGACCAAGGACCTAAACGTTAAGACCATAAAGCAATAAAGCCCTTAGAAGCAAATTGGACTTCATTAAGTTTTATAATGTGTAGCAAAAGGCACTATCAAAGAGTAAAAAGGCAACCTACAGAATGGGAGAAAAGATTTGCATATCATATACCTTATAAAGGATTAATATCTAGAATTATATAGAGAACTGCTAAAACTCAACAAAAAGACTGAACAACCCAATCCAAAACCAAGTAAAGAACTTGAATAGACATTTCTCCAAAGATATACAGATGGACAACAAGAACAGCAAAAAAAGATACTCAACACCACTAATTATTAGGGAAATGCAAACCAAAACTACAATGAGATAACACCTCACATCCATTAGGATAGTTACCATTAAAAAAAAAAGAAAACAAGAAGTGTTAGCAAGGATGTGGATCAAGTGGAATCCTTTGGCTCTATTGGTGAGAATGTCAAATAGTACAGCCCTTGTGGGAAATAGTATGCAGTTCTTCAAAAAATTAAGAATTCAATTACCATATGATCCAGCAATTCCACTTCTGGGTATATAGTCAAAAGGACTGAAAGCAGAGTCTCAGGAAGACATTAGTACACTCGTATTTATAGCAGTATGATTTATAATAGCTCAAACATACAAACAGCCCAAGTGTTCATTGAAGGATGAATGAATAAGCAAACCGTGGCATATATGCATAACAAAATTATTAATCAGCCTTTAAAAGGAAGGAAAATGTGAATACACTAAAACATGGAAGACCTCTTAGAGACTGAAAATAGAATGGGGGTTGCCAGGTTTGGGAGGTGGGGAGAAAATGTGGACTTACTTAGTAGGTATAGAGTTCAGTCCCTTTAATGGGTATAGAGCTCAGATGGGACAGTTATGGGGATGGATGATGGTACACTTAATGCCACAGAACTATACACTTAAAAATGATTAAAATGGCAAGTTTTTAAATGCATATTTTACGGCAGTTGAACTGAACACTAACTGACAAATCTTTGTGTCATAAGAGAAACTGGGTAAATAAAGAGCTCAGTAAGAAATACCATACACAGTGCTCTCACCCCAATTCTCAGACTCCTTGGTGACCTTAGGATAACATTTACCACATAAGAGTCCCAGAAGTAATGAACAAATCTTAGTAGGTTGCTTCCATTTAACATGGCAAGTATTTTTGGTATTAACTACTCTGCAAATTTGGAGTAGGAAATGGCAAACCATTCCAGTATTCCTGCCTGGAAAATTCCATGGACAGAGGAGACTGGTGGGCTACAGTCCATGGGGTCGCAAAGAGTCGGACACGACTGAGCACACGTGCGTGCAAACACTCTGTAAATTACTGTGTTAAAACAGCACCAAGTAGTAGAGCAAATTAAAACAGTGATGCAAGGGGACTTCCCCGGTGATCCCGTGGCTGCGAAACCACGCTCCCAATGCTGGGGGCCAGATTGCATCCCCGGTCGGGGAACTAGATCCCACACGCCACAATTAAGACAGGCAGCACTCGTGGTAAAGAACCCACCTGACAGTGCAGGAGATGTAAGAGACGGGATCGATCCCTGGGTCGGGAAGATCCCCTGGAGGAGGGCGCAGCAACCCACTCCAGTATTCTTGCCTGGAGAATCCCGTGGACAGAGGAGCCTTGTGCGTTATGGTCCATAGAGTCGCAAAGAGTCGGGCATGACTTAGCAACTTAGCATGCATGCGTGCTGCTACTAAAGATCTTGCATGTCATAACTAAGACCTGGTGCAGCCATATAAATAAAAAAAACAAATAAATATTTAAATAAAATAACGATGCAGGAATTCCCTGGTGGTCCAGTGGTTAGGATGCCACACTTCCACTGCAGGGGACATGGGTTTGATCCCTGATCAAGGAACTAAGATCCTGTGTGTCACACAGCCCTCTCTCCTCTGCACCAAAAAAGAGAGATAAAGTCGTGACAATTCTTGGATGTTCATAACCCTGGCATTAACTGTTAGATGCAGACTACTTTTAAGTCGAGAATCACTGGGATTCTCACACACACATTCAGCGCAGAGGTAATAGCTTAAATTTTGTCATCTTCTCTTTCCATAGAGAATTGTGGGGTGTTTTAGAAATCTATTCCCAAGATTATAATTGATGAAGCAAAACCTCTTAAACAAAAATGTAGTGGTCACTCTACCATATAATACAATGAAACTGCGTATCATTATGTCGGAGGAAGTCTAAAAATTGTATAACATACTGTGTAGTTTAGAGGCTAAGTATGTATATGATACACTCTTCTAGTGGTTTCCCCCACTGTCCAAAAAAAAAAAAGTTTAGAAACTTTTAAATTATAAAAGTACTAAGTTTACCGAGGAACGAGTAGTTAAAACTGAAATAAACAAGTTTCCCATTTAACCGTTCAGCTCAATTTTATGTTTGACAGACATTAGGTATACTTTACAAACATAGTTAAGATACAAGTAGACTATTACATACACTGCGACTCTCACTGCCCCCAATTTCCTTCACTTATATGTACCTTGAACATTTATATTCCGAATTAGTCCTTTTTAAGATTTTTCTTTAAATGGCAAAACATCAGTTTTCAAACCAACCAATACTATTATGCATAAAGAAAATATTAATAATTTTCTACCCTGTGATGATTCCATTTTGTGTCAATTTGACCTTGCTACAGTGCCCAGATGTATGGCAAGCGCTAGTCTAGATGTTGCCATGAAGGTATGTGCAGCTGTGAATAACATCTACAATCAGTTGACGTTAAGATTACACCCCATATTGGACTTCCCTGGTTAGGAATCTGCCTGCCAATGCAGGGGTCATGGTTCTACCCCTGCTCAGAGAAGATCTCACATGCCGAGGGGCAACTCAGTCTGTACTCCACAACTACTGGGCCCGAGCTCCACAGCCCAGTACTCACAACTATTGAAGCCCGTAAGCCCTGGAGCCTGTGCTCCACAACAGAAGAAACCACCGAGACGAGAAGCTCCCACTCATCGAGACTAGAAACAGCCTGTGTACAGGAACAAAGCCAAAAAATAAGTTTTTTAAAAGCACTTAAAAAAAGATTATACTCCATAATATGGGTGGGCCCCATTCAATCAGTTAGAGGTCTTAGGAGGGAAAAACTGGTTTCCCAGAGAAAGGATTCTGACTCAAGACTAAAACAGAGGGAGTTCCCTGGCAGTCCAGTGTATTCACTGCCTCAAGCCACATGGCACAGCCAAAGAAAAAAAAAAAAGACAAATAGAAACCCTACCTGAGTTTCCAGTCTGCTGTCCTGCACAACTGCCCTACAGGTTTTAGACTTGCCAGCCACCCACAATCACATAAGCATATTCCTTAAAATAAACCATGCATGGGCACACACACTCATCCCACTGGTACATTTTTCTCTGGAGAAGTGTAATCCACAACCTTTACAACCATTCCCTGACATTAAGTTTATGCTTTTTCCTCTAAGCGATGAGTTCATGTTATACCTATAGAAGTCTACATCTTAACTTTTTTCCTATATAATAGCATACCGTGGACATCTTCCCAGGTCAGCAGACTGAGATATAACTCATTCTTCTCCTGAGTCCCATGGTAAGCCACTGTATGGATTATTATATCAGCAAGGGACATATAGGTATAGGGAGTTTCCAATATTTTGTTCCATGATTTGCATCAAGCTTACAAGAAACTGATTCATCCATTGTCTTTGTTTTCTATTCCCATACTCTGCTTCAGGATGGAGCAGTTGTCATCTACCAAAAATTTACCATCAGATTTTCTCAGCTGTGCATTTAAAAATAGATAACCCGGACTCCATGCCCAGTGTGTCTAACAGGTGCCCAGATCCAGTGGGATGTGAATTCTCCAAGCGTTTAAGGTTCACCAGCAGCCAGCTCTTCCCACTGACCTTCACATGAACTCGATCACATAAAGGTGTGTCATCTGATCTCTTAGGTAGGGGACCAGAGACTACAAGGCTCCCTCTTTTTTTTGCCAATTCTGTTTTTTCAATAGACCACTGCGTTTAATTCAAATGTTAAGACAGGCACCTAGAAAATATTTTCAAGTAAAAAATAAATAAATAAATAATGAACCAGGTTTGCATTTCATCCCCTGGTTGTTTTATACCCAACCAGGGGTGTCCACCTAGCCAACAGTTAACCAAGGATCCTGCCGACACCAGGCGTCGGAAGAAGGGCTGAGGGGTCCTGAAATTGCAAGGCCCTGATAGCATCCCACCTGTGTTCCATAATCTCAAAGCTGCCTTGCCCAGCAAACCCAATGAACCAAATTCACTGGCCTCTACTGAGCTGCAGACTGGAGATATGCACACACATCTCCAGGCAGTTAGTAAGATGATCTCAACACCTTCTCTGAGCAGAGAGAAATGTCTGCAGCCACTTTCACGAATGCCAGATCTACTCCAGCTTCCTGGACGTTTTAGAGATTGTCTTTGTTCAAATGTTTCTATGCATCTGAAAGAACCACAAATCATTTTTATTATTATATATTACTACAGTTTATTAAATAATGGCACAAGGTTTATGCCACATTTTCCAACAATGTTTAAATAAAGAGCTCAAAATATAAAGGTTTATGAAAACTTTTATAGTCTTTATATAATAATATACACTATTTCTGGTACATGAATAAATACAGAAAAGAGAAGCCATTCTTTATATCACAATCAGCCAAACTTAGCCATCAATGATTACACAAATCCACAAGAAAACAAACAAAAAAATCCACTTTCTTCATTTGGGTTATAAAAGCTAAAAATCCCTTTGCTACATTTAATACCCAAGGAGGTGGGGGGAGGGAACTTATAGTCACAGCCCTGGAGACAAGGGGACCAAAGTCTCCCAGTCCTTCAAGTTCTTCCTTGGTTAGAAGCTTCAACAACTGCATAACTCTTTCAGAGAAGAGGAAAAAAAAAAAAATCAAAACAGGCTAAGACTCTGTTCTATAAGGTATTTATAATAAGTCTGCACTGAAGAAATACAACATTTTTGTCTTAAAAATGTGCTTACCTTTTACAGAGAGGTTTGGTTTTCTTTTCATCCTGGTATGAACATGTACATATTTGAGTAAACTGATATAATGAATATTGCATGGCATTCAATCTTTTCCTGGTCTTCAAAATGAACTCACTTCTACTGTTTTAGGAATTATATGTATACTTACAATGTTTTCTACATTAAGGGAAAAAAACAAAGAGTGGCTCATAAAAAGTCATCCTTTAAACTCAAGGAACCCAAAATGAAAGCCTTTCCATAGAAAGCCCTTACATCAACGGAATGTTCTGGTAAGAGAAGTCTCCTCTCTAAAGATGTGGTTTAGTACGAGGGACGAGGCCTGAAGGGGCTCAGCTCTCTAGTATCACATCTGGAGCTGGTCAGCGAGAACTAGACTTCCATCTGAATCCTGAAGCAATCAACACCTACCTGCCCCCCGACCTCCTCCTTTCTTGCCTTAGCTCTTACTTTTGGAACAGAGATCCTGCTTCACAAAATCTTATTTTCAAAGTCAGCATTAATAAGGAAGGCAAGGTGAGAGAGACCGGGAGAAAAATTGCCCAATCCCCAAGAAAAATCTGCATGCCTTCTATTCTGCTTCGAAGGAGGAAGCAGTCCAGGGGCTGGACGGACTGGGAACCTACATATACCGCAAAGGTGACTGTCCTGGAGCCCCAGTGAGTACGTATTTAATGTTACTCTCACAGGGCTTCCCAGGTGGCGCAGCAGTCAAGAACCCACCTGCCAACACAGGAGACAAGAGAGACACAGGTTCAATCCCTAGGTCGGGGGGATCCCCTGGAGGAGGAAACGGTGACCCACTCCAGTATTCTTGCCTGGAGAATCCCATGGACAGAGGAGCCTGGAGGGATACAGTCCATGGGGTAGTTATGAGTCGGACACCACTGAGCACACTCTAAGGGTAGAACCAAAGCTACCCAAGTGAATGTTGAATATATTTCCTTTCCTAGGGATGTCTTCTAGAAGTATAAAGGTCCTGGGACTCTCTGAGAGTCACTTTTTATTTTAAAAAGAGTAAGATGAAGATGAGAAAGAAGAATGATATCCTGTCTTTAGAAGAAAAGAAGGAAGCTATTATATACCTCTTATCAGACTCTAGGTATGCAAAAATATTGCTTTTCAAATTTCAAGCAAGAATTTTCCATCCAAACTGATAAGGAAGTCCAAGACAGGAAATATTTTAACAAACGTGACCAGAACTAAAGTAAAACCCGGGAAATCTGGAAAAATCAACTCTTCAATTAACTTGCCACATTTCACTAAGGGAAACATTTAACAGAACGTTAGCCTTTCTTTCACAAGAGTTTTATCAAAGGACCTCACTTGGGAGAAGTCCATGATAAAATGACTCTCTTCACACACAGGAACTATTTATTCTGGAATTGTGGCTATATGACACCATGATGTAAAGACACTTATCCTACAAGTCTAGTAGTAGGAGCTACTGTTTTCTTCACCGGACACTCAGTATCAATAGATGTTATTCTCCCCATTGTACAGACTGGGAGATAGAAACTTGGCTAATCTCACAAATTATTGACTTGGTCAAGAAGTTCGTTCGGATTTTTCCCACGCTCTTACAACCTGAACAAACTTTTTGGCCAAACCAGTACTACCATTACCTATGACAGAACCCAAGTTGCTTACACCTCCCAGAACACAGACTTTGCTACCTTCCAAGCCAACCTCTCATACCTACATGAGCTTAGCTAGTAATACTTTGTAACAATTCCTCACAAAGGTCGAGTGGTCAAAGGGTCACTTATTATAAGTGAAAGATTCTGCCAAAATAGGAAATTACAAAGCAGTGCAATATTCCAGGGATCTCTATTCTGCCCTGTTTATACTTGGGGTACACCAGGTCTCCATGTGTGAATTTCTTCAGCGGACACGAAGCCAAAGCCCCCCACCCCAAAGCTCAAGAACAGTACGACCGTCTCAGATGTTCTATCCCACGGTTCCAAAGAGCTTCTTCAGAACAGTCTGGGAGTCTTGGCTATGAGCTGAGGTGCACCAGCAGTTACTCTTCGCCTGAAGGAAACAGTCCATGGTTCCTGATCTTCATGGAAGTTTTCTTTAGCAAGAAACATGCATTTCCTGTTATCTTAGATGTCGAAGGGCACTTGAATGGTAAGGACTAGTGTCTGGATGTTACAGTTTGGTGCAGAGCGTCTGATGCCGAGACACAGCAATCTGAGCTAACCCAGCACTCACCTGTTGCTCACACCTCAATCTGTGGCGGGTCAAGCAGTGAGAAGCAGTGGGAAAGACAGGAAGCTTCGCTATTTCAGAAGTGAACATTTCCAGAGGATGTCTTGTGCAGTCTTGACTTGTCACAAATCCAATTTCTTCAGCTGCTCATAGGTCACAAAGAACTGCAGGTGTATTAGTTAAGGCTGACATTTTATGCCATCTTAATCCTGACGCCTCAAAACAGACCCACAAATAGCACACACCTCCTAACAAACACGTCTGGGCAGACAATGTGCTGTGGGCATGATGAAACATGAGGGGCTCCATCCTCAACCACCCCAACAGAGCTCCTCGGGAGCCTTCCCAAGATCGGCCTGGAAGAGACAGACCACACTTGAGACACACAAATCCCTTGCATCAGCTGCAACAGCTTCTGGGAGTACATCCACACCGCTAGCCTTTATAACGTTGCGGAAGACTGTACAGAATAGTAAAGTCTGTAAGAGAAGCCAGCAACCCTGGGAAGCTCTCCTCCAGGGTGGCCGGTAGGCAAGCTTCCATGGGAGGGAAGCACAGATAATGAGGAACAAGGGTGGTAAAGCAATTATCCTTCAATTAAATATAAATTAAAAAAAAATTTTTTTAAGTAGAACAAGAGTGGTAGAAACCAACATCTCCTACTTTATAATTCTGCCCTTTCATTCCTAATAAACTGTCGTTTCTTTCCTGCCTCTCACTTTGGCATGGAGGACAAACTGCTAATCAGGTAAATAATTCTGGAGCTAATTCCTATCATTGGGCACTCTCAAGCATTCTAGAACATAGCTGCCAAACCACATCCTGCCCAAGGGGGGCCAGGGATTTACAGAATAAATAAATAAGTCCTTGTCTCTCTCTGAAATCATAAACACACTCAGCTCCCAGAGCAGAGTCTAAATAAAGGTTTTCATTGATAGCATTGGCTTTCAAGAACACCATCATTAAACCAAGTTTCACAGAGCCTGGCAGAGACACTTTATACCTGTGTATAAAGAAACTGAGTAGTTAACTTCTTGAATGAGAAGAATTCAAAAGAAAAAAAAAAAAAATCTACTTTTAATTATAGTTAATAACCCAATAGTTTATGCAAACAACATTCTTTAGGTATATCTTTGTTCAGATCTACTGCAACAGAAAAGGATACAATAATATTCCAAGGACCAAGTCTCAACCAATTTGGCCAAAATCCTTTATATAGAGCAAAAAACCCTTCATTCTTCCATGTCTGTTTGAAGGGAGGGGGGAAAAAGAAGTTAGTGTCCAGCTTTCCAATTATGTCAAATATGCCTTAATAATTAGTAGCCAGACTGAAGTGAACTGGTCTATTTTTCTTAAAAATAAAATTCTGTCGGAAGGACTATCTACGAACTCATTGCCCACTGCCTCTCTTTGTTCTTTAAAGCTTTCTGTCTAGGTGAGGGCTCAGGCTCTGTACCAAACCATCCCACACTCAGAGCAAACAGGAGCTGGATGAAGAAGAAAGAAGTGAGATTTAATTCCAAACTAGAGTCTGCTGCCTGCTTGTCATGTGGACTCACAACAGGTCATAAACTAGAAAGGGAGGCAACAGTGATAAGGATATAATTCAGGGTACCTTTACTTCATGCTGTTGGATGGACAACATTAAGTATCTTTGCTTCATTAAAGCAATATTTTGAAGTCTAGGGGTGTGCCAGCATCATGACGGAAAACAGCAACCACAGAAGTGGTCCCTCATCTTTGGCTGCTGCCAGTCCAGTAGCAGAGACAGTCCCAAACTGTCATCTACTCATCAACAGTAGGCCCAGTTATTTAAACTGAGAATTAAGGTTAAGATTCATGGGTTCCTTTCAGAGATGTCTGAATGAAGGATACTCATTCCAGTTTGACTCAATAGGAAGGCAATATACTCTGGAAGCAGACACAGTTCTACTGTCATCACAGAAAATATGAGTATTTTCTCACCCTTCACAGCAGAGTGGAGACAGAAGAAAAATAAACTTTCATTTCCAAATATTCATTTAGATTTTGTATTTATAAAAGCCCCTGTGTTAGGCAAATACTCTGTACCATCTCAAGGCTTTAGACCATCACTCATCTTAGTTATATTAAGCCCTCAAAACTTAGATACTTCTTTAACTAAATAAATATAACTGAAAAATATACATATATGTACACACATATTTGGGGGGCAGTTTCACAGACAGAAGCAATCCACAGAATGTTGAAGACTAAGTAAAATAAATGCATGTATTTCACCAGTGTCCCTTATACTAATATATTATATTGTATGAACAAGGCTTTATTATTATGTTTATACTTATTATTATTATAAATATATATACTATTTCTACATAACATTATTCCAGGCACCATGCTAACTATTTCGGCAGTATTATCGCAATGATGTTTATAATAATCCTGTGACACAGGTAGTATCACTGTGCCACTTGTGAGGAAATCAAGGTGTACACTGTCTTTACAGAGACCAGAGTCTCATGATTACAAGTGACAGAACCAGAGGTTCATCGGGCTCTAAACCCTTGTGTTTTTAAATCATGAAGAGAAACTCTTCAGAAGGTAACATGGAAGCCAAGAAGCCACAGAAAGAACTCACAACAGTGTACAGACAGACAACCCCACTCACCTGCAACAAGCAATCCAGGGTACCTTTGTAGCCAGGGCAGTTGCCATCGCGGAGGACTCTCTGATTCATCATACGTGTTCTGACCACATCGACAGGGTTTGAGGCCAGGGCTCCCGCCAGCCCACAGGTGAAGCTTGAGCTATAAAGAAGAGACCATTAGAAAAGCATATCAAAGGGAGGAAACAGCTTCCTCCCAAATTAGGTTAATGTGTAACAGGTAACAAGACAGAATGCATGGGAATAAGGACCTTATCTAAAGTGCTACACAGACTTCTAAACACCAGCACTGTCTATCCTGGCTTATAAATTCCAGCCCCGGCTAACAGTACCTTTGAGGTTCTGGACTGTCCTAGCAACAGGAAGGAATAGAGAAACATGCAAGGAACATCTTCCAAGGATGATCTATTGTATCTGTCTATTCACCTATAAACAGGCATCAAAGTAAGTTTAGCCATATCATAACTACACTGTTCTAACAGATCAGAGAAAAAGATTTCCTCACTGTAATATAATGCCCACCAGGGGCCCATGGTACTCCTGAACTGATACCTGGACCACAGACCAGTCCTGGTATCAGCTAACTCAAGAGTCGGGTTTCACAGCATCGGAGCTACGAACATTGTGAACAGATAATTCTTTGCTGTGAACGCCTTTCCTGTGCAGGTAAGCAGCTCACTAGCCTCTACCCAGTAGATGTCATTAGCACTCCCCATCCAGCTGAGGCATAAGAATCAGAACAGTCTCCAAAGTTGCCAAATGTCATAGAAACAGAGAGGAGAAAAGTGACTGTGAGCGCTAGGGGTTGGGGGAAATTGGGAAGAGGTTGGTAAAGGCACACAAACTTCCAGTTTTAAGATGAAGAGGGTCTTATAAAGCAACTTGTTGTTGTGGTTTAGTCACTCCGTCCTGTCTGACTCTTCTGCTACCCCAGGCTCCTCTGTCCATGGGATTTCCCAGGCAAGAGTATGGCGTGGGTTGTCATTTCCTTCTCCAGGGAATTTTTCTGACCCAGGGATTGAACCTGAGTTTCCCACATTGGCAGGTGGATTCTTTACCACTGAGCCACCTGGGCAGCCCTATAAAGCAACCATACTCCAATAAAAATTAATTTTAAAAAGAATAAAATAATAAATGAATAAGGTCTGAGGGCCTAATATATAATATGGTGGTTACAGTTGATAACAGTATTATACAGAATTTAAATTTGCTACAAGAGTAGAATAATTGTCCTCAAACACAAAATGATGGATGTGTTAATTAACTGGATGGGGGTAATCATTTCACAACATACACATGCGTCAAATCACATTGTGCACTTTAAATATCATACAATTTTACTTGCTAGTTATACCTCAATAAAGTTGAAAACATTTTTTAAATATAAAAATAAAAGCAAGTAAAAGAATGCTAAACACGATCATAGTTGCATAATAAAGCACATGTAATATACTTCTGTGGGGCTTTCCTGGTGGCTCAGTGCTAAAGAATCCGCCTGCCAATGCAGGAGACTCAGGTTCGATTCCTGGGTTGAGAAGATCCCCTGGAGGAGGGCATGGCAACCCGCTCCAGTATTCTTGCCTGGAGAATCCCATGGACAGAGGAGCCTGGCTGGCTACAGTCTACATGGTCATAAAAAGTCAGACATGCCTGAGCACAACACAGCAATATACTTTTGTAGACGTACTTCCATGTGCATAGAAAAACCTGAAGGTACATATCAAACATTTAACAATGGCTACACAGGTAAAAGGAATAAAGGCTTATTATACCTTTTCCTGCTTTACTTCTGTATCATAATTTTCAAATATGAGAATATAATACTTTTATAATAAACTTTCTTAAAAATGCCTATAAATTTGTAGCAAACTTCCACTCTAAAGTCCTGTATACCTAAAACATTAATTAGAAAAAAAAAATCCATAAACATACAGAAAATGGGTATACACCGTGTCTCCCATCAGGCCTGAGAGAATCAGATGCTTCTTGGTGAGGTCGTAGACTGGCAGCTCCACGCCGACCACAATAGCAGCCCTCTGAGCAGTAAGGGACACACCCTGGGTAAAAACATCAATAATGAAGATTCAGACATCTCTCCCCCACAAATGATGGCCAATTTTTATGTCTGCCTGCTGGTGGGTAGAAATGCAGAGAGTAGCAAAATGCAGAGGGTAAGAAGTCAGAAGCTCCAAAGTCTAATTCTGATTCTGGTACGAACTGTACGACCTTCACCAGGACAAGTCACCGCTCAGCGCCTCCGGTTTCCTTGGATGTACGGAGAGAATGGGACTGGATCACCTTTCGGATCCATTCCATGAACTGACAGTGCCTAGAATACTAGGCAATAGCATTCCATACCAGCACCTGATTAACGGTCTTCACAGAAGCCATGAAACCATACCACTGAAAAAACCCAACACAACCGTAAGCCCTTCTCCCTAAGAACTTAACAAAGAAAAAAACAAACAAAAATTCAGCCTTCATAGAATTTCTTCCATGTGAATTACACAAAAGTTACTGTAAACTCATGACACATTCCTGATGTAAACTCATGACATGTTTTCATTTTACAAATTAAGGAAATTAAGGAAGACGATCCCTTCAAGGGCAGATGTCATTCTTTAGTTACTTCATTATGCCATTTGGATTAGATAAAATAATGGAAATAGGGAAAACAAAACCTTTTATTTTAAAGAAGAACCAAGTCAGCTCACCTTCCACAGTCCTCTTGTTCCCTCTTGCTGGTAAATGTTAATGAAGTTGCCTATCATTCCTCCTTGAAGGGCACTGCTTTGAGCTTGCATCCGTATCTAGAGATTAAAGACTAACATGAGAACGAAACTAGCATGTTTCTCCCCAAATTCAGGAAAAAAAAAAAATCATCTGCTGTTTAATAACCATTAAAAGAAAAAAACTGTACCATATATATTACTATAAAGCTAGCTTAAGTTTATATGGACTGGTTCTTAGGCACTTTGGAATCAACAAAAAGCATCGAGGCAAGTCCAGAGTATTGCAGGTACTAGCTCATTAAGTGTCAAAACAAAATTATTATTATTATTAATAGTCTTTTGAAATGGAAAGAAATGGCATATTTTCCTCTAGGTTACTAACCAGGAAAGAGAGACTCTGAGGGTTAATTCTGAAGACTTCACAGAATTAATGAGTGTCCAGTGTACCTGGCAGCATCAGCCATGGGCAAGCACTCTTCTTAAATTAGTTACTCCAAGCCACTATGATTTCCCACCAGCCAAACTGAAAGGTATGCGGACGTGCTGGCCAAAGGACAGCCATGTGACGCCGTCACACTCTCTTACACTTGAACTTACAAGTGAACTTTACCATGGCCGTGGAATTCACATGACCAAGATAAAAATAAAATTAACATTTGATGTAGCTCTCCACATTTTTAAGAACAGAGGGACTTTTCATTAGAAACTGGTACCTTTATTTGTCTGAGGCAGTACATGCATTTACCTCTAACTCTAAAGATGATTGCTACCGCCATGGTAACATGCAAAAATAAGACAAAATGCAGGAACTGCCTCTGCGTACCTTTAAGAGGTGAATGAGTGTGGGTATGTTTCTCTAGCAATCTAACCCCAGCACGGGGTAAACTTATAGCCTGGTAGTTCTCTTTGCGCCTGTGTGACTGTAGCATCCCTGCCGCATACAACGTTGACGTTATCAGAATCTCCTATTACACTGAAGACCGAAGGCAGGGTCCTTGCCTTAGTCATTCATGGATTCTAAGCACACAGGACACCAACTGGTACAAAGCAGGAGCGCAATGAATGCTGCTCGTAATAATGGGGGAGAAGGAGAGGGAGGGAAGGAAAGGAAAAACTCGAGAGGGCTCAAACAAGGACTTGCACCTAATTTTCATTTTAATTAGTTAGTCCCAGGGGATTTAAGAAGGCTGGATCCTGGTACTGTTGGCAAGGTCATCTGATAAGGCATGTCACCTTGTGGTTAAGTAAATATTTTCTTTATTATTTTCTGAAGTCAGATTAGCAGATAATGTAATGCCTTCAGAAAGGGTCACCAATGTGCAGCCTCAACCGGTGTAAAACTTGCAGTCCACCTATTTTCATGAACCAATAAAACAGGAGATTTTCAATGACAAATGAAATGCATCCAAGCCTAAACGTCTTTCTCTGGTTGGTCACCAGAACCTCCGAATCACCACAGTCTCCAGGAATGGGCTCCACTCGTGGGCTCACCTGTATCAGTGGGAAACACATCTAGTGTGTGCTTCTAAGTTAGAGGCTTCATGGCACTAAAACTGTAAACAGATTCGCCCGTGCACAGTGCGTTACATTAACAGATTTTCAGGATATGAGTGTTGATCTCATGAAGAAAATGCAGAGTGCCTATAAGATACAGGGCTGTGGGGGCGGTTTAGTCACTAAGTCGTGCTGGACTCTTGCGACCCTATGGGCTGTAGCCCGCCAGGCTCCTCTGTCCATGGAATTCTCCAGGCAAGAATACGGGAGTGGGTTGCCACTTCCTACTCCAGGGGATCTTCCCGACCCAGGAATCGAACCCAGGTCTCCTGCATTGCAGGCAGATTCTTTACCAACTGAACTACGAGGGAAGCTCAAGATATAGGGCTGCCTACCTTCAAAACATCCGTTGGATTAGCAATGCTTGAGGATATGACTCCAGAGAGAATCCCACAGACCACGTTTATCAGAAGGGTTTCATCTGCAAAGACACATTATTTGACTTTTCACATATACAGAACTCTTCGTGGGAGTAACGCATATACAAACGAGATTGACTTACACACCACTTGTTCACTTAAGAGAATAAAGAAATACATGCCTAACAAAGTAAGTGATTTTAAAAAAATCTGGGATTTTGTTGGCAGAAGAGACTGCTCAGGAAAAACTTTTTTTTTTTTTAATTACTTCTTTTTATTCTGTTTTTTTTTTTTTGGCTGTACCACTTGGCTTACAGGATCCTACTTGTCTAACTAGGGACTGAACCCAAGTCCTGTGAGTGAAAGTCTTAACTACTGGACCTCCAGGGAAGTCCCATAGCAGAATTTCTTGATACCTAAAAAGGAATGTGAATTATCATGGGAGAGTAACCATCTGTCCCTTCACTCGTGTGTGTAAATGTAACTGTTGTAAATAAGATGAGGTAGTACACCACCTGGTAAGAGAATAGAAGATACCCTATGAGATAACGTGGAGATAAAATTTTCAAGCACACCGTACTTATTCAGAATACACTGAAGCACTTTTAAAGCATCTTTGCTCCTGCTCACTGCTCTCTCCCAACAGTGGCTGGTGCTCATTCCTTTGTAAAAAGGGATAGGAACGTCTATGGATTAAAGCAAAGTCAAAGAATCAACCCGCAATAAAATAAAATAAAATCCCAGTTCTTAACACTAAGAAATATAGCCTGCTTTCCTGAAAAATAGGTGATAATTCCTAGGATTTTAGAGAATTTTAAGTAGGCTAGAACTATAATGACATATTCTCTAGTCTGGATGTTGTGGAAATAACTCATTAAGAAGCCTGTAAATAGCTCTTTTTAGCTGTTACTCTCCTAAATTCAGCTGATAGCTGACATGCTTTAGGGAGAATTTGTTTAGACTTTATGCCTGAAGTTCTCCTCTGTTTGTAAACCACTTGAGTAAAAAGGCAAACAACCCACCTCCTGTCCATAAGTGGAAAAAGGATTCCCCGCTCACCTTCCGGACGCTCGACAAATAACCGCTTCAAGCTCTGGTAGGTGCCTATCTTGATGGTGCCATAGGAAGCCTGGCGTAACATCGCCGGGGCGATCCTGCCAAACCAAGGGACAAAGGGACATGGAAACTCTCAAGAGTCACTGAAAATCCTCTAGATGATGCACACAAGAGACACAATCATGTTATCTGCCTTCCGCAAATGACACTAAGATGGATTTTTCTTAAAAGTTCAAAATCCAGCAAAAACATAGGCGGGTTCAGTCAAATGTGTGCAAGTTATTAGCTTCCTAAGTGACAGCTCAGCCCACTGTATTGATTCTCAGTGAAAATGTACACAAGTACATGAACACAGAGTTCTGTTTTCCTGATCGTGGAGGTCTTTCCTTTCTCAGGACAGAGCCCCTGATGACATCTGGCCTGTCAGCATCCTTCAGGGTTTCTCTGAAGTTCACCACCCACCTCCCCGGGGGCCCTATTCCAGTTATTCCCCTCTCCTTCCAAGGACCCTCCCTGATCCCAGAACCACCCTGTGGCATTCACACTCCCAGGCTCTCCTGCCGCACTTGCCACTTGGGCTGCAATTGGGCTTCCCTCCAACTTGTCCATCAATAACCACCACCACCCCCAAAATGGGCCCAGGGGACATCTCAATTACTAAATCAAATGATAGTTTTCAATCAGCATCTTATGAAGCCTCTTCGCCTTCGTGGTATTTGCTCCAGTCCACCCTTGGCCCTGCTTGCAAGCATCTCCTCCCTAAGCCACCGTAACTTCACCCTCTTCCATTCCTCTTCTTTCTCTGCACATCCTACCTCTGTCCTCTGCGGGGGGGCCGGGGGAGTCTGTCCTTCCTCTCCTCCCTCCTTGCTCCACATACTCACCAGATGAGCTCATCTACTTGCATGGCTTCAACTGCCCAAAGACTGCTGACTCCTAAACTCATGTTTCCAACCCTGATTCCAGGATGCATTTCCACCTGCTTCCCAGATTTCTCAACTCACATGCCCTACACCTACCACCAGAGCAAGAGTCCACGATGAGCTAATTACCCCCACTTCCAAACGATCCGCTCTCCTCTTCTGGGTCCTAGACCAAGGAATGGAACCTCCATCTGCATCCTGGCCAGAACCGAAGAGACATCAGCCCGTCTCCTCCTTCCCCACCACCTCCATGGATGAGCTCACACACTATGTCGATGCTCTGCCCTAAGCGGTTCCTTCAGGGCAGGAGCTGCTGCTGGACACTACCACCCAGCTCCCTTGCTAGTTGATTCCAGGTGGATTCAGCAGGTAGAAGGTGGGAGAGAGGGGAGGAGAGAGAGGAAGAAGCAGAGGTATTTCCTCCTCTCCCTGGGCACTAGCAGAGCATCCCTCAACCACTCCTACAGGCTCCTTCAAGGCTTCAACTCTAGTGGGCTCTGCTAACACTATTTTTTTGTCCTTGTTCCTTTGGTCCTAGCCTGGGTAACAATTTCTCATTTTGCCAGTTCCTAGGTAACCCTTCAATTGTTCCCTTAACCCTTAAGCAGCCCTTTTATTAAAGTGAAAGTGTTAGTCGCTCAGTCGTGTCCAACTCTTTGTGAGCCCATGAACTGTAGTCCGCCAGGCTCCTCTGTCCATGGAATTCTCCGGGCAAGAATACTCCAGGGGGTAGCCAATCTGTTCTCCAGGAGATCTTCCCGACTCAGGGATCAAACCCAGATCTCCTTCATTGCAGGCAGGTCCTTTACCACTGAGCCACCAGGGAAGCCCCTTTCATCAAATCTCCCTTCGTTTAAATCACCCAAATGAATGATCTCCTGCAGGGCCTCTGATAGAGGCAGGGTCCCCTCTTAATCCCTTTCCTATCCAGCACCTACAGCACAATGTTCACTAAACGTTGGACTAAAGAAAAGCTGTTCACTGCAATTCTTGTCCACAGAGAATATGACATCATTTTCATTATAGTAAAAAGCTCAGTAATAACCAAGGGGAACAGGAAAAAAATAAACTACAGAATGTTTCAAAACAAACATAATTTTTGCACCATTATCCATATTTGACTACAGTAAAAAGTTTTACCACAACATTCACTATACAAAACACGTAGCAAACAAAGTCGAAATGAAAAAAAAATCAACCATTGCTACTTGCTCTTTTCAAATACACCCCAAACTTGTACTTTTTCTCTGTGAAGTCCCAGTGTGATGTCTGTCCATTTGAAACATCTACTTACCCCGAATATAGTGCTTTCAGGCCTTCCTCTCTGCCTATCCTCACTAACGCGTGCAACATTCCTCGATACCTGATTTCTTTAAAGTTTGCATCGTTCTTCTGGCCTTGAATCTGGAGCCGTGTCTTGGTTAAATCAATTGGAAAGGTACCTTAAAATTTTTCAGAAGGAAATGTTTCATTTAATAGAAAGAAATTCCACTAAAGGATACAGTGACTTATTACTGAGGAAACATTCAGACTAAGAAGCAGAATTAAGAATTTGATACTTTGAAATCTTCTACTTATTTAAAAAAAAATTAAGAACCAAAAGATTTTTTTAAAAACACGTAACTATTTTCTTTTCCATATATTTGTATTTATGTCCCATCGTTTTCTACATAGGATGTGAAGAGGCTGCACTGCTGTCTAAAGTAGGTACTTGGAATGCTTTATACAAACAGGATTTCCATTTTAAAATCTAAGTTACTGGGAATTCCCTGGTTAGGGAATTCCAGGGGTTAGGACTCGGCGCTTTTACTGCTATGTCCCAGGTTCAGTCCTTTGTGGGGCAACTAAGATCCCTTGAGCTGTGCAGCATGGCCAAAAAATAATTATAATAAAACAATAAAAATAAAATAAAAGTTACTCTTTTTCACACATGTGAAGGCTAATATTGTGTTCAATATGACTGGAGATAAATGCCTTTTCTAAAGGAGTTTCTTACTGTGTGTTACAGCCTAAAAGTGACTCTTAATATAGGCTAAAATGTTTAACGTAGTACCTAAGAGAGAGTCCATCGAAATATACACACCCATACACAGGAACCGTGAGTTACCGTGTCAGTGAGTCCACAGAGGAAACCTAAGGCAGGGGTGGCTGGGTGAGTGGTTACAGTGTCCCAACCCATCGGCTGCAGTCCCTGCGGTCACCTCAAGGGCAGCCTCTACCCGAGGTCAGCAGTGACTCACCTAGCACCTGGCACGCAACGGCACCTCAGTCAACCTGTGTTTCATTTTGTTTTGTTTTCCTTTTGGCCACAACAGGAGGCTTGTGGAATCTTATTTCCTGACCAGGTATCAACCCGGGTCCCGCAGGCAGTGAAAGCAGGAAGTCTTAACCACTGGAGCACCAGGGAAGTCTCATCAATCACCAACATGTGTTGAATGAATGATTCAAGGAATGAACAAAGGAAGAAATGGGGTGTGATGGGAGATGGAGCGGACGAAGTCAGCAGCAGGACATGGACAACGAGCATGATGGGAACATGATGACGCGATGACGGTCACTCGCCTCTGGCTTGGGAAGATCGTGGGGCTCCCTAAACCTCTGTATAGTCAAATGTGTTCACAGGGTCAGAGTGGGAAGGACGACAAGGAGAACGGGGACAGATGTCAGCCAACAATGATTCATGAGGCTTCTGTTAGGGCAACAGCTTCAACCTTCTCCCCACTGAACTCTGAACCCTAAACTGCTAATAAGCAGAGTCATTGTTTACTTTTTTTTTTTAATATTTATTGATTTGGCTACGTTGGGTCTTATGACAGTTGCATCATGCTGGATCTTTCCTTGTGACAAGCGAGCTTAGCTGCCCCATGGCGTATGGGATCTTAGTCCCCAGACCAGGGATTGAACTCATGTCCCCTGCATTGGAAGGTGGATTCTCAACCAATGGACCACCCAGAAAGTCCCTATTTTGTCTTAAAAGATTCCCAAGAGGAGAAAGAAATTTTGAATTCTAAGAGGAAGTGTTTCAAAATCTCACATTTAGTGTTTGAACTACATTCACACCAGAAGTCTTTCAATATCCAATTATCGTGACCAGAAGTCTAAGCCTCTTGGTATGCAGCAGGCAGCTGGCCAGCCTCCGCTCTGGGCTCCTTACTTACCGCACTCCGCCGTGATGGAGGCCAGGCCTCCATACACGAAGGGCTTCCAGTTCAGGGCCGACATGCTCACTGCTGTCTGTCGTTCACAGGAGCATAGCCTCCAACAGGGTTTTTCCTGGACACAAAAGTAAGACGTTTCAATGAAACTTCTCACACAGGCAGTTTCTTTTTCACACTTGTGTTTCACTTGGAAATAGGCTTCCCTGGTAGCTCAGATGGTAAAAAAAAAAATCTGCCTGAAATGCAGGAGACCCAGGTTCAACCCCTGGGTCGGGAAGGTCCCATGGAGGAGGTCACAGAAACCCACTCCAGTATTCCTGCCTGGAGAATCCCATGGGCAGAGGAGCCTGGCAGGCTACAGTCCATGGGGTCGCAAAGAGTCAGATGAGGGTGCCGCCAGACGCTACCGTGGAAACCCCCCACAATTCCGAAGGTGATCCTCACCTTGTAAAGCAAAGCACCCTATCTCCCAAACCCCAAATCACTTTATAAGTGGCCCTAATTCTCACCGAGGCCATAAATAATCCAGTAAAATAATACCTTGAAATGCGTGTATGTGTATAGTGTGGTACAATGAAGGCGATTTTCTGGGTGGCCCGTGTTATCTTCAACCTGTTCTTCAACTCTCAATAAATATTTGCTATTAGCTTGCCACTGTCTTAGTGAGTCCCTCCTGGGAGGCAATGAAGTCCTTCAGATTCACAGAAGTAGAGAAATGCTGCAACCCAGTGAGTGTCACAAGCTAAAATGATAATTACTGACCTAAAATGGCCACAGTATACTTCCAGTTTATAAATGTTACCTCTCTTCTCTCACCCATCCTATGTTACTAGCTGTGAGGAGGCTTGGGATGAAGAAAGGAGGCAGACTCTGGGGTCAGAGCCTCATCACTTCCTTCCTCATTCACACAATGGGTTAACCTCTCGGTTTTTCAATTCTCCATCCTGTTCATCGTCGAAACATCCAAGACAACCAGTCAGGGGTAGAATCCATACCTTTATTTACTAAGCAAAATAAAACGCCCAACTTTTAGGCCTATTGTGGAAATTAAGTATATTTTTTAAAACTAACACAAAAAAGACACTCACAAAGGTTGCCTTCCATCCTCCTTTGAGGCTCCACGCCCTCACTCCCAGTGACATATATGCCCGCACCTGCTGCAGCCAGGTCCCCAACATTCATTATACGTTCTTCAGCTTCTTGGGATTTCAGCTGGCAAATCTGGGCTTGCGCCCATTAAAAGGAGACACAAGGAAACAACCCCACTTTTGAGTATATGCTATCAACTTTAATTCTTGTCAGTTTTAAGTAAAATTGCATTCAGTTGACCAAAAAGTTCGTTGGGGTTTTTCGTAAGATATGGAAAAACTGGAATGACCATTTTGGCCAATAATTTACTATAATCATTGGCAAGCAATATGCCCAAAGTTTTTACTTTGTAGGTCCGGAGAGTTTTCCCAGGTCTGTACTTCCGAAGAGACCTAACACAAGTCACTACTAATGTCAGTTCACAAGATGGCCAATCGGCTTGCTTAAACCAAGAAAAAACACAGGAACTCAAAGGGGACCCTGGTAGACTCATAAACTGATATCTATTCCTCATTTATGGACATTAACTAAATTTAGAGTGGCTAGAGATGGGTAAAGCAAAAGGCTCCCTAAGCATGGAACTTAAAAATCATCATGTGAAAAAAAAGGTTTCATGTATTTTTGTACCACAGAACAAGCACTGCTCCCAAAAACTCATCTAATATCCTTAAAGTTTAATATTTGTAGTTAACTAATTCTTAGCCTTACTGAAGTCGTAAGATAATGATTAACACTATAAGTTACAAACTGTAAAACACATTAATAATAAATCCAATAATCCATGTACTGTCCTCAACCTATTCTTGAATTTTGCTGAATTCAAGTTAAAAAACAAAACAATAACCAGGTTAACAGTGACACGCAGAAGTTCTGTAGCTTGCCATTACAAAAGTGTTCAATATAAATGATTTCAGTGGATGCCCCCACAAGAAGTTTGGGATAGGACAGAAAAACAGACTAGAAAAGCCAGTTTCAGGAACACGCCTTGTCCAAAGCCCGTGGCCAAGGGGGCAGAAATGGACCTACAACCCCCAAACTTGATCCCAAGTTTCATGTTCTTTCTGCTACTACCTGAGGCTGTACATGATCAAAAGGAATGATGGTGTTTTAATTAAGGAGAAAATACTACTAAGCAGCTTTGAATACTACTGATGAGACATACCATAGAAACAATAAAAGTGTGCTTAATTTAAGAGAAAAGTCTTAACAGAAATATATATACTCAACTGAAAGTGAAGTCGCTCAGACTTGTCCGACTCTTTGAAACCCCATGGACTGTAGCCTACGAGGCCCCTCCAGCCATGGAATTTTCCAGGCAAGAATACTGGAGTGGGTTGCCATTTCCTTCTCCAGGGCATCTTCCTGACCCAGGGATCGAACCTGGGTCTCCTATATTGCAAGCAGACGCTTTTACCATCTGAGCCACCAGGGAAGCTCCTAACAATACTCAGAAGGTAATCAATTTGAAACAGTCAGTTCAGCCGCTCAGTCATGTCCAACTCTTTGTGACCCCATGGACTGCAGCACACCAGGTTTCCCTGTCCATCACCAACTCCTGGAGCTTGGTCAAGCTCATGTCCATTGAGTCGGTGATGCCGTCCAACCATCTCATCCTCTATCGTCCCCTTCTCCTCCTAATCTTTCCCAGCATCAGGGTCTTTACCAGTGAGTCAGTTCTTTGCATCAGGTGGCCAAAGTATTGGAGTTGCAGCTTCAGCATCAGTCCTTCCAATGAACATTCAGGACTGATTTCCTTTAGGATTGACTGGTTGGATCTCCTTGCTGTCCAAGGGACTCTCAAGAGTCTTCTCCAGCACCACTGTTCAAAAGCATCAATTCTTTGGTGCTCAGCTTTCTTTATGGTCCAACTCTCACATCCATACATGACTACTGGAAAAAACCATAGCTTTGACTAGACAGACCTGTCAGCAAAGTAATGCCTCTGCTTTTTAATATGCTATCTAGGTTGGTCATAACTTGCCTTCCAAGGAACAAGTGTCTTTTAATTTCATGCCTGCAATCACTATCTGCAGTAATTTTGGAGCCCAAAAAATAGTCTCTCACTGTTTCCACTGTTTCTCTACCTATTTGCAATGAAGTGATTGGACAGATGCCATGATCTTAGTTTTCTGAATGTTGAGCTTTAAGCTTTTTCACTCTCCTCTTTCACTTTCATCAAGAGGCTCTTCAGTTCCTCTTTCACTTTCTGCCATAAGGGTGGTGTCATCTGCATATCTGAGGTTATTGATATTTCTCAATCAATCTGAATAGGGATCATTAGTTTTTCCAATACACAGTATACAGAGAGTATTATTTTTTCCAGAGGCAAAATTCACATACTAGAAACAAAGCATCAGAGCAAACAAGTCAGTGCTCTTCGCACCTTCACAGTGTTGCACCACCAGCGCCTCCATCTAGTTCCAAAATATTGCATCACGCTGTGGTCACTGAACCGGCGGTTCTTTCTTCGTAACGAAAGAATTCAGAGATGAAGCAGAGAGATTAAGAAAGTAAAAGTGAAAGGTTATTTAAGCAAAGAGGGAGAGCAGGCTTACAGGTGAAGAGCTGCCACCCACAGTTTCTTTGGCAAGCTGGTGACGAGGAGCATACAGATGAAGCGGCGGAATATTCTCTGCAGAAGGACGAGCCTGGGGGTCACAGTCCCTGATTTTCATCCCAGCCCCATTTTCCGGAGGGGATGACGGATTCTTGTCTTAGGGATTTAGCTCGGATCAGAAGTGTCATGGCATCAGTGCAAGATGGGTACTTCTCATCTGTAAGACTTTGCTGTTGTTGAGTTGCTCAGTCGTGTCTGACTCTTTGGGACCCCAAGGACTGTAGCCCACACCAGGCTCCCCTGTCCATGGAATCCTCCAGGCAAGAATACTGGAGTGGGTTGCCACTGCCTTCTCCAGGGGATCTTTCCACCTGGGACGAATCTGCATCTCCTGCACTGGCAGGTGGATTCTTTACTATTGAGCCACAGGGAGGCCCTATTGTAAAGAGAGCACAGTGAGCAAAGGTTGGATGCAAGTGATTCCCACCATTCAAACCCTTCTTTGTCTGCTTTTCTGACCCTCATCACCCAAAATGGTGTCGTTTCCTGTCATTCTGAGGGTTCCTGCTTTCCTTTATCTGCCTATGGACCCTCGCTGTTTACAAGATGCTTGATTTCCTGCCCCCTGCCCCCACGTCTCTACTCACACCTAACTACCTGCCTGTTGTAACTAACAACTCCAAAAGGACATCATTAACCATTCCCCACCCCTCATGGCCTCTCTGATTCTCATTTTCTTGGCTGTGACACTGTATGTGCTGAGTGGAACACAGGACTCCTTTTAAGCAGCTCCTAACCTGTCTGAGGAGCTTCTTAGCAGTACAGATACTAGGGCCCCACCCAGTGAATGAGGGCCTCAGGCGCATCCCCAAGCATCAGTGAGTCAAATAAATGATACTTATCACTTAAATAACTTAGGTAGTTGATCAGGTAGTGATGACACTACAGACAGTTCTTTCGATTCATCTTATTTAGCAGTGATTTTTTTCTACAGTCTACTGAAAATGCATACATACAAAATATACACACACACAATCACAAAAGATTATCCTCTAAAACGTCAGCAAAAATGTATGGGGAATGGATTTTATCTGATCTCTAATTAAAAATGTTTTTTAAAAACTGAATCGTATATGACTTCATGCCACCTCACCCATTAAATCATCTGGTTTCCTGTCAATACTTCTGTTTTGCTAGTTTAGTTCTAATGAGATTTGGCTCCTTTTTTTTTTCCTGTCAGCTTTAATGTTAGGTTTTTTAGTTAGAATGTTAAACCCAGAGGTTCTGGGTTATATGCATATGCAAATACTCAACTAGGGTGCCACTTGCAGTGGAGTTGCCTCCCATGGTCTTGAATCACAGAGGACGAAGCACACACCCATGAATTCCTATTCAGATGTACTCTCACAATACCTTATCTTCCACAAACCAGAGCCCCTCTGGTATCCCTGGTTAAACTGTACGAAAGTATTTTCTATTCAACTACTAATACGATGTTAAAAAGTTAACTAAAAGTAGGGTAAAAATAACTTTGGGGCTCTTCTTTTCCTTTCCCAAAGCTAGGACTAGATGCCTGAGCAGTTAAGACTACCGCGCCTTCCCAGGTTATTGTTTGCAGAGTCAAAGAAAGAATGCTGCTGCGTCGCGTCAGTCGTGTCCGACTCTGTGCGACCCCATAGACGGCAGCCCAACAGGCTCCTCTGTCCCTGGGATTCTCTAGGCAAGAACACTGGAGTGGGTTGCCCTTTCCTTCTCCAATGCATGAAAGTGAAAAGTGAAAGTGAAGTTGCTCAGTCGTGTCCGACTCTTCTCAACCCCATGGACTGTAGCCTACCAGGCTCCTCCGTCCATGGGATTTTCCAGGCAAGAGTACTGGAGTGGGGTGCCATTGCCTTCTCCAAAGAAAGAATAACTCGGCTTAAATAACAACCCAAGAGCATCAGTAATTAGGCAAGCATCCAAACAAGAGGTTCTAGTTAATACTGGAATAGGAGTCCATAGGTCCAATAAGCGTACTGGCCAAGGCTAACTGTAACAGGGCTTCAGTTACCTGGGGCTGAAACCTCTGTTCGGCATTTCAACCATTTCTTTGTTTTGGAGCTCCCTTTGGAGGGGTTCTCCTCACACACGTTCCTTAACTTGCTAGTTCAATTTTTGGCGAAATCCCAACTCTACTCAAGTGCCAAGACTGAAGGCCAACACAGTCAGGGAGACTGAAGTGTCCCTTAGCAATCACTAGTGTTTGAGCAGTAGTTCAGCCTGAGATTCAGGGAGGGACTTACAACTTGCAAAAATCCCAGCGTCCTGCATGGGAAGTGGCTGTTGATCACTTATCACTTTCTTCTTCGGGCCCTGCCTTCTAGCTAAACTAAAACCCAGAGACCACTTCTCCGAGCTGTGAACACAGCACTAACAATGGCTGTCATTATTAATACCTGGTGTTTTCCACATAAAAGATTCTGGTTAACCTTCACGACCTTATGCAATAGGTATCATCATCACGTTTCACAACTGAGGACCACCAGCCTCAGAGAGGGAAAGGGACTTTGCCAAGTCATACAGCTATGAAGGACTCAAACTAAGCTCTCCCTGAGAGAAAGCTGCTCCGTGTACTACAAAGCCAAACACTATTTTCCAAAGGCTGTTTAAAAAAAAAAAAACACATTGGCGCAAATAATAAGAATACAATAAAAAGCAGTGAGTGGGAGGGTAGGAAGTCAACATATTCAAAATAAATGTATGATTTTCCTGAGGGGGGTATATAAACATTTCTTAACTATTAATAAACAAACAAAAAAGCGTTTCCTGAGCAGAAATGTCTATATAAATCATGAATTCCAAAGCATGCTCTCTACACTTGATAGGTTACATAACCTTTTACATTTTCTATAACTTTAGCATTTATCTTCTTACAGCTGCAAAGCGAGGTAATTATGTACAGCAATTGCTGCTGGAACTTCTGAAAGCTTTCCAAGTTTCTCTTATATAATTAACTCTGGGTAAGTTCTTTCAGTATTACAGTGCTTCCTTTTCAGTTCCCAATCTTAAACCGCAATCCAGTCTCTAAACTTCGGTGCGCTCAATATCTTTGTTCCCCGCAGGGCTGTCTTCCATGGATTTTTCCTATTTCCCATTCTTTTTAAAGGTACAGGACGAAAAACAAGCTCATGAGAATCATAAAACGTGGGATTTTAAAAGAGTCTTAGGAATCTAACTTATTTCATATGAATTAACTGAGCCACAGAGCTTGGCAGCAGCAAAATCAAGAGCAAAATTTACACCTTTCAACTTTTCTCGCAACAAGAGGAGCACGAAGCTAGACTCTCGCAGGGCTACGACACGTTTAGCAATTCTTGCGCATAACAATGTCATTGCAACCGCTGTACACGAAATTAATCACACCTAGAACTATGCTAAAACCCTTAGCTACATTAACTTTCCGAGCAAATGAATTCCACCAGTCCATGAAAACGTGAGCCAACCTGGCGTGTTCCAGGAGCAACTCAAAGAGAGGGCCCTTTCCCAGAGTACGCAGCTCGCCCGGTCCAGGTTGCACGCTCTTGAATGAATCGCAGGTGTGAGCGATGCAGAGGCAGGTGAAACGCACCGCGGCTACAAGGGCGCACACGCCGGCATGCAAGACGGGCCTCACATCTGATCTCGGTGACGCTGGGAGAGAAATCACCCCCTACGCCGCCGAGTGATGAGAGCCAGGAACCGGCCCTCCTGCAGCATCGGCCCGACCGCAGGCAGCGGCAACACCAGGAGGGGGGCGCACCCCGGAACCTCGCGCCCCACCGAGCCAGGCCCAGCACGCGAGCCGGAGAGCAGAAGTAACCCCGGGAAGGCCCCACCCGCGCCGGGGCTCTCTGGGACCCGGCCCCGATCCCCAGCCCCCTGGCCGCGGCCGACCAGGCAGTCCGGCGCCGGTGGTTCTGGACAATGGTTCGGGGCAATGGGGGGCGTGCCGGAGGAAGGGCAACCGGCGCTGCCGCGGCCGGAAGGCCAGGCACCTACCGGTCGGCGGCGGCCCTGCGCCTCTTCCGTCCCGGGGTCTGCAACCGGCGGCCGCGCGGGAGCTGGAACAGAGGCAGCAGAGAGGCGGGGGCAGCCCAGGGGCCTGCGCGCGGCCCCGCCCGCCGGCTCGGCTCCTATTGGCCGCTCCCGGCACAGGCCACGCCCAGGCCGCGCCCCAGGCCGCAGGGGGCCACCAGGCTGTAGACCGGCTGGACCCGGAGCTTCGTCTCTGGCGGGGGTGGGAGCAGCCCGGGTCGCGGTGACGCCTCCTACGGCCTTGAGAGCGACGCCGCAGTGAAACAGAAACTTAAGAGCCATGGAAGAGACCTCTGCAATCAGAAGTAAACTTGCTCGTTTTTTATTTAAAACCCGGCTTTTTAATGTGAAAATTTATAAACCAGCTGAAGACTTGTACAGTAGACTCTGCACTAAATTTAATGCTAGCATTTCACAATATTTGCGTTCTCTTTCACTGTATAGGGTTTTTTTTTCACCCTGAATTATTGGAATGTTGCAAACAACACTGCTTCTCCCCCTAAATACTTCACCACTAGGACAAGCAAGAAATTTAATACCGTTTCAGTCAAACCCAATATACTGTCCATATTTAAATTTCTTTTGTTGTCCCTAAAGGTCACAAACACACACACACATATTTTTTAATTTTTCAGTTCAAGATCTACCCAGGATTACCCTAGTACTAGCACTCACTTTTTTGTTGTTGTTTTTTTAAGCTGGCTTGTAAGATCTTTGTTTTCCAACCCTGGATCCAAACCTGGCAGGTTTGGAAAACAACCAGTCCTAACCACTAGGCAACCGGCAATTCCAGTACTCTGAAAAAATCTTTCATTACTTTGACATATTTGAAAAGTCCAGGCCAATAGTAGACTGTAAGAGTATGGGGTTATTGAATTGTTTATGATTAGATGCAAGTCAAACTTTTTAGTAACAGAAGTCAGAGATGATGCTATTTCCATCCAGAGATACCTTATCCTTCTGTGTCCATGTCAAGCCTGATCACTTGGTCAAGGGTGGTCTGGCAGTCCTCCGCAAAGATCCTCTCTCCCTCTGCAACGGATGATAGCTGTATTTTGTTTCTCCTCCTTGTCTTCCTCTTCACAAGTCTCCTCTTCTTTGGAATAACAGCATGAACTCTGGCGTTCTTTAAAATTCAATTTAATCCAGTTATTATAACCAACTACCAATATTATTTGTGGTGGTTGAATTTCCCTTTTGTGACCTGTGAAAGCCCCTTCCTGTGCTTTCCTTACATATATCCTGTTATCTTTTTTTTTTTTTAATATTTATTTATTTGGCTGTGCTGGGTCTCAGTTGCAGACTGTGGGATCTAGTTCCCTGACCAGGGATAGAACCCAGACCCCTTGCATTGGGATCAGCCAAATCTTAGTCCCTGGAAACCAGGGAAGTCCCCATCCTATCGATCAATCGATCAATCTTTGAACACTATCTTGCTTTCTGACACAGGACCTCCTAGCTCTCCTTGCATTTTCTCTGCCTGATGGAGAGAAACCTTAGTTCCTTTCAGTAGGAAATGGTACTTGGAAAATTAGATCTTAGTGTTCAGGGTGCTCATTGCTATTGGAATGTTATTTCTTCTAGGCCCTTTCAGTGGACCAAGTGTATATATATTCATAGAGCTATAAAACACTAAACAGTATACTCTTTACCCAGATATATTTTAAAATCATGAGTTCATATTGATACCTCCAATTAAAAAGTCAGCATCTCGAGGTTCATTCTAGCCTTCCTCTTTCCATTTTATATTTCTCTTCTCCCACAGTGAAAAACCCAGTTACTAAGAAAAAGATGTAAAATATGATGTCAAAAACAGTAAACATGGTGGGGAGAGGTAAAAATGCAGGAAAACCCTGGTTCTCATCAGCATCAATATATTTACTGGTTTATTCTATCCTACAATATAGACAAAAGAGCTGTGACTTTGATACTAACACCAGTAGCAAACCTAAGTTTAAGATTTCTTTGCACTTTTTGTATCTTTGTAAATACATCTCTTTCCAAAGGTGTAAAGGGAGAGGATGGTGATCAAAAGTTACTTGCATTCATCTGCTTTGCAGTATGGTTGTGTTTCCTGTGTGACACCCTATGATATAGTGTTAGGTTTGCTATTTTTATTTGCATAATTTTAGTTTGCTTTTTTCGTCTTTCTTATCTAGCTTTATTTTTTGAACGTATAAAGCGTTCACTTGGTTCAAAATCAAATCTTCGAAACGTTTTCAGAGGAGGAACTCTCCCTTCCTGTTCCCTGTATTCTGTTCCCACTCAGCGCCTATCACTAACCACTGTTATTAGTTTCTAGTTTATTCTCCCATTCCCCCCAAAATTGAGAATATGCATTCGTTTGTTATTTTTGCTGTAGGGTTATGTTTTGCAGCTTTAAACAACAAACATATATTCCTTCACAGTCTCTGTGCATCAGAAACCCAAGAAGGGCTGAGGGAGGTAGTTCTGCTCCAGGTTTCTCACCAGAATGTATTTACTATGGCGCTCTGGACCGCAGTCCTCTCAAGACTGGACTGAGGGAAGATCTGCCTCCAAACTCAACTGGCTGTAGGAATATCCTCTTTCAAGCTCCCTCACAGGGCTGTTGGCATATCTCTGGTCCCCGCTGGCTGTGAGCCAGTGAATTCGTTTCTTGGGGCTACCTTAATAAGTTACCACAAACAAGATAGTTAAAAAAAAAAAAAACAGGGGTTGACTGTCTCACAGTTCTGAAGGCTGCTGCTGCTGCTAAGTCATTTCGGTCCGACTGAGTGTCACAACTAAGAACAGACGCATTCAAATAAATTAATTAATTAATTTTGAAAACCCTGCATTTGTTGATACAAAGCCCTCTTCCAGGAATCTTTATATTCAATGGTTCATTCATGCTGAAAGGCATTATTTCTGTGTTATAGATGAGGTAATTGAGGCTGCAGGAGGTAACTGGTCCATGCCAGAGCCCTCTCTCTCTTGTCCCTTTTCCTATTTCTTTAGCTCAAGCCCCGGGCTGGGCTTCAACAACCCTACTTCCACACTCCAACTTGAGTTCTAAGTGAGACCCTGGAGTTTTGTCCCCTTGCTGTTTTGATGTCAATACAGTTTGGACCTGTTTGAGGTATCACGTGATTCCTGCCATAAAAACAAAGGTAATCCCCAGCCTGTGGGGACAGTCATTGGGATGCTGACCTTTCTAGGGCAGGAAAAAAGAACATGACTTCTGCCTCCACTGTCATCCCACCAAGTCCTTTCCAGTCTCAGGACTGTGTGACACACCCTTTCCCATAGATTCTTTAGAGAGCCAGACCCCACTGTTTCCCTGTGCCCCACCAGCCTCTGCTAATACGCACATCATCTTTAGTACTACACACATAATATCATTTATATTTAGCATGAAGATCCCTTTCAAGTATAAAGATCCCTCTGTAATGTAAACTAAATTTTTAAAAAGACTGGCATCCCTGTAAAATTAATGGTAGTACTTTCAGCACCTATGAAGAAAATTCGCACTGAATTGAGGACCCTCTGAATAACCTTGGGTTCCCCCAACGGTCTTGATCCACATGTCGGAAATTATTGCTCTAGGGAATACTAACATGGTGACATCATCATAACCAGTTTAGAAAAAACAAGAATAACAAATGACACGGTAAGTCTAGAAACAAATCTAACTACTCAGTGCCAGTCCCTGCTAAACACAACTAATTTTTCACCTATTCTTTGCTTTCACATTTGCCCTATAACAGCCCTTTGTGTGTGTGACCCTACATCTTGTCAGGAAGGATTCTCTGGGTTTTTTTGGATGCTTGGTGGCATGCAGAATGAAAGGCCTGAATCAGGCCACTTTCAGGGTGGATTTCAGTGATTGGTGGTGGGAGGGGGAAGAGGAGGAAGAAGAAGTTGTATCTGAGACATCTGGTCACCTTGCCCCCTGGCAAAGTGGAGCAGTAATGAGCCATAGCTACTCCTAACAACAACAGCTGGATGGGCAGTGTTCCCAACTGGTATGCTTGGAATGAGCTGGTGAAATTCTTTATCCTTATATCTCACAGCAGTTGTTATTAACCAGCCCCAGGAGATACGCAATGTCTAGAGATGTTTTTTGGTTGTCATAACTGAGTGATACTACAGGCATCTGTGGGGTAGGGGCCAGCCATGCTGCTAAACACCCTACAATGCCCGGAAAAGGCCTCCCATGACAAAGAATTATCAAAAATGGCAATAGTGCTGAGGTTTGATAAATTACATTCCATGAAAGTGTGGCTTTTGGCATATGTTTTTCTTGGTTACAGGAGCTCTTATTTTGAGGGGTGGGGGGTGGTCATACAGGGTGGCAGGTTCTTAGTTCCCCAGCCAGCAATTAAACTGCACCCCCTGTATTGGAAGCGCAGTCTTAACCACTGGATCACCAGGGAAGTCCCATGGGTCCTCTTTGGAAAGCCCGTCTTTTGTGTAAGTCTCCGAGTGTTTGTATGAAGCTACAGCTCCCTGAATGTGCTATTGCTCCCTACACCTCTGGAACCTTGCACATTGCTAAGTTGCACCTGCCAGGTTCTTTCTCTTGCTACTTTGTTCTCATCCTTCAGGCTTCAGTTTTGGACATCATCTCCACCAGGAAGTCTCTCCCGATCCCTAAACACTAGACACAGTAGATGCCCCCATGCACATCCCTCCTGCTATCAGAAGAGTTACTGCACTTCAGCAGAAATAACTTGTGTCCTTCCCAGTTCTCATAAAGCTCCTTCTAGCAGGGACCCAGTCTTGCTCACTGCTGTATTTCTAGTACTCAGCACAGCACATGAAATGTTAGGTAGTGAATATACATACATTTGAAGAGTCTGCATAATTCGGGATCTGGCTGAGAGATAAAAACCTTTTCCAAATGGTCCACCCACCTTCCTCAAGTTGGTATCAGTTGTGGGCTTTGTTCAAAGCTTCCCTAGTTGTGTTTCAGTATTCAGTAGAAAAGTATTCAGTAGAAAAAATACTTCCAGTACAGGGAATCTCATATGAATTCCAGTGAGTTATACCAGGAATTTCAGGTATTTAACTGTTTTCTATTTTCTGTGTTTATTTCCTTCTTATTATCCTTTTAATATCCTTTTAATTTTTATGCCCAGAAATTGCCAAAGTATGGTTTGTAGGCCAAATCCAGACAGTTGCCTGTTTTTATACAGTCCTAGAGCTAATAATGGTTGTTACACTTTTTACTGGTTACCTTTTTCATAGCTATAGCCTCAGTTTTGCCTCCTGGACTGCAAAGAGTGAAATATTTATAATCTGGTCCTTCACAGAATAAGTGTGCTGATTGATCTCTCCTCCAGCCTTTAGCACATTTGCGTTTAAATATTTTCTTCTCCACACTTCTCCACTGTGCTTTGGCTATTGTGCCCTTAGCCCGTTGGGGTTCATTTGGTAAAGGGAGAGGAGCACAGCCCATGACAGCTGATGGCAGCAGAAGGAACTATCATGAGACCCTCACAAAGACCCCTGCCACCTCAGAGGACAGACTTATACCACGGTTCTCTTAATACAATCAACGCAGCTTACACACTTCAGCAAATTCTCTTGCACCGTCACTTTAAAATCATAAATATAAAGTTAATTACACATGTCAAATTGAAATCACGAGGTAATCTGTCAGATTGTCTAGAGTATAGCTTCTATTTTTATTATAGACACTGCACATAAATAACAAACACATGCAGATTGTCTTACACTTTAAGGTTGGTACTAAAAATATTAGTACTATGGGTTTGATTTAGTTCACCATTGCTATATTTAATTCTAAACCTTCTTGGGGTTATATAATCGTATAATAAGGTACCCAACTAATAGCAGGTTTACTAGCTCAGGTCAACGGTAAATGGAAAGAACCAGGACACTGATAAGATTATCCTGAAGTGCTGTGAGCTACACTCCAGCTATGTGTTCCCTTTTTATAGAGCAGTTGTGTCTGATTTGCAGCAGGGACTTCAAGTCTAAGTCTTTCTTTTGGAATTTAGTTTCTCTACCTTCATCTCTGCTCACTGTCCCCCAGCAAACCCAGTTTGTTTGTGTTCCATTTCAACTTTTAGAGACTGGTTAGGTGGAGAGAGAGAGAAATAGACAGACAGACAGACAAAGAGAGAAACAGGTGACATTTAAAGAGAATAATAGTAACTTCTCAACAGCAGTACAGGAAACTAGAAAACAATGGAGCAAGGCCTTAAATTTGAGGGAAAATTATTGCCAAACTGTAACATCATATCTAACCAAAAAACTTTTAAAGCTACAGAAGCACAAGGTCTCAAAGAACTGGCCTCTCGTGTGTGTCTTCGGGAAAGTTAATAGAGGATATACTTCCTCAAAACTAAGGAATAAACTTTTAATAAAGGAAAATATGGGGTCCAAGAAATAGGAGCTTTAACACAGGGAGGTGGGGAAAGGACTTCCCAAGAGGACCATGAAAATCAATCTCAGGACAACAGCAACCAGCCTAGATTAGGGCAGGAGTGCATAGAGACCCTGGAAATACATTGCAGAGGAAAATTGAGACTAATAAGTCACCTGACATTTGTGAAAGTGATAGGAGGCTTTAACTTCTAATAGGGAGTCTAGGGATGAATTAGAAACAGGCAGAAGTACCCCCCAAACCTTTTAAATGAAGACAATTATTTCTTTTCTCTTTTTTTGGAAGCAGGGGGGAGGTGTGCCAGGCAGTATGTGGGATCTTAATGGGAAGCGCAGGGTCCTAACCACAAGACTGCCAGGGAAGGCCTTAAATGTAGACAATTACTAATTCCAGGGAAAACCAGAGGTCACATTAAAAAAAGGAAACATAATCATAGGGAATCAGTCCTGAATATTCACTGGAAGGACTGATGCTGAAGCTGAAACTCCAGTACTTTGGCCACCTGATGTGAAGAGCTGACTCATTGGAAAAGACCCTGACACTGGGAAAGATTGAAGGCAGGAGGAGAAGGGGACGACAGAAGATGAGATGGTTGGATGGCATCACCGACTCGATGGACATGGGTTTGAGCAAGCTCCGGGAGTTGGTGATGGACAGGGAGGCCTGGCGTGCTGCAGTCCATGGGGTCACAAGAGTTGGACACAACTGAACGATTGAGCTGAACTGAACTGAATCATAGTATACTACATAGCTCAGCTATGAATAACATTTGCAAAGTCAGAATAATTAAAACACTGGATATTGGTTTAACCAAAACAGGCGATATAATTGTAATTAGAGGACAGTGAAGAACCCTATGTGTCTATGTGAGTACATGTGTGTGAGTGGGTGTGGGGGTGAGTGTGGGTGGGCGTAGAGAGTAAATCTTCAGAAGAAGGAAGTCTATACATATCAAAGCAGAAAAATTAAGAAATGGCAGATAAACCAGCTTATGAGAAATGAAGGCGGTAAATGCCAGAAGAAACAGTTGAAAGAGTTGAAAGTTGCTTCTGGGAATGAGAGGTCAGTAATGGGGGCAGGATGGGGCTCCTCACTATTATTTTTCATGGCAACTCTTGTAGAACAACTTGACTTTAAAAACCATGACAGTGTACAACTTTGATTTTAAAAGTTAAAAAATCTTTTGAATGAAAGAAAGAAATCTACTCCTAGGGTTCATCCATCCTCACTGGCCAACCATTCCCTATCTCCTTCACTGGCTGCTTCTCTCTACCAGCTCTCTAAGGATGAGAGCACATCTGGGCTCTATCCTGAGCCTCTTTTCTTCTCATACCAAACCCTCTCTCTCATGATCTCATCTTGACCAGAGGCTCCAAATACCACCAATGATCCCAAGTTTGTATTTCTAGCTCTGCTCTGTTTGCTACTCCAGACTTGCATGTCCAGCTACCGATGGGATACCTTCTCCTGGATGGAGCTAGCCACCTCAAACCTATCAAATCTGTATTAGTGTTCGCCAAAGAAAAGAACCAACAGGAGGTAGAGATACAGAAACGGATATATCGATTGCTAAAGAAATCTGTTATAAGGAATTGGCTCACACAGTTCATGAAGACTAAGAAGTCCCAAGATCTGCAGTTAACAAGCTCTAGATCCAAGAAGGGCTGATGTTTCAGTCTGAGCTCAAAGACAGGAAAAGGAAACACAGCATTTAAGCAGAAAGAGTTCTCTCTCACTCAGGTTTTTTGTTCTTTTCAAATCTTCAGCTGATTAGGTGGAACCCACCTATATTTGGAGGGCAGTTCCCCTCACTCAGTCGACTGCTTCAAATGCTAGCTGCATCCAGAAACACCCTCATAGACATACCTCATGCAAAAAATAAATATCTGGCACCCCAAGGGCTAGTCAAGTTGACACATAAGGTCAACCATCATAAAATCAAAGAGCTCTCTTAATTTTGTCCCTGAAGCCTGTCCCTTCTTAAATCTTTCTCTTAGTAAATGTCACCATTGTCTATTCAAGATCCATCCGAAAACCCAGACGTCATCCTTGATGTTTCCTTTGCTCTCACTTGCAGTATCCACTTTGTAAGTCCTGTCACCTCTGTCTTAAAATGCATCTCGGATTTTCCTGGTGGTCCAGTGGTTAGGAATCTGTGCCTGCCAGTGCACGGAACGTGGGTTCCATCCCTGGTCTGGAAAGATTCCGCATGCCGCAGGGCAGCTAAGCCCACGCACTACAACTACTGAACCTACACTGTAGAACCCGAGAGCTGAAACTACTGAGCCCGCGAACCGTAACTCCTGAAGCCCCGTGCTCTGCAACAAGAGAAGCTGCTGCAAAGAGAAACCCACGCACCACAGCTGGAGAGCAGCCCCCGCTCACCGCAACAAAAGCCCAAGCACAGCAACGAAGGGCCAGCACAGTCAAAGATAAATTAATTTTTTAAAAAGTTCTCATCACAAGGAAAAAAACTTAAAAGAGAGATAAAATGTATCTCAAATCTAGTCACTTCTCCCCATCAGCACTGCCAGCAACCTAGTCAAAGTCACCAAAATGTCTTATCTAGACGTTTGCTCTAACTAGTCTCCCTGCTTCCACTCTGGCCGAACTTACTTATGCTCCAGCCAGTGGCAATAGCTAGGAAGAGAGAACTGTCTCAGTGAGTACACGGTCCAGCAGAGACTTGCTTCTAGAACTCTGACCCATGTGGGAGGGGCACCAAGGCTGGAGCCTTTTCATGAATCGTTTCCCAGTGAGAGTTTCTGACCGTGCTTTGAGTTCCAGCCACAGTAGCCACCTTTTTCCTCCTAACAACACAGCCAGTGTCTCCTCATTCAGGGTCATCACATTTATTAATTTCTTTGTCCACAAAGATCTCCACTCCCTCTGCTCAGAGCCTCTGTTTCTCATCTTTTAAGCCTCTGATCAAATGCCACTTCATTAGAAACCCTTTTCATGACCATCCTTTCTGAGGGAGCAACACCTAATTATTTCTCATCACTTCACATGTTAACTTCCTTCAGAGCTCTTGTTAAAACTCAAAATTATTTTGCTTAATTTATTGGTCTGTCTGTCTGGTTGTCTACTGGGCTTCCAGGTGGCTCAGTTGTAAAGAATCCACCTACCAATGCCAGGAGATGCAGGTTCAATCCCTGGGTGAGGAAGATCCCCTGGAGGAGGAAATGGAAACCCACTCCAGTATTATTCTTGGCTGAAAAAAATCCATGGACAGAGGTGCTGGTGGGTTATAGTCCATGGGGTTCCAAAGAGTTAGACATGACTGAGTGACTGAGCATGCAGGGGATGTCTATTAGCTGGACTTAGCTAACTACTGCAAAAGTTAACTCCATATCTCAGTGCTGTAACAGAGTGAAGCGTATTGCTTCCTCTCACATACAACAGTCAGAATAATAATGGGGCTGTGCTCCATAGTGTCATTCAGGAACCCAGGATCCTCCCTTCTCCCAAAGCAACCCTCTTCATTGACGGCATCTAAGATCTCCGTAGAAAAGGAAGAGAGAGAGGGCCCACCTGCTCTTTACTGTCTCTGGTCACAGTCTCTAGGCAAGAATTAGTCTCAAAGCCTCACTAATAATACCAGGATGCTGGGAAGTGCGCTTTAACTGTACATCTAGGAAAACAAACTGGAGAAGGAAATGGCAACCCGCTCCAGTATTCTTGCTGGGAGAATCCCACGGACAGAGGAGCCTGGTGAGCTACAGTTCATGGGGTCACAAAGAGTCAGACGTGACTAAAGCAACTTAGCACAGGAAAACAAAATGGATTTTGGTGAATCTCTGGTGACTCTCTGTCCAAATTTTGTGGAATTAACTCCCAGGAAGGAAGGTATATGGTAATAACTAGCCTCTCATGTCCTCTCTTGCCTCCTTCATCCATCTCCATAGAGCACAGTGATCTGGATCAAGACTTCCCGCTGCCCAAAAGCCTTTAAAAGCTCTCCACTGTCCTTAGCACAAGCTCCCAAGTCCTTACCCTGGCCTTGGAGGCCGGCATGGTGCCGGGTCTTCTGAGTCGCCAAGCTCTTTTCCATCTGCACAGACTGTCACCTCTGCTTGGACTACTACCTCTCCTGCTCCCTCCTTTCACAACCTGACATTAACTCATTTTTTTTAGTTTCAGGTCAAATGTTGCTTTTATCTAAGAGGCCACTGTGATAGTCATAATAATAGCCCCAGAGAACTCCATGTCCTAATCCCTAGAAACTGTGACTATGTTAGGTTATATGGCAAAGGAGCATTAAGATTACAGATAGAATTAAGGTTGCTAATCAGCTGACTTTTTGGTGGGAGGTTATCTTGGGTTACCCAAGATAATGAATGGGTCCAACATAATCACATGTATCCTTCTAAGTGAAGGAGAGAGGCAGAAAAGTCAGAGACACAATACGACTGTGGATGTAGGCTGGAGTGATCTGATGAGAAGAACTCAACCTGCCATTGTTGGCTCTGAAGATGAAAAAGAGCCCTAAACCAAGGAATGTGGGCAGCCTCTAGAAGCTGGAAAAGTGAAGGAAACAGATTTTTCCCCCGAGTCATCAGAAGGCATACAGTCCTGACAATCAGTTGATTTTTGCCTTCTGAGTTCCATTCCAGACTTCTGACCTCTAGAACAAAAGATAATAACTGTTTATAGTTTTATAGCACCAAGCTTGTGGTAACTCTTCATAGCAGCAATACAACACTCATCCACACTCGCCGATTCCCCTGACCACCCCATCTCCCAGCCCTGTCAGCTGGGTTTGCATCTACTCTCTCTGCAATAAGCCCTCTGTTCTTCCATCGCAGGTCTGGCTCTTGGGCAGGCCCATGCCTGGGCCTCTAGGGTCTGCTCCTTAGGAAATGACCTTCATCCTCCCAGTCTCCCCATAAACACTCAGGAATGTGTTGAGGTTTTTCCCCTCCAGTTTCTGCACCTGGTGAGCTGATAGGCTGAACAGGGAGGAGGGGGAACAGAAAACATATGAACACCTCTATGAAAATGGCTGAAAGGACTCACATTCCTGGCTAATTTCTCTCCCTCCACAAAGATGCAGCTTGGGGATCTGGCATCCAACTCCGGAGAACTTGAAAGTCTCAGTTCTCTTAAAAGTAAAAGCACAAACTCTCTTCAGAGGGTTTTGGTAAGAATTAAAGGGAATAAATGAAATCATGAGCACAGTGCCCTGCGTATAATCAATAGCACTGTTGCCCTTGTTATTATGACCATCTTTACAAATGACTCAGGTTATACACAAAGGGCCCAGACTTCCCTGGTAGTCCAGTGGTTAAGACTCCGTGCTTCCACTGCAGGGGGCACAGGTTCAATCTCTGGTTGGGGAACTAAGATCCTGAAAGCCTCCCAGTCTGGCCAGAAAATTTACAAAAAAAAACCCCATAAAACCAGTATAGCTAACTGGCTAAGAGCCTAAAGTTAAAGCTTCTCATATTTCTTAGTGGTTTTGTCCCCAAGATTCATACTCAGTACTTTCAATTAATTTTTGAATGATACAGTTTCAAAAATACATAGAACAGAAACCAAAATGGCTTTTTATTTGCTCTTATGGTAAGTTATATCTGTGGGACATTATGAAAACTAGCTAATGCAACATGCAAAAAAAAAAAATCAATGGGCTTTAATTGGAATTATCTGCATTATTCAAGCCAATTATTTGGCTAAATATTTCACTCTAACTTTCTGGGTGCCTTCATGTAGACACTGCCTAAGAAAACTATCAGACTTAAGTGTATCAGAAGCAAGATAAAGGGGCCAAATGCAATCTGCAACAGATGGAATAAATGGCTCTTTCCATGAAAAAGAAATTGGGGAATTGTAAGTGATCCAGGCTGTCTGATGCTGAGAGGCACAGGATAAAGGAGGCTAACAGGTGACCACCATGGGGTAATTTTAGCCAGAGCTCCCTGCAGTGTGCTTCTTGGGGCCAGGAGGCAGGTCAGCGCACTGGCCTGCGGCTGCAGAAATGCCCTAAAATGTTCGCGAACACTCAAAAAATAAGTGGAGACAGCAAAGCCAGGACTGACATTGTTCTCACCACTGGAAAGGCAAAACATTTTACAACCAGTGAGAGTCATGTTTTTGGTTCTTGGAATTTGCCTTTGGGGCAGACACCCAGTTTTTGCTTTTGATAAAGAGCACAGGACTCTGAACACACACACATGACATCACCGTCAGGCACTGGGCAAGGCCTGAGGCTGGCAGTGTTCAAATCTGAGCAGTGCTGAAGGGATCACAGCCATTCCTGCCCAGGGCTTTGAGATCGGTTAAACTGTAACCCACATCAGGAAACACATTTTGCATCATCACCGAGTACACACTCACACACACACACACACAACCGAGGCAAACATTTCAGGAAAAAATACTTACTATGACTACAATGCACTCCGACATTTATTGTTCTATTTTCTTTCATTTTTGTTCATAATCCGATACATGGAAAACTCAAAAGTTTGAAAAACACTGGTTATAAAAGTCAAATCAGGGAATTCCCAGTGGTCCAGTGGTTAGGACTCTGCATTTCCACTGCAGGGGCACAGGTTCAATCCCTGATCAGGGAATTAAGATCCCACAAGCTGCATGGTGCGACCAAAAAAAAAAATAATTCAAATCAAATCTCTTTCCAAGTTATCTGTAATTAGAGGGGCCTCTGTGGTCCTTCTTTTCTACCTCTACAGTTAGAGGAGGGGAGTGCTCAGAAGAGGGGGATGCTGGCAACACCTGCCCAGCCTCCTCCATCAGACTGCTGCAGGGATCCAACGTGCTGATTCTGTGACGGTGCCAAGGAAGGGTACGGGGCTCTGCAAATAAAACTGCGGCCTGGCCCTCTGAAAACTCATCTTAAGGACTTAACCTGGAAAATTCCTCTCCCAGTGGGTAAGTCAAAGGAGAGATTCTACTTTCACGTCACCCCAAGTCCACTCATGGCCTTGCACCTGACTCAGGCTGGTCATCGTTTGTTTGTTTTTGTGTGAACTGAACTGGTATCTAAGCTACCATAAACAGCAAATCCTCAGCAAACAAAGAGCTTCTCACTACAACCTTTGACATCTGAAAGGGCAAGGCCAAGAGAGTTCTGAGAACTGGGACAGATGTCCAGTAACTGTTCATTGGAAAGATTGTTTTTTCTCATGTGAAGCCTATAGTGAACTTAAGTCTGTGAGCCCAGAGCCCCTGGGTGGGGGTAGGAGGGGTGCGGGGCGTCTTGCGGGCATCATCGACGGTCTTTTCAGCACAGAGGACCACATCTTCCCCAGCATTTTGCTGACTTGTTCTAAAACATATTCTGGGTCTCCATAGAGGTAATGGTTACACAGCACTGTAAATGCACTAAATGCCACTAAATACACTTTTTAAATGGTGAGATCTAGCTTATGTGAATTTCACCCAAACTTTCTTCAATGGGAAAAAAATAAGAATATATACCATCAGAGAAATGAAAATATAGGAGGAGGGGTGGGATTTGTTGCTGTTTTATTGATTTATTCTAAATTTGCAAGATACTGCTTCTAAAAGTCAAATCAAGGGAATTCCCGGGCAGTCCGGTGGTTAAGACTCTGCACTTCCACTGCCAAGGGCCCAGGTTCCATTGCTGGTTGGGGAACTAAGATCCTAAAAGCCACTCATGGGTAGTCAAAGTAGCAAACTTGTAGGGCTTTAGCTTTGAGCAAATGAAGGTAGAAAGGCAGATAACTATAAATAGTAAAACAGCTCCAATCCCTACCTGCACCCACAAAAAGGCCAGTTTGACACAGCTTAGTAAGTAGCCTAGAACTAGGGATCCAGACCTTCCACTGAACCACCTGGGAAGCCCCAACTGGGTAGAATTCGGTTTAAGTGCCACAAAAGGAAGCAACTGAAAGGATCCTGGCCACTCCCTGCTTCCCTAAGGAAAGCCGGTAGCCGCTCTCTGCTATTGCTGGTAGGACAGCTTCTTCCTAGCCCTCCTCTGCTTTGCCAGCGCTCCGCTACAGAAGCTGGAAAACGTTAATACTTCCTCTCCCAGGCCTTCTGCAGCTAAGCATGGCCAAGTTACAAGTTCCAACCACCAAGATAGAGCTGGCACTCCTGCAGGGAAGGGAGAGTGTCTGAGGAAGCTTTTACTTCTTCATAAAAGGACCAGGCCCAAGAAGAGTGGCCACAGGACTGCCCTTCTCCACGCTCCCGCCTGTAAGACAGACGCGGTACCCGGAGCCATGGAAGTCATCTTACGATACAAAGGGACAAGTTCGTAACAAAAGACCATGTGGCCAAGAGGAGCAGGACAGGAAGACAGAGAGTCAGGGTCCTTATTAGCGTTGTTGGGAAGCTATGCCAGTGCCTGGAGATTCTTACCTCCAGACTTCTTGTTCTATGAGAAAAATATCACTGTTAAGCACACAGCTGTTTTTGGTTTTTTTTTTTTTAAAAGATTTATTTATTTATGGCTGCTCCATGAAGCTTGAAGTGAAAAAGTGAAAGTGTTAGTTGTTCAGTCCTGTCCAACTCTTTGTGACCCCATGGGATGTAGCCCGCCAGGCTCCTCTCTCCGTGGAATTCTCCAGGCTAGAATACTGGAGTGGGTAGCCATTCCCTTCTCCAGGGGATGTTCCCGACCCAGGGATGGAACCTGGGTCTCCCACATCACAGGCAGATTCTTCACCATCTGAGCCACCGGGGAAGCCCATGCAGCTTATGGGATCTTAATTCCCTGACCAGGGATTAAACCTGGGCCCCTGAAGTGAAAGCCCCGTGTCCTAACCCCTGGGCCAACAGGAAACTCCCCTATGAGCAGATACTGTTACTTGCAGATTTCCTACCTGATAACACTAATGTACATACTAGTATATATATAGAACTAATAACAAAATATGTCTTATAGATTTATACTTTCCTTAAGTAAACTTTTCAAAATTGCACATTATTTATTCCACGGATACATCCAGTTGTTCTAACAACTTCTATAATCTCTAGTTTTAAACATCACTTTGGGTTTTGCCAAGAAGATGCATGACAGAAACCCAGCCACTGCCCAGGTCAGTGCCCAGGCTCAACAGAACCATCTGAAAGGGAACAATTTATGTCTGATTGTGCCTCTTACACAGACACTGCTTGTGTCGGCTGTTGGATGTGGTTTCACGCAGTCAGAACACAAAGAACTGAATTGTCAATGCAGTTAAGCCCACTTTATCATGGCTATTGTGAAAGAGAACCGTCACAGAACCAGTGTAACCCTACACAAAATAATTAGTGGGTGGTTCCTAGAGTGACACAAGCCTTTTTAAAGGGTGTACGACACATTGCCTGTTTAAAACACTCAATGCATTTATAAGCTGAAGAGCACATGTTTCGGCAGTCCACACAGTATGAGCTCTAAACGGAGCAGACACTCAACCAGTGCTGGTTAACTAACAAATTCCTCTGCAGGAGGCAGAACAAGCAGCAGCCATGCCTCCAACGCGTGCTTCTGCTGCAACTGACAAGTCCTGCCGGATTTCTGTTATCATTATCATCCTTCCCTGCAGGTCAAGGCCAGTTCTTACTTGATGGTTTGAGTCACATGAACCTGCATTCCTTTCAGATTGGATAAAGGCCAGACTTGTCTACTAGCACCACAGAAGGGTTTTAAATTGACAGCGGTCTCTAAATATATGATCAGGAACCCCTGGCCTTAATTTAGATTTTCCAGCAGCCTGGAGAAGATTCTACAGCCAAAGCTATAAGCACCCATATTACCACTGTGACCCTTTCACCTACTTACCTAAAGAGGATAACTAGACTTTGGCTGAAGCACATTGATCTGTCCAAGAGAATGACCTGCACACTTTGACTCAGCATCTCTTTTCCAAATTAAAAAAAAAAAAAAAAAGTCCTACATAAGCAAACAGGATGGTCCTTTTCCCAAATATATTTCCTTTAATCAGAATTCACGGAAAAATAAAAACTAAGGATGGTATGTGTGTGTGTGTGGTGTTCACTGTTCTTTTTCCATTTGAAAAAATGTTGATGATGGCTAGGTGGTTTTCCCAGTTGTGACTATGTGATACACGGCATGATGTGAGTGATTAATAAATGTTGGACATGACTGACTAATACACATACACACACACACACACACACACACAGGTAAATTATAATTAGTGATGCCAATGTGGAAATTCACAAGATTAGGCTGATAGTTGTTTTCGGGCCTCCATTTTCTGTGAGAATATCACAAGATATTGAATGTCTATAATGAATGTCTCCAAGCTCCCATTTTATTATCTGCTCTCACCCACTAACAACACTTTACCTTAAAATGAGCCATAACAGTCAACTATCCCACAAGAAGGGATTAGGGAGGTATACTGTGTACGAGTGGTGTTTCTACAGCTAGCCCCGAGAGGATGTAAAGAGAGTCTCCAGTAGAGAACAATGAGGTTTCTGATTGCTAATTTGGTCTAATTGTGGTTTGCAAATTTAACTTCCATTGAAGATTTATATTCACTTAATTCTCCGGTCCAGGAAACTAGAATTAAATTTCCAGTCACTAGTGTGTTATTTTGAGTCTTTTTTTAATTAAATTTTTATTGGAGTATATAGTTGCTTTGTATCCTGAATCTTGAGTCTTATTTCCCTTTGTATTTAGTAGAGCAGAGAATGAAATAGAACAAGAGAAAATATGCCTAGGGAAAAAGAAAATAACTATAAAACCTGTGGAGAGTGGTAGGTAAAAATGGAAATGTCCTTATTTGACCATGAATCCCATGGGCAGTTATGGAAAAGAAGTATTATTTCCTCATCTTGGTCATTTATATACTCACGTATTCATGTACTGAACCATCACTAAATGCCATGCTGGGTACAAGGGGGGAAAAATGCCTTTGCCTTAAGAGATTTAAGGTCTGATGAAAGAAAAAAAAAAAGAATCTAACAATTACATAATAGTCTGAACCGGCTTTTGGAAAGCTTCCTGGGGGAGATGACGCTTGAACTGCCCCAGTCCTGAAGCGTGAATGTAGGTTTCCCAGTTGAAAAGCTAAATTAAGACAGCAATGGTGGGAACAGGGGAGGTGAAGGAGGCAGAGAGCAGAGAACTTGACTGACCCACCACGGAGGTGGAAGGGAGGTAGCTGAGACAGACACTTGGGCTCTTGGCTCGTGTCCAAAGGTGTCTGGTGGTGCCACTCAGAGCAGAGACTGGGGAAGAGGGAGGTTAGAGGCACAGGAGATGCTTCCGTCTGAGATATGCTGAGCTGCCTGACAGACTTCACCTGAAAGCGTCTGGGTCAATTTGCTGTGTGGATCTGTGCGTGTGCCACCTGCGCGCTAAGTCGGTTCCATTGTGTCCAACCACCACGCTCCTCTGTCCACGGGGTTCTCCAGCCAAGAATACTGGAGTGGGTTGCCCTTTCCTCCTCCAGGGGATCTTCCCCACCCAGGGATCGAACCTGCGTCTCTTCTGTCTCCTGAGTTGGCAGGCGGATTCTTTACCGTTAGCGCCACCTGGGAAACCCATATGGAACTAGCACTCAGGAAATAAGTGAGGGCTAGAAACGAACGTAGACAAACTGAAGTTACACAGGCAGCAGGGAAGGCCTTAGTTCTGACTGAGGGCTCCCGGGGACATGGAGATGAGCAGTGGTTAAGGACCCACCTCAGGAGCAGCTGACACAGGCTGGAGAGCCGGCGAGGGGCCAGCGCCCTGGGAGGAAGTGGCCAACACATCACCTACCAAGGACAAATGAGAGGGACTCTGGGGGTGGAGGACACTACCTTCTCTTCTTTTTGGCCCTACCTATTTTTAAAATTATCACTGTTGGCTGCACTGGGTCTTAGTTGCGGCATGCAAGTAATAGTGACAGGGACACAAAGGAGTTGAGATCACCTAGAACAGCCCAGGACTTGAAGACACTGTGCTCAGTCGCTCAGTCGTGTCTGACCCTTTGCGACCCCATGGACTGCAGCCCGCCAGGCTCCTCTGTCCATGGGGATTCTCCAGGCAAGACTACTGGACTGGGGTTGCCATGCCTTCCTCCAGGGGATCTTCCCCATCCAGGGATCAAACCCAGGTCTCCCACATTGCAGGCAGATTCTTTACTGTCTGAGCCACCAGACATCATGGTTCCACAAAAGATGGGAAGCGCGGTGGAGCTGTGGGCCGGTTGGGTTCCTAACCAGCTGGGTGATCTTGTGCCTTTAATCATCTTTCAGCAAAGAGGTGAGCCTGGGTCACACGCTGATGGCACAGGCTCCAGGTCTGCCGGGTTCAAACACAAGTGCATCAGCTCCCACACTCCTCCAGCTTTTCAGAACCATGCCCCAGGCTTGTCCTAGACCTTTATTCTGCACGTGGTGCCAAGTTCCAGCTCAACAGGGCCTCATCTAACCAGAAAGCGAAAGTGACTGACCTAACTGGGGGAGAGTTCAGAGCTGCTCTATCAAAAATTAAGCCTTCTAACAAGCTCAAGTGAGCTGTGGAAGGGATCCAGGCCCAACGGATTGCTTTGGGAGAAATAACTCAAGCGACGGACTCACGGTCCTATGACTCAGTACTGGATTTCAGTGGCTCTGTCCACACCATCATTTCCCTCTCTCTCTCCCTTGAGTTGGAATGGATGGTCGGTCCTCCAGGATGCCTCAGCTAGTGGCTCGTTCACCGTTACATAACAGTGGCTGGGACCAAGTATATTGTGAAACAATGACTCTGTCGGGGACTTCCCTGTGGTACAGTGGCTAAGACTCCATGCTCTCAATGCAAGGGGGTTTGGGTTCGATCCCTGGTCAGGGAGCTAGATTCCACATGCTGCAACTAAGTGTTCGCATGCAGCAACTAAATATCCTGCATGCTGTAATGAAAATTAAAGATCCCATGTGCCCAGCTAAGACCCAATGCAGCCAAGCAAATATTGAAAAAAAAAAAGAATGACTCTATGGATATTATTACTTCACTAACAAATAGCAACGACCTTCAGCCTAGCTTGGTATTTCTCTTGTATTATTTAACTTTTCGTAAGCTGAAAGCTTATCTCTCAAATCCACAGTTGATGTCACATCTTTTTAAAGTAATTTTATGTATTGATTTCTGGCTGTATCGGGTCTTGGTTGCTGCGAGAGCTCTTCTCTAGTTGCAGGGAGTCGGGGGCTGCTCTCCAGTTGCAGGCTTCTCATTGCGGTGGCTCCTCTTGCTTCAGAGCACTGGCTCCAGGGCGTGTGGGCTCCAGCAGTTGCAGCACGTGGGCTCCAGAGCGGGGGGCTCAGTGGTTGTGGCGCAAGGGCTTAGTTACTCCAAGCCATGTGGAATCTTTTCCAGCCAGGAATCGAACCCAAGTCCCCTGCGTTGGCAGGCAGATTCTTAACCACTTAGCTACCAGGGAAGCCCTTGCCGTCACATCTCTATGTTTCACTTTACCATCAGTGAGCACTGCCTTCTGTACTAATAACTGTTCCATGATGCTTGCTGTTTGACAGAGAATCTAGAATTTTACCAAAGAGTTTTCTCCCCCTCAACTCCCTCCAGACTCATCCTTACTCTGCACCTGTTTTCCCTCTGCCTCGAAACACGTTCCTCTAGTAAAATTTCTCATGATAAACTCAGAACGCTCAAGAAAAAACAGCAAGATTCAGGGAGGGCAATTGACTGGAATTATGGTTCCCTGGGCTGACATTCTAGATGACTGAAGAACATCTGCCGAGTGTAATTCTTCCAAACTGAAAAAGTCCTGAGGCAGAATAACCACTTTGGACTGTAAACGGGATCATGAGACGCTATTCATTGGGAGGTGACCTTGATAAAGGACAGAGTTAGAGCTGACAAAGGCAGTAAAATGCAAAAGCTACGGTGATATTCATCTCACGAGGCTATTCTTTTAAAGATTTCCAGGGAATTAGTAGAAAGCAAAGTGAGAGCATACAGTTTTAAAGTCCTTGATACCGGGAATACAAACATTGCACCAAGCAAAATGTTGCCTCGAGGGGAATTTTATAGGACAGCTTTGAGTGACTGCACTTACCACCCTGTATCTTAACCTTGGCCTTTTTTAGATACTTTAGGAGTTACCTTGGTAACTGTCTTAGTTTGCGTGCGTACGTGTTCGTTGCCTCAGTCGTGTTCGACTCCTGTGACGCTATGAACTGTAACCCGCCAGGCTCCTCTGTCCGTGGGTTTCTCCAGGCAAGAATACTGGAGTGGGTTGCCATGCCCTTCTCCAGGAGATCTTCCCAACCCAGGGATGGAACCTGCGTCTCTTACATTTCCTGCATTATCACTAGCGCCACCTGGGAAGCTCTAGAAGAATACAAGGGGCTTCCCTGGTGGCTCAGTCAGCAAAGAATTTGCCTGCAATGCAGGGGACTGAGACCACCCAGGTTTGGTCCCTGGGTCAGGAAGATCCCCTGGAAGAGGAATAGCAACTCGCTCCTGTATTCTTGCCTGGGAATTCCCGACAGAGGAGCCTGGCAGGCTACATACAGTCCATGGCATTTTAAAAGAGTCAGACACAACTCAGCAAATAAACAACAAATAAACTGAGAGATGGTGAGGGGCAGGGAAGCCTGGTGTGCTGCAGTTCATGGGGTCGCACAGAGTTGGACATGACTGAGCGATTGAACGACAACATCTGAGCGGATGAGCCACTGAAAGACCTGCTGTGCCTCCTCACAGCTCGCTGGAGAACAGAGGCCAGATGGTAACAGGTCTGTCTCAGAGCGAGGAGTCTGCGCCTCTCTCTCCTTGCTTCACCCCCCTCGCTGCCCCAGGCTTCCACTCTTAATAACCTCCAGTTCTGCTTTTTGCTAAGACAGCGGCCAGTGTGCACACGTCACATCGAGGAAGCTCAGTTCTAATTCAGATGCCCTGGCTTCCACTCCTCAGAAGCCAGGAATCCCCAGACAACACTTGCGTGCATTTCCTATTGCCGCTGTAACAAGCTGTCTCAAACTTAGTGGCTTAAAACAACATGAATTTAGGGACTTCCCAGGTGATCCAGTGGTTAAGACTTCTCCTTCCAGTGCAAGGAGTGTGGGCTCCATCCCTGGTCCTGGAGCTAAGATTCCGCATGCCTTTCAGCCAGGAAACCAAAACATAAAACAGAAGTAATATTGTAACAAATTCAATAATGACTTTTTGAATGGCCTATATAAAAAAAGCTCTCTATAAAAGAAAGACAAAAGCAAAAAGGTGTCCTCTGACCCTTCTGGAGGTCTAAAGTCTAAAATCAGTTCCACCCAGCTGAAATTGAAGGGTCAGCAGGACTGTGGATACTCCTGGTGGCCTGGGGTTCAATCCTGGGTCAGGGAACAAGATCCCACATGCTGCAACTAAAGATCCTGGGTGTCAAAACTAAGACCCAGTTGTTGTTGTTATTTAGTCGCTAAGTCGTGTCCAACTCTTTGCAACCCCACGGCCTGACAGGCCATGGGATTTCCCAGGCAAGAATACTGGGGTGGGTTACCATTTCCTTCTCCAGGGCATCTTCCTGCCTGGGATCTAACCCCTGTCTCCTGCACTATGGATGGATTCTTTACCACTGAGCCACTGGGGAAGTCCCAAGACCCAGTTAAGCCAAATAAATAACTAATTTTTTTTTTTAATGAAGTTTTTGAGAGCTTGTCTTTGTCAGCATGAAACATACATTTGGCAATTCCCTAAATAATTTGACCAATCTGGGGTCGGATGCCCTGATTTTATCTAGATAGGATGCTTATCCTACCCAGACTCTACTTCCTTTTGTGCTGGCTAGGCCCACCTGGCTCTGAAGCAATCACTTTCTGTGGTTTCTAATTAGAAATTGGAGCTTAATGCACACAGCAATATTAATCTCCTTTATGACCTATTTTTATGACTTATGGGAAATTCATTGCTAAGTCGCGTCAGTCGTGTCCGACTCTGTTCGACCCCATAGACGGCAGCCCACCAGGCTCCGCGTCCCTGGGATTCTCCAGGCAAGAATACTGGAGTGGGTTGCCATTTCTTTCTCCAGTGCATGAAAGGGAAAAGTGAAAGTGAAGTTGCTCAGTCGTGTCCGACTCTTAGCGACACCATGGACTGTAGCCTACCAGGCTCCTCCGCCCACGGGATTTTCCAGGCAAGAGTACTGGAGTGGGGTGCCATCGCCTTCTCCAGGGAAATTCATTAGGCACCAAGAAAAGGAATTGCTTGCAGATGAGCAATTGTCTACCTCTTGTTTCCTCGATACTTCATTCTCATAAAATCTTATTCTTGATTCAAACCAATTTAAATATATGTAGAATGGGAGAAAAAAAATATTCGCGATGACAGCCTGGTTTTAAGACATCCATTTAGTTGTAGTTTCAAAAAATATATTCTTTCAGGGACTTGCCTGGTGGTCCAGCAATTAAGAATCCACCTTGCCATGCAGGAGACACGGGTTTGATAGATCCCTGGCCGGGAACTAAGATCGCACTTGCTGCAGGGTGACTAAGCCCAAACACCGCAACTGCTGAGCCCATGCACCATGGCTAGACAGTCCATGAGTCGCAACAAAAGATCCCGCACGATGTAACAAGATCCCACATGCCACAGCTAAGACCCAACATGGCCAAATAAACAAATAAATACTTTTTAAAACACTCTTCCAGACCGATGATGTGTGTGCTCTTCCATTCTGTTGATACACATTAATTTTGTTGAAATGCCAGGTACTTTACTGGGCACGGTGCACGCAGCATGGAGCAAATCAAAATCCTTACCCTCTCAGACCTGATATTAACACTATGCTTAGGAAGAGACAGATAATAAAGGAACACACCAGGAAGTAATGTCAGGAGAGACGCGTCACAAAGAAAAGGAAAGCAGGGTGAAGAGAGAGAAAACAACGGTGGGATGCCATGTTGAGATGAGATGGCCCGGCACGTCTGAGATGAGAGCACAGGCCGCACACATCTGGGAGAAGAGCAAAGGGAACAAGACATCTAAGAATCTGAGAAACGGGCAACAGGAAGTGCAAAGGTCCTGAGGTTAGTGTGCTTGAGTTGTTTGAGAAAACAGCAAGGGGACTAGAGGCTGGAAATGGAGTGATGGGAGAGGGTACAGATGGAATGCTTGTGCCCCTGAAATTCATGTGAAAACCTAATGCCTGGGCTTCCCTGGTGGTCCAGTGGTTAAGAATCCGCCTGCCAATGCAGGAGACATGGGTTCGATCCCTAGTCTGGGAAGATTCCACACGCTGCTGAGCAACTAAGCTGCAGCTGTGGAGCCTGAGCACCACAAGTACTGAAGCTTGAGAGCTCTGCGATAAGAGAGGCCCCTCAGTGAGCCCGAGCACCGGCCACAGCCAGAGAAGGCGCAAGGGCAGCGTTGAGGACCCAGCGCAACAAAAAAAAAAAAAAAAATCTAACCCCCAACGTCCTGAATTCACCCATCCTAAAGTCAGAAGAATTAAGATTCCAGAGGATAAACACGGAGTTGAGGGGCCTGGGTTAAGCCCACTTCTTCCAGGAGCCTGCTATGACCTTGGACAACCCACAGAAGGAGACCACCATACGCACACCCACCCCGCCTGTCTCCAAGACTGCTTATGAACATCAAGTGAGGGAACACATGGCAATGTTACTCTAGACTTTGCCTGACGTTATTCTTCAGCTGTGACTCCCTGAAGTTCAAAGACTCACTTCTAGTCCTGGGGCTTGGCACGCAGTAGGGCTTGTGGCGGGCTGCAGTCCACGGGGCCACAAAGAGTCAGACCCGACTGAGTGACTAAGCACAGCACATGCAGGGCTTGTGTAAACATATGACTGGATGAGGAAGTGCTTTCCCTGGCTGAGGTTGCTGTGTGAGGGACACAACCACTCAACCAAGTCTGAGAGGGAAGTGTCTGGCTTTCTTTCCTTTAGAGAGCAAAGCTGCCATCATTTCCTTGCAGAATTCAGAGTGAAATACAGTCCTGATTGGTAGTGTCATTAGATATGTTGCCCCGGAAGGCCTCCTCCTCTCCTCCCCAGCAGCCCCTCGGGAAGCCTTCAAGGGGAAGCGTGAGCCCAAACAACCAGGAAGCCGGTTGGTGTCACTCAGGACACAGAGAGGGGAAAGGGACTCTGCATAGACTAGCAGTAGATGCATACACAAAAGGAAGTGGGTTTCATGACTTCCTTGGTGGTCCAGAGGCTAAGACTCTGAGCTCCCGAGGCAGGAGGCCCAGGTTCGATCCCTGATCAAGGAACTAGATCCTGCATAGAGCAAGTAAGAGCCCAAACGCTGCAACTGAAGACCCATATACTGCAACTGAGATCAAAAAAAGGAAGTAGGTTTTAATTCCAATAGGAACAGAGCCCTCAGAATGAGGTCGGCTACCAGAGTCCCCTGGAGAGCTCAGCCCTGAGCTGGGAGATAGGAAAGACAAGACAGGAGGAGGAGTGACAGAGGGGAGGGGCAGCACTGGGCTGAGAGGAAGGTCAGCCTCCTGTTTACGGACTGGCATGGACGCTGGGAAATGAGAGGCGTGGTTCGGAAGGAAACAGAAGCCACCATTCAACCTGCGCTGGCTCAGGTGTGAAATGAGTTAAATCATACTCACTTCTGGACTTCCCAGGTGGCACAGTGAATAAGAATCCGCCTGCCAGTGGAAGGGACACAGGTTCGATCCCTGGTCCGGGAAGATTCCACGTGACTCAGAGCAACGAAGCCCATGTGCCTCAGGGCTGCAACAACTGCAGCCCGTGTGCCCAGAGCCTGTGCTCCACGACAAGAGAAGCCACCACAGCTAGAGAAAGCCTGAGCAAAGCCATGAAGACCCAGTGCAGCCAAAAATAAGTAAATAAATCATAAAAGCACAACTCACAATTTTACACCTTAAAATTATAAATTAAAAAAAAACCTCACCTCTTATTAAAGTTATGCAACTGTTTTCCAAAGGCTTTTCCCTTGCCCCTCCCCCAAAGCCCGCCCTGCCTCCCTTACATTCTTCCCAAGGGAGGGGAAGTAACCACCTTCTTTCGGGGAAGTCCTGGGGCAGGGTCTGGACAGGCAGGCTGGACAAGCGTGGAGCGGCCCGCCCTGCCTTCTCCAGATGGGTCTCCTCTCCAGCTGTTGTCAGTTTCTGTCCGCACTCACCCACTTCCTTCAGTTCATGGGTCACACCAAACCCACTCTCGGGGTATCTGATAACTTGCCTTGTTCACTGCCCAGAAAGCTCTCCTCCCAGACCTCAGTGAGGCTGGGTCTTTCTCATTGTCCAGGGCTCTGCTCAAGTGTCACCTCCTCAGGACGCCTTTCTGGACTCACCAGTGTTCAGTCCTGTTATTGAATCCAAGTCCTCCATGTACCTGGAGCACAGTGAGGTCATATAAACCAAAATGTCAGAGTTTGGAGCAGAGAAAGGTTTATCTCAGGGCCAAGTCATGTATGGATGTGAGAGTTGGACTATAAAGAAAGCTGTGTGCCGAAGAATTGATGCTTTTGAACTGTGGTGTTGGAGAAGACTCTTAAGAGTCCCTTGGACTGCAAGGAGATCCAACCAGTCCATCCTAAAGGATATCAGTCCTGAGTGTTCATTGGAAGGACTGATGCTGAAGCTGAAACTCCAATACTTTGGCCACCTGATACGAAGAACTGACCCATTTGAAAAGACCCTGATGCTGGGAAAGATTGAAGGTAGGAGGAGAAGGGGATGACAGAGGATGAGATGGTTGGATGGTATCACCGACTCAATGGACATGAGTTTGAGTAAACTCTGGGAGTTGGTGATGGACAGGGAGGCCTGGCATGCTGCAGCCCATGTGGTCACAAAGTGTCAGACACGACTGAGCGACTGAACTGAACTGAACTAAAGCAAGGACAACAGGTGGCTTGAGTCAGAAAACCCGAACTCCTTGATGGCTCCAAGGAAGAGTTGTTACAGGCGAAATGTGGGGTGAGGGATGCGGGTGCCTGACCTCCTTCTGGTTGGTGGTGAGATGACCAGGAATCTCAATTCCAACCAGTCTTCTGGTTCCAACAAGTCTGGGGTCTCAGCAGGTAGTTACCATTCTCCACCCAGGTGGGGCCTTAGTCCCCACAAAGCAACTCAAAGATTTGAATCAGATTGTTCTGTGTTTCCCTGGAGGACAAACTAGGCCTCAGTTATACCCCTGAACTGTCGTTTCTGACCACGTGCCCTTTGTTTCTGCATTTCCTTACTTCTCTAATTAGTAACTGCTTGAGTCTGCTCTTTGAAACTCCCAGAAGGCTTAGGAGACTTAAGACTTTTTCTACAAACAATCAGGGGGCGGGGAGCCCCCTCCCCCGAAGAGTCCTGCCAAGTTTCAGTTCCCTTGTTCTCAGGCACTTTCCATCACATCAAGGCTCTTAACACGCTCTGAAACCCCCTTATACGTGTGATTGTCTTTGTCGGCCCCCTCACTTCTCAGCAGAATGCAGGCTCCACCAGAGCAGGGAGCTGTTTGCTCATTGCAGTACCCCCAGCGCCTGGAACACTTTGAAGTCTTTTTTTTTTAATTTTTAAAGATGTGTTTGGGTCTTAGTGGTGGCACTAGATATCCTCATCATGTCATCTCTCGTTGTGGCCCAGTTTCTCTAGTTGTGGCACATAGCCTCTCTAGTTGTGGTGTGAGGGCTTAGCTGCTCTATGGCACATGAGATCTTAGTTCCCCGACCAGGGATCAAACCCATGTCCCCTGCATTACAAGGCGGATTCTTAACCACTGGACCACCAGGGAAGACCCACCCTTGGAAGTCTTGACCAATCGTTGATCAATGCATGAAAAGGATAAGATGAGGATTACAGGAGGCGGTGTTCCTAAGCTTTTGGCGGGTGCCAGCCACCTTAACAATGGCATTATTATCACTATTACTATCATTCCTCTTTTGTTGCAAGTCTGATCTGTTGGATGAGGCAGTAATAATGAGCCTACCTTATTATCTCTGAAATAGGAATGTAGGAAGCACTGATTTCTCTTCTCTGGAGGACAGAGGCAAGACCCAGAAAGATTCACCACAAACTTTCCAGAGAAAGCACTGAATACTGGTGGGAGCACTCAGGGCTCCCAGGGTTTGTGCTCAGCAGCTGCATTACCTTGGGTAAGATTCTCAACCTCTCTGCACCTGTTGAGAAGTCTGGGCAATATAGGGGGTCATTAAATGCTGCATAAGATCTCTTTTAATTTCTAGAAGCATTGTCCTTTATCTCCTCAAATATTTGGTTGTTCTTGCCTGCCTTCTGGAGGACAAATGAAAGAACTAAAGACTGGCAGAAACAGAGGGGGCCTGGAGGTTCTAGAATAAATATTAAGTCAGTTTCTAAATTATTAGTTTGCACGGGTCTCCTCTTCCCTAAGGATGTAAAGACCCAACAGAGGGACCACAACGCCTCTTCTGCCTTTGATCCAGAGCACATACTACCTTACTTTGGACACTTATTGTTAGCAGTTTTACACCTGGATGTCCTTTGGTCCTTAAAATAACCTTACTAAGTATGCATTATTGCTCCATCTTTATTACCTCCATTTTACAAGTTGGGGTGGAGTACTCAGAAACGTCACAGCTAAAAAGTAACAGGGTTTGTCTCCTCCCCACCCCTTCCTCTCCCGGAGCTGGCCGTGGGGAATTCCCACCAATGGGTCCGAAATCTCTTGATCATCAAAATCATACGGAACATCTTCAAGAGGGTCTGAAGCCTGCCCAGGTCCTACTTAACCAGCCATCCAGAAACCAAGTTTTTTTTTTCAAAATCTTTCTGGATCCCAATAACTCAGCTGGCCTCCAAAACCACTGCATGATCCTGGCTGCCTGGCAGTTAGAAAGCCTCCAGAGACCTTGCTAACACTTCCCACCGTTGTCACTTATGACGTCATTCCTCTCTCGTCCCGCCCCTCCCTCAGGGCTGCGCTTGCGCCCGCAGCAGCGGTGTCTCCGCAGCGCCCTCTGCTGGACACGCGGTAAAGACCCAAAGTGCAACCAACTCCTTTCAGGGGGATGTGTACCAGGGCTCCCCAATCTCTTCATAATATCACAAAATGTTACGCAGTTCCCTCCCGTGATGTAGAGTGAGTACTACTAATAGCCGCTGCTCGAGAAAATGCATAGTGATCATATTCTACTTATGAATGAACAAGTGAATTAGGAGTTTGCTTTTAGTTAGAACAGTACTGTGCTTAGCCGCTCAGTTGTATCTGACTCTTTGAGACCCCATGCACTGTAGCCCTCCAGGCTCCTCTGTCCATGAGGATTCTCCAGGAGAGAATACTGGACTCGGTTGCCATGCCCTCCTCCAGGGGATCTTCCCAACCCAGGGATGGAACCCAGGTCTCCCGAGTTCCAGGCAGATTCTTTACCGTCTGAGCCACCAGGAGTACTAACCACACACATGTGGGCGTGCGGGGGAGGCAAGTCAGACATGGCTTGTTCAGTGGTTTGGGGAACCACTGTGCAAAGAGTTGCTTCCCTGGTAGTTGCCCAAATTTGGTTCATTTACTCACTCATTTTCCCCAACAAGTATTAAATGCCTAGTAAATACCGAGCACTCTTCTTAGTCCAAACAAGACCAAAAAATAAAAAATAAAACAACAGCAAACTCTCTGCTTGTGGAGTTTATAGTCTACTAATGGCGACAGGCATTAAGCAAATAAACATTATTAAATATCTACTTATAAATGGTATGGATGCTCTGAAGGAAAGAACTAGGTTTTGAGAGCTCCTTACTCTAGGAAGGATGGGCAAGGAAGTTCTCTCCCTGGAACTGATTGGAAACTAAGACCTGAAATTTGAGAAGGAATGAGTCTTGAAAGCCAGGGAGGGAATTCCAGGTGGCTTAAGGAGTTCTTCTCTGAGGCTCTGAAAGGAAACCAGGAGCATCCTGTATGGGTAGTGGCGTGAATTGAGATGAGGTATATATTTCTGTGGATAATGGGTAGCAAACCCAGAATTTAAACTCCAGTGGGACAGCTTCACTCAGCCTCAATATTCTACAGTGCCTTTGGGGCACTGATAAGGACCTTGGGTTTTATTATCTAAGTATATAGTAGTTTAGTCACTAAGTCATGTTTGACTCTTTGCAACCCCGTGGATTGTAGCCCACCAGGCTCCTCTCTCCAGGGGATTCTCCAGGCAAGACTACTGAAGTGGGTTGCCATCTCCTTTTTTCTCCAGGGGATCTTCCTGACCCAGGAAATCAAACCCGGGTCTCCTGCATTGTAGGCAGATTCTTTACCAACTGAGCTACAAGGGAAGCCCCAGTCTAAGTATATACAATGAGACATCTCTGTAAGCTTTTAAGCAGGGGCTCTGAGTGATCTCTTGTGCTTTAACAAGATTGTGGTAAATGGATAATAGTTGATGGGGAGGCAAGAGTAGAGGAAGGTGGAGTGTAAGACACATGCACCTGCTCAGGCAGAGATGAAGGCGCTCGGCAGTGAGGATGGGGGGGGGGGGGGACTTGATGCGGAAGTGGCAGGACTGCTGACGGACTAGGTGTGGGGCCCGGGAGAGGAAGCCGTGAAAGGGGCAGTCCACGCTCAGAAAGCTGGATTGTGGAGCACAGACTGAGACGGAAGGGGAAGCATGTCTGGGAGAGCGAGGAGAGCTCAGTTCTGTGCACACGGAGCGTGAGATGCCGGTGATGCACCTAATGAACAATCAAGTGCAAAACAAAAAAAAAATCACAGGCATCTCAAACTTAATGTGTGTAAAAGTGAACTCTTCGCTGACCTCATTCTGAAATTCAGAGCAGACATCTAGGCTAGAAATGGAAATGAATGGGTCGTTTTTAGCCTCATCGGCGCTATTTAGAAATGGGTGCTGCTCCCTGGGGAGAGAAGCGTTCCAAGGACCAAACTTTCAGAAACGCCAGCCTTTGGAGGCCGGATCTGAGAATAGAAAGGGCTGAGGTGGGAGAGAGAGAGCGTGCCAGTGCCAGAGGAGAGCCAGTTGGAAGGATGAAATTGCAAAACAAAAGCAGCCCAGGGCTCACTGTCCTCTGAGAAAGGAAGCCACCTCCTTCCTGTTTCTTTCCACGAGGGCAGGAACTAGTCCAGACGTCAGCACCAAGTCTAGGCTAGCTCGTAAGGTGCTGTAGGCTTGCCTAAGCCCGTCCATCACTCTGTACCAGGAAGGAGGAGGCATGCCCTGAAGTAGAAAGCTGTCTCAACACTTTCCTGTACTCCTCATCCTCCTGTTGGGTCAAGGAAGGGTACACGTGGGCATGGGCAGGGTGCCAGCTCAGGCGCGAGTGCCCACAGTGGGAGGGGCAGAGGCATTACATTAGTCATAGTCTTGCTGTCATTTCCTGTGGTGGTTTTCCTTTTTTTTTAATCTTTCCTTGCCACTGCCCCTGATTTCACCCACTTCTCTTTTTACTTTATTATCTTCCCCCAGAAACCACTGTCCCGTGATAATAATCATCTCATTCTTAATTAATATGCTTTGGGAAGGGCAAAATTTTTCTCTTTCACAGCCCTTTGGGGGGCTTGAGAATTGCTGACATAAATGTTTAAGAGGTTTTTTTGTCTCCATAGTAAATGGAGGAAAGTAAATCTTCATCCTCAGGTCCAAAAAATCATACAGGGAGATGCAATTCTATGCAGAGACATCTCCAGCCTCTGGCCTGATGGTCCAGAAATCTGGTAAATAATTCACTGGGGAAGTCTACCTCTTTTTAAAAGTCTATCATGTTCTTAATTTTAAAAGTGTATTTCATTGTAGAACTGGTTTCTCAAATTTTAATGAGCAGATCAATCACCTGGGGATCTTGTTAAAATGCAGCCTCTGATTTGGGAGGTCTGGGGTGGGCACGGAGATGCACCATTTCTAACGAGCTCCCAGGTGATGCCGAGATGGCTGGCAAATGAGCCACATTTTGAATATCAAGGATTTAGCAAACAAACAAGCAAAAAAATTACCAGGATAACACAAATCAACTGTGAACTCGTCCTCTCAAATAGGACATTCTGCTCTCCATTCATAGCTCCATGCTGAAATAGCTCAGGACTCCCAGTCCCCCACCCCCCAACATCCCTCAAAGAAGCCAGAGAGGGAATAGATTGGGACAGGCAGTGAGGCGCCCCTAGGAGGCAGGAAGCAGTTTGAACTGTGGGTGCAGACCTGAGAGGGTGGTCGGGGAAGGAGTATGGTCCTGCTTGAGACGACTGATGCTTTGCCACTTCATCAGGTGAGTCAGAGGCAGGGATCCTCAGGTTCAAAGGAAGCCAATGCAGGGCAAGAGGCAGGCCTAGGTGAAACGCTGTGTCAACAAGAGGGACTGATCAGACCTGGGGATTCACTTCTCCACCCTCCCCTCCAGGGAGAGGATGGGAGGTTATAGCCTATTCCTAAAGCTCTCAGTACTGCCCGGGAGGATGAAGGGAAAGCCCTGATCTTGATTCAGGACTGTGGTCCTCTGTGCCCGAGACTTTCCACACTAGGGTGTGCGCTGTGCTGTGCTTAGCCGCTCAGTCGTGTTCGACTCTTTGCGACCCCATGAACTGTATGGCCCGCCAGGCTCCTCTGTCCATGGAATTCTCTAGGCAAGAATACTGGAGTGGATTGCCATTCCTTTCTCTAGGGGATCTTTCCAACCCAGGGATCAAACCCAGGTCTCCTGCGTTGAAGGCAGATTTTTTACCACTGAGCCACCAGGCAAGCCCCCTAGAAAAGATTAATTTGAGAAATTGTTATAGAAAGAAAAAGGTCAAATGATCTGAATTCACCAACAGATGAATTAGACAAAAAAAAGGAACAGAGGGGAACTTATAGATTAAAAAAAAATTAGAAGACCCATCAAATGTTTTTAAAAAGCAAGACTAAACTATTATGTGTGAGGATGCCATTTGGCTGATAAAGCTATTAAAAAAAAAAAAAAGTAAGAAAGTAATCACTCCAAAATCAGGAGAGTGGTTACTTTAAGGAAAAGGCAGGGGTGAGACAGGATAGAATTAATTTGAGGGCTGTAAAATGGTGAATTTTTTTATGTCAGTAAAAATAGTCGTAGAATAACATTCACCATTGTAACCATTTTTGTTTGTACAATTTAGTGTCTCTAAGTAAAATCCACAATACTGTACAGCCAACACCACTGTCCATTTCTGAACTTTCATATTGTCCCAAACAGAAACTCTACCATTTCTTATTTAAAATGTATTCATTAAGGGACTTCCCTTGTGGTCCAGTGGTAAAGACTTCCCTTCCACTACAGGGGGCCTGGGTCCAATCCCTGGTTGAGGAACTAAGATCCCATTTGCCATGCAGTGCGGCCAAAAAAAAAAAAATATGCATTCACTGGAGCCCTTTTGTAAAAAGACACTTTGCCACCTCTCTGATGTGGTTACCAGGGGAGGGTTCACAGAGAAAGGCAGGATAAACGCTTGACGGGGATGCAGCGCAAGGCGCAACTTTTGGGGTGGCTCAAAACTGTTCTAGTTCCTGTCCTGGGAAGTGATCAGGAGGGTGTCTGCAGGGTGGCGGGATTATCACAGGGAGAAGGCAGGGGGCGGGAGAGCCAAGAAAAAGAAGAAAAAATTGCACTACCACAAAAAGCACATATGATACAGTAACATGTATGCATTTCCTAAGTGAATTAGGTGTGGTTTTATACATAGAAATCAATAAAGTAAAAAGGGAGGGTATTTGCCTGTCTATGTAGGTGGATTCAGGCATGGGCCTACTTAAAAGACAGACTGAACCTATAAAATAACCTCTCAGAGGCCCTTCTGGGAAGACAAAGGGGGGCTTTGTGGGGCTGGTAACAATCTGTCTATAGATCTGGCTGCTCTGTGAAAAACTATTGGGTTACACACGTACAAAATAGTCACTTTTCTGCATGTATATTATACTTGAACAAAAACATTTCTAAAAAATTAAAAGTTGCTTCTACTCTTGAGATTCTACATTAGGGAAATTCCCAATCCTTACTTAGGTTGTTTAAGAGAATGCATACTGACACTCAGAACTGGAATCCTAGTCCTTTCTACCCATTAATCATCCAGGAAAGGAAATTAGACCTGACTCATCAACTCCCCTGTTGCTGACGCAGGAGGGAGACCCAGGTGACTCAACCTGTGTGGTGTTGGGCCTGGGAGCACCCACGGCCTGGAACCCAAGAACAGCCTCGGCTGCTGAGTGCTGAGTCGATTCTAATGAATGGGTCCAAGATGGGAGGAAATCTCACCCACGGCACGCTCTGAGAAGAAATGGAGGGAGGAAGAGGAGAGGAGATGTAGAGAATGTAAATAAAAGGATATCTACCCCTTGCCTGCTGTAATAATGATCTCTAGGCTATCGGTTCCAATATTCCCACAAAGTATATACCACCCTACCTTTTATTGACCTAATGGAAAGGAAACGCTGTGTGCTTAGTCACTCAGCTGTGTCTGACTCTTTGTGACCTATGGACTGTAACCCACCAGGCTCCTCTGTCAATGGGGATTCTCTAGGCAAGAATACTGGAGTGAGTAGCCTTTCCCTTCTCCAGAGGATCTTCCTGACCCAGGGACCAAACCCAGGTCTCTTGCTTTGCAGGCAGATTCTTTACCATCTGAGCCACCAGGTAAGCCCAATGGAAAGGACGACTAGAACTTAAATGGAATTCCCCTTCAATGCTCTTAGCTTATTAACTCTGAGATTACAGATGCTGTGGAAGAAGTATTTACCTAATGGGATTGGCTGCAACTAACATCTTTGATTCTTAAAGCTTAAGCAGGTTGCTTGGAAAGAAAAGGATGCTTCTTCTTCTTCCTTTTGATATTTATTTGTTTGTTTATTTATTTGGCTGCACTTGGGATCTTTAGATATAACTTAAAGGGAGAAAGTCACCCTGTCATCGTGCTTATTTAACTTATATGCAGAGTACATCATGAGAAATGCTGGGCTGGATGAAGCACAGGCTGGTATCAAGATTGCCAGGAGAAATATCAATAACCTCAGATATTCAGATGACACCAGCCTTATGGCAGAAAGTGAAGAAGAACTAAAAAGCCTCTTGATGAAAGTGAAAGAGGAGAGGGGAAAAGTTGGCTTAAAGCTCAATGTTCAGAAAACTAAGATCATGGCATCTGGTCCCATCACTTCACGGCAAATAGATAGAGAAACAGTGGAAACAGTGACAGACTTTATTTTCTTGGGCTCCAAAATCACTGCAGATGGTGACTGCAGCCATGAAATTAAAAGACACTTACTCCTTGGAAGAAAAGTTATGACCAACCTAGACAGCATATTAAAAAGCAGAGACATTACTTTGCCGACAAAGGTCCATCTAGTCAGTTTCAGTTCACTTCAGTTGCTCAGTCGTGTCTGACTCTTTGTGACCCCATGGACTGCAGCACGCCAGGCCTCCCTGTCCATCACCAACTCCCAGAATTTACCCAAACTCAGGCCCATTGAGTTGGTGATGCCGTCCAACTATCTCATCCTCTGTCATCCCCTTCTTCTCCTGCCTTCAATCTTTCCCAGCATCAGGGTCTTTTCCAATGAGTCAGTTCTTCACATTAGGTGGCCAAAGTATTGGAGTTTCAGCTTCAGCATCAGTCCTTCCAATGAACAAGGATATAGTTTTTCCAGTGGTCATGTATGGATGTGAGAGTTGCACTATAAAGACAGCTCAGCGCTGAAGAATTGATGCTTTTGAACTGTGGTGTTGGAGAAGACTCTTGAGAGTCCCTTGGACTGCAAGGAGATCCAACCTGTCCATCCTAAAGGAAATCAGTCCTGGATGTTCATTGGAAGGACTGATGGTGAAGCTGAAACTCCGATACCTTGGCCACTTGATGCGAAGAGCTGACTCACTGGGAAAGATCCTGATGCTGGGAAAGATTGAGGGCAGGAGGAGAAGGGGACGACAGAGGGTGAGATGGTTGGATGGCATCACCAACTCAATGGGCCTGAGTTTGGGTAAATTCCGGGAGTTGGTGATGGACAGGGAGGCCTGGCGTGCTGCGGTTCATGGGGTCACAAAGAGTCAGACATGACTGAGCAACTGAACTGAACTGAACTGAAAGGGAGAAAGACGTGAAAAAGTGCAGGACTCAAGATCCCTCAGGGTCTGTCACTTTGCAGTTGAGTTTTACTGAAGCACCTTTGGATGATCTGTTGGTGTGCTAGCCAGAACAACAAAACAGTGGGTGATCCAAAGATACAAATTCACTTACAAAAACAGGGAGGGAAGTACCGTTTGATAAATGCACAGAATAACTTACGGCACTGTGTTTTTGGGAATGTGTGAAATTATGCAAAACATAAAACTGACCATTTTAACCACTTTAAAGTGTACAATACAGTGGCATTAAGGACATTAACGTTGTTATGCGACCATCAACCCCCTCTTTTTTTTTGGACACGCTGTGAGACATTTGGGATCTTTATTCTCCAATTAGTGATTGAAACTTTGCCCCTTGCATTGGAAGCTTGGAGTCTTAACCACTGGACCCCTGGGAGGTCCCCAACCCCGTCTATCTTTAAAACTTTTTCATCATCCCAAATTGAACCTCCATACTCACTAAACAATACCTGCTCATTCCCTCTTACACCTGGCACCTGGTAACCTCTATTCTACTTTCTGTCTCTATGAATTTGCTAAGTTCCTAAAAAGAAAAGTGGAATCGTGTAGCTTGTCCTTTTGTGACTGGCTTACTTTCCTTGGTAGAAGGGTTTCAAGTTTCATCTGTGTTGTATCTATCATGTGTCAGAATGTCCTTCCTTCTGGAAGCTAAATAATATCCCATTATATCTACAGACCGCAGTTTGTTTACCTGTTCATCTGTCCATGGGCACAGGGGCTGTTTCTACTTTTTGGCTACTATGAATAATGCTGCAGTGGACCCTGATATACAACTGTCTGTTCAAGTGCCTGCTTTCAGTTCTTTTGGATATACATCCAGAAATAGAATCGCTGAATTATATGGTGATTCCGTGCTTCATTTTTTTTTTTTTTTTTTGAGAAGCTACCATACTGACTTCTACGGAGGCTGCCGTACTGTATGTTCTTACCAGCAACGTACAGGAGTTCTAATTTCTCTGCATCTTCACCGACATACTTTCAGTATTTTGATAATAGCATGGCCATCCGACTGGGTGTAAGTAGATGCTTTCACCGGCTTGATCCCACTCATGCCTTACAACACCCGGAAACTTACATCCTACATGACAGGGGAGGAAACTCATGTTCGGACAGGCTTCGTGGGTCAGGTGACTAGTAAGTGGCCGAGCCAGGATCTGAAAGGACACCTGGCTGGCTCTGAAGCCCTTTTTCTTTTCACTGGAACACACTTCCTGCCCCGGGAGGCATGTATTAACCCCCTCCGGAGCCCAGCCTGCCCCAAGATGTTCCAGGCGGGGGAGCAGCCACCACGGGCCACGTGAGTACTAGTAAGGTCATCCCTGCTTCTGGTTGACAAGAGCCAGTGAGGAAACACGGCCGCGCCCACGGGGAGGCACTGCAATGGCACATTTGTTCAGGCCAGCAAGTGAGACGCAGGAGGAGCGGCGCGGGTGAAAGGGGGCCTTTCAGGAGCACGTCCTGCAGGGAGGAGGGCGATCGGAGGGGGGAAGCTGGGAGCCAGGGAGGTGTCTAGGGGGCCAGCAGGGGAGCTGATGACTCCTCCAGGGCCTCAGGAACAAAGGCCGCGGGGATGTAAGAGATGTGGGTTCGATCCCCGGGTCGGGAAGATCCCTTGGAGGAGGGCATGGCAACCTATTCCAGTATTCTCGTCTGGAGAATCCCATGGACAGAGGAGCCTGGCGGGTTATAGTCCTCAGGGTCGCAAAGAGTCGGACACGGTCGAAGTGACTTAGCACACACACAGGCACCTTGACCCACGTCACAACATGCCCTGCGGGGACCTCACGTGGTTTTGGCAGGGACCAGAATGCCAGTGTGCCTGTCCGGGTGCCAACCCAGATCCACCTTAGCCCACACTCTGCTCTGCACACTTCCCTCCCTGACAGCGGGCAGGTGCCAGCAAGCTGTATTAGCTGTACAAAAACCAAGGTCTACCTAGGGTCCCTGAGGCTAAGGAAGTTGTAAAGTCAGCTTGGAAATTCATGTTCCTACCTTGCAGTATTTTCTTTGTACTTGTTTTTCCTTTGTTTTCTGGTTAAGTTACTTTTTTTTTTTTCAGGCCAAGCTGTGCTGTCCGCAGGATCTTAGTTCCCCAACCAGGCATGGAACCCCTGTTGGGAGCTAGTTGTTGTAACCACTACACTACTTTTTAAAACGTCGATCTTCAACAAAGTTAGAAATGAAAATGGAGAGATCACAACAGACTACACAGAAATACAAAGGATCATAAGAGACTACTACCAACAGCTATATGCCAATAAAATGGACAACTTGGAAGAAATGGACAAATTCTTAGAAAAGTATAACTTTCCAAAACTGAACCAGGAAGAAATAGAAGATCTTAACAGACCCATCACAAGCACGGAAATCGAACCTGTAATCAGAAATCTTCCAGCAAACAAAAGCCCAGGACCAGACGGCTTCACAGCGGAATTCTACCAAAAATTTAGAGAAGAGCTAACACCTATCCACTCAAACTCTTCCAGAAAATTGCAGAAGATGGTAAACTTCCAAACTCATTCTATGAGGCCACCATCACCCTAATTCCAAAATCAGACAAAGATGTCACACAAAAAAAGAAAACTACAGGCCAATATCACTGATGAACATAGATGCAAAAATCCTTAATAAAATTCTAGCAAGCAGAATCCAACATCATATTAAAAAGATCATACATCATGACCAAGTGGGCTTTATCCCAGGAATGCAAGGTTTCTTTAACATCCGCAAATCAATCAATGTAATTCACCACATTAACAAATTGAAAGATAAAAACCATATGATTATCTCAATAGATGCAGAAAAAGCCTTTGACAAAATTCAACATCCATTTATGATAAAAACTCTCCAGAAAGCAGGAATAGAAGGAACATACCTCAACATAATAAAAGCTATATATGACAAACCCACAGCAAACATTATCCTCAATGGTGAAAAACTGAAAGCATTTCCCCTAAAGTCAGGAACAAGGCAAGGATGCCCACTTTCACCACTACTATTCAACATAGTTTTGGAAGTTTTGGCCACAGCAATCAGAGCGGAAAAAGAAATAAAAGGAATACAGATAGGAAAAGAAGAAGTAAAACTCTCACTGTTTGCAGATGACATGATCCTCTACATAGAAAACCCTAAAGATTCTACCAGAAAACTACTAGAGCTAATCAATGAATATAGTAAAGTTGCAGGATACAAAATTAACACACAGAAATCCCTTGCATTCCTATACACCAATAATGAGAAAACAGAAAGAGAAATTAAGGAAACAATACCATTCACCATTGCAACAAAAAGAATAAAATACTTAGGAATATTTCTACCTAAAGAAACAAAAGACATATATAGAAAACTATAAAACACTGATGAAATAAATCAAAGAGGACACAAACAGATGGAGAAATATACTGTGTTCATGGATTGGAAGAATTAATATAGTGAAAATGAGTATACTACCCAAAGCAATCTATAGATTCAGTGCAATCCCTATCAAGCTACCAATGATATTTTTCACAGAACTAGAACAAATCATTTCACAATTTGTATGGAAGTATAAGAAACCTCGAATAGCCAAAGCAATCTTGAGAAAGAAGAATGGAACTGGAGGAATCAACCTGCCTGACTTCAAGCTCTGCTACAAAGCCACAGTCATCAAGACAGTGTGGTACTGGCACAAAGATAGAAATATAGATCAATGGAACAAAATAGAAAGCCCAGAGATAAACCCGCACACCTATGGGCACCTTATCTTCGACAAAGGAGGCAAGAGTATACAATGGAGAAAAGACAATCTCTTTAACAAGTGATGCTGGGAAAACTGGTCAACCACTTGTAAAAGAATGAAACTAGAACACTTCCTAACACCATACACAAAAATAAACTCAAAATGGATTAAAGATCTAAATGTAAGACCAGAAACTATAAAACTCCTAGAGGAAAACATAGGCAAAACACTCTCTGACATAAATCACAGCAGGATCCTCCATGACCCACCGCCCAGAATATTGGAAATAAAAGCAAAAATAAACAAATGGGACCTAATTAAAATTAAAAGCTTTTGCACAACAAAGGGAACTAGGAGCAAGGTGAAAAGACAGCCTTCAGAATGGGAGAAAATAATAGCAAACAAAGCAACAGACAAACAATTAATCTCAAAAATATACAAGCAACTCCTGCAGCTGAATTCCAGAAAAATAAACAACCCAATCAAAAAATGGGCCAAAGAACTAAACAGACATTTCTCCAAAGAAGACATACAGATGGCTAACAAACACATGAAAAGATGCTCAACATCACTCATTATTAGAGAAATGCAAATCAAAACCACGATGAGGTACCATTACACACCAGTCAGAATGGCCGCTATCCAAAAGTCTACAAGCAATAAATGCTGGAGAGGGTGTGGAGAAAAGGGAACCCTCTTACACTGTTGGTGGGAATGCAAACTAGTACAGCCACTATGGAGAACAGTGTGGAGATTCCTTAAAAAACTGGGAATAGAACTGCCATATGACCCAGCAATCCCACTGCTAGGCATACACACTGAGGAAACCAGAATTGAAAGAGACGCGTGCACCCCAATGTTCATCGCAGCACTGTTTACAATAGCCAGGACATGGAAGCAACCTAGACGTCCATCAGCAGACGAATGGATAAGGAAGCTGTGGTACATATACACAATGGAATATTACTCAGCCATTAAAAAAAATACATTTGAATCGGTTCTATTGAGATGGATGAAACTGGAGCCCATTATACAGAGTGAAGTGAGCCAGAAAGAAAAGCACCAATACAGTATATTAATGCATGTATATGGAATTTGAAAGATGGTAATGGTAACCCTATATGTGAGACAGAATAAGAGACACAGATGCATAGAACAGTCCTGTGGACTCTGAGGGAGAAGGTGAGGGTGGGACAATAGCATTGAAACATGTATATTATCATATGTGAAGCGGAACACCATTCCATGTTCTGTGCATGGGACGGATGCTCAGGGATGGAGCATTGGGATGACCCAGAGGGATGGGATGGGGAGGGAGGTGGGAGGAGGGTTCGGGAGGGGGAGCACATGTGAACCCATGGCTGATTCATGTCAATGTATGGCAAAAACTACTACAATACTGTAAAGTAATTAGCCCCCAACTAAAATAAATAAAAAAAAAAAAAAGAAAGAAAGAAGAAAAAAAAAAAAACAAACGTCGATCTTTGTCTTGCTGAAGGAAGGGGGAAGGGATTTCTTCAGACCGAGCCAAGGTAGCCTGGGAGGGGAGAATGTTTACAGAGGCGGAGAAAGTGTTAGCAGGGTGGCCCCAGTTCCTGGGCTGGGCACAGTCTTTGACGTGGAGAGAGTCTGAGTGTGAAACCCAGAAGTGGAAGCTGAAGCGATTAATTTCCTTCTATAAGTCTGGCCCCCTCTACTCTCCATTCAGTGAGTGATGGTCTTCCTTCAGCCTAGCAGCCCTGGGTAATTTATCCACAGTTATCTTCTTTTTTGTGCTCAGTATCACAGTCATGTCCGAATCTTTGTGACCCCATAGACTGTAGCCCACCAAGCTCCTCTGTCCATGGAACTTTCCAGGCAAGAATACTAGAGTGGGTTGCCATTTCCTTGTCCATTTTTTACTTTGAATTAATACTGGTTTTCATTATTAATCATAAAAAGCATCATTATTTTACATATCATTTAGAAAAAAAAATGCTGCCAAGTACCATGACATACCATAAAATGTACCCCAATATCAGAAATGTTTTCTAAAAAAGATGCGTGCCCAAAAGATAAAACAAAAGAAATAAAATGTAAAAAAAAAGAAAAAAGAAGCAAAAACCTATTTCCATCCCAATACCAACCAACCAACCAACCAATCAACAGAACCCACAAAAAATAAAAAGGAGAAAAAACACAACAAAAATAATCACCTTAGAATTGATGATTTCCTCATGGCTCAGCTGGTAAAAAATCCGCCTGCAATGTGGGAGAACTGGGTTCGATCCCTGGGTTGGGAAGATCCCCTGGAGAAGGGAAAGGCCACCCACTTTAGTATTCCTGCCTGGAGAATTCCACGCACTACACAGTCACAAAGAGTCGGACATGCCTCAGTGACTTTCACTTTCTTTCACTTTGGAATTGATAATATGAAGTTTTCAATTTGTCTTCAGGCCATTTGCCAATCAGTGTTTTCTACTTAAGTTTGCCATAAAATTAGAATTAGAGACACTCTTTCCTCTAAGAGGAAGTTAGAATTCATTGAGGTGCCCATTTAACATTTCTACTGGTTACTGGATAACCAGGGTGAATTTGGAATAGTTTACAGAGGGAGATAAAAATCCAGATACAGCAGCGGCCGAAAGAACAAAATGACGTAATCACAGCTCAACTGGTTTTAAAGTGAACGAGAATGCCAAAAAGGCTAGTAAACTATATTCCAGCCGTGGTTTTTCTGCCGCCATATATACGTATATGTTTGAGTATTCAAATTTCATATATGTATAAACACTGCACGTATATATCTAAACAAGCCCACCATTCCTACCTTTTCTATTTATTTTTTTTTAATATGGATTATTTTTAAAGTCTTTATCGAGTTTGTTACAATATTGCTTCTGTTTCATGTTTTGGTTTTTTGGCCACCAGGAATGTGGGTTCTTAGCTCCCCAACCAGGGATTGAACCCTCAACCCCTGAATTGGAAGGTGAAGTCTTAACCAGTGGAGCTCCAGGAGAGTCCCCTTTCTACCTTTTCAATGATAGACTACTCATAGGAGGATTACTCATTCATACGAGGATTACTCATAGACTACTCATTCAAGGATTAGAGGGCCTGCAACTTTCCCATAAAGACAGAAAGGGGCCTCTCTTCTGAATCCCTACTTTGCTTGCACCACCTTTGTAACCTATTAAATTCTGTTGTTTCTAGTAGATGTTTGCATATGTGGCAATAGGTTGTCATCACATCAAAGACAGGGGTGGTTTCTAACACATTCTCAAGATTTTAAAATACATTTTTAGAAGATTTAAAATGCCATGAAATCTAACCCTAAGTGTTTTATTGTTAGTGTCCTGCCTTGTTTCAAAAGAGGTTTGATGTGGCTTACAGAGGGGTGTACATCAACTGAAGTACACACGAGAAAAAAAACCTCATAATACAAAGTGAGGGAATCAGGACAAATCGAAAATTAAAGTAGGGAAATTGGGTGTAAGCAGGAACAAATCAGAACATAAAAGCATTCCAAAAGATCCTATTGCCAGCAATGAGACCACATTTGGCTCTGAGCTTCCTAGAAGTCAAAGTGAAAAGGGAAACATGAAGAGTTGTAAGACCATGTCCATACACAAAAGACTAGTTGCTCACAAGTCAGATATTATTAAACCCTGCTTGTGTGTACATAGCTAGTGAGAGCAGTCAGTAACCTATTTTTTATATTTCCAGATCCCAATGCAGGGCTTGGCATATGATAAGTCTAAGAATACTAGAGTGGGTTGCCATTTCCTTGTCCATTTTTTACTTTGAATTAATACTGGTTTTCATTATTAATCATAAAAAGCATCATTATTTTACATATCATTTAGAAAAAAAAAAATGCTACTATATGTTTGAGTATTCAAAAATTTCATATATGTATAAACACTGCACGTATATATCTAAACAAGCCCACCATTCCTACCTTTTCTATTTATTTTTTTTTTAATATGGATTATTTTTAAAGTCTTTATCGAGTTTGTTACAATATTGCTTCTGTTTCATGTTTTGGTTTTTTGGCCACCAGGAATGTGGGTTCTTAGCTCCCCAACCAGGGATTGAACCCTCAACCCCTGAATTGGAAGGTGAAGTCTTAACCAGTGGAGCTCCAGGAGAGTCCCCCTTTCTACCTTTTCAATGATAGACTACTCATAGGAGGATTACTCATTCATACGAGGATTACTCATAGACTACTCATTCAAGGATTAGAGGGCCTGCAACTTTCCCATAAAGACAGAAAGGGGCCTCTCTTCTGAATCCCTACTTTGCTTGCACCACCTTTGTAACCTATTAAATTCTGTTGTTTCTAGTAGATGTTTGCATATGTGGCAATAGGTTGTCATCACATCAAAGACAGGGGTGGTTTCTAACACATTCTCAAGATTTTAAAATACATTTTTAGAAGATTTAAAATGCCATGAAATCTAACCCTAAGTGTTTATTGTTAGTGTCCTGCCTTGTTTCAAAAGAGGTTTGATGTGGCTTACAGAGGGGTGTACATCAACTGAAGTACACACGAGAAAAAACCTCATAATACAAAGTGAGGGAATCAGGACAAATCGAAAATTAAAGTAGGGAAATTGGGTGTAAGCAGGAACAAATCAGAACATAAAAGCATTCCAAAAGATCCTATTGCCAGCAATGAGACCACATTTGGCTCTGAGCTTCCTAGAAGTCAAAGTGAAAAGGGAAACATGAAGAGTTGTAAGACCATGTCCATACACAAAAGACTAGTTGCTCACAAGTCAGATATTATTAAACCCTGCTTGTGTGTACATAGCTAGTGAGAGCAGTCAGTAACCTATTTTTTATATTTCCAGATCCCAATGCAGGGCTTGGCATATGATAAGTCAGTGATTCTCAAAAATTTTGGTCTTTAGATGCCTTTACACATTTTTTTCTACAAAAACTTTTTACTTTGAAGTAATTCTAGAATTCCAGAAGAATAGAGAGTACAAAGATTTCTCATATACCCTTCACCCAACTTTCTCTAATGGAAATATCTCATGTAACATTTACCAAAGCTAAGAAATTGAATTGATACAATACTATTAACTAAACTACCGACTTTGTTTGGATTTCATCAGTTTTCCCACTAATATTCTTTTTCTGTTCCAAGACCCAATGTGCACGGAATTTAATTCTGTACACTTTTAATATTACT